>ONZH01002022.1:0-722043 GCA_900303285.1 Rhinella marina
TCAGAACAAACAAAATCCTCAGATAGCTCCTGCGATTCTTGCATGGGTGGGAACACTGGGTTGATAACATTGGGCAGGGTGGGAGGAAGGAGGGTCAGAGTGAGGTCCCTGCAGTTTCTGCAGGCTATCGACGAGACTGGACTTTATGGACTTGACTGCGTGGTGGACAGATTTAACAAATCTAGAAGGAGAAGGAGGGGTTTGCCGAGCTGTCTGTAAGGGTTGCGGAAACCCAGACAGAACCAAGGCCCAAAACTTGGGTGGGGGTAGCAGGTTTGCCCATCCCCGCCTCCACAACATTCACCCAGTGTGCTGTCAGGGAGATGTAGCATCCCCGGCCTCAAACCAAAGTGTTGGTGGTCAAATGGCCTTTTGGAGTAACCGTGTTACTCGGGCGTGGATGATGTTTTGGGACATGTGCCTGGGCAAGGCAGGGATGGCACAGAGGGAAAAATAGTGATGGCTTGATTGCTTTCCCCCTTGCCTATGCCATCTGTGGTTGTCATAGGCAACGTGATTTTAAGGGGTGCAGAATTTTATCTTCTTTTTTGTCTAGTTTGGCTTGGGGTCCATGGCAATGTAGAGGAAAGAAGGTTTCCTTGTATGGTCTCACTTTACAGAGAGGTTATATTGTTTTTGGAGTGTATTGTTGAGAGGCTGTGATAGTGGCGTAATAGTGCGACTTGGGCGCGTTATATGCACCCAGACATGCTTCCCCTGCTGTCCCAGTTGCATTCCAGCAGTGTTGGCATCCTTTTCTGAGGTTTCAGGGTGGACTTGGTGACCTCCAAGTGGTCGAATTGAGATTTCCAAGTGGCGAGCATTTTTTTCCCATAGACTTTAATGGGATTCGATATTCGGTCGAATAGTCGAATATCGCGGTCTATTCAAATCGAATTTCGAACTTTTGAATATTTCACTACTCGCTCATCTCTAGTCCTAAACATTCACATGGGGTGAAATCTGCGACAATTGCGTGCTCACCTTATAGGGTTGTGCTGAGTATAGGCACAACGCTATTGTAGACTTGTTCGTATGTATCATATGTTGTCCAGTGGTCGGATCTTCTGCCCTTAGGAGATGATCCTTGTTGAAGAGGAGGCCCAATCCCACAAGGAGACCAATGTGAAGAAAATAATTCGTAGTACAGGCGCAATTAATCCAAAGCCATTGGAGCCGATATAGATGAATAAAATATTCTTCTTTTATTTTTTGAGTTTAAAACTGGTACGCGTTTCGGGGGTACTCAAACCCCCTTCATCAGGTATACAGGTAAGTATGTACATATAGACAAAAAAAAACCATGCCAAAATCAAGTGGGGAGGAGGGAGGGGTGGGGAAGGGGAACCCCAAATCAACATGTGCAACATAATAATGCCAAATTGATACCAGACATGGTAAAGAGTTTTCTGCATGTGATACAACTCAAAAAATAAAAAAAGAATATTTTATTCATCTATATCGGCTCCAATGGCTTTGGATTAATTGTGCCTGTACTAGGAATTATTTTCTTCTCCAAAGCATTTGACACTGTACCGCATAAAAGTTTAGTATATAAAATGAGAATGCTTGGCCTGGGAGAAAATGTCTGTATGTGGGTAAGTAACTGGCTCAGTGATAGAAAACAGAGGGTGGTTATTAACGGCACATACTCAGATTGGGTCACTGTCACTAGTGCATACCTCCCAACCGTCCCGGATTCGGCTGGACTGTCCCAGATTGCAGCGGCTGTCCCGCTGTCCCGGTACTGGGGAGGTATATCCCGGTCTCTAGCAGCTGTCCCTGCGTCCATAGGACGCAGAGACAGTTCCCTGTATGGTAATGAAGCAGAGAGCCGGCATCGGCTCACTGTTTCATCCACTCTCCCTCCCATCCCCCCCTGCAGGCTCTATGTACCTCCCTGCCGCTCTCCACACCTTTGGTCTGGGTGGGGGGCAGGGCCGGCCGTCAGTCAGCCTTGGCTCCGCCCCCTCCAGACTAAAGAAGATGTCCTGCTGGTGATGCTGCTAGGAAGAAGGTAAGTATATGGTTTTTTATTTTTTCAAATTTCTGAGAGTGGCACAGCATTACTGGGGAGCACAATATGGGCATATTACTGGGGACACAGCATTACTGGGGAGCACAATATGGGCATATTACTGGGGGCGCAGCATTACTGGGGAGCACAATATGGGCATATTACTGGGGAG
This sequence comes from Rhinella marina, assembly GCA_900303285.1. NCBI lineage: Eukaryota > Metazoa > Chordata > Amphibia > Anura > Bufonidae > Rhinella > Rhinella marina. Next base: position 2,190 of record ONZH01002022.1, read on the forward strand.
CACAACATAAACTGGGTAGCACAATGTGGGCATATTATATATGCACATAGCTGGGCATATGACTGGGGGGCGCAGCTGGTCATATTACTGGGGGCACATAATTGGGTGTATTACTGGGGGCACAGCTGGGCATATTACTGGAGGCACATAACTGGGCATATTATGGGGGGGCACATAGCTGGGCATATTACTGGGGACACAGCTGGTCATATTACTGGGGCACATAACTGGGCGTATTAATGGGGGCACAGCTGGACATATTACTGGGGGCACATAACTGGGCATATTACTGGGGGCACATAACTGGGGAATAATTACTATGTGGGACAGTAAGGGAACTGGGTGGGATTAGGTGTATAGTTATGTTTTGGGAGGAGTTAGAGGCATGGCCTAGTGGCCACGCCGCACAATTTGTCCCTCTTTGTCCATTTACAAAGTTGGGAGGTATGCTAGTGGGGTACCACAGGGGTCAGTATTGTGCCCTATTCTCTTCAATATATTTATTAATGATCTGGTAGAAGGCTTGCACAATAAAATATCGATTTTTGCAGATGACACTAAACTGTGTAACGTAATTAACACAGAAGAGGACAGTACACTGCTACAGATGGATCTGGATAGACTGGAGGCTTGGACAGAGAAGTGGCAGATGAGGTTTAACACTGACAAATGTAAGGTTATGCATATGGGAAGGAATAATGCAAGTCACGTGTAGATACCAGATGGTAAGAAACTGGGTAACACTGACATGGAAAAGGACTTAGTGCATTTGCTTGATGACATATGATGAGTTCAGATATACTCCAGCTCGTGTCCAGTGTCACAAATATGAGTTATCAGCTAGAATGACACCATGAATGACACATTCACATCTAATCCAACTATTGACCAAACTTCAATACATAACTATCCTGACATGTTGGGGGAGCACACAAAATTTCAATGTGATCTTTCAGGAATGGGTAGTCTTCCTGCCGGAAAACACCCTTTGAACACCTTATATTTTAACTTGGTTACATTATATCAATGATATTCTGGTGTTGAGGCTGGTAACAGGTCAGAAGTTTGAGAGGTTTGTGGTATTGTTGCACATGAACAAGATTGGATTACACTTTTGAGGTTGGGGAAACTTTGTAAATTGTGCAACGCTGGAAACTATTGCTAAACTATGACTATGTATTTCACATCACAAAAATCACATAAAGCAGCATTTTTTTGTACTGCCTTTTATGCACATTTTGGTGCAGAATTTCTGAAGTCTATGGGAAAAAACACTGTAAAACAAAACAATTGACATGCTGCGGATATTAAAATCTGCACGGCAGGTCCATTTGCTTGATTACAGAATACCCACTGTGTACAAAATTGGCAAATATCATTCACTTCACATGAAAATCCGCACAGAAAAACTGCATGAAATCCATAACATGTGCAGGTACCCTAATTATTGAAAAAACCCAGACAAGAAAAATAAGAATAAATAGGTTTTCATTATATAAAAATTATACAACACAAAAATTCATATATTACATATAAATATACACAGTATAGTCACATTATTGTAACCACGTCCTACTTTAGACACGAGCAGCATGTAGTTCATGAAGAAATTCACGTGTGGTGATCTGGCCTAGTGGGTATATCAGGTGTGAGATAGGCTGTCTGCACACATATCCCTCACTGCTGGGTAAAAGGGGGGATTTATCAGAGTTGCAAAAAGGGATGATTATCGGCTTTGAGGCCAAGGGTGGCAGTATTTCTGAAACTGCGCAGTTTGTGAACTGTTCACTTGCTGCTGTGGTGAAAATGTGTTGTGAGTGGGCCAATGACTCCAATGTGAATAAGCGACATGGAAACTGCAGAACACCACGTGCAACTGATGTGAGAGGTGAACATCGGCTATGAAAGCGGACCGACACATTACAGAGGAGCAGTTCACTGCCAAAATGAACCAGGGGGCTACCAGATGTGTCTAAAACAATAGTTAAGCCAACCCTACTGGCTATGGGGTTCCAAAGCAGACAGACGATCACTGCACCTCTGCAAACAAGTTGAATTGGCAGAAAAGGGTTACATTTTGGCCGTATTATGGGAATTGGACCTCCGCTGATTGGCAGAGAGTTGTCTTCTCCGATGAGTCATGTTTTCTGCTTCATTGAACAGATGGACGTTGGCGTGTCAAGCAAGAAACATTAGAGAACAAACACCCTGCAACCATTGATGGAAGAACACAAGCTGGTGGTGGCAGCGTTATAGTCTGGGGAATGTTTTGATGGTATCCTCTGGGCCCACTCATCCATAAAGAAGGTACTCTCAATTATATAGGTATTAATCCATCTGTGCAGATCACATATATTCATACATGTTGATGGCTTCCCTGGGGAGGATGGGCTCTTCCAGCAAGACAATATGACATATCACAAGGGTATGAATGTTTGACATTGTTTGGAAAGACATGATCAAGGCTTTTGATAATCCTTCTGGGTACTGTAGTCCTCCCATTCCAGTAATTACTTTAGTTGCCCCCCCTCCCAACTCTCTCCAGCTCTGCTATGTCTGCATTGTTCACAGGAGCCCAGAACTGTACACAGTACTCAATGTGTGGTCTGACTCATGATTTGTAAAGTGGCAGGACAATGTTCTCATCACGGGGATCTATGCTCCTTTTGATACAACCCATTATCTAATTGGCCTTGGCAGCAGCTGTCTGACACTGGTTTCTGCAGCTTAGTTTGCTGTTCACTAAAATTCTTAAGTTCTTTTCCATGTCAGTGTTACCCAGTGTTTTACCATTTAGTATGTACTGGTGACTTTGCATTATTCCTTCCCATGTGCATGACCTTACATTTCTCAGTGTTAAACCTCACCAAGCCTCTAATCTATCCAGATCCATCTGTAGCAGTGTACTGTCCTCTTCCGTGTTAATTACTTTACACAGCTTATTGTCATCTGCAAAAATTGATATTTTACTGTGCCTTCTACCAGATCATTTAATATATAAAGCTAAGTGTATGTATGTGTGTATGTACAATATATCTGCTAAAAGAATCCGCACCATCACATTTACAATCACGGAATTTGGCACACAGGTGTCCGTGAAGGTTTTAGACCGGGTCTCAGCTCTCTAGGACGTACAGTTACAGAGATATTCCCAAAAAATGCATTAGCCAATAGAAGCCTGGTCACATGACCCTTATCAGCCAATAGAATCTCGCAGGCCGTTGGTCTCCCCATACAGAGTTTCACACCAGGTTTCCATAACAACCTTGCCATTTCTCTTCACTGCTGTAGCTTTAAAGGGGCAGAGCGCTGTGGATGACACTGTTAAAGGGGTATTCCGGTTACCATAAATATTACTTAAGTTTTAGACTAATTCATCATCAATCATTACCTAATATAATGTAAATTTTACATATTTACCGTTCAGTAGTAATAAAAGATGTTTTCTTCCACTGCTACCCACTGTGTTTCCTCATAAATTACCATGGCATCGACCTGTAGTTCAGGCAACCCTCAAAAGAAGGACTTAAAAACCCCACCCCCAGGTCCCACTAAGCCATGCCCCTGACCTGAATAGGCCATGCCCCCAACGGGGATTGAAAAAATGAATGTAAAAATCAACTTATGTCAGCTGCAGGGGAGGGAGGGTGACTTTCTCCCTGCAGCTCATGCTCAGACTGCACAGTGCTGCTGTCTGAGAGGGAGCTGTTCAAAAGGATATCCCTGTGTCCGTCCTGTGCCAGACAGGGAGTCTGAAAGCCAAACTGTCCAGCTTAAAACCAGACCTCTGGCCACCCTAGAGGCAGGCTGCTGTGGAGGCCACAGTTAAAGGGGAGGACACTGTGGATGTTACTGTTAAGGAGGCAGGCTGCTGTGGAGGTCACTGTTAAAAGGGCGGGCACTGTGAGGTCACTGTTAAGGGAGTGGGGTACTGTGATAGTCACTGTAAAAGAGGCAGTCACTGTGGAGGTCTCTGTCAAGGGGTTTAGGAATGGTGGAGGTCAGTTAAGGGGACTGTAATCTATGGTCAGTGTTAAGGGGTGGGTGCTGTAGAGGTCACTGCTAAGGGGGTGGGCCCCTGTGGAGGTCACTGTCAAGGGGGTGAGGTGCTGTGGAATTCACTGTTAAAGAGACATGCTGCTGTGAAGGTCAGTTAAGGGGGTGGGCTGCTGTGGAGGCCCCATTTTAAGGAGACGGGGCACTGTGGGGTAATTACACCTAACTGCCCCATTCATTTGGTGGGGCAGTTCATGGAAGCGATTCTTCCCATAGAAATGAATGGGGCAGTTAGGTGTAATTACACCTACTCACCACTACCCCCGTTACCGCCAGCATGTAAACAGTGAAGAGGAGGCAGTGCCGATACGGCGTGTGCCTCCTCTTCAAACAGCTGATCGGCGGGGGTGCCGGGCGTCGGACCCCCGCTGATCTGATATTCATGACCTATCCTGAGGATAGGTCATCAATATATATAACTCAGAAAACCCCTTTAATAACAACCCTGTGTTTTCTATCACTGAGCCAGTTACTTACCCACTTACAGACATTTTCCCTTAGTCCAAGCATTCTCATTTTATATACTAACCTTTTATGTGGTACAGTGTCAAATGCTTTGGAGAAGTCCAGATATACGATATCCATTGATTCGCCGCGGTCAAGTATAGAACTTACCTCCTTATAGAAAAGGATTAAATTGATTTGACATCACCAATCCCTCATGAAGCCATGCTGATATGGTATGATATGCCTATTTTCATTGAGGTACTCCAAGATAGCATCTCTTAGAAAACCTTCAAACAGTTTACCTACGACAGATGTTAAACTTACAGGCCTATAGTTTCCAGGCTCAGTTTTTGACCTCTGTTTGAATATTGGCACCACATTTGCTAAGCGCCAAGAGTCCCAAGTATCAGAATTAATGGTCTGCCTATGCAGTGTCCCACGCCTTGCTAGCTGCAATTTCCTTACAAGAGGCTGGTTACTGCATTTCAGCACAGGTGCTGTTATCACACCATATATAAATTAGTAGGCCAATATCAGGGAAGGAGATTAGGGGTTAGTGGAGGAGAGGAGAATATGTAGCTGCTGATGTGTGCCCCCTAGGCACTTTCCAGAGGGGTAATAGGTGGGAGACCAAAGCCAAGGTGACTGAATTCTTCTTCTATGCAAAAGCAACCTGTTCAAATAATGGTGCAGAAGACTGATGCCTGCCGCTATGGGGACCGTCCTGTTGGTTGCCAAGTTGTGATAAGGTTCCAGGTTATTGAAGCAAGGTCTACTGAAAAATAGATGCAGCATTTCATAGTTGAAGCATTTTCCTACTCCAACCCGACCAACACTTAAACCAATCCAGCTTGCCAAACCTGTTGTGGGATTTGCAGCTTTGCCAAATTATTGTACTGAAAAGCACTTATATCGGATATCTACCTCAAGCCAACATATTAAGTAAGGTTCCAGTTTGGTTCAGCAACTCATTGACTCTCTCCTCATTCATCGCCATCCTCCAATCACACCTTTACAGTGCTGGCATCTCGAACAACAGGGACCCTGCCTCCACTGCACCTTAAACCCAGACCACCATCTGGCGGGAGTCCCTGGACCACAGAGTGTGCCCCGAAGGAACTGGTGCTAACCTTCCCTACACTGCACGCTGGTCAAGGGAGTGGTACAGAACTGTGAGTAAAACTACTACTATCCCCATCGGCTTACTGTAGCTCACATATCGCCCCTGTGGCCTGGCTGCTGCACCTATGACATTACTTTATTCTCTTAGGATTAGGTTTATGCTATCTGGATGCAGTGATTTGTCTGTTTTTATCTTTTCAGATGCCACTGCACTTCTTCCTGGTTTACATTCCTCAGTGAATACAGTGGAGAAAAAAATAGTTAATAGCTTTGCATCGCTCTTTGCAACTCCCCCTCATCACTCTGTAAAGGGCCGACACATTCATATTTATACTTTATAGTATTTATATAATTGAAGAACATTTTAGGGTTAGTTTTACTCTCTTTGGCAATGAATCTCTCTGTCTCTAGATTGGCTGCTTTTATTTATCTTTTACATATTCTATTTTTTTCCTTATAGTTTTTCAATGCTTCCTCGCAACCTTCCTGATTTAAAACCATGTGTTTATTTCTCTCACTTACATCTCCCCGGAGTGTGGGCTTTAGACAGGACTTTACATAAAGGCAAACCCCTCCCCCTCTCCGGTTTTGATGTTCCTTTCTAAACAGACAGTGACCCTGTATGTTAACCACCCAGTCATAGCTATCATACAGCCATGTCTCAGTTATTCCCACTATGTTATAGTCCTCCTCAGACATTACTAATTCCAGTTTGCCAGTTTTATTAGTCAGGCTTGTTTGTACCCTACAACTTTCCTTATGAACTGTACTAGTCCCTTCCTCCGATCCACCCCAAGTCCCATTACCTCGACCCGGTTTCTATCTGCACTATCTTCCCCTCCTACAATGTAATTATGCTCCCCCCAGCAGTGATTTTAAACACTCTTCAAACTTTCTACAGCTGCACCCCTACAGTAGAGCTACACCAGAGAAGTCAACCAAGTTCTCCAGGAACCCAAACCCCTCCTTCCTACACCAGTTCTTGAGCCACTTGTTAACCTCCCTAATCTCCTGCTGCCTTTCGTGTGTGGCTTGTGGTACAGGCAGTATTTTGGAAAATACTACCTTTGAGGTACTTGCCTTGAACTTGTGACCTAAATCCCGTAAATCATTTTTAAGGATGCTCCACCTACATCTAACTTTGTCATTGGTTCCAATATGAACCATGACTGCTGGATCTTCACCAGTCCTTCTAAGTAATCTAATAACCTGATTCGCAATATATTGAACTCGAGCGCCAGGAAGACAAGACACTGTTCAATGATTCCGGTCTTTGTGACAGATGACCCTATCTGACAAAAAAACACTTAGGGCCACAAGGAGACGTTATATTGTATGGAGCGGCCACAAGTAGACAATATGCTGTATGGGGGCCACAAGGTGACATCATACTGTATGGGGGTCATAAGGAGACGTTATACTGTATGGGGGCAGCCACAAGGAGACATTATACTGTATGGGGGCCACAGGGAGACGTTATACTGTATGGGGGCCAGAAGGAGATGTTATACTGTATTGGGGCAGCCACAAGGAGACGTTATACTGTATGGGGGCAGCCACAAGGAGACATTATACTGTATGGGGCAGCCACAAGAAGACGTTATACTGTATGGGGACAGCCACAAGGAGACTTTATACTGTATGGGAGAAGCCACAAGGAGACATTATACTGTATGGGGGCCACAGGGAGAAATTATACTATATGGGGGCAGCCACAAGGAGACGTTATACTGTATGGAGCAGCCACAAGTAGACAATATGCTGTATGGGGGCCACAAGGTGACGTCATACTGCATGGGGGTCATAAGGAGATGTTATACTGTATGGGGGCAGCCACAAGGAGACATTATACTGTATGGGGGCCATAGGGAGACATTATACTGTATGGGGGCAGCCACAAGGAGACGTTATACTGTATGGGGGCAGACACAAGGAGACGTTATACTATATGGGGGCCAGAAGGAGATGTTATACTGTATGGGGGCAGCCACAAGGAGACGTTATACTGTATGGGGCAGCCAAAAGGAGACATTATATTGTATGGGGACAGCTACAAGGAGACCTTACACTGTATGGGGACAGCTACAAGGAGAAGTTATACTGTATGGAGGCAGCCACAAGGAGACGTTATACTGTATGGGGCAGCCACAAGGAGACTATAGCTCCTTATTCTTTAAATATGCAAACTGACACCAAAATAAATTATTATAATTAGTTCCCTATTTTGTGTCGGTCGTTTTGTTATATAATATGTATAGTTTCACTTGAATAGGGAGATAATGGCAACGGTTTTGGTTGGTGCGGGTGTTTTTTCTTTTTTATTATCTTTTTTAACTTAATTTTTAATATTTCTGCTACAAATATATAATTTTTTTTTACACTTTTTTAACTTTTATTTGTATTTTATTAATAGTTTATTGTAATTTTTTTATAATAGGTTTATTACTTATTATTTAAATATATTTTTGCCACATAATATGTGCCCCAAGAGGTCATAAAGACTGTTGGGGGACAATAAACACTCTACTATTTTGCACTTTTTATTTTTTTAACTTAATATCTTTATTCATTTTCTATTTTTTTAAATATATTTTGGCACATAATGTCCCCCCAAGGGATCATAAAAAGACTGTTAGGGGACAGTGAACACACTCTTATTTTGCAATTTTTTTCTTCTTTCATTTGTATTTTATAATTTTCTATTTTATTTATTTTTTTTGCAATATCATATTTTATTTTTGTTTTTGTTATTTTTTTTGTTTTCTATTTTTTTAACTTATTTTTTCATATATTTTTTCCCACATGATTTGTCCCCAAGAGGTCACTGAAAAGCCTTTGTGGACACAGACTTTTTTTTGCACTATTTCCCCTGTAACTGGGGCATCCAAAGGAGCCCCAGTTACAGGGGAAACCAGCCTGCTGTTGGGGGCATTATACAAGGCAGACCTGATCAGGGTCTCCTGACCCTGCAGCTCTTCGCTCCTCTGCCCCAGGGTCCACCCTGCACAGTGCCCTGCTCACCTACACTCGTCTCCCCTGCTCTCCGGGATCCATCCTGCTCCTGCTAAGGTGCGGAAGCAGGAGCTGTAATGATCTGTTGTGCGGCCTCATGCGGCCCGATCTGTTATGCACCCCTGACATAGATAGTATATTATTTATGACACCAAGACTGTTAGGATTCCTCACTCTTCTTGCCTCCTCCTCATGGACTGATGATTTTGCGCGCCTCGCTCCTCGCTCTTGTGCTCGGCTAGTGGGCGGAGACCTGAATATGGGAGCGAAGAGGAGCCAGGGACGGCAGCTGCATAAAGTAATATGTACGGTAGGCATATACAAGGGGCGGGCTGTCACACATCTAGGAGCGGTCAGCGCGTATATGACCGCTCCTATGACTTCACTAAAAAACACGGTTATTTGGAAACAGCGATATAGCCATATCGCTGTTTCTTAGTATCGCAGTATATCGTTCACACCGGTTTACCGCTCAACCCTGCTCCCACTACCAACGCCTGTCTGACCTGCCCTGCTCTCCTGGTCCCCTGATACTGGAGCTTAGATTCTTCTGCATGGCAAAGTGTTTTGCTGCAGCAGTGCTCTCCTTGAACTGACATCCCCCTCATTGCCAACCTTGTAAACTTGTTGGGGTGTGTTAGAAAAGGGCTATCCTCCCTGGCACTCTTCCCTATACCCGGTTTCTGACTGTTACCTAGCTAGCTACTGTGCCTCACTTTCCTGATCCTCCATACTACTACCCTCCCCTGCATCTCCCCCTTAGAGTGCCTGCTCAGTGAGTAGCAAACTTTTTCCCAAATTGCCAGCGCTTCTCAGTTTTAAAATTCCCTTGTTTAGATACAGGATGTTTGATTCCAAATGGACAATTTGCTCACATTTTGAGGAAAGATATGCACCCTCAAACAGCTGTTCCAGGACTGAATGGGAATTACACAAAAAAAAGATAAAGGAAAAATACAATAATACAGTGCAATGAAAAGCAACTGACTTAAGGTCCTTTTACACGGGCCGATTATCGGCCGAAAAATCGTTCCTAGGAACGCTAGTGCCGATAATCGGCCCGTGTAAAAGTGGCCCTAATCAGCCGACGAACGAGCAAAACGCTCGTTCGTCGGCTGATTGGATCTTTTGTAGAAACCAAAAGATCCAATCTGTCGGGCGCACATCGCCCTGTGTAAACAGGCGATGTGAGCCTGACAGTATGGAGCTTCCCGGCCGCACGAGCGATACAGCGATCACTCGTGCGGCCCGGCGCTCGATTCGTCGGGCCGTGTAAAGGCTCCCTGCCCGAGCGCCGATATCGCTGATCGGCGCTCGGGCAGGGAGAATAATCGGCCCGTCTAAAAGGGCCTTTACTGTGGTCACATCCTAAAGTCTTTAAATCTACAGTCACTTAATCTAAAGTCACACGCTTAAATATCCCATTTTGTGGCTGCATTTTGATATATTTTGTGCCTCTCCGAAGTAACGCCCTTTTGAATGACAATTGGAAGGTTACTAAGGTTATTTTATGGTCTCTATTTCCCAGGTTTCTCCAAACCTGTACATATGTTTCCCTCTCAGGTCTATTTGTTAGTACTGTAAGTCCAGTATCCGTCACCAACTTAAATATCCCATATTGTGGATGGGTTTTTATTTTTGAGGACATTGTCCCGCTTAGTGAGCCCAATGGCCTCTGTTAGCTATCAGTGATCTGTTATCAGTGATCTGTTATCAGTGATCTTTATTGGGCAAAGCAAGGAACATATAGATAACGGGGGAATTTATCATAGACCTGCATTGTACACCTCGTCATAAACTAGGTATTTTGTGCACTTAAACTGAAATTTACGCCATCCCCTAGATGGTCCTTGCTATGGGGCATTACTTATCTATGTATGCCACTGGGGTAGACTAAGAAACAACAACAAAAAAAATCATCTTTAGAATACAGCATTTAAAAAGGTTAAATGTTGCTCTGGTCATAAAGGCCCAAAACAAGGCCATGAAGGCCCAAGTCATGAAAGGGTTAAAAGGTTTTTCCGAGATAATTATAAATCTCACGCTGAAGACAGCGGCTGCACTGGTGACGTGCTACATACAGTACAATGCAGCAGCAGGAGGACTTGACCAGCGGTGCAGTAAACAGCACTGGAGAAAGGGATGAGTATAACATTATTATTTATTTTAGGCTGTCAGAGGGCTTGTCCTAGATTTTTAATTATCTTAGGCTACTTTCACACTAGCGTTTTTAAATTCCGGTATTGAGTTCCGTCAAAGGGGCTCAATACCGGAAAAAAACGCTTCAGTTTTGTCCCCATTCATTGTCAATGGGGACAAAACTGAACTGAAGACAACGGAGTGCTCCTGAAAGCATTCCGTTCCGTCTTCAGACCGGAGAACAAACCGCAGCATGCTGCGGTTTGCTCTCCGGTCCAGGCATCCGCACCAAGACGGATCCGGAATGACCCCCAATGCAAGTCAATGGGGACGGATCTGTTTGGTGTGGACACACCAGTAATCCGGATCTGTCCTCCATTGATTTCCAATGGGGGGTCATTCCGGATCCGGCATACATACACACAGACTACATACAAACAAACATACAGACATACATACAAACATACATACAGACATACATACATACATACTCACATACTCCCGGGACGCCGGCAGCAGGTCTTCACGTGCCTCCTGCACGCTGCGATGACGTTTCCCCACTGCGCCCAGCAGAGGGCGCTGTGGGGAATCGTCATCACTGCGCGCAGGAGGCGCGTGAAGACGTTCTGCCGGCGTCCCGGGAGTATGTGAGTATGTATGTATGTCTGTATGTTTGTATGTATGTTTGTTTGTATGTAGTCTGTGTGTTGTTTTAATGTGTGTCATGTGTGGGGCCGGAGCGCTGCTCCGGCTCCACACATGTATAGCGTTAGCACGGATCCGTCGGCACCCTTTAGGTGCCGGATCCGTGCTAACGCTAGTGTGAAAGTAGCCTTAGACAACCCCTTTAAGTCCACACGAGGTGCCAGTGACAAATGTGGTTTTGCAGGTGAATAAGCTGGTCTCTGGCAAAATCATGCAACCACAAATATTTTAAAAACAGCAGAATTCATCCCCATGGTGGTCATGTCACTAATGCCAGCAAGGTCTTCCCTGGTCATTTTTATCTGTCAGTATCTATCAATATCTTGCAAAACGGTCATTCATCGGGTAATTGGATCGTTTGTACAAACACAAAAATCCTTGTTTTCTGACAGATCGCTGTGTAATCACAATCTGCTAGCGGCAAACAAGTCAATATGGGGAAGAGCGATGGTCTTAGCGGTTGCTCCTCCCCATACGCTACATGTAATATTGTCCCGTGTAAAGGGACCTTAAAGGGGTTGTTTCACTTCAGCAAGTGGCATTTATCCCAAGTGTGCCCTGTCAGTAATGCTAGGTGCACAGCGTATTACAACCGTTCAAAAGTCTATGTAGCTGATATCCATTGTTACATTTAATACCGTTAATGTAGGCCGCAGTTCCTCATTTGCCGCTGCAGTTTAATTTAAGCAAGTAGGGAATTAAACTATAGGGATAGGATTTGGTTAGGTAGAAAGATTGTTTCTGTTCCAAAAAGACCAAAGTCCATTGTGAAATACGTCTGCAATTTTTTTTTGGGTGGCAAAAAAAAACCCCCAAGTGTGCCCTGTCAGTAACGCTAGGTGCACAGCGTATTACAACCGCTCAAAAGTCTATGTAGCTGACATCCGTTGTTACATTTAATACCATTAATTTAGGCCTCAGTTCCTCATTTGCAGCTGCTCTATAACGTTTGTGCATTCAGAATATTGGACATTCATTTAAATTTTTCTGATCATACAGTTAATAAAAATCTACACTACTGTAGTTGTGACCAAGTTGCATATATACTATACAATATGCGCAAGGCGAGCAGAAAGGGACGGGGAAGTGGGCGTGCTGCTGATGGTGAACACAGAGACGAAGGCTCTGGTGTGTTCCTTGGTCTTCATGATGCAGAACCCTGAGACTATCACAGAGCAGGTGCATTTATACGGAGACTTGATTACACACAGGTGGATTCTATTTATCTTCATCAGTCATTTAGGACAACATTGGATCATTCAGAGATCCTCAATGAACTTCTGGAGTGAGTTTTCTGAACTGAAAGTAAAGGGGCCGAATAATTTTGCACGCCCCGCTTTTCAGTTTTATTATTACAAAAAAAGTTTAAACGACCACTTCACAATTGTGACCCACTTGTTGTTGATTCTTCATCAAAAATGTAAAATGTTATATCTTTTTGTTTGAAGCCTGAAATGTAACATAGTAACATAGTAACATAGTTTATAAGGCCAAAAAAAGACATCTGTCCATCCAGTTCAGCCTGTTTTCCTACAAGGTGATCCAGAGGAAGGCAAAAAAACCCCTGTGAGGTAGAAGCCAATTTTCCTCACTTTAGGGAAAAAAAATTCCTTCCCGACTCCAATCAGGCAATCAGAATTACTCCCTGGATCAACCACCCCTCTCTAGTAACTATAACCTGTAATATTATTACCCTCCAGAAATACATCCAGGCCTCTCTTGAACTCTTTTAGTGAACTTACCATCACCACCTCCTCAGGCAAAGAGTTCCATAATCTCACTGCTCTTACCGTAAAGAATCCTCTTCTATATTTGTGTACAAACCTTCTTTCCTCCAGACGCAGAGGATGTCCCCTCGTCACAGTCACAGTCCTGGGGATAAATAGATGATGGGAGAGATCTCTGTACTGACCTCTGATATATTTATACATAGTTATTAGATCTCCCCTCAGTCGTCTTTTTTCTAAAGTGAATAAGCCTAATTTTGATAATCTTTCTGGGTACTGTAGTCCACCCATTCCAGTTATTACTTTAATTGCCCTCCTCTGAGCCCTCTCCAGCTCTGCTATGTCTGCCTTGTTCACAGGAGCCCAGAACTATACACGGTACTCATGTGTGGTCTGACTAGTGATTTGTAAAGTGGCAGGACTATGTTCTCATCACGGACATCTATGCCTCTTTTGATGCAACCCATTATCTTATTGGCCTTGGCAGCAGCTGTCTGACACTGGTTTCTACAGCTTAGTTTGCTGTTCACTAAAATTCCTAGGTCCTTTTCCATGTCAGAGTTACCCAATATTTTACCATTTAGTATGTACTGGTGACTTGCATTATTCCTTCCCATATGCATAACCTTACATTTGTATGTGTGTTAAACCTCATCTGCCACTTCTCTGCCCAAGCCCCCAGTCTATCCAGATCCATCTGTAGCAGTGTACTGTCCTCTTCTGTGTTAGTTACTTTACACAGTTTAGTGTCATCTGCAAAAATTGATATTTTACTGTGCAAGCCTTCTACAAGATCACTAATAAATATATTGAAGAGAATAGGGCGCAATACTTACCCCTGTGGTACCCCACTAGTGACAGTGACCCAATCTGAATATGTGCCGTTAATAACCAGCCTCTGTTTTCTATCACTGAGCCAGTTACTAACCCACATACAGACATTTTCTCCCAGGCCAAGCATTCTCATTTTATATACTAACCTTTTATGCGGTACAGTGTCAAATGCTTTGGAGAAGTCCAGATATACGACATCCATTGATTCGCCGCGGTCCAGTCTAGAACTTACCTCCTCATAGAAACTGATTAAATTAGTTTGACATGACCGATCCCTCATGAAGCCATGCTGATATGGAGTAATTTGCTTATTTTCATTGAGGAACTCCAAGATAGCATCTCTTAGAAAACCCTCAAACAGTTTACCCACGACAGATGTTAAACTTACCGTCCTATAGTTCCCAGGCTCTGTTTTTGGACCCTTTTTGAATATTGGAACCACATTTGCTGTCCGCCAATCCTGTGGAACACTCCCTGTCAGTATATAGTCCTTAAATATCAGAAATAAGGGCCTGGCTATGACATTACGTAATTCTCTTAGGATACGGGGGTGTATGCCATCCGGTCCTGGGGATTAGTCTATTTTAATCTTTTTAAGACGCAGCTCTACTTCTTCCTGGGTCAGAGAGGACACTTTTAAAGGGGAATTTACTTTTATATTCTGCATTTCATCTGACAGTTTATTTTCCTCAGTGAATACAGTGGAGAAAAAGATATTTAGTAGCTTTGCTTTCTCCTCATCGCTCTCTGCAACATCATTACTGATGAAGGGCCGACACCTTCAGGTTTATACTTTTTACCATTTATATAATTAAAGAACATTTTAGGGTTAGTTTTACTCTCTTTGGCGATTAATCTCTCGGTCTCTAGTTTGGCTGTATTTGTCTTTTACATATTCTATTTTTTTCCTTATAGTTTTTCAATGCTTCCTCGCTCCCCTCCTGTTTATCCACATTGTTTTTTTCTTGTTCCTTAACCTTTTATTCCCATAAGGTATGTACCTCTCACAATTAGATATTAGGATGCTTTTAAAAATATCCCGTTTTGTGGCTATAATGTGGCAAAAGGTTGAAAAGTTCCAGGGGGCCAAATACTTTCACAAGGCACTGTATATACAGTATATTGGCCCCCTCTGTATTATTGGTATATATAATACCCCCCTCTGTATTATTAGGATATATAATGGCCCTTTCTGTATTATTAGTATGTATATATATATATATATATATATATATATATATATTGGCCCCAGGGGCGTAGCTAAAGGCTCATGGGCCCTGGTGCAAGCGTTCAGCTTGGGCCCCCCGTCCATCAGTGCTTAGTGTGTTTTCTTATGTGGCACAAGTGTCTTTGGGCTCCTTTAGGCTCCTGGGCCCGGTAGCGACTGCTACCTTTGCACCCCCTATAGCTACGCCCATGATTGACCCCCTCTGTATTATTAGTATATATAATGGCCCCCCTCTGTATTGTTAGGATATATAATGGTCCTTTCTGTATTATTAGTATATATATATACTCACCGGCCACTTTATTAGGTACACCATGCTAGTAACGGGTTGGACCCCCTTTTGCCTTCAGAACTGCCTCAATTCTTCGTGGCATAGATTCAACAAGGTGCTGGAAGCATTCCTCAGAGATTTTGGTCCATATTGACATGATGGCATCACACAGTTGCCGCAGATTTGTCGGCTGCACATCCATGATGCGAATCTCCCGTTCCACCACATCCCAAAGATGCTCTATTGGATTGAGATCTGGTGACTGTGGAGGCCATTTGAGTACAGTGAACTCATTGTCATGTTCAAGAAACCAGTCTGAGATGATTCCAGCTTTATGACATGGCGCATTATCCTGCTGAAAGTAGCCATCAGATGTTGGGTACATTGTGGTCATAAAGGGATGGACATGGTCAGCAACAATACTCAGGTAGGCTGTGGCGTTGCAACGATGCTCAATTGGTACCAAGGGGCCCAAAGAGTGCCAAGAAAATATTCCCCACACCATGACACCACCACCACCAGCTTGAACCGTTGAGACAAGGCCGGATGGATCCATGCTTTCATATTGTTGACGCCAAATTCTGACCCTACCATCCGAATGTCGCAGCAGAAATCGAGACTCATCAGACCAGGCAACGTTTTTCCAATCTTCTACTGTCCAATTTCGATGAGCTTGTGCAAATTGTAGCCTCAGTTTCCTGTTCTTAGCTGAAAGGAGTGGCACCCGGTGTGGCCTTCTGCTGCTGTAGCCCATCTGCCTCAAAGTTCGACGTACTGTGCGTTCAGAGATGCTCTTCTGCCTACCTTGGTTGTAACGGGTGGCAATTTGAGTCACTGTTGCCTTTCTATCAGCTCGAACCAGTCTGCCCATTCTCCTCTGACCTCTGGCATCAACAAGGCATTTCCGTCCACAGAACTGCCGCTCACTGGATGTTTTTTCTTTTTCAGACCATTCTCTGTAAACCCTAGAGATGGTTGTGCGTGAAAATCCCAGTAGATCAGCAGTTTCTGAAATACTCAGACCAGCCCTTCTGGCACCAACAACCATGCCACGTTCAAAGGCACTCAAATCACCTTTCTTCCCCATACTGATGCTCGGTTTGAACTGCAGGAGATTGTCTTGACCATGTGTACATGCCTAAATGCACTGAGTTGCCGCCATGTGATTGGCTGATTAGAAATTAAGTGTTAACGAGCAGTTGGACAGGTGTACCTAATAAAGTGGCCGGTGAGTGTATATTGGCCCCCTCTGTATTATTAGGATACATAATGACTCTCTTTGTATTAATAGTATATATGTTACTATCTAGTATTAACTGGCAGAAAAAAAGATTTTGGTGACACATTTCCTCTAAGTGTCAGGATACACAATGCATTGGAGCTTGCTATGAATTGTATAGCCACAGAACGGTCAGAGTACCCCCTATGCTCTGCTGAAAGAATCTACAATGGGCACATGAGCCTTACAACTGGAGGACAGAGTAATGGATGAGGGTGGACTGATTTGACAAAGAAGAGATGACGCCAGGATGTGCTACAAAAAGACGTCACACCGGTGTAGGTGGAGGGATTTTGATGCTCTGGGCAATGTTCTGCTAGGAAACATTCAGTCCAGGATGGCCGGACTGGGGGCGTAGCCTAGGGGGAGGCCAGCATGACCAGGTTAGGTGTCAGCGAGGGAAGGGTTCAGGAGTGGTGGGTTTAATACGGGGTGGAGTTTAGGGTAAGGGAGGTCTTTAAAAGAAGAGGCTTGAGGCGGGAAAAGCGCCATTTTAGGTGTACCGAGCAGGGGACAAGAAGTTTAGGAGAACTCGGGTCACCAGGTTTAGGTTTATTTTCTATTACCTGAGCCATGGCAGATGTGGAAGCGCTGTTGCGGAGGCTGAGGGAGATGGCTACTGCGCAGGGTCCGGAGTTGGCTTGCAGCTAACAGGCGTGCTGGGCCCCGATGCGGCAGGCTAGAACTCCAGGTCTTCAGAGGTGCGCCGGCCATGGCGGTCCAGGCCGCCGGTGCGCCTCAGCCCTGAACAGGTCCCCCAATTCCGGCGCCGGGTCCGTAGCCCCTCCACGGCAGGTACGTGAGCAGCGTCCCCTTACGCGCCCGGCCCGCCGTGGGAGGAATCCACATGCATGGCGGGACTTCTTCAGAGCAGCTCAGGAGGTTGGAGCGCCCTCTGGTGGTGAAGCGGCGATAACAGGACCAGGCACGGCAGATCCCAGGCAGTCTGTAGGGGAGGCTGCTCAGCATGGGAATGAGAGGAGCTGGGGGCTGTCAGACCGTTTGGGAGTGAAGAGGGGCACAGCCCAGGTAACGGGCAGCAGCGCGCTGGCCCCAGCTCAGAGGAAGATTGCGTCAGGCTGAGATCCGTGGTGGGCGACGGGCAGCATGCGGCTGGCCTTTTCAGCACCGCAAGAGAAGGAGGATCATCATCTTCAGGATGTCCAATGGCGGGATTTGACGCAAGACCGGATGCAGAAGCTATGGCTGGTGGGCTCACAACACCCAGGCAGCCTGGTGAGTTAACTTGGAGACCACTTTTATCTGTGTTTATAGATCATGAAGGCCTGGTAGAGGGGCAGCGTTGCTGATTTATTTATTTTTTTTAATTTATCTTTATTTGTTTTATACACAACACATTACAATAAAAAAACATACAACAATGATTTCGTATACATACCCCAACCCCAACCGCCCATCCCTCTCCCTCCCCCCGTCCGAGTTTTATATATGACGAAGATGTGATAGAATTAAAACTTGGCTAAGTAGCCTATAATTTATTACTATACTTTAACAATTTTCTTCCAGTATTTGATGTCTGGTGCTACCGGAGACATCCACCACCTCACTATTGTGTATCGTGCTTTAAAAAGTTTTTTTAATATCCTTATTTTATTTTCCCTTCTCATATTTATGTCGTCATCTAACCCCAACATAATCCATTTTACTGACCAATTTATATTTTGTTGTTCCTCTTTTCCTATCTCTTCTAAAACCTTATCCCAAAAATCTTTGACCGTAGGGCATTCCCACATTAAATGGATTAGGTCTGTATCTTCCTTCCCACATTTAGGACACTTAGAGTCTTCCCTTATTTTCCATTTATGCAGTTTACTAGGGGTATAATAAATCCGATGTATCCAATTATACTGTATCAGCTGGAGCCATAGACTCTCCGAGACTTTCCTTATGTTCTTATATATTAACCTCCATTGTTTTACTGAGATTACTCCAATTTCTTTCTCCCATTCTTTTAATCCTTTAAACTCTCTCTTAGTTACTTGAGTTGCTATTAATTTACGGTAAATTTTGGATAAGCTATTTTTTAATATTTTTTTCTCTTTGATATCTTTTACCAAACCCATTGGTTCACTTGTATAGTGATTTTCTTCCTGTCCTGATCTCTTAACTGCATAATATAATTTTGTGTATTCATAATAATCTTTATTTGTTACATTAAACTCTCTTCTGATATCATTCCAATTTTTCAATTGTCCTTCGTTAAATGCATCCTTCATTGTTCTAATTCCTGCTTTTGCTAACTTATCCAGTACCTTCAACTTATTAACTTCTTTCAAATTTCTGTTATTCCATAAGGGAGCAAAATCATACATTCTTGTCTCGTTCATCATTTTTTTCATGATTTTCCAACTTTTACTAAAAATATTACTATCTTTCAATTGTCCTGACTCCAATAGTTCCCATATACTGATCTCCGACCCTCCAATTTCTCTTAACAAATAAGCGAAGTATGGATTTTTTTCCCATTCCAAAATGGATTGTAGTTGATATGCCAAAAAGTATATTCTAAAGTCAGGGATTGCTAGTCCCCCCCATTCCCTAGGGAGACACAGATTATCTATTTTTAATCTCACACGTTTCAGGCCCCATATTAGCCTATTCAATATATTTTTTATTTTTTTAAATATGAATTCTTTTGGCCAGATCGGGGCTGCTGAGAAAACGTATAGAATTTTAGGTACAATGACTGATTTTATTAGGCATATCCTATCTGCCTTGGATATCGGAAGTCCAAGCCACACTTCGCTTTTCTTTCTAATTTCCTCTACTACTCTCATAGTATTATGTTTGTGAAACTCTGATGTATCTGCTGAAATCTCTATACCCAAATATCTGAATGTACTCCCTCTTTCCATTACACTTATCTTTTCACTTATGTCTCCTACTCTATCTCCCAATGTCATCAGAACGGATTTCTCCCAGTTTATTGAAAGCCCAGAGACCTCACCATATTCCTCTATTGTCTTCGTGATCTTAGTTAAAGATATAGCTGGGTCCTTCAGAAACATCAGAATGTCATCTGCATACAGAGTTAATTTGTCCTCTCCCCCCCCACTCCGAATCCCGCCATTTCTGGGTCTTTTCTGATTTTAATTGCTAGAGGCTCAATAGCCAATGCAAAGAGTAGGGGGGAGAGAGGACAACCCTGTCTAGTACCTCTTGTAAGATCAAAACATTCCCCGGGAACCCCATTCACTATCACAGAGGCCCTTGGCTTATTATAAAGCAGTTTAACCATTTCAATATACTTTGGACCAATTCCGAACCGCTTCATCACTTCCCACAGGTGGTCCCACTCCACCCTGTCAAACGCCTTAGTTGCGTCTAAAGACAGCATGGAGTGGGACCCCCCCGGTTCTCCTATCTGAATGTTATTTAATACTCTCCCAAGATTATTCCTGGTTGACCTACCAGGAATGAATCCGTTCTGGTCTGGATGAATAAGATGTGTCATGTATTTCAACAACCTATTGGCTAGAACCTTAGCATATAATTTATTGTCCACATTTATTAATGAAATAGGTCTATACGACTGTACTTTTATGGGGTTCTTCCCCTGTTTCGGGATTAATGTGATTCTAGCCTCCATCATTGAGTTTGGTAATTTCCCCTCCCTAATAGATGTATTAATAACTCTATGAAGTGCTGGTATAAGTTCAGGTCCTAGTTTCCGATAAATTTCATAGGGTAATCCATCGGCCCCTGGGGTCGAATTTCCCTTTACCTGTCTCAACGCTGCCCAAATTTCTCCTGGGGTTATAGGTGTTTCCAATTCTTCCCTTTCTTCTGTATTTAATTTAGGTAGATCAATTTGGTCTAAGAAGTTTCCTATCTCCGTTAGTTTTTTTTAAACTCCGTACTATATAGTTCTTTATAATATAGACTAAATTCTCCGCTGATCTTCTCCTCGTCCTTTATTAATTCCCCTTCTTTATTTTCTATCACCGATATTCTCCTATTTTGATTCTGACCGTTGATAATGGCCATGAGGTACCTATTCGGTTTTCCTTCCTCCAAAAGTCTCTTTTTTCCCCCGAATATTACCTTGTTTCTTGCTTTTTCCGTTAACAACTCCTCATACTCTTTCTGTTTATTTTTCCATTCTACGTATTCCTCATCTGATCTACTTACTAAATACTGTTGTTCTAATTCTTCCACTTCTCTACTAAGTTCTTTCTCTCTAGTCCCTAAGGTCTTCTTTAGTTCTGTTATTTTCTTTATCAAGCTACCTCTAATCCATGCTTTTATTGTGTCCCATACGGTCATATCGCTGGCTGTTCCCCAATTAATCTCTAATATTTCTTTTAATTCTTTTCTTATTGTTTCATTAAAAGGAATCAAGTCCAGCCAATGGGGATTCAATCTCCACCCTTTATAGCTCCTAGTTTGTTCTACGTTTATAGTTGTGACCACTGGTGAGTGGTCCGAAATACTTTGTGGATAATATTGAATTTTCTTTATTATTCCTACATACTCCCTATTACATAAGACTAGATCAATTCTAGACAGCGATTTTGCGGTTTTATTAAAACAAGAAAATACCTTTTCATCTGGGTTTTGGTTTCTCCAGACATCATCTAATCCAATTTCCGTACAAATTTTATTAAGTGGTGTATTACCCCCTCCCTTCCAATTACCACTTCTCCTATGTATATCTTTCTCATTATTCATCAGACCATTAAAGTCACCCATAATTAAACATGGACATTCTTCTATTAATGTATAGTAGTGGTATACCTTCTTTAGTAATTCTACTTTGAAGGGTGGCGGTATGTATAAAAAAATAAGTGCACATCTTAAGTTAGAAATCCTCCCGTGTAGGAATACAAATTGTCCTTCTTCATCTAATTTTACTTCATATAATTCCCATTTTACTCTTTGATGTATCATCACACTTACCCCCCGTGCATAAGTCGAGTAATGTGAGTGGTACTGTGTGGGGTACCATTTCTTGTATAAACATTTTTGTGTATCTTTCGTTAAGTGAGTTTCAGTGATAGCCACAATATCTGGTGAGTGACATTTAATTAAATCAAAAACTGCAACCCTTTTAATTCTGTCCCCTAGACCCCTCGTGTTCCATACCATAATCTTAGCAATCATAATCTATCCTTGTGTTTATATAGACAACAAGAGAAGAGAAGCACAAAGAGAAACAAAAAGAAGAAAAAAGAAGAAAAAAAACAGCCTCTGCTCATATATTCTTACATTTTTCCCTTTTTCTGTTACATTTTTATATCTACCACTCGGACTCCCACCCCCCCTTCCCCTTACGACTCGTTTACGTTTTATTTACGAGTCCCTCTCTTGAGCATTACTCAATCTGACCAGGTTTATCAATACTTCACATTTTCAGTCCCATAGAGTCCATCCATGAGGTGGCTTCCTCTGGGGTATCAAAAAATTGTGTCTTCCCATCCATTATTATTTTCAGCCTGGCAGGATAAAACAGAGCGTATTTTATGTCATTTTTCCTCAAACGTGTTTTAACCCCAAAAAAACGAAGATCTTTGCTTCTGTGTCTCTGTTGCGTAATCTGGAAATGCGAATATTTTTTCATTATTGTATTTTATCTCTCCCATTTCTCTTAGTTTTCTCATGATAATCTCTTTATCATTGAAGTTGAGGACTTTAATCAATATCGCTCTAGGTCTACCCCCTATAACTGGTGGTTTTGCTGGCATGCGATGTGCCCTTTCGATAGCAAACTGTTGTGACAAAGTTTTTGCTCCTACTGTCTCTTTTATCCAACTTGTCACAAATTTTTTTATATCATTCTTTTCCACCTCCTCTGGAAATCCGACCAGTCCTATGTTACTCCTACGCGACCTGTCCTCCAAGTCAATAATTTTATGTTTCAAAAAACCGTTGTCGGTTTTCAGAGTATTCACTTCCTTTTTTAATTGCGTCACCTCATCCTCCATGTTACTTATCCTCTGTTCTGCTTCACTGCATCTTTCCTGGATTTTACCAAATTCTTCTCTCATCTGAGATAATTCCGACCCCACTACCTCCACCTTGTTAGACAAGTCACTTATGGTGTCTTTACAGCCATTTATGGCATCCAGTATGTCATTTAGCCAAAGAGAGGGGTCATTTAATCCCTGTAGTTTTTCCGCTGCTCCTGTATTACCTCTATTCCTTCCTGCCATATTGCTGCTGCTACCCCCTCTGCTTTTATTTGGACTAACAGACTGCCTTTTATAGGCCATTCGTAATTTTTATACTCCTAAAGTACTTCACAGCTTATTACGACCAGAAATATAGGGGTATAACAACCAGGAAAAGCAGTAAGGTATTACAACCACGGAGCAGCAGAGTGTAGCAGCCCAGGTAAGCAGCAGAGATGTCACAGCCAAAAGGAGCTTCAGAAATTACAGACAGAGGGAGCATCAGAGTAGTACAGCCAGGGAAAGGCAGCGGAGTATTATAGCCAGGGGGAAACAGCAGAATATTATGGCCAGAGGACGCAGCACAATGTTGCAACCAAGGAGTATAGTCAAGGTATTGCTGCCACTGAGAACTTGCAGGATCTTACCACCAGGGGGTACACCAGAATATTATAGCCACGGGGGGCTACAGAACATTTAGTTCACTTGGTACATTTAGCTCACTTGGTAAATGTTACTATTACCGGTTACCAGTATCAAATCTTGTTTTTTAAAGAGATTCACTGGAGGGCTAAACTCCCACTTTAGCCATCCAGGTAGTTAGTGATTAATAGTGGTTAGTTGGTAGCCAGTTCACATTAGTAGCCCGTTCTCTTTAGTAGCCAGTTCACGTTAGAAGCAATTCACATTAGTAGCCAGTTCACGTTAGAAGCAATTCACATTAGTAGCCAGTTCACATTAGTAGCCAGTTCACATTAGTAGCCAGTTCACATTAGCAGCAGTTCGCATTAGTAGCAGTTCACATTAGTAGCCAGTTAGTGGCCAGTTCACATTAGTAACCAGTTCACATTAGTAGCAGTTCACATTAGCAGCCAGTTCTCATTAGTAGCCAGTTCACTTTAGTAGTCAGTTCACGTTAGAAGCAATTCACATTAGTAGCCAGTTCACGTTAGTAGCAATTCACATTAGTAGCCAGTTCACATTGGCAGCAGTTCGCACTAGTAGCAGTTCACATTAGTAGCCAGTTAGTAGCCAGTTCACATTGGTAACCAGTTCACATTAGTAACCAGTTCACATTAGCAGCCAGTTCTCATTAGCAGCCAGTTCTCATTAGCAGCCAGTTCACATTAGCAGCCAGTTCACATTGGTAGCCAGTTCACATTGGTAGCCAGTTCACATTGGTAGTCAGTTCACGTTAGTAGCAGTTCACATTAGTAGCCAGTTCACATTAGCAGCAGTTCGCATTAGTAGCAGTTCACATTAGTAACCAGTTAGTAGCCAGTTCACATTGGTAGCCAGTTCACATATGTAGCAATTCACATTAGCAGCCAGTTCACATTAATAGCAGTTTGCATTAGTTGTCTGGGAGTTCCCCAGTCTACTTGTTCATAGTCCTATTCAGGCTGCTCCTACTCACCACTCTCGTGGGATATCCGGATCGTCCCTCCTTCCAACGCTCTCTCCGCTATCGGCTCCAATATTTTACCTCCCTCATGGCTGTTTATCCACGGAGGTCTCCAATACCCCCTGACGTCGACTCCTGCGCTCTCGTCACTATCCACTATCCTCCCGCAGTGTCAATCCAGGCTTTAGCGTCTCCAAGGTCTGCTGGCTCCAGCTGGCTTGCTTTTTCCCAGTAGGGGGGTGTTATTCTCAGGCTTGATCCACCTCAGGAGCTCCACAAACTTTCCTGGTCAGACGAGCAGCGTGCTCACTAGCCACGCCCCATGCTTCCTCGGCAGCGTTGCTGATTCATGAGGATGGTTCTAGCCTTTCTAGATTTCAGTTTTTGGCACTTTTTAAAAAATGTTTAACCCGGTTGGGTTTGAGTTCGGTAGGTTATACAGGGCATTCTTTTCGGATTGGGGCTGCCACAGAGGCTGCCAGGCATGGGGCAGGGGAAGATGTGGTGAAAAGGATCGGGCGGTGGGAATCCCTTCGCTTCCGATCTTATGTAGGCTTGGCTCGCTTATAGAGGGACAGTTGTGTTTACCGGTATGGTGTTGGTGTGGCAGTTATTAACAGTGTTGTATTTTTTCTGCTTTCCTTGTTTTCGCAGTTACCCAGTCGGCGTTGGTGTGGATTCTAGGCCACTCATTTGTTTTTTGGGGTGCCTTGCGGGCAGCGGTGCGTCAGGACGGTCGTCAGTTGGGGTTTGCTAGGGAAGTGGCAGTTATTCGGTGGCTCGGAAAGCGTGGCATGGTATGGAGTAGCGTAATGCCGGAAATTCACAGGTTCGTACATCTAGATAGACCGCCTGATATATTGGTCCTGCACGTGGGGGGAAATGATCTAGGAGCTAGGCCATTTCGAGATTTGGTGAAGGACATAAAGTTTGATCTCTTGAGGCTTTGGCCATTGTTCCCAGGTATAGTGACTGTGTGGTCGGATGTAGTTTACAGGTATGTATGGAGAGGCGCCCCGTCGGTAGAGCGGGTCAACAAGGCTAGGATAAAGGTTAATAGATTCATTGCCAGATTTGTCACGCGGAATGGGGAGGTGGCTGTTAGGCATGGTGAGTTGGAGCGGGGAGAAGGGGCTTTTTGGCGTAGTGACGGAGTGCACCTTAATGCGATTTGGTTAGATGTATGGTGTTTGGGTTTGCAAGGAGGCATTGAAACCGCATTAGGGGTGTGGAGGGACACCCAGTCTTGAGGGAACAAGACGGTGCGTTTGTGGCGGGGGAGGTCCTCAGAGTTGGTGGAAGAAGAGGTACGGTGGATGGGAGGGCTCCATGGTGGGGGCTGGACTCCCAGGTTTGATAATGGTTATGGAACGGCTATTGCTCCATCAGGGGTGCCCCCGAGCTGGCGGTTAATCGGCTGGGGGCAAGATGGAGTACCCCGTGGTTACAGGGGGTAGAAATGGTTGGGGCTTCGAGGACCTCCCACGTCGGGTTTCGGATAGATATTATATATATGTTATACATGTGTTGGGGTTATGTATGCAGTTGCATATGGTTTGTGGTTAAAATGTTTGGGAATTATGAACAAATATAATAAAATGGCTGCTGTGGCCGATTTTATCCAACCTGGTGTCTGTGTCGTTAATGGGAAAAAAAGGGAAAAAATGGGAGGGGGGAGGGGGAGTTGGAAAAGGGGGAAGAAAAGTGGGGCTCGGGGGATAGGTAGGTTTGGTGGCAGTATCGAGCAAAGATAGCCAATACCTGGGTCATGACAGTCAGGTGAAAGGTTTTCTTTTCAGCCGCATATTTATGCTGCTTGAGCCCAGCGCCACCTTAGGCATGTACAAAACAAGCAAAACCCATGATGTAGCGACTTTCCTGCACGGCACCTAGTCATTTACCATTTGTCACTATACATTTTACAACCACTGGAAATCGGCTCTAGAGTCTCCTTCCTCAGTTCCACACAACTTCTAATGATACCAAATGGTTAGATGATTGCAAAAGCCCTATGCCCATGTGCTGTATACCTGTGCCCATGTGCTGTATACCTGTGCCCATGTGCTGTATACCTCTGTCCATCCTCTATATACCTGTACCCATGTGCTATATACTGGTGCCTATGTGCTGTATACCTCTGTCTATCCGCTTTATACCTGTACTCATGTGCTGCATACCTCTGTCCATCTGCTGTATACATGTACCTATGTGCCGTATACCATGTGTCCACTTACTGTTAAAATGTCATGGCTGTATGCCCATGTACCGTAAACCCGTGACCATGTGCTGTATACTTGTATTGTACCTATGTGCTACATACCATACCGGTGCCTATGTGCTGTATACTTCTGTCCATGTGCAGTGTACCTGTATTCATGTATATATATACCATACTGTGCCATTATATTGTATACCTATATGCCCATGTGCTATATATTATACTGCTGCCCATACCCATGTGCTGTATACTTCTGTCCATCTGCAGTATACCTGTACCCATGTGCTATATACCTGCTGCTGCCCATGTGCTGTATACCTCAGTCCATCCGCTGTATACCTGTACCCATGTGCTATATACCATACTGGTGCCCATATGCTGTATACCTGTACCCATGTGCTATATACCATACTAGTGCCCATGTGCTGTATACCTGTACCCATGTTCTATATACCATACTGGTGCCCATGTGCTGTATACCTGTACCCATGCTCTATATACCATACCGGTGCCCATGTGCTGTATACCTCAGTCCATCCGCTGTATACCTGTACCCATGTACTGTATACCTCTGTCCATCCGCTGTATACCTGTACCCATGTGCTATATACCATACTAGTGCCCATGTGCTGTATACCTGTACCCATGTGCTATATACCATACTGGTGCTCATGTGCTGTATACCTGTACCCATGTTCTATATACCATACTGGTGCCCATGTGCTGTATACCTGTACCCATGTTCTATATACCATACTGGTGCCCATGTGCTGTATACCTGTACCCATGTTCTATATACCATACTGGTGCCCATGTGCTGTATACCTGTACCCATGTGCTATATACCATACTGGTGCCCATGTGCTGTATACCTCTGTCCATCTGCTGTATACCTTTACCCATGTGCTATATATCATTCTGGTGCCCATGTGCTCTATACCATACTATATACCATGTGCTGTGGAGGGTTCAGCCCACCTTCCAATGACACATCAATGAGCTGTCCCTAATGCCTGCAGTTCACCCGCACGCCTGTAGAGGCGCTGGTGCTGCATCTCTACAGCTCTCTAAGGCTTTGCTACAGCAGGGAGGAGGCAGAGACAGATGCGAGCTAGAGGTACAGCGCAGAGGTCGCCGACAATTCCATACGGACGGAGGTAAATACTGACAGGCTGCGTGATGTCCGTGTTTATAACGTGTATGATGTATATGGGTAGAGACATTACTGCAGATGTATAGAAGGGGGGTGTAGATGCGCCCATTGTCTGTGGTGGGATTGTCCTCAGGGTCCATTGTCTGTGGCGGCTGCCAGGATGCTGCACTGCGTTCTCCATTATCCAGCTCTGCGATCATGGCGATCTGTGTAATCGGATTGGATTATCAACTGCTGCAGATCTGCAGGTTCTTCTGTGCCCCTGCACTGAGATACATGGCTTTCCTTCAAACAAGCTGCTGCTTTTCACTCTCAGTCTGACGAGACTGAAGGAAGAGACCAAGATGTCCTGATTTCTTATTGTGTATAGCACTGTGATATATCCATCTCTTGTCTCATTATCTTTTTTTACATGAGCGTAGGCAGGGTATTATCTCCTATAGATTATCCTTTTGTGATGACGGATAATGCAGCGAGCGTGCTAACAGGAGGAGAACACAGAAACACTGCGCCGGATCAGGCTGAACCCGCAGCCTCAGTGCTACCAGACTGCACCGCTAACCAGAAACCCACCAAACCCTTCTTATCCAAAACGTAACAGCTTCAGAACATCTGGTGGTGATCTGATCAGAGGTGGCTTGTCACATGTAGAATTGGTTATTGGTTGTGTAGAAAATCGCGTTAAGGGTCCATTCACATGTCTGTAAGTGTTTTGCGGGTCTTCAAAACATGGATACCTCTGTGTGCTTTCTGCATTTTGACCGGCCCTATGATAGAATAAAAATAGGACATGCTCTGCCGTTTTTGCGGGGCTGCGGAACGGAACCACGGATGCAGGCAGCTCATGGTGTGCTGTCAGCATCTTTTGTGGCCCCATTGAAATGAATGGGTCAAAATTGCGCAACAGATGCGGACCTAGTCTCAGAACAACGGATGTGTGATTACACCCTAAAATGAATTCATGAATATACAGACAATCCAATGTATTTAGTATATATGTATGGGGGGCTCCCGGCTCACCGCCTAACTCCGGGATCAGCAACCTTCGTCACCCCAGCTGTTCTGAAACTACAACTCCCAGAATCCTCCTTTCTACTCTCTCCATTGGGGACGCATACACTCTCTGCCAAACTTAACATGTTTGTGTATGAGGAGGCGGGGTTGGCACACCTCATCACACATTGGGTAACAGTCTGAGGTCCATAGAAGTAGTCAGCTAGAGAAATATCCATGGAGCGCAGGAAGACATCCCGATTTAAAACAGATGTGCCAGATGCCAGAGACCTCAGCTGTGAAGGAGTTAGAGGGGTAGTCCAAGTGTTCTATGCTGATAGCCTGTCCTCAGGATGAGACATCAGTATCTGATCGGTGGGGCTCCGACTCCTGTATGAAGAGGCTGCAGCGCTCACTTTAAAAAAATCTGATCAGAGCGAGGTGCCAGGAGTAGAATCACCCCAATCAGGTACTGATCAGGACAGAACATCAGTATTGTAACCATGGAAAAATGAATCTATGACAAATCCATATAACAGTAAATCATATGAGGACTGTGTTGGCATCCTGGCACATGGTATAAAGTGCTGACACTGCACAGCTCATGACGGGTGATGGCCTTTAACAACTAAACCCACGATTTAGTAAGTGTGTGAAAGGGCTGACAGTAGATAAGATATAATCATAAGAAAATTATTTCTACATGTCATTTCACTTATCAACATGATCCATACTTTACTATTGACCTATGCTCAGGATAGGTCATCAGTAGTAAAAGCCTGGACAACCCCCTTAATTAGAACAGCACAGAACCAGACCACATGAGAGAGAACAGATGCTCCATTATACTGTATTGAATGCATTTCAGGCCTGATTCATTACTTAAAGGGGCATTTCACTGAGATACATGTTTTTTGTTTTAAATAAGGTCTCTTTCACACGAACGTTGTGTTTTGCGGTCCGCAAATTGCGGATCCGAAAAAAAACGGATGTCGTCCATATGGCATCCGTTTTTTTTGCGGATCCATTGTAAAAATGCCTATCCTTGTCCGTTTTGCGGACAAGAATAGGACATGTTCTATCTTTTTTGCGGGGCTACGGAACGGGCATACGGGTGCGGGCAGCACACCGTATGCTTTCAGTATTTTTTGCGGACCCATAGAAATGAATGCATGTGAATATTACCTTAGAATTTTTAGAAGGTTACAGTAAGTGTACGTATATATATATATATATATATATATATATATGTTTACACCTTATTTACAGGCGTAGTAAAATATGTGCCTACTTCCCGTATCTCCAGCAGGCGTGCCTGTAGTTTATTTACTCTAGAATCCATTCAAGAATAAGGTTTGTGTGCTTTTCTGGTTTATCAGGGTGAATATGTGTATGAACACCTAAAGTCAGGCTGTAGACAGCATATGGTAATATATACTCTGTGTATATATATATATATATATATATAATACATATACGTATATATAAAAACACCAGAACAGCGTTCAGATACAAGAGGCATGTTTCATCCGAAGTCGATTCGCGTAAAACTTCATTGTAATACTGTATGGAGCGGGAGCTGTGTACAGTATTAGAATGTATTGGCTCAGATGAGTTAAATCTATATCTTCATGAAGTCTCGCAAGACTTTGTGTAATAACTTCGTGATTGAATAAAAACCTTGTTACCGAGCTTCGGCTCATCAGAGCCATTACATTCTAATTCAGTATTAGGCCCCATTCACACGTCCTGATTTTTCATCCGCATCCTATCCGCGTCCATTCCGCTATTTTGTACATTTTTTGCGGATAGTATGCGGATCCATTCATTTCAATGGATCCCGAAAAAATGCGGACATTGCACCATATGTTGTCCGCATCCGTTTCTCAGTTCCGTTCCGTTTTGCGGATACGCAAACAGAAATCCTCCTGTCCTACTTTTCCTCCGATTTTGCGGTCCGTAGCCCAATACAAGTCTATGGAACGTCCGTAAATGCGGAAGACATGCGGAAAGCCATACGCATGTCATCGGCATTTGCGGATTACGTTCCAGGAGGGTAGAAAAAAAGATTTGATTACTCCTTCCGTTTTTTGCAGATCCGCAAAAAACGTATGACATATGGATACATCCTTTCCGTTTTTTACGGAAAAACGGAACGGATGTGCTGGAAAAACAGTTTTTTGCAGTACAACGGATCCGCAAAAAACTGACCGTTTTCCAGGATGTGCACAAATACGGCCGTGTGAATGGAGCCTTACAATGATATTTTATGCAAATCGACTTCGTATGAAGCATCCAAAGTTGATTCGCTCATCCCTAGTACAAGGCCATGGAATTAATGGCGCAAGCTTATCCACGTGGATATGGCTGCGCCTTCAGGCCTCTATCAGATGTCATTGAATCACGGACGCTGTCTGTCTTTTCCATGGAGAGCACACGTATCCATTGATTATAATGTGTTCTTGTTGTTCCGTTGCAAAAATGCGGATCTGCAATACCACGGCTGTCTGAGGGGAGGGTTGAGAGCTCCCACACACACATTGTACTGAGGGTTCTGCTGACAATACATAGTTGACACAGTTAGGTCTTAGGGCTCGTTCGCATGACCGTATTTTTCTTTCCGTGTCCTTCCGTTGTTTTTAAAACGGAAGGTCTTCCGTGTGCATTCCGTTTCCGTATGTCCGTATTTCCATTCCGCAAGATTATGAGTCTTGTCCTATTAGTGCTCGTCGTGTGTGTTTTGTGGTCCGTTTTCCACTGATCCGTTGTTCCTGTTTTGCGTTCCGTTGTGTTTCCGTTTCCATTCCGTGATTCCGCAAAAACTGATCGTATGGCTTCAGTATGCTTTCCGTAGCTGTTCCTTGTTTTTGCGGAGATAAAACGGAACAATGAATGAGTTAACTACTCTAGTAGAAAATCACGGATCCGCAAAAACGGATGACATACAGGTGTTCCGTATGCATTCCATATTTTTGCGGAACCATTGACTTGAATGGAGCCACGGACTGTGATTTGCGGACAATAAGGCCCCGTTCAGACGGCCATATTTTTGCGGGTCCGCATTATTGTGGACCCGCAAAAATACGGGGGCCGCCCGGCGTGTGTTCCGCAGCGCTCGGAACACACGCCGGGCGGCCCCATTGAAAATGCCTATACTTGTCCGTGCATATCTTTTTATGCGGAGCCGCGGCACGGAGCTGTCTCCGTGCCGCGGCTGTGCGCTCCCATAGAGGCGAATGGGGCTGCATGTATTCCACAATTTTGCCGAATACATACGGCCCCATTCATACGGTTGTGTGAATGGGGCCTTAGGCTGGGTTCACATCTGCACTATGAACTTCAGCAGTCTGTTCTGGCAGAGGAACACTGCCAGATCCCCGTTCACTGTTATGGGAATCCAGCGGGGATCCATCTGCTTTCTGGCCTATATGTCGGCTTTTGGCTGCACAAAAAATGCTGCATGTCATATTTTTTGTCTGTCCGAAAGCCGATATATATGCTGGTTTGAGTAAATTCCAGCAGTCTGTTCCTCCACCGGATTCACATATGTGAATCCAGCCTTAATGTTTGATTAGTGATTTCTGTCAGTGATTGTGAGCCAAAACCTGGAGTGGAGACTGTGCAGATCTAGGTATAAGGCCTCTTTCACACGAACGTTGTGTTTTGCGGTCCGCAAATTGCGGATCCGCAAAAAAAATGGATGGCGTCCGTATGGCATCCGTATTTTTTGCGTATCCACTGTAACATTGCCTATCCTTGTCCACAAAACGGACAAGAATAGGACATGCTCTATTTTTTTTTGCGGGCCACGGAACGGAGCAACGGATGCGGACAGCACACGGTGTGCTGTCCGCATTTTTTGCGGGCCCATAGAAATGAATGGGTCCGCATTTTTCATGTGAAAAATGCGGATCGGAGCCCGCAAAAACAACGTTCGTGTGAAAGAGGCCTAAGGGAAAGATCGGCTCTTGTTCTGTATTTTTGATGCGCACCTGGTTTTGGCTCACAATCACTGATAGAAATCACTAATCAAACACTGATGTGTGAATGAGGTCTAAAGGTCCCTTTCCACGGGACAATTCAGCAGGTGATTGTTGGGAAAGGAAGCACCTGTTTGTCAGTGAAGGAGAGATCTCTTCAACATTATGGGGAGCAGTGATGGCTAATGCCATCGCTCGTTCCTTTATGGAATTATTCCTTGCCTGCAGCAGGGCGTGTTTAGATGGTACCCTCTGCTGCCGGCAGATGCTGATTTAGGCAGGGTCGGACTGGGAATTTAAAGTGGCCCCGTTTTGTAGGTTTCAAATTGATAGAAGGCAAAGCCAACACAAGTAGGTGGGGCAGCAATACCATATTGTGGCACATTATATCACCCAACAGAACCAAATACCACAGTCCATCATAAAATACTGCCACCCGCACAAAATACATCCCCAAAAATTTCCACTAGCCGAGGGTGAGGAGGGCTCAGGCGGGGCCTACTTGGAAATTTCCCTGTAAGGTCTATGGCTAATCCACACCCGGATTTAGGTGTCCGCATGAAAGATGTGATTACCCGCTCATTCATTGGGTAGACCAGCAGATAATCGCTAATGAACGTTACTATGAACTGTCCTCAGCGATTATCTGGCCGCGAATCGGACAGTGTAAAGCGGCCTTAAAGGGAACCTGTCATCTCCAAAACACCCCCTGAACTAGTGTAAGTGATGCTGAATCCGAACATGTAACTTTTATCTTCATATTCACTTCCATTCTGACGCTGTGCTCCCACAAACCTGCAGTAAAATGCACTCACTGGACTCCAGTGCTCACTCACATAATGGAGACGACTCAAAGAAGAGTCCAGTGAGTGCATTTTACTGCAGGTTTGTGGGAGCACAGCGTCAGAATGGAAGCGAGTATGAAGATAAAACTTACATATTCGGATTCAGCATCACTTAAACTATATACCACTTACTCTAGTTCAGGGGGTGTTTCGGTGATGACAGGTTCCCTTTAAGACTGTACTATAATAGGTTAGGGACCTATCACTGACACAAGGTCCAAAAGTATTGTATATAAAAAAAATACCAAATGAAGAGAATTTCTGTGAATACAGGTAAGGCTACTTTCTCACTTGCGTTTTTTGGCTGATCCGGGAGGGATCAGCAAAAATGCTTCAGATTTTGATAATACAAGCGGCTGCATCCATTATGAACGGATCCTGTTGTATTATCTTTAAAATTGCAATGACGGATCCGGCATTAAAACCATTGTAAGTCTGTTTCCAGAAGGTGGCACCCAAAGTATAAGAGAGCATATTGGGCATGTGCAGAGTCCTCTTCATTCACTGCTATGAGACTTCCGAAAATAGCCAGAGCACTCGGCTACTTTCAGAAGTCTCATAGCAGTAAATGGAGAGTAAGCTGTGCACACATGGCCACCTTTCCATTCACTATGGGTCTGCCAGAAATAACAGAGCCAGTGGTCATCTATTTTCAGAACATAGCGGTGAATACAGGGTGGCTGCGCATGCACAGTGTGCCCTCCTTCAATTTGGGGCCCCATTCTGGAGATAGATATACGATAGATAGCAGCAGGTCCCAGAGATGAGACCCCCCCTTATTTGTGACAACCGTGAGGAAGCCCATGACTGTTATACAGCACGGGCTGTGATGATTGTACAGCAAGTTTTCGGAAACCACCTACAGTAATTTTAGCTCACGAGTAACAGACTGGTGAAATCATGTCTGCGAATCATGTTTGTAACCACTGTATGCTGCCCGCAGTGAAGCTGATGACAGGTTTCCTGTCAGCTCTCCAGACAAGCCTCTTTTAGTAAAGACTTGTATTCTACTTGAAATACCAATTCTAGAACTTCTTTCTTACAACTCTACATTGTGCCGTTCCTCTCTTATTTCTCCTAGAAATTTATGAATAAATTTGTTATGACCATCCCCCTTGTTGTAGACACTGTCAGTTCCGATTGGAGGGTGTAGGACAGGGGTGGCCAACCTGTGGCTCTTGAGGTGGAGCTGGAAAGCAGTCAGGCTGGCCCACTCGCCACCCCATGCTCAGATCTCCTTTCTTGATCAGGTACCATTGCTACTCTGCTGCTCCAGCTTGCTCTCCACTACATCGTGATGCGCACAGTTTCAGAACGTAGTACTTGGAGTTGGGCACATCTGGTCCCAGTGGAGAGTGTCTCAGACCTGCAGAGTAGCAGGTGCCCAATCAGGAGAGGTAGGCAATTTTCTAATCTGAGCATGGGGTTTCTGATCTGAGCAATGGAGGAGCTGATCTGACCATGGACGGAGGGTCTTGATCTGAGCAGGGGGGAATCTGAACTGAGCAATGGGGGGATCTGATCTGAGGAACTGGGGGTCTGATCTGAGCATGGGGGTATGATTTGAGCATGAAGGTGGGAGAACTGAACATGAGGGTGGGAGATCTGAGCTCTGAGGGTCTGACACTCGGAGTCTGATTTAAGTTGTCTGATCTGAACATTGGGGGTCTGATTTGGAGGTCTGATGAGGATTGGGGGTCTGATTTAGGAGTCTGATCTGACGTCTGGTGAAAAATATATTTTTTCTTATTTTTCTCTGCTAAAACCTAGGTGCATCTTATAGGGCGAAAAATATGGTGACTCGTGTGTAAATGTATAGCTTGTGGCTCCTGGTAGTCATACGTTTTTTTTTTCTGACTCTTTTTGTCTGTAAGGTTGACCACCCCTGGTGTAGGGGCATGCCATGCTATGAGAGGGTGCTTGGTATTTTATGGTCAATATAATTATTTACTCAATTAGACATATGTATCGGGGGTCAATACAGAGATGTCTCCTATCATCTGCGGGGACATCCTCTGCGTCTGGAGGAAAGAAGGTTTGAACACAAACATAGAAGAGGATTCTTTACGGTAAGAGCAGTGAGACTATGGAACTCTCTGCCTGAGGAGGTGGTGATGGTAAGTTCACTATAAGAGTTCAAGAGGGGCCTGGATGTATTTCTGGAGGGTAATAATATTACAGGTTATAGCTACTAGAGATGGGTCGTTGATCCAGGGAGTTATTCTGATTGCCTGATAGGAGTCAGGAGAGAATTTTCCCCCTAAAATTAGTCAAATCTACCTCGCATGGGTTTTTTGCCGTCCTCTGGATTAATTAGCAGGATAACAGGCTGAACTGGATGGACAGGTGTCTTTTTCAGCCTTACAAACTGTGGGGGAGATTTATCAAACCAGTGTAAAGTAGAACTGGCTTAGTTGCCCATAGCAACCGATTAGCATCCACCTTTTATTTTTGGCAGCTCCTTTGGAAAATGAAAGGAGGAATCAAATTGGTTGCTATGGGCAACTAGGCCAGTTCTACTTTATACCAGTTTGATAAATCTCCCCCTTAGGGGACTTGTCATCTTTTTAAGGGAGCATTAACCCTTTTGTTTGGTAAGCAGAAGTTTGAATATAGTTCTGGGTTATGCTTTGCATTGATTTTGCAAACAATGCATTTTTAGCAGCAGTTTGCAAATATTGCGGTAAAAAAACACCCAGAAGAAAACCAGCACGTGTGAATACACCCATGAACAGTGAGTGGTGAACTATTGAGGCTATATGATATGGTGGATCTTGTAACTTTAGTGGAGATCCAGTGATGGCAGTTATCATCTAGTAAGAGGACTGGTGGCACATAGTCGCTCCACACTGTGTGATGACTTCTTGTTATATAGTCGGTGGGATATGTTAGGATCCTGCTGTCCCAGCCCGATGTAAAATGTGGTGTGAAAAGCCTAACACTGGCAGTCACTCTCTCCAACTTTACCTGACTTGATTTTTGCATTGTTATTCATTGTAAACTCATTGGCACAATTACAGCTTGCCTTGCAAACGCATTTCTCTTACATTCATAGACTCATCAGGGGACTGTTAAAGGGGTTATCCAATAGTAGACATAACCCCCCATAATGCCATTTCCCCAGCACCTGCGTCCCTCCATATCCCTTCATGGCCACCACTGCATCTCCCTGTTGCATGGGCAAAACATCTGGCAACTGGTGCCCAGCCTCCATAGCATCACGGATGATGCTAGGGAGGCTGGTCACCGGCGCGGCCTGCTATTGGCTGCTCCCCTCTTCGCCAAATGTTTTGAGGGACGACGGTGCCAGGGTCTGGGTAAGTATCGTCTATAGAACGAGTTCGGTCTTGCAGGGATGGCCAACCTGCGTCTCTCCAGCTGTTGCAAAGCTACAACTCTCAGCATGCCCAGACTGCCTACAGCTATTAGCCTACAGCCACAGCAGGGCATGGTGGGAATTGTAGTTTTACAACAGCCGGAGAGCCGCAGATTGGCCATCCCTGTACTGTTGGATAACCCCTTTAAGGAAGTGTTCCTTCCCGATAATTGCCTACTCGTTAGTGGAGGTGAAGAGCTGCATTTACATGCAGAAATCTCTTCCACTGTATGGGGATAAGCGGTCGCTAATGCCATCACTCATCCTCATACAGATTCATTGGAGTAAGGCCCCATTCAGACGGCCGTATTTCACGGCCCGATACGGGCCGTGAAATCCCGGCCTGTGCTGCCCCAGAGGACGGGAGCGCACGGCGTCATTGGTTGCTATGACGCCGTGTGCTTCCTGAGGCCACCGCCACCGTGCGCTTCCTGAGGCCACCGCCGTACAGTGAAACACTGTTTCACTGTACAGCGGCGGCCTCAGGAAGCGCACGGCGTCATAGCAACCAATGACGCCGTGCGCTCCCGTCCTCTGGGGCAGCATAGGCCGGGATTTCACTGCCCGTATCGGGCCATGAAATACGGCCGTCTGAATGGGGCCTTAAAGGGGTTCTTCGGGAATTAAGAAAATGAAAATACTTAAATAATACTTTATTATAAATATATTCCCACATGCCTTTCATTAGTTAGAATGGCTCGTTTTGTCTGGGGAAACAATCATTAGGAGAAACAAAATGGCCGCCGTCCTATTAGTACACACAAAACCTGTCCTAATCACATAGGAGGACAAGTTACTTCGCAACACTTAGGAAAAGAGCTGCCTCATCCTCCTCTCTGCTCTGTTTGTCAGAGAATAGGATCCTGAATAAAGATTATCAGATCTTCAGCTGAATCTCTGAAGAAATGGAGTTCATGAGGAGAGATTAAGTATAAGACAGGACAGAATTTGTGTGTACTAACAGGATGGCGGCCATTTTATTTCTCCTAATGATTGCCCCATAGACAAAACGAGCCATTATGACTAATAAAAGGTATTTGGGAATATATTTAAAGTAAAGTAATATTTAAGTGTTTTCATTTTCTTAATTCCTGGAGAACCCCTTTAAGGAAAGCTAGCTTAATTACCCATAGCAACCAGATCCCACTTTTCATTTTTCAGAGCTGGAAGGTGGAATTTGGTTGCTATGGGCAACTAAACCTGCTTTCCTTTACACCAGTTTTGATAAATCTCCCCTTGTATGGATCTGCATGATCTGCTGCCGAGAAACAATGATTTAATGAGCTGTCTGAAAGATCAGTTCATCCGGGTGATCGGCAGCACATTATATTATCATTCTTTCTAGCTGTTTTCTGGTCTCCTGACAGTTTCCTGACAAATGGATACATAGACATGCAAAGTCAGCAATTAGCACCCTTTCCTATTGTGCATGGGATCACCAGGTTGACAGTCCCAAAATAAAAAAAAATTAAAAAAGATCACAGCATCAGAGGAGTTTCTTGAAAATTGTCTTTAGAGGTTAATCAGTCCAGGTGATGATGTGATTCAACAGGAAACCCCATTCTCGAAAAGGGGAGGATTTCCTGCCACAATGTCACATCATTTTACATGTACAAGACTTACTTAAAAAAATAGCAAAGAAATGTTTCAAGAAATACATGTGATCTATTGCGTTTTTTATTATTGAGAAATGCCACATATGACCATCTTATACCAGAAGGTTGTGTAGCATTTTCTAGGACAAAATAGTTTTTTGCCAGCCAAAGTCAGGTGGATTGAGGCTACTTTCACACTAGTGTTTTTGCTGGATCCGGCAGGGTTCAGCAAAAACGCTTCCGTTACTGACAATACAACCATGTGCATCCTTTATAAACGGATCCGGTTGTATTATCTTTAACATAGCCAAGACGGATCCGTCATGAAATCCTTTGAAAGTCAATGGGGGACGGATCCGTTTTCTATTGTATCAGAGAAAACGGATCCGTCCCCATTGACTTGCATTGTGGGTCATGACGGATCCATCTTGCTCCGCATCCCAGAACGGAAAGAAAACCTCAGCATGCTGCGAGGTGAGAATGGAACGGAATGTATTTTGGAGCACTCCGTTCTGGTCTGTTACATTTTGTCCCCATTGACAATGAATGGGGACAAAACGGAAACGTTTTTTTTCCAGTATTGAGACTCAATGACGGATCTCAATATCGGAAAATATTAACGCTAGTGTGAAAGTAGCCTTATTGCCCAGAGATGTCAGATGTGAAATGTTGTAAGCTGATAGCATGCAACATGTCATTTCTTTTGCAATATTTCAGTGTGATGAGTGGGTGGACCAGGCACGTTACCTGGTGTATGAAGAAATTGTACACATCCATTACCTGCTGGGACATGTACAGGAAAGCTTTGCATGTTGCATACCACCCAACTGTTTGGATAGTCAAAGAGAGACACTTTCGGCTCATTTTGTGAGGGACGGGGCATTGCTTCAACCAGTGACTGATATTTCATTTCCATTTCAAAACAGTAGGAACAGAAGGAAGTGAGGTTCAGAGGGGACCTGATGTCATAAGAAAGTGTCATTCTGTCATTCTTTTTTTCATTTTTCTAATGTATAGGAGCAGTGATACTGACCATTTTTGTAATATACTTTAATTACTGAAATTGTCCTCTTCTACCAGAAAATGATCTCTAAAGTGTCCCATTTTGAGCCTTAGCAACGCTCCTCTGTCTTCTGTTTATATAACAGTAAAGACTTGCTCCACACTATGGTGGCTCAAAATTGGCCACTATAGAGATAATTTTCTGGTAGAAAAGGACAATTTCAGTAATTAAACTATATTACAAAAATGGTCAGTATCACTGCTCCTATACATTAGAAAAATCAAAAAGAGAATGACAGTTAGGCCCCTTTCACACGGGCAAGATTTCCACGCGGGTGCAATGCGTGATGTGAACGCATTGCACCCGCACTGAATCCTGACCCATTCATTTCAATGGGGCTTTTCACATGAGCGATGTTTTTCACGCATCAGTTCGCCGTTGCGTGAAAATCGCACCATGTTCTATATTCTGCGTTTTTCACGCAGCCCTGGTCCCATTGAAGTGAATGGGTCTGCGTGAATCACTGATGGTTGCTTAGAGATGTGGTTTGTAAACATTCAGTTTTTTATCACGTGCGTGAAAAAAAGGCATCAAAACGCATCACACCCGCGCGGAAAAA
Source organism: Rhinella marina (assembly GCA_900303285.1). Lineage (NCBI taxonomy): Eukaryota > Metazoa > Chordata > Amphibia > Anura > Bufonidae > Rhinella > Rhinella marina. The sequence goes on from ONZH01002022.1 coordinate 42,328, forward strand.
ACTGAACGAACGTACGCAGTCGCAGTCAAAACTGACTGTGATTGCGTGCGGATTGGTGCGGATGTGTGCGGATTTTCCGGAACGCACCCTGAATGCATCCGGACTAAATCCGTGATGCTCATGTGAAAGAGGCCTAAGGAGCAAAGAGGGACTTGGGTCAAAAAGAAGGACTGTTGGGAGGTATGCAGGTAGGGCGCACCTATAAAATGCATTTTGGGTGTCCACCGTAGGGATACATTCACATATTACCTGCTCACACAGCAGCAAGATGCTACCAGATGATTGAATATGGGGGTCCCTGCAGCAACTTTGAGAAGGTAGGTCCTGGGGAGAAGAGGACACTGGTAGCTTTCCCCTATACCTAGAAGTCGTCTCAGTTCTGATCGTGTCTATAATAATAAAATAGGGAGTTTCCTTAATAATCTATCACCGTTTTTATATGAACATAGGCTGGTTGAGGTGCTGAACATTGAGTATATGTATGTAGTGCAGTAAGACTACTGTGTTATGTGTCACTTGTGTAGGGGGTGGGAGTCTAGGGGCCCACCTTGCTCAGGGGCCCACCGGGGGATTCACCTGTACCCCTGTGGACCAGTCCGAGCCTGGCCTGTGCACTATTTCTATGTAATGATGCATTGTCCTTTGTTACAGATTGAATACTGCGAGAACATGTTTTCATAAATGTGCCACGTGTATGTTTTATTAATGTATTATTTTTTTATGGGGAGCACAGAGGCTCAGTGATTAGGAGAGAAAGCAAAGTCCACCAGCTCACCTATTCTAATAAATTGGCACACGGTGCACAAATGTCAGGGCTGCCTCTCAGAGAACGTGTGACTAGGCTTTATGCACAAGAACATATTTTGTTTCTGTGTCCGTTCCGTTTTTCCACCCATTTATTTCAATGGGTCCGCAGAAAATGCAGACAGCACACCGTGTGCTGTCCACATCCGTATGTCCATTCTGTAGCCCTGCAAAAAAAGATAGAACATGTCCTATAGTTGTCCGTCTTGCAGGCAAGGATAGGGATTTTTTGCGGATCCGTGTTTTGCGAACTGCAAAATACAAAAATACATATGGTTGTATGCATGAGCCCCAAGATTGACTTTGCACTCGAAACATATAAGTGGTGTGAATTTTAACCTTTGTATGTGACTGAAGATGAAGTAAAGGATTGAAGATTTTAATAAGTGATCTTTTGCCCTTGAATGTTAAAACCATACCTCCCAACCGTCCCAGATCCAGCGGGACAGTCCCGGATTGCAGTGGCTGTCCCGGTACGGGGGAGGTATGTCCCGGTCTCTGGCAGCTGTCTCTGCGGCCTATGGACAAATTCAAATGTTGCTGGATGCAGTGGTTCTAGACCCACTGCCCGTGACAGATGTATTGCACTGTATAGGCACGTATCGCCCATTGACTCTCATTATACATTTTTTTTTACTGTGTCCTTCTGTAAAGCATAAAGGACTACCATTTCCTATACAGTGAAAATATGTGAGCCAATACCTACAGTACAGGACATTCTTGTAATAAGCTGGATGTATGGGGGCCTATGGACCCGATCATCAGTTTTCATGGCGCACCCACCAAAAAATGCACACAAAGACAGATGTGAACTGAGCCTAAGGCCATCTGTGCACGAGTGTGGGTGAGCGCACATAAGAGCCGCACAATTTATGTTTGTTTGTGCAGCATATCCGCACCAAAATCCACCATTTCTAATTGTGAATTTTGGTGCGGATTAGATGCAGTTTTGCTGCAGATCTCACCCTTCCATTGAAAAGGGCGAAATCCGCAGCTAAAACCGCAAACATATTGACATGTTGTGGATTTGGAAATCTGCAATGCAGGTCAATTTCTGCACAGAGGAAATCTGCAAAGTGTACATGAGATTTGTATAATGTCATACACTTTGCTGGTACTGTACTAGGCTGCGGTTTTTCCACATGGAAATCAGCGGGAAAAAAATGCGCGTATTGTAGGTGCAGGTGGCTTAAAGGGGTTTTCCAGGATTTTACTACTGATGACATCCTCAGGATAGGTCATCAGTATCTGATCGGTGGGGGTCCGACACCTGGGACCCTCAGCTGTTTGAGAAGGTACTGGCTCTCACAGGCAACCTTCTCGCAGTTTACCCGGCACAGCGCCGTACATTGTATAGCGGCTGTGCTTGGTATGGCGCTCAGCCCCATTCACTTGAATGGGGCTGAGCTGCTCCTAGGCTACGTGACCAATGAACATGCCGTCACTGGCCTAGGAAAAGCTAAGAGAAGGCCACAGCGCTCATGGGAGTGCCAGTGCCTTCTCAAACAGCTGATCAGCAGGGGTTCCAGGTGTCGCACCCCCACCGATCAGATAATGATGACCCATGCTGAGGATAGGTCATCAGTAGTAAAATCCCAGAAAACCCCATTAAAGGGTTTCTGTCATCAGGTTTCACCATATTAAACCGGATGACATTTGCAATGTGCAAATGTCACCTGAGGTCTAATATGGTAATATTTTCAAGATCTGTGCCCCCGTTTTTGTTAAAAAGAAGCTTTTGTAATATGCAAATCAACCTTACTAGGTGCAGGGGGCGGTAACCCTGCACCTAGTGGCGCCGTTTTCCCCACCTCCAGGAACGCGTCATCACCGATGATTGACAGGGCCAGGCAGCTCGCTCTATCTGCTGCTGGACCTGCCTGCGCTGTGTGTCCTTCATTCGGCGCAGGCGCAGTGAGTACTCCCCCGTACCGGGACTGCGCCTGCGCCGAATGAAGGACACATTTAAGAGTGCTTTTTACACAGGCAGATTTCCTGCCAATAACAAGCACTGATCGATGATATGCAAGTCAGTCGGCGCTCGTTATTACTTTCATTTTCAGTGTTCAATGGTAGTGAGGTGGGTGACTGAGCAGTTGTTACTACAGTCGCTCAGACCATCCTTCTATAGACTTTACATTATGTGGGCTGAACATCCTATGTTTACACAGAAATGTGCTGCCAACAAGAGGTCATTTTTTACGGCCACATAAAACCTGATCAGCTAACAGACCAGCATTTGCTTATTTGTCGGCTGATCGGTTGAGTGTTTACACAGGCAGTGATTGCAGATGAACGTTCCTATGTACGTGCTTTCATCCGATCATGGGCCTACGTATGTAGAAGGCGCTTAAGGAGAACATACTGCTGATGAGAAAAAAATCAATACTCACGGAGGACTCACAAGTGATGACAATATATAAATCTATGTACACACTTGCTGAACAGAAGAACCTCTTCTGGTTAATTTAGCCGGGAGAGATAGGGTAAAGTACCCAAAGTCTCTATTATCAATGTATTTTTGAGTGGTGAGATAATGCGTCACTATTACTATTGATGAGACTGCGAAAAATTTCCAGAAGAGAGATCCAGGGCAGGAGGGTGTTGAGTTACTGGATTTGTAAGACATGATACAGCGTCATAAACTTGCTTGGATGGAAGTATTTTTAGGTAATGTTTAGCAACTCTAAATGTAAGAGGTTCTGTCCTTGTAGTCCTTTTATGGATTCAGGCTCGAGTCCTCAGAAGGGCTGGATTTCTTCTGAACTGTCAACGGACAGAGATTGAGCTGTTTTTAGATTGTTTCCCTATTTGTAGCATTTATACAGCGTGGTGTGATCGGGGTTATTATATTATAATCCTGCACATCCTCCTAACCTTGGGAAATGACACATAAGATTGGAGGTTTGTGTTTACATCTCCTTGAAGATTGCTGCAGATGTTTTAAGGATGAGACAGTTGAGAAATAGAGCTGCTTCAGGCTATGTTCACATGGCTCAAATGTGTCTGAGAAAAAACAATGGCAGATCTGAAGGCCGATCTGCCTATGTGAGTTTGCTGGCACACAGTGCAGTTCTGACATGCATTCAGGGTGCAGTTTTCAATTTAGGCAGTTTAGCAGCCTCATTAAACCCTGGTGTTCTGCATTGTGGGAGTGATTTAAAGGGGTTTTGCTATCTCAGACAATGGGGGCATATCGCTAGGATGTGCCCCCATTGTCTGATAGGTGCAGGTCCCACCTCTGGGACTTGCACCTACAATGAGAACGGAGCGGGCTGGCTCGGCTATTTCCGTCTGCCCCATAGAAATGAATGGGAGCAGGGGCTGGACATGCGCAGTGCGCTCCTATTCACTTGTATGGGAGCAGTGGGGACCAGACACAGCTCTCCTCGCTCCGTCCTTGTTGTAGGTGGGACCTGCACCTATCGGACAGTGTACGTCACTGTGCTTCGTGAGCTGAGAGAAGGCCTCAGCACTACCACAAGCCACCAGTTCCCTCTAAATCAATCAGCACGGGTACTGGGTGTCATATCCCCAACAATCAGAGACTGATGACCTATTTGGTTAAAGGGGTTTTGCAGTTCTGTAAAACTGATGATCTATCTCCTGGATAGATCATCAGCATCTGATCGGCGGCGGTCCGACACCCGGGACCCCCGCCGATCTCTGTGTTTTCCTCAGGCCCAGTGACGTCACGACTAGTTTCACTGGCCTGGGCGGGGTTAAGCTCTGTTCACTTGAATGGAGCTTAGCCCCACCCAGGCCAGTAATACTAGTCGTGACGGTGAACACAGAGAAGGCCGCAGTGCCGCTGCCTTTTCAAACAGCTGATCGGCGGGGGTCCCGGGTGTTGGACCCCCACTGATCAGATACTGATGATCTATTCAGAGGATATAACTACAGAACCCCTTTAAGTAACTTTCAGTCTCCCTGAAGTGCCTTTTGCTCAGATCTAGTAATATAGTGAGTGAGGAATAATTTCCATTGCCCAAAGAACCACGTAGCCTGGTATTCTTTATTCTTCACTGCTTCCACTCTTTCTAGGTACAGCAGTGTTTTTAATTGGTAGACCATTTGTGAAATAGTGGGAATGTGAGTTGACAACCATTCCATCAGAAGACATCTTTTGGCTATAATAAGGATTACGTAGGCAGTCATGGGTAGATTGGACATGTTCCCCTTCAGAACCCTTTTCTTTTGTGGAGCACCGATACTGTACGAGGTCAGATACCTCGCTACAAAAAGAGGACAAACGAGGACAGGACCACAGAACATGTTATAGATCAGATCATAGTTCTCTGCATTTTGGGCAATAAGTTTTCCTGTCCGGTTTAAGTATAGTTAAAGGGATAGTGAAGACATATAAAGCTCTATTTAGAGTTTTAAGGTGTGTTTCTCTCAATCCCTCATTCAATAACTGCTTTCAAGGTTGCCTCATTCACTAGATATAAGGGTACGACCACGTGGTGCGGTCAGGGTGCGGTTAGGAAACAGATGCGGTCGGTTACCGCATACATAATCATTTGTTTAGGGTGCGTTTCTTATCTGCGGCACTGAACTCTGAATTTCCCTGGTTCTTTAGCTTTCTGTAGCAAGCGGTTACTCAATTGTATATGTTATGCAGTCAGCAGCCGCAAGCAGCAGGGCATGTTTTACATGTGGTCAATCAGGTGCAGTCATCACAACTTTGAAAGTGCCAGTTCTGTCTCACAAACCTATTTTCCTTGTGACTTTTATTGGAAAATGAGATACTACGGTTAGATGTGAGAAAATGGGAGGTTTACCAGGACTTCAGTGTTGACTATTAATGATGGTGCCAGGCACACGCCCATAGTTACAGTTGTGTCTGGTACTGTAGTTAACTACAGTTCAACCTCATTCAAGCAGATGGGACTGAGCTGCAGTACCAGGAACAGTCACAACTGTATGTATGGCCCTCAACAATTCAGCAGATACGGCTCTCGCTGGAGCACCCTGGCTCCTTTAATCAAGTGTTTACTGGGAGTGCCAGAAGTTGGACTTCCACCAATCAATTATAAGGATAGGCCATCGATATTGAAGTAAAGTGGTTTCCTACAGATTTTTTTGCAGTTTTTGAGCTAAAGCTAGAAGTTGGATCCAAAAGGAGCTGAAAATATAAAAGAAAGGCACATACTTCTCCTTCATCTGGATTTACTTCTGGCTTCGGCCCCCCCAAAAAAACTGCATCAAAAACTTCACTGGGTATGAAACCACCCTAAATGTATGACAATATGTTTTTCTTTCTCCCTTCAGTGGAGGGTGTACTTGTGGGAGTTAGGACGTTTTATTAACTTGCATTCCACATGCATTCCCTATTCATTGTCATTCAGTTCTCAAGATTATCAGTTGGGAAATGAGTCTTGAAATAGAGTGTATTATCAAGCTCCATTTTTGCAAACTAAAGTAAATTTGTGGAGTCACTATAAATACTTATCAGAAAACTGCAGAGACAGCTCGGTGAATGGGTGGGGAAAGGCGGAAGCTGGAGTAGTAACAACCAAGAGCAAGAGCTGGACTTTGCAATGGCTCTCCACTCTGATCAAGAAGGACCTTCTTTATGATGTCTAATTACTCTACCCCTTTAAAGAGGCTCTGTCACTACTTTTCAACCTATGTATTTATACACATAGGCATTTAGGTGCTTTATTTCTAACCCCAGACATACCTTCATAGTGCAGAGCCAAGCAGCAATTCATGTAGAAAATTCACTTTTATAATTATGTAAATTAGTCTTCGGAGCACCGGGAGGCGTGCTCTTGCAGTCCGAGCACTGCACCTTCAACGCCCTCCCGGCTCCAAAACACTCCCTGCAGCCTTTAACCACGCCCTGTATTGAATGATAGGCAGCGCTAGACCCTTCGGTCCAGCACTGAAATCTTGCAGAGCAGTGCTCCGAAGATTTCAGTGCTGGACCTATCATTCAATACAGGGCGTGGTTAAAGGCTGCAGGGAGTGTTTTGGAGCCGGGAGTATTTGCCAAGAGTCTCTAATTTATTATACAAGCATAGCATGAGCTTTGGAATACTATATCACTATGGCATTTTGTGCTTTATCTGGTAGCGGTGTGCGGCTGCAATTTATGTATTTTCCTATTTCTCTTTTGGGTCGCATTGCGGCGATAAAAATGACAATTTTACCTAAAATCCTTTATTTATTTGAGACCTTGCCAATCCATGTCCCCTTAGGAGATTTGAGATCCCTTCAGTCACATCTTCTTCGGTTTATATGGGCTGATAAAAGAGACAGGATTTCTAGATCGGTCCTTCTGTCCAGTAGGAGTCGGGGTGGTTTGGGAGTTCCTGATCTGATCAAATATTACTGGGCAGCTCAATTACGATATATTCCAGCATGGGTCTCCTTACATCCTTATTCTATTTGGATGCAGATTGAGAGACTTTGGCTGGCTCCTATCCACCCTAACTCCTTACTCTGGAATAGTCCCTGCAGTGTTTCACAGACTAGAGATCTCCTTGGACTCATGACTTGTACCAGATCAATTTGGCGTACGTGTAGTGCTAAATTCCCTCTGACTTCCCGCAACTCTGCAATGACCTCTTTTCTATACCATCCTTTGCTCCCAGCTAGCCTCACTACATTGGCTACGAGAACCTGGTTCACACGCGGAGTCTTTCGATTTGCAGACATAGTGGATCCATTTACTAGGGATATACTATCTTTTACTTCTCTTCAGACTAAATATAGCCTTCCCTCTGAGGCAAATTATTTTTACATTCAACTCAGGCATTTTGCTCAAACTATTTTTTCTGGGGTTAATGTGTCTCTCCTAACGGCTTTTGAGAGTATTAGTAGGAATGGAGTGCAATCTAGGGGACAAATATCTGGGATTTACTCAATACTACTAACCCCATATCCTGAGAAAATCACTCGACATTCTTATATGGTCAAATGGGAGGAGTATTTGGGACGGACTCTCACAGATGCTGTTTGGAGTCTTATATGGAGAAGAGCGGCAAAATCATCTATGTCAGTTCTCTGTCAAGAGAATCAGTACAAGATATTGATGTATTGGTATCATACTCCTGATCTTCTCCATAGATTACATCCGACAATAGCAGATACTTGCTGGAGCTGTGAGATACACAGGGAGACCCTACATCACATCTTCTGGGATTGTCCTATCATACGTCCTTACTGGTCTGAGGTTGGTGCCCTCTTGAGCGATATTTTCAGATGTCATATTCCCCTAGATCCCCTTTCTTTTCTATTGAATGTTGTTCCAAAGAATATAAGGAAACATTCACTTAAACTATTAATTCAAATATTAACAGCAGCCCGTTGCCTTATTGCAAGATTTTGGAAAAAGACTATCTCTCCAAAAATCACTGATTTATATTCTAGAGTGATAGAGACCCGGACCATGGAATACACCACAGCGATGTTTCAGGACAAAGTCAACATGTTCTATGCGATTTGGGAAGTTTGGGATGATTATTGGTTCGTTTGAGGTCCGAGGTTCCTTCCCTGATCCTTTCCCCTCCCTTGTTGTCTACTCGTCTGCGTCTTGTCTGTCTTGTTATTAATGTTTGTTTAGTAGCACTTTTGGTTCTAAAACGTACTTGTATCTCTTTCTATTATTGAGTCATATATTGATTTCCCTTTGCATGACTACAATATAGTGGCCTCAAGCAGAGGTCGCAATAACGCATAATAACGCGTTTTCAGGCAATTTTACTCCCTGAAAAAAGTCTAAGGCGTACCACTACGCCTTAGACTTTTCCCAGTTTTTTATCAGCGCAGTGAGCACAGTGAACGGCACAGGCAGCACAGCAATGCTGCCTGTGTCTGAAATAACCAATAACAAAGCTCCTTACAGCAAGGAGCTTTGTTATTGGTGCACCAGAGAAATACAGATCGGGTGAGGCAGAGGAAGCCGGCGGGAGCTGGAAGGAGGAGGGGCCTGCTCCCGGGGCTGGAAGGAGAGCGGGCGTGCAGAACATGGACCCTGGGGAAAAAAACAGGGCCCTGGAGAGGTAAAGGGCCGCGGACTGATGTGACTGGTGCCTGGGAGAAGAGCTGCCTCCGGCCTGTGTCCCCCAGGTGGAGAGGGATGGGAGAGTTGTGGCAGTGAAAAGCTGTCCATCTTCAAGTGAGTGATTTCCCCCTCCCCCAACCATGGTTCTGTCCAGTCTCCCAGTTCTCTGCCCCCCTCCTCCTGTCACCCCACTAATAACCCAGCTCTCCCCTTCTAGTGACCCTGCTCCCCCTGTCGCCCCACTAGTGACCCTGCTCCCCCTGTCGCCCCACTAGTGACCCTGCTCCCCCTGTCGCCCCACTAGTGACCCTGCTCCCCCTGTCGCCCCTCTAGTGACCCTGCTCCCCCTGTCGCCCCTCTAGTGACCCTGCTCCCCCTGTCGCCCCTCTAGTGACCCTGCTCCCCCTCCTTCTGTCACCCCACAGGGAAGCTGAACAGACTCCACCGACTACAATGGGATCCGTTCAGTTTCCATTTGCAATCTGTCTTTTTACCAGACAAAAAACTCCTGCATACAAGGCTTTTTTGTCTGGTCTTTCAACAGAATCTGCAACAGACGCTCCAAATGCAGCCTCCAACACAGATGTGAGCAAGTGCAGGCCTGCGTATTATGTATTTTAATTACCGCAGATTTCGTACTCCTCCTCGGATAAAAATACTCCTCAAAAATGGTCAGAGGAGTATTTTTACTCTTCTGAAAAAAACGTAGCGCGACCTCTGGCCTCAAGTCACTATTCTTCATTCTATCCTATATTCCCCTTCCCCTTTTCCTCTTTATTTATATCCATACTTAATTTATTCCTTTGGGTTATTGTTCCTTTTAAAAAAAAATAATATACAACGAGGCCATTGATCATATCTCAGTCTTTATTTATGGCTCTTCAAGGTACACTGGATTTATTGTACATCATTTTGTGCTAATTTGTATTTTATGCTTTGTTACTGGTAAGAATTATTTTATCCTATGCCTTGCATTCCATACTGAAAAGTTCTCTTTCTTGTTGTATTTCAATAAACATACAATTATAAAAAAAAAGAAAAGGTATGGGACTTTATTTTTAATCCTGGTAAGTGTTTTACCAGTCAGATGAATGACAGATTATGTTTGGTATGATGGCCTAATAGATTGCAATGACTAATAGATGTACCATGACTACAGAATCGCAAAAAAAATCAAGCAGGGTTGGATTTTATGCGGTTCTGGGGTCACGGTTGTGGCAGCTTGACTTCAGTAGTGATGTGGCCATAAGCAGTCCGTCACTTCTGAAGCCAGTCATTGGCTGGAGCAGTGCATGTGACCATAGTTAGACGCACCAACTACTATAGTGGCAGACAATGCAACTGCTATGGGGCCCAGGGCAAGAGGGGGCCCAGTTGGGATCATCTCCTCTTCTACTGGGGGTGAAAATTTAGTCAACACTTTCTAAAGAAAGAACTTGGTCAGGACTCTACCCTGCAGGCTGTTGATTAAAAATAATTATTAATGAAAAACTCCATTATGGAACATTGGGGGCCATTTACTAAAGACTAGCGTGGCACACATCAGTTTTAGTAGCTCCAGCTGGAGGAAGATCCAACCAGTTTATTAAGATGTGCGTGCCTCTTAATAGATTTGTTGCATCTTCTGCTGGAGCTGATGTAGATTTCCAGTGTAATGTGCATTCGTCCCATGCACAGCTTGCCTCCTGCCCATTTTTGTAAAACTGTGAGGGTGCCAGGGAAAGCTAAAATTCTGCAAATTTTGTTGCAAAGAGGTAACTTTTCTAAGCCAGAAAACTAGCTTAATGTTATAATATTCCTCATTGTGGTCACATCCAAATGGCTGCTTCCAAATACAAATAGACATCATTCACCTGCACAGTAGATGGTAAGTAGTGTCCCTTTAATGGACTAATGCAATTATAACCATGCACCAATCATGGGACCCCCAGGGAGTTAAATAATGATTGCAGCTCTGATCTGTACTATAAAGACAGACTGCTGATTTATGCACAGTTCTTCTCTGGATATCATTGCTGTCTGGAATGTGTCCAATAGAACCTATGAAGTCATGTTTAACTTGTATTTCTTGTAAACGGATTGTGGTTTGTTTTGTATCCAGCGAGATGCATGTTATACTCCCCAGATAAAGCCACAAGAAGAGGATTGTGTTACCTGTAAATATACTGTATACACCATACAGAGAATATGATGATTGCTGACAAGCTATAGGACAAGTTCTGCATTCTGTGTAGATGTTAGGTCAGATGTCTATGTCCACTGCTGCCCTGCTCTCCCCTGCCGACATGATACCTACACTACTCACCATGCTGCAGCCTCCATGCTTCATCCTTATGCTCTAGCCTCTGTCTCCTTATGGTACGCTATCAGAACACCATTGCTGGTCACCAGAGAGCCTAAAGCCTAGCACCCTTCAGCTGGAGAGGGTACCTCACATACCCAGGCACCCTATTGGCTGGGGAAGGATTTGGAAGCCAATGACCAAGGGTCCCTGGGTAGTTAAAGAGGACCTTTCACCGCTCCTGACTTTCCTGTTTTAATATCTTCATACATTCCCCATGTAATAACGATTCTGGAATATCTATTCTTATGGCTCTATGCTGTGCCATTCCTTTATTATTTCTACTAGAAGTTATTAATGAATTCCTAGCAGTCTGCAGTAAGGGTACAGAGGGGAGGTAACCAGTTGGGGGTATGAACCTGCACAGAGGCACTCTATCCAATCAGTGCTGCCATTTTCAGACTGTGCAGTTACACACCCCCAACTCTTGTGGTTACCTCCCCTCTGTACCCTTACTGCAGACTGCTAGCAATTCATTCAGAACTTCTAGTAGAAATAATAAAGGAATGGCACAACATAGAGACATAAAAATAGATGTTCCTGAATAGTTATTACATGGGGAATGCATGAGGCTAATAAAATAGGCATGTCAGGATCGGTGAAAGGTCCTCTTTAAGGCACCCTCTTTAGAGGTTCCCTGGTGACCAGCAATCATGTTCTGATCCTGTCTGTTCTCCAGCTTGTACCTGCCCTGCCCGCATCCTCCAGCACTTACAGTTTCAGTTCTGTTAGTGTTTCATTTCACCCTGTCTGTCTGCCTTGTCTGTGTTCCTGCCAAGGAGCACCGGAATAATGCTCTTAGGGTTTAGCCCAAACCCAAACAAGTTAATTGGCACAATGGGTCCACACTCACTAATCCATAGCAGTAGTTAGTATGTTGTCCATATTGAATACACCACCTTTTTTGTCACGTTAGTTATTACCGATGAACCATATACTATTATGGTCCCCAAAGTATTTATTACTATTGGTTCATCTTCTGTTTCCCCATCAAAAACTTCCATACCAGAGTGGATAGGGTCGTATGATGCCAGGTAACCAAGGGTGCAGGGGTTTTGAGGAAAACAAAAAATCAAATTGGACTTGACGGATCTGCAGGCTGTAAACTTAACCTTACTGCAGTATTATTCTCCATTCCACTCCGTAGATAGAATTGGAGGGGACCCCACAAATATTTGTCCAGATTCCACAACAGGCCTTGATTTGGCCTTATATATGTGTAACTGGGCAGTTCTCAGACTATGGCTCTGAGTTTATTAAAGAACCATTCCAGTCAAAAATGTAAAATCAGTTAATATTTGTGGCGTCATTTATCAAACTGGTGTAAAGTAGAACTGGTTTAGTTGCCCATAGAAACCAATCAGATTCCACCTTTCATTTTTTGGAAAATGAAAGGTGGAATCTGATTGGTTGCTATGGGCAAATAAGCCAGTTCTGCTTTACACCAGCTTGATAAATTACCCAACTGGTATTTAAAGGAGATCTCTACTTTTACATTGTTTGGGCTTTCTGCTCCCTTTCCTGTTACTCCATATTTTCCACAGCCATCTCCATGACTCCAAGGCCAGTAACTGAGTTTATACAGCAATTACCTCTGAGCACATACGTGTCAGTTTTACGTGTCAGGTTTACCCAGAACTACACATAGGTGAAACGGTAGAACTGCCTGACAGACATAAACCTGAGGTAATTGTAATTGTTAAGGGACGTTCACATGGCATATCTTGATCTCAGAATTTTGATGCAGACAAAGCGTCAAAATTCCAGTGGAGCCCCCCATCCTCATTGTTATATTCATTGGTGGCAGTGGCCACAGGGTCTCTTCACCTCCTCTTCATTGGTGGCAGCTCCCATCGGAGCCTCAGCAGTGTAATCGCGGGGCTCCTATCGGTTACCATGGCACCCAGGACACCACTGAAGCCCCGGATGCCATAGTAACCTCCCTGCTGCCCTGTGCACAAAGCCCAGCACAGCAGGGAGAGTGTGAAGTCCTATTCACCCTAAAAGAGATCTATTAGGGTGAATAGGACACAGGCTCTAGCCTGTAAGGGGGCTAATATTTTGTAAATAAAAAGCAAAAAAAAAAAAAAAGTAAAAAAACAAGTCACCTTGTCCCCTCAAAAAATAGGATAGGACTGTTCTATTAAGGGCCAGACATTCCATAAAATGCGGAATGCATGCGGCTTTTTTAGTGTTTTATATTTTCCGCGTGGTATTGAATGGTATCGAGTATCGCAATACTTTTTTATGGTATCGAAATCTAATCAAAATTCTGGTATCATGACAACGCTAGTTGCAGCTTAGTTCTGTTCAAGTGAATGGGCCTGGGCTGCTATAGGTAGCCATCAGTATATGTGATAGGTCATCAGTATTAGAACGAAGGACCAGCTTCCCCGATTGCCGCACAGAGGAGCCAGTCCTAACCCGAAAGTCCATGGTTCCAGGTTTTACACCATTTAGATGCCGTGATCATGCTCACTGCGGCATCTAAAGTGTTAAATGCTTGCATTCGGCATTATTGAAACAGCAGAGAGCCGCTGGCTGTGGCACCCGCTGCGCTTGTGAGCAGGCGCCATATTTAAAGACTTTCCTAGTGCCGTACATGTACAGCACTTGGAGCCTAAGGGTTAAAGGGCAACTGCTGCACCCTCTCCACTTTGATTGACAGGGCCTTGCAGTGAAAACATTTGTAATGCCTAGTCCTGTCAAAGTACAGAGGCCGTGGTAGTTGCAGAGAGAGCAGAGCCTCTGGCAACACCCCCGTTGCTCCTAGAGGCTCATATGCATCATTGTTCTCAGCAATGCAGACACATATGAACATGGGACCAACACAGATGTCTTCAGCTGCCAAGCACACATGTAACAGATCAGTGTCATAGGTACAAATCTGCTGACAGATGCCCTTTAACTCCTTTTCAGGCTAGGGGGATTCAGGCATTATGGGGTTAACGTGAATTTACCAGCCAGTGCTCTGTGACAGCCAGATAAGGACTGTCCTCTGCATGTCTGCATGCCACGTTTTGTGTGCTTTTATGTTTTTGACATAATCTGTTTATTACATTTTTAGCCTCCTTCCTTTATTTTGCTGTCGATTTAGCCAAGGTTACTTTCAAGGTTATCACTGTACTGGAAGTTTCCTGAGTAGCAAACAAACACAACTACAGTAGATTTCACTATTCGTTTTGAAACGAGTTCTCTGGGACTGAAGAATTGATGACCTATCCTTAGGATGCTTGAGAAAGGTTACCATGTAACCGAAACGTTGCACTTTATTGGCGATTTTTGCACATGTTCTGATGACTTTTTGAAGAATAATATTATTTTACTATCCTTATGATGGCTCCTCAGTATCATATTGGTGGGGTTGTGACAGTGGCACCCCCACTAATAGCTAATAGAAGGAGCTCCGGCACTGAAAACAGGCATTGGGACTTCATATGCACCATGTAGTGGCCGGGGCTGGTGACTACATCTATACACCTATAGCAAAATTGGGCCTGGTAGCAGCTAGTAATAAATAAGGGAGCCACGTGGATCAATGCCAAGCATACCTGCAAATTTATAATGAAACACAACACAAACCAACAAAAAAAAATATATATATATATATATATATACTTAAAGGGGTTCTGTAGTTCTGTAAAACTGTTCATCTATCCCCTGGATAGATCATCAGCATCTGATCGGCGGCGGTCCGACAGCCGGGACCCCCGCCGATCAGCTGTTTGAGAAGGCAGCAGCGCTGCAGGAGCGCCGCGGCCTTCTCTTTGTTTACTGCAGGCCCAGTGACGTCACGACTAGTATCACTGGCCTGGGCGGGGCTAAGCTCCATTCATGTGAACAGAGCTTAGCCCCGCCCAGGCCAGTGAAACTACTCGTGACGTCACTGGGCCTGAGGAAAACACAGAGAAGGCCGCGGCGCTCCTGCAGCGCCGCTGCCTTCTCAAACAGCTGATCGTTGAGGGTCCCGGGTGTCGGACCACCGCCGATCAGATGCTGAACATATATGATTGGGATGTGCAGTCACGCAGTGGTCTGTACTTTTGTAGTTTTGAGATCCTTTGCGAAAGGATCTCAATACCGGAATTAAAAGGATCTGTTTTCCTTTTGCACATCAGGATGCATCCGTTCCGTTAGGATCCGGTTGTGTAAAATAAAAACAGGAAAAAAACGGATCCGTCACTAAATACTTTGAAAGTCAATGGGTGACGGATACGTTTTTTTAGGCACCATAGGATCTGTCACCACTGACTTGCGTTGTTTTCAGTGACGGATCCATTTTTTTGCGTTTTTATGACCGGACACAAAACTTCAACTTGCAGCGGTTTTGTGTCCGGTCACAAAACGGAATGCTGACGGAACTGAAGACATCCTGATTCATACTGGACGGATATTTTTCTATTCAGAACGCATGAGGACTAAACGGAAATTTATTCTCAATAGCGGAAAACAACAACGCAAGTGTCAAAGCAACCGTACTTAGAAACTTACTATATTTTGATGGTCACAGACTCCCTTTAATATTTCTATTGTATGTACAGTATGCGTAGATCAAGTTTTGATATCCAACCGATGGCTCAAACTCTGGTGATCCATAGGGAAAGATTTGTTGTCATTCTGGACCAGTGCACATAACCAAACACAGTCACAGAAAAAAAGTTGTCTAAAATGGCAGAAAATGCTCAAAAACTCCATATGCTGTTGCGCATTTCTAACCGGGGGAGCAAATCCCGCACATGTGGTCCGCTGCTGAATGTAATCCCCAGCAAAAATGCATACAATGGAGGATGCCGGCAGCGGACCACATGTACCACAACAACATCCTACACAGGATCACCAAGTGTGCGGATGTGACAAACTATAATACAAAAATTCACAGAAAATGGTGCACTACAACGGTGAATGCAATTGACAATATATGGCTAACCCTCACACTGATGTTAAAATGAGACTTTCACCAATATATTCTTTTATTCTATTTATACCTGGAGGTGTGGCAACTCCAGGTTGAATGTTCCTTGATTTGACTAATGGGTAACATTCAGGTGCACCTTTGCAGCCTGGGTCACATGACGTCAGGGTTAAGAGGGACTCACAGCCTCCGCCCCCCTCCCATTGTATGTGTGATTTCACGCTGGAGGTAACTGGGAGCTGGTCGCTGTGTGTCGGACTTCATGCCCCTATCTGCAATTACCTATACCATAGTAGGGTGAGCGTTAGGTCCCATGCCAATTGAGATACCTTGACGGGGTGCTCGGGCTCCGGTATGTTCTTGATATAAGAATATATTGGTGAAAGTCTCATTTTAACATCAGTGTGAGGGTTAGCCATATATTGTCAATTGCATTCACCGTTGTAGTGCACCATTTTCTGTGAATTTCAGTGCACATAGCCACCCACTTTTTTGGTCACCAGAAGCTCCTTTTATGCTTGGCTGTTTTTGGCCTCTACAGGGTCCTGTAATTTTTTTGCCCATAATGTGAGACTCTTGTCCTACTTTTGGCAGGTCATAAGATAAAATATGCAGTAAAACTGTCATCATGTTGTGGATACACTCTGAGTATTCATTTCAAGAAGCCACATGACAACTGATACTGATGACTGCAAACAGTTTCATCATCACTGTGAATATTGCCAAAAGGCAGCATGGATGTAAATGGGTTCACTGGGATTTACATATTGATGAAACGTCATCAATATGAGATCGGCGGGGTCTAACTTCTGAGACCTCCGCCGATAAACTATACAAGGAGGCTGCGGAGCTCCGTGAGTGTGATGGCTGTGAATACCAAGCTCAGCCGCTATATAATGGAAGATGCTGCGAGGCCTCAGCACTCATGGGACCGCTGCAACCAATCTCATAATGATGACCTGAAAGGATAGGTCATCAATATGTAAATCCCTCTTCTTCCCTCCTGTTATTATATGCTGTATGAGTTTGTCTTATTGATGCTGTCTCAGCATTGTCTCCAGCCAAAAATGTAGTCAGTAACACCACGGCTAATCCCTATGGGCTCATGCACACGACTGTATGTATTTTGCAGTCCGCAAAAAATACGGATGACGTCCGTGTGCATTCCGTCTTTTGCAGAACAGAACAGCTGGCCCCTAATAGAACAGTCCTATCCTTGTCTGTAATGCAGACAATAATAGGACATGTTTTATTTCTTTGCGGAACGAAATTACGGGCATACGAGAACGGAATGCAAATGGAGCAACTTCTGTTTTTTTTTTGCGGACCCATTAAAATGAATAGTTCTGCATATGGTTCGCAAAAAAAACGGAATGGACACGGAAAGGAAATACGTTCGTGTGCATGAGCCCTAACACTTTTAAGACCGTAGTTATTATTACTTGCCAAATTTCTTGATCACTTTGCATTCCAAACACAACCCAACTGTTAACAACCAGTTGTCAATTTATTCATATATTTCTCAGAGGAATAACAGAGGAAAGGCACAACAAAGTGCTACATGTAAGGCGGATGTTGGGTGTTTAATGATAGCACCCACTCAGAAGTCGCTTCTCCAGTGGTAAATCATTGTAGTCTATGGGATAAGTGATCAGTCAATTACATGCAAAACAAAAAACATAAAAATTCAAATTATTCCCCTTTCTCCATTTTAAAAATAGACTATAAAAATATCGTTAGTATCACCGCATCCCAAAATGCCTGAAGTATTAACTCATAAAAGTATTTATCCAGTACAATACAATAGTACAATAATGATAAAACAATAAAAATTGCAGATTTGCCGTTTTTCATTGCTAAAAAAATTAAATTGAATAGAGATCAAAAAGTCATACACACTAAATGGTATCAATGAAAAATACAGATCAGCATGCAAAATATGAGCCTCGCAGAGCTCCATAGATGATATAAAAAAGGTATAGGGGTCAGGATATGGCGATGCAAAGAAAAACTGTATTTTTTTTTTCAAAGTTTTTATTTTTAAAAAGTAATAAAGCCGAAAGTAAAAGAAAGACAATAAAAATGTGGTACTGATATAATCATGCTGACCCACAGAATAAAGTTAATATGTCATCACATAAGGTACACCATAAGATTTACACCAAAACCACTATGACAGAATACTGTTTTTTCCATTTCCACCCCATTTACCATTTTCCCCAGCTTCCCACTACATCATATGCAATAATAAATAGTGCTGTTAGAAAGTACAGCTTGTCCTGCCAGAAACACCAAGCCTTTATATGGCTGTGTAAATGGAAAAATAGAAAAAAGTTGTGGAAGCCCGGGAGTAAAAAAACACAAAAACGAAAACAAGAAAATAAATAGATCAGTCAGGAAGGGGTTAAGAAAAACTTCAAGGACAAAATTATTTACTACAGTAGAGGTGTCAGGAGAGCTGACAGGTCCTCCTTAAATAGCAAATGATACCATGAGCCCATTACTACTGATGATTCTGAAATAAATGCATATTTCTTGTTAATATTCAGTCATAAATTGAGTGATTATCAATGGGTATTTATATATTTAGTGTGCTTTTTTCGCCCCTTTATTACATCTTCTAACGTGACCCATACTGGTCTATTCTCTTCTGTTCAGTAAGAAGGTCACTTTAGCAAAGCTGTTGTAATTTACCATATTAAGATTTTTACCTAACTTTCCTGAATACTAAAAATATGTCTGGAAATATATCACTTAAAGGGGTTATCCCACGAATAATGTAAAAAATGAAAATCGGACATCATATAGTCCATGACAATCTCTTTGTAACAAAGCTAGAACCAGCCCTGTACCTCACATGGATCCAGAGATCTCCTCATTCATTGTTCTGCTAGATTTATATCATGCTGACAGCTCAAAGGGAGTGTCTTGTCTGCTGCAGCTCAGGAGGCGTGTCTCAGCTCCTCCTATCACAGCTCAGGAGGCAGTTGAAAGATGAAACTGAGCATGTGCGGCCATCTCAGTAAGCAAGTCAAAGAAATAAGAAATTAAGTGGCACTATTAAGAAACATTTTATTGAATATCTCAGTAGCTATACAGAATTTTTAATTACATGCAATCACAAAAGTATTCAGATCCAGGTGCTGGTTTGAAAATTGTAGAATATTTTTTGTGGGGCAACCCCTTTAAAGGAGAGATTTTTATACTTATGACCTATACTCTTTCCTTCCCTGTTCTTCTTGATTGATATGGTCCTCTATAATCATCTCCCCTGTCCCTGTCAATCAAGAAGGAGAGGGAGGGGCTGGCAGAGGAAGCAGGAGCAGCAAGGATGCACAGAGTGGCTTAGGCATGCCCTCGGTGCACTTAAATACTCATTTGCATATAGATAAAAAAGTTTTTTTCTCTCTTGAATAAAGCAAAGGATCGCTAAGTGAAAGGCCTCATTACATTTGGTTGAGCTAGCCCTATAAGACATTGTGCCTGGTTTAAGAGTGAATTTCATGTTGACAGATTCCCTTTAGATATGACGTGAGCTGTTCTGACAGTGCCCCCAGCCTGAGCAAGAAACGGGTGAAATCTGCCTGTGGGAGCCATGAATGTTGATATGGACACGTGTCTGTGTGTTTTGAAGAATTTGGTGGTAGGCCTAGAGCCTGATAGTGAGGGACGCTGTATGTGATGTATAGCTGGTGAGCAGATGGTCGAGCCTTTTTAGTGCTGATTATGAGATTAATTATTTAGTGCTGATGTGATCCCCATGGGAAGCTGAGGCCACTGTGGTAACACATATACTACTCCACTCAACATTGTGCCCAATGTGTAGTCAGAAACTGAGATTTTCCATAATGTTGAACTGAACGTACAGAATAAGGCTCCATTCACACGACCGTATTTTGTGAAACGGGTGCAGACCCATTCATTTCAATGTGTGCTGTCTGCATACGTAGTTCCGTTCCGCGGTCCTGCCAAAAAAATAGAGCAATTGCGGACAAGAATAGGCATTTTCTATGGTAGCTGCGGCCGTGTGTTTTTTGTGGATCCGTTAAACACTACGGTCATGTAAATGTAGCCTAAACTTCCTCCACCTACACTTATTTAAATTAGAGTGTGTATAGGATGGGATTCATTTTATCTAGAGCAAACAAAAACTGAACAGTATGGCCGGGTTCACATCTGCGTTGCACTGTAATCTGGTCACTGTATCCGGTGTACATGCCGGCTCTGAGGCAGACATAAAAATGCTATTACATTATATACACATACTCACCAACAATTCTTGGCTTTCTTGATATTACTAAATAGTTGTTGTGTTAGTTTTTTATATCAGGAATCTCTACTTGCTGGACTAACTGACACTGGTGCCTATAGTTTTCCATAATAGAATAACTGTATGTAAAGGTCCTTTTACTCGGACCGATAATCAGGGGATTAGCTTTTGTAGAAACGCTCATTCCTGATGATCGACCTCAGAAAAACGGTGCTGGCGATCGACGAATGAGCAAATGTTTGTTCATCAGGTGATCCTGAAATCATTGGCCCTGATATATCTAGACCAGTATGTGCTACATTGGTCTCGATAGGGCCGTGCTGTCGGAGTAGTCATTTTAATGTATGACGAGGCACAGGCCTCGTCATGAAACGAATGCCTCCTCCAGCAGTCTGTGTGCCAGACTGAAATCTATGGCAGCTTCGGCAGAAATCTATGGCAGATCTGCCGTAGATTTCAGTCAATATTTAAGCCAGTTTCTGGTATAAAGAATGATAAATGTCTCGGGACTAATGGCCCCACCCGCACCCCACCCTCTCCACGTCTCCTTTTTGGAAACTTGCCAAGGGAGGTGTCAAAATTCCAGTTTGACTAAAAAAGTCACAATGGTATTTAAAAACTTGAAAAACAACTTTTTAACCCATGGGGGAGAATGATAAATACCTCCATTGTTTCTGTGCTCTGAATCGTCCCCTCTAAACTGTGATCTGCTGCCCAGAAACTATGATTTTCTATGGCTGTAGCAATTATTTGTCCCCAAAATGCAGCCCTTAGGCCCCTTTCACACGGGCGAGATTTCCGCGTGGGTGCAATGCGTGATGCGAACGCATTGCACCCGCACTGAATCCTGACCCATTCATTTTAATGGGGCTTTTCACATGAGCGTTTTTTTTTCACGCATCACTTCTGCGTTGCGTGAAAAACGCAGCATGTTCTATATTCTGCTTTTTTCACGCAGCCCAGGCTCCATAGAAATGAATGGGGGTGGGTTAAAAACGCAACGCATTGCATCCGCATGCAATCCGCGCGTTTTTAACGCATCCACAACGCATCCTGAACAAATCCGCGACGCTCGTGTGAAAGAGGCCTAAGGCCTGTCACACACGACCGTCCAACACAGTCCGGTACGGGCCGTGAAAGCCCGGACTGTGCTCCCTCTGAGGAGGGGAGCGCATGGCGTCATTGGTTCCGATGACGCCGTGCGCTTTCTGAGGCCGCCGCTGTACAGTGAAACACTGTACACGAGCGTATACATTGTTTCACTGAACAGCGGCGGCCTCAGGAAGCGCATGGCGTCATAGCAACCAATGACGCCGTACGCTCCCGTCCTCAGAGGGAGCACGGTCCGGGCTTTCACGGCCCGTACCGGACCGTGTTCCACGGTCGTGTGTGACAGGCCTTATCCTGCTGATAATCACGGTTTGGTTTGTTCCTGATAATTGCCTGAAACCTTAGTCAATGTAAAAGGCCCTTAAGCCTCTTTCACACCAGCAGGTTTCCCATCCAGATGTAATGCCTTCAGTGAACAGATGGCCCTTTCATGTCAATGGGTATGTTCACATGAGCGTCGTTTATCACTGATCATCTCTTCGTGTAGAAAAAAAAAAATTGCATCATCTTCTGTATTGCGCATTTTCACGCAGCCCTAACCCCGTAGAAATGAATGGGGCTTGCCTGAAAAACGGAAGTCATCCGGATGCAATGCGTTTTTCACTGATGCTAGGAGATCTAGAGTGTTGTTCTTCAGTTTTTCTTCACTCGCGTGATTGTATTAGTGCGGAAAAGCTAACACTGAGCCCAAATGCAAAACTGATTATCCCTCACACGAGGGATAGGAAATCGGAGTCAGGATCTCTTCAGTGAAAAAATGATGGTTTTGCACGCAAGTATAATCAGTTTTGTCTGCCAAGGTGGGGGCAATTAATGACAACTGTCTAAAAGAGAAGGTGGTATTTATTCATGTCTGCCAAGTGCTACAGCATTCTGCGTTTTTGAAAGGAGACTAGAAAGATAAAAAACACCACCTAACGAACACAATGGACAATACCGAAAAGCCCTTGTGTGCTGACATCTGAAACTGGCGTTTTTACTGTAAAAAATATGGCAAAAACCACAGGTGCAAAAAAAGCCACTCGGATTGTATTGACTATCAATATCAATACTTTTTCGATACTTCAATGCCCTGTTCTTTGGTACGATTTGGACATTGTAAGTATTGCAATACTAAGCTGTGCTATTGGGCGGCCTAGTAGCAGTTCTGATTATAGAATATAGTGTGGGCACATAGCGCGTTGCAAAACTACAACTCCCAGCATGCAAAAACTGCCTACAGCCATCAGCCTACAGCAGGAGTAGTTTTACAACAGCTGGAGAGCCGCAGGTTGGCCATCCCTGCTTTAGTGCCTCCATGTGCCTCACGTTAAGGCCTAATAGTAAGTGACCACATCAAGTACCTCCTCACAAAATGGGCAACATGAAGTTAATGTGAGGTACATGACGAGGTTATTTACCATTAATATGAGGCACATGGAGGTCCAAATTGATAAAACCATGTGCCTCGCATTAATAACAAGTAATTCCATCATATACCTCCACGCAATAACCCCACGTTGCCCATTATTCCCATTATGTGAGGAGGTACTTGGTGGGGCCACTTAATTTTTGAAAAACTGCATTAAGGCTGAAAGCTGTGACCCAACCAGAATCCATAACTGTACATATAACCAGAGCTTCAATTTACCTTGCAATCCATTTGTCTAGCTCTTGTGTGAGCCTGCAACACACTGAGAGTATCATGGCACCTGATCTTTCCTCACAAAACTACAATCCCCACAATCCCTAGCTTTCCTGCTGTGAGTGTTGATGGTTATTGTTTGGCTGCTTGATATACAGTCCGGTCACGCAACCTCTATTCACCAATCAGCATCCCCTAAGACTCCCTTTGTTTCACAAGACATTTGCTAGAGAATTGATAGCAACACACTGAGCATGCTCGACCTAACAAAGGTTCAGAACTACAGGTCGATGCCATGGTAACTTATGAGGAAATACAGTGGGTAGCAGAGGAAGAAAACTACTTTTATAACTACTGAACGGTAAATATGTGAAATTGACATTATATTAGGTAATTATTGAATATGAATTAGTCTAAAACATAAGTTATATTTATGGTAACCGGAATACCCCTTTAATGTGGCACATGATTTTACAAATTTGGACTTTGTGCCTCACATTAACCCCATCATGTACCACTTTGCACATGAATTCTATATGCTGGTACATATAAACAATGGACAGGCGGTATATTTTTATTTTTAGTATTGTTGTTTTTTTTTGCAAACTATTTGATATCTGATACTTGGTATAGAAATCTGGCATTGTGACAATCCTAGTGTGATCCCACCCACAAATGTGCATTTTAAATGTTACAGAATAAAAAAAGCCACCAGGAAACGATTGTAAAAAAAAAAAAAAAAAAAAAAAAAACAATGAAAAATGTTTTAATCTCAGACCGTTTTTAACAATTAGCATTTAGGCCTCACAAACACAGTGAGTGAGTGAAGGTTTGTTCCTCATTCCAAGCGTGTAAATTCTTCCAGAAAATGCTTTTCAATTTACTAAGTTACTTTTCATGGCCAGTGGCAGGAGCACAGTAATTTCCGTTGTATCTTCTATAAATAAGGTCAAGTTGTATATGAGTCACTCTTTGCTATTGGATAAGCCAGGTAAAAAGATAAGACAGGGAGGGTCTGCTAGTTGTCGATTGTTTAACATTGTAATTATCATGAAAGCTCACCACCACATATAGAGTGATAAAAGGTGGCCTAGTGCAAAAAAATCTAAATTATAGCTTTAACTGCCTAGTAGTAGTCCACTCGGCCTTTTTCGGGGGACCACATTGGACACTGTAGTAGAGGGCCATCGGTGATGGTGAACAGAAAAAGCTATGCAATGCCAACAGCAGGCAAAGTGGCACAAGGCCTTCCTAGATACTAAATATGCTACAACTAGGCTACGGCGCTGATTGGTGGAAGTTCGACCACCATTCCGTGGCCGATAGGATATTCTAGAGATATGCCACCTACGGTATGTCTTTGGTGAACCTAGTATAGAACATGGCCACCAGTATTTTACCGGAATATATATGTATTTGACACCTTTTTAACTCTGCGCCTGGCACATGACCATCAGTGAGGCCATTTGGAAAAAGTTTTGCGGGAGATATGGTAGCCCTAGCCCTAGCCTATGTGGAGTGGGGGGGGATCTAACCAATAGGACCTGTCTGATCATATTTATCACGCATGACAGCACCCATTTCCCCTCATGCATGACAGCACCCATTTCCCCTCACGCATGACAGCACCCATGCGAGGACCTCCCGGTACAGGAAACCTGAGGATATAAAATTGTTCACACCCCTACCACACCTCAGTTCAGGTTTCCTGTCCTCCAGATAGGAGGTCCTGATGGAACCTACTTTTGAAGAAAGTTCACAACGTTTTGGCTAAGGAAGGTCCGGGAGTTTGTTCTGTGGGTGACCTATCCTAAGGCAGTGTAAGCCTCTTGTGGGAGCCACTCGCCGAGTCTGCTGCTTCTCCGCCTCTCTTCTCAGTACCCCCACTCTGCGGGAGCCACTGTGGGCGTGCCAGGCGGTTCTGGTTTGTTTCGGCATAACGGGAAAATGACCGCGGCGTCAGCTGGGTATGCATGGTCAGAGACATCATATCCGACGCCCTAAAGTCAGCTGCGCCATAAGACCCTTGGGAAAGCCGAGTATGGCGCTGGGACCTCCGGGTGGAGAGAGTGGCTGGCGCATTTCAAGTGGGCATCCAGTCAGTATTTTTGAGGATATCCAGAGGATAGGTCATCAATATAAATTCCCAGATAACCCCTTTAAGTATTCTAGATACTTTTTCCGTGACACGTAGCATAGGGACATGACTGCCATGTTATTTGTTGGATGGAGCTTGACTGAAAGAAGGAATGGGAGCCACATTTTTTCAAGCTCAGTTTTCGTTATTTTTGATGTCATACAATAGATTCTAAAGTGTTAAAATATGTCAAATTCTGCAGGCGTTACCTTGTCTGAACATGTCTGAGAAGATCTGACTGGACGAAAAGGAAAGCACATTCTTTTACAATAGTGAGCAGCCTCTCCCAGAACCAGCTTCATGAAGATCTACTTATTTTACACCTTTGGAATTTATGTGCAGAAGTACAGAATTGTACTTAAAGGGAATGTGTCATCAGAAAATGACTTGTTGTTTAACCCCTTAAGTACCAGGCCCATTTTTTTTGTTTTGCGTTTTCTTTTTTTCCTCCCCACGTTCCAATAGTCATAACTTCATTTTGCCATTCACATAGCCATATGTGGGCTTATTTTTTGGTGGGACAAGATGTATTTTTTTTAATGGTACCATTTTATTTAACATATCTTTTATTGGAAACCGGAAAAATAATTCTTTGTGGAGTTAAATTGAAAAAAACACAAACATAATTCTACCAAGGTTTTTGGGATTTTGACATCACAGCGTTCACGGTACGCTAAAAATGATATGATGTCTTTATTCTGCGGCTCAATACAAATCCAGCTATACCAAACTTGTATAGTTTATTTTTGTTTTACTACTTTTAAAAAAAATAAAAGATTTTGCAAAAAGCAAACTTTTCTTTGCATCGCCATTTTCTCGCAGTCATAACTTTTTTTATATTTCGGTTTACAGAGCTGTATGAGGGCTTGTTTTTTTTTATGTAAAGAACTGTAGTGTTTATTGGTACCATTTTTGTGGTACATACGACTTTTTGATCGGTTATTCGTTTTTTTTGGGGGGAAAGGTGACAAAAAATGGCAAACTGCATGTTTTTCATTTTTCTTCTGTTACGGCATACACCGGACAGGAATTTTAAAAAAATATTTTAAAACTCAGACTTTTTTGGACGCAGTGATACCTAATATGTTTATTTTTTTGTACTGTTGATATTTTTTTTATATATGAAATAGGTAAAGAGGGGTGAGTTAAGCTTTTAATATATTGTTGTTTTTTATTTATTTCTAACTATTTTTAACTTTTTGTTTTATAACTATTAGCCCCCATAGGGTGCTAGTACATGGGATATTTTGATCCCCTCTCCTATTCTCTATCCCTGATAGAGATCTCGGTTTTGCGTTTTCGTTTTGCGCTCCTTGCCTTGATACAGCTATAACTGTTTTATTTTTCTGTTCACATAGCTGTATGAGGGCTTGTTTTTTGTGGGACAAGTTGTACTTTCCAACACCACCATTTAATATTGCATATGGTGTAGTGGGAAGCAGGAAAAAAATTCCAAATCGGGTGAAATTGCAAAAAAAACGCAATCCCGCCACAGTTTTACGGGTTTTTTTATTTACGGCATTCGATGTTCATTAAAAATGACCAGTTACTTTCATTCTACTGGTCAGTATGAATCCACCGATATCTAATATGTATAGTTTTTTCTTGCGTTTTGATAGTGATAAAAAAATTATAAAGTTGGACATTTTTTTTATTTTTTTTGTCATTTCTTGACCCCTATAACTTTTTGGTATTTATGTGTACGGAGCTATATGGGAGCTCATTTTTTGCGGGGCGATCTGAACTTTTTATTGATACCATTCTGGGGTGTGTATGACTTTTTGATCGCGTTTTATTTAATTTTTTTTAGAAAAAAAAGCGACAAAAAATGGCGAATCGGCCATTTTTACGCTTTTTTCCATTTCACTGTTTTCCTTATGGGAAATAAATTTTTATATTTTTATAATATGGGCATTTTCGCACACGGCGATACCCATAATGTGTATTTTTTAAAATATTTTACATTTTTTTAATACTTTTTTTTTTTTTACTTTCGGGAAAGGGGGGTGATTTGACTTTTCCTTTTTTTTTTAAAATTAATTAATTAATTTATTTTTTACACTTTTTTATAGTTCCCATGGGGAACTATAACTAGCAATTATTTGATTGCTTATATCATAGACTCCAATGCACTTGGATTGGAGTCTATGATGATTTTAGTGCTTTCCTATGGAGCCCTATTACAGGCAAGGGCTCCATAGGAAAGTCTATGCAGCAGCCTCCTGTCATTTACCCATATATTCAGAATCGAACGGAGGTTCTGCGCTCACCTATCGCAACGCCACGAGATATCCAGAGGCCGAGAGTACCCACGTGGGACGCCGTCTGGAATATTGCGCCAACAGAACAAACAG
Source organism: Rhinella marina (assembly GCA_900303285.1). Taxonomy (NCBI): domain Eukaryota; kingdom Metazoa; phylum Chordata; class Amphibia; order Anura; family Bufonidae; genus Rhinella; species Rhinella marina. Next base: position 69,894 of record ONZH01002022.1, read on the forward strand.
TCGGCTTCCAGACTTACGGTGAAAGAGGTCCCAACCTGAAACCATCGAATGGGTAACGTACCTAAAGGAGCATCATTAACAATAAGTGATACAATTGAATACTGATATCTATACTCTAGTGGATGGAGACCTACAATTACACTTATATCATATGCTGACTCTTACCCTATTTTTTACTATATCTTTTTATTCCTTTTTTTTACTTTTATCTGATTTTTTTATTATCATTGATTTACTTTTTGGAGCTCCGATTTTTCACCTTCTTTGGAGCTCCGATTTTATATGTTATTTGAATTTTTCTATATTATTGCACAGGATCCTGTTTGCGATTTATATCCATCCGTGTTTTAATAATATACTATTATTATTTAATATAACAATAAATAGCTAGTCCTATCTATAACGATTGTTCAGACTATCATTTCAACAAATAGTGTACCAAGAACATTAACTGGTGCACAATCCCAAATTATTTACCACATATACATACCAGATTAGGAGTGTGCCCATCATATATATTCACTACTTCTGTCATTTATTAGTGTGACTACGGGTATAGTCACAGGATAGGAGCACCTCCACCCCATTATTGAAATTGGTGAGCCACCACATATCTATTTACTAAATAGAGATTGCAATCTGTGTGGGACGCAGTTATTTGGTATACTACACGGGCAGATCCAGTTCTAATAGCTGCTAAAGGTCCTTTTACACGGGCCGATTATCGGCCGAAAAATCGTTCCTAGGAACGCTAGTGCCGATAATCGGCCCGTGTAAAAGTGGCCCTAATCAGCCGACGAACGAGCAAAACGCTCGTTCGTCGGCTGATTGGATCTTTTGTAGAAACCAAAAGATCCAATCTGTCGGGCGCACATCACCCTGTGTAAACAGGCGATGTGCGCCTGACAGTATGGAGCTTCCCGGCCGCACGAGTGATACAGCGATCACTCGTGCGGCCCGGCGCTCGATTCATCGGGCCGTGTAAAGGCTCCCTGCCCGAGCGCCGATATCGCTGATCGGCGCTCGGGCAGGGAGACACATCGGCCAGTCTAAAAGGGCCTTAACACTAGTGTGTTTCTGAACTGGTATCTGTCCGTTCAGGAACTACACCACCCATTAATTAATCACACACATTGTGTTCTTATAACGAATAAAAAATAATAAATAAAGAATAAAAACCGATGTATTACCTATATACCAATATACCAAAAATATATCAAACAGTTCTGTTGCTTCTTTTTATCTTCTTATATCCGGTTATAGAATATTGAGAGTAGATGGTATTATCTTCATATATATTGTTATTTATTGTTCTACAGAGATCACTTTAGATCCGGATTAGCCCACAGATAGTTAATATTGGATAGTAGTAGCAGTGCCTGCTATTGAATATAGTCACAAAGTTATGTATCATTCGTGGCATCCCACGTAGTGATACTAACTTAATCTTTACCTACCGTGTTTCCCCGAAAATAAGACAGGGTCTTATTATTATTTTTTTCTCCCAAAAAAAGCATTTATTATCAGGGTAGGTCTTATTTTGGCTCAAATATGTCCAGGTTTAGCTCTGAACCCAGACAACCCCGATGGGACCACAAAACAATGTGGATCACACAAAGACCGCATCCGTATTTTGTGGGTCTGCAATTTGTGGACTGTACAGTCACATAAATTTAGCCATACAGTGTTTGAGCCAGGGAGTCACAAGAGGGACAAATGGGGACAGGGATGATGGCCAGGGTAAAAAGAAGACATACCAGTCAAATTGTTTGCCTGTAGGTTGTAGGAGTCTGGGCTGGGACAGTGGGGCAGGTAGCTTGCAGTAGGTCACAAATCAGTCACTTCTTAATCCTCCTCTTCTGACTCGGTGCTGCACACTGCCAGAGAGGAGCCTTGCAACAGGGGGCGGAGCTAGCTGCAGGCATCACATGCCGGCAGCACACTGGTCTTGGTTGCACACAGTCTGCAGAGGCTGTGCACAGCCTGTGCGCTTGAGAAGTCACATCCTTGGAGGGTGGGATGTTTAGGGCGGGCCTTTGCAGTTTCAGCAAAGGGGCACAGCTCAGGACAGGTGCCGCCCCGCTCATCAAAGCAGTGGACGGACTGTAGACTATTTTGGCAGCAAGGTAGGTGGCGCATCTTAGTGAGTGACTATCAGGCGGCAGTGCAGGTGCGGCACCCCAGTAATGAACGCCGCCCGGCCCGCCGCTGCCTGGTCTGGACTTATGTAAACTTACTAAAGTAAAGGCTGCTTTCTTGGCTGTTACAGCGTGAATACTGCCTTGCAGTGCTGGCAGTCTGTCAAGATATCGGCGCTACACATTTGCCGTATTCTCACTTCTTGCTCAGTGGCCATCTTTTTCACAACCCTCTTTTTATACCCTTTTTTGTGGCTGCAACCAAAACCCTATCTGGATTATATACTGTTCTTTTTCTTCTTCCATTGCAGATATCTGTCAACAGTCTTTCTCATTCAAGATTGTTCCTTTCAAGTTATTTGAAGAGAAAGTCCTTTATTTTTCCCCATTCCTTTCATTTTACTTATTTTGCGTTTTTGATGCGTTTTTTCAATTTAATGCGTTTTTTGGGTTTTTGATTTTTTCTTTCTGCATTTATTTTGCATATTTCATATTCATCCCTCCAAATCATTATAGAACATATTATAAATAAAAACATCTTATAAATAAAAAATAAGAAGATATAGTAATACCAATAGGTGGTGTAGAGTAGTAGTACCAATAGAAAATATAAAAAAATTAGACTTAAAAAATATATACGTATAATAACAACAGTAAAATACCCTTTTTGTGGAAGATACCATTTTAAGAATTATAAAATATATAGATATATGAACTATGTAAATTCAGCTAAATGAGAAATGGGAGTGTGCATAATAGTATCATTCCTTCTTTACATTATTGGGCTGGATTATATTATTCTACCGAGTGCTGGATTATATTACATCGAGGGGCATTTTCAATACATTTTTCAAAGGGTATACATGTGTACATACACGATTGGATAAACTAGATGTACACATATATATTTCTATATCTGAAGAATAGGAAGGGTATGTCTATGCGGAATGTCTATGTCTACTAAGAAAAATAGGCGTCACTTCTTGGTCTGTACAGATCACTTTACTACAGTAACCCGCCTATCAGTCATTCTAATCCTGCGTCAACTTCCTCAGGGGCTGTATTTTACATGTCCCAACGTGTGGCCCACGTTTGATAGGTGTGTTGTGTTGTTATAATTGCTGCAGATTTGGAAATCCGCAATGCAGGTCAATTTCTGCACAGAAATAAATTGCAAAGTGTACATGAGATTTGTATAAGCTCATACACTTTGCTGGTACTGTTTTTCGACACGGGAATCTGCATGGAAAAACGTACGTATTCCACAACGTGTGCTGGTGGCCTTAATGTTACATGAGGGAGAAGTATAATTAAAGAGGACCTTTCACCACTTTTAAAAAATCAAACTACACTATGTACCTTATAGTGTATCCCCCCTCTGATGGCAGCGGCGCTTTTTTTTTTCCAAAAGGTCCACCGGTGGCTTCACACGGCCCCCCGTTCTTCTGTCGGGCTTTATGTAAATTCAGAAGCATCGGAACAGGGAGGAGGAGACTCCCTGTTCCTCAATGGGCGTTGCTTCTGCCCTGCTGTGAGCGCTGTCCAATCAGAGCGGACCGCTCACAGCAGGGTTGAACTCCTTCGGCCCTGCTGTGAGCGGTCCGCTCTGATTGGACAGCGCTCACAGCAGGGCAGAAGAAACGTCCATTGAGGAACAGGGAGTCTCCTCCTCCCTGTTCCGATGCTTCTGAATTTACATAAAGCCCGACAGAAGACCGGGGGGCCGTGTGAAGCCACCGGGGGACCTTTTGAAAAAAAAAAAGCGCCGCTACCATCAGAGGGGGATACACTATGAGGTACATAGTGTAGTTTGATTTTTTAAAAGTGGTGAAAGGTCCTCTTTAAAAGCTTTAAAGGGTTTCTCTAGGCTTTTTATCAAACTCTGCCCTTTGGTTAATGCTTGCTGGTGTCTCCACTGCACTCACATAGACTGCAGGCTTTTTCAATCGGACTGCAACATCTATGAATTGATCCAGCTCTAAAAGCATTACACCCTGGATTCTAAACCAACCCGTCCTATGATAGCATCTCTATCCTGGTCATGGTGTTTTCTCTTGATAGGCACACAATTTTACTAACATTGTGATTTATACTATAATCTAGGGTTTATTCATTCTTTTATCCTGTATACCGTACTTACCAAGTATTATATGTAAATCCAGCTTGGCACATGATACCACACCTCCCAACAAAATTGCAAAGAGGGACAATGTGTACGGTGCACATCAGGGCAGTTTTTTTTCATACTAGGCCACGCCTCTAACTCCGCCCAAATAATAATTACTGGAGCCCCTGTGGTATTTTTTTTATTGCGCTTCAATGTCCATTTAAATATTAGCTCATAAATCATCAGATTATAGATATTTTAAGGTCCAAATTGCACAAAATAATTAATAATATACAGGTAGAAACCATACAGATAGTTTAGTAAGGATCAATTTAGTAAATTTATTAATGCACATTTATGCATTAATCCTCCAGATCAAAATTAGGGACATTTAAGGAGCAAAGAGGGACAGATGGACTTTGGTCAAAAAGAGGGACACTTGGGAGGTATGTGGTACTTAGCTAAATGCCAAAATGTTGCAACTAACGCAAGCTGGAGAAGCTTCAGTACAAACTTTAATTAATTACAGTGAAGTAATGAGAGCTGTCTTATCGTCTTGGACAGGGCAGAAGAAAGAACAGGTTGTGTAAAATGACTGCGAGCAACCTGTCCTAGAACATGACAAGGTCTGGTTGCCATCTAGGGGATGAGAGGGCAGGGCCTCACTACGCTGCTCTACAATAGATAATGATGTGATCCTGCTCATAATATGTCATCATGGCTGAGGAGTCTGACAGGAAAACTTACCAGTGTGTAGTATAGGCAAGTGCCAGAGCGTAATGTGTAGTGAGGCCCCCCATCCCCTAGGCAGCTCTGGGAGTAGAGGCAACCAGTACTGTTCACATTCTAGGACAGGTTCCTGGCGGCCATTTTTAGTAATTCCCGCAGAATCCCTTTAACACCAAATGCCCAGCTGGATGGGCTCTCCTTGTGCCCAAGCCCTCTGCCCTTCCTTGCTGCCTGCTCCTCCCCCAACCTCCCAAAGTCTCAGGAAGAAGCCTTGGAAGGTTAGGGGAGGACCACATGTGTTTTTTAACACAAAAAAAAAAGACATCAGATTTCACCGTTTCCACTACAAATGGTGAAATCCACAGGTGAAATTTGCTGTATAAATTGACATGCTGTGGATTTCTGCACTTTTTCCGCTTTTTTTTTTTGCAGGTAGCATGTGGATGAGAATTCAAAAATTCTCATCTACTCTGCTGGTAGTGTTCACAAAAATCCACATCCATTCACTATGGGGTCGGATGAATCTGCTTAATGTAGATGTGAAAGTTACAAGCCTTAAAGGGGTGCAGCACTTGGCAGAGGGCTATGAGCTCTTTTGTTTTGGTACACTGAACCATCATGAATGTACTATTTTCCTTATTTTATAGTCCAATTTTGAGACAGACTGGTTTCTAGGTATACAGTGCCTAGTAACAAAGCAGCAGTTGCTGTTTTATTTTTCTCTGATGGATCAGAAGAACCAGGGGTGGGATTCAAATTTTTAACAACTGGTTCCCTACTCAACGGCCGACACGTGTTTACATATACATGCACCATATACATGGTACACATACATAAATATACCATATATACACATACCACAAAACTTTTAAAAAGCGTAAGGAGCTAAACTACCAGCGTTGCGAGTTTTTGTAAAGCGCTGGCTCACAACGCTGGCGCTGGCCCTCTAACTCCACCCAATGTCTATCTGTACATGTTCCAACCCTGCCTAGTCTCCATTGTACCCCCCACACAGTAGTTATGCCAGATTTGGGATGGTTGGGAGGTATGCATACATTAACAGACTATATAGACACTACACTCAAAAAATCACATATACAATATTCACCATACAGTATATAAATTACACCTAGGCTACACTTACAGTAGATTTACCTGCTCCATATACATTTTATACACATTTGTACCTAGCACTACAGACATATTTGCATACACATTATATTCAGTGCTATCCAGCATACATTGCACATACTTCTTACATCCAGTGATTTCTCCTCTGATGCAGACATTCTCTTTTCTCCTTTCAGAACAGGCGCCATGATGGTTTTTCACCCATCTCTCGTCTCTGCAGTTTGATGAAAAGACATCTTAGGTTCCTACTTTTCCATCATCCTCCCACCTTCACTACTTAAAATGAGCACCAGTACAAATAATGTCCCTTATAATGTGTGCCAGTGCAAAAAAAATCCCCCTCTTAGTGCCCCCAGTTGAGCTAATGTGCCCAAAGTGCCCCCATAATGTGTGCAAGTATAAAATACCCCCTATATAATGGCCCTAGTAAATGCCCACATAGTGCTCCTCTCCTCTTCCGGACAGTGCTCCCATAATAATGCCAGTATAAGATTCCTCCATAGTGTCCCCCAGAATGTGCCAGTATAAATGTCCCTTCTTAGTGCCCCCATAATGTGCCTATATAATATGCCCCCATAGTGTTCTTCCCCCTCCAACACCATAGCGTCCCTATAATGTGCAAGTTTAAGATGCCCCCATAGTGTCCCCTATGATGTGCCAGTGGAAATGCCCCCAGATGTGCCAGTATAAATGCCCCCAGAAGATGCCCCCATAGTGTTCCCCATGATGTGCCAGTAGTGCCCCCAGTAGATGCCCCCATAGTGTTCCTAATGTGCCAGCAATGCCCCCAGTAGATGCCTCCCATCCCCCATGATGCGCCAGTAATGCCCCCAGGATATGCCAGCAATGCCCCCATAGTCTCCTCCATGATGCACCAGTACATGCCCCCCCATATGCCAGCAATGCTCCTAGTAGATTCCCCCATAATGTCCCCATATGCCAGCTATGCCCCCATAGTGTCCCCAAGGATGTGCCAGTAGATGCCCCCATGTGCCATAAATGCCCCCAGTAGATGCCCCCATAATGTCCCCATATGCGAGCCATGCCCCCAGTAGATGCCCCCCATAGTGTCCCCAAGGATGTGCCAGTAGATGCCCCCATAGTGTCCCCATGTGCCAGAAATGCCCCCATATGCCAGCAATGCCTCCAGTAGATGCCCCCCATGTGCCAACAATGCCCCCACTAGATGCCCCCATAGTGGCCCCCATATGCCAGCAATGCCCCCTATAGTGTCTCCAAGGATGTGCCAGTAGATGCCCCCATATTGTCCTCCATGTGCCAACAATACCCCCAATTGATGCCCATATAGTGTCCCCCATGTGCCAGCAATAACCCCAGCATGCCACAGAAAAGAAAAACACTTCTACTTACCTCCACACTGTCAGCGATGCGATGCAGGCCTCTTGCAGCCTGTGTCCCGCGCAGCACCAAGCCCGGCTCAGGCGGACGCGATGACATCTTTGCACCGCCTGCGCCAGCCTCTGATAGGCTGCAGGCCTAGTGCCTGCAGCCTATCAGAGGAACAGGAGAGGCGATACAGATGAATGTAGGGAGATGAGCGCTTCCACAATGGAAGCTTTCATCTCCTGCTGCTGCACCGGTTGTTGAAATTACAGCTGGTAACCTGGTTCTCCGATCCGGCTGTAATTTCAACAACCTGGATCTGGAAAACCAGAGGGAACACAGTGCTTGCTTGTAGAACTCCTTCATGGTCAGTATTTGGTCAGTGTTTTATATTAGTATTTGTAAGCCTAAAGCAGGAGTGGGTTGAAGAAGGGGCGCACGTATTTCCGTTATGCCTTATCTTTGTAGGTTCCACTCCTGGATTTTGGCTTACAAATACTGACCATTTGAAATGAACATCATGGGCATCTATCCTTGTCAACTGTTTCCAATGGCAACCGGCAGAACTTTGAATGCAGTCCTGGACTATTCAGGACCATAGATTAAGGCACCTGCAAGGGAATTAATTAACCCGGAGGGCGGATATTTAAGGGCTTGGAGGGCAGTTCTGAATATAGAAAGCCTGTCTGTGTGTAGTCACATGTGAGTAAAAAGTTGCAGGGTTTTTGTAAGTTACCAGGGAGAAGCCCTTCAGCTGTTAACGTAGGATGTTTAGGGGCCCCTCGCTTTGCTGAATTTTCTGCAACATAAAAACATCCCCTATGTTAGCCTGTGGGGATGAAAAGTGTCAATTCCTGCATTCAGTTCTACCCTGGAACATTAATTCTGCAGAGGAACAGTATGCAAATGGGGGAAGATTCATCAAAATTGGTGCAAAGGAAAACAGGTTTAGTTGCCCGTAGAAACTAATCACATTCAGAACTGCTTGTATATGGCGGGTGCTGTGGTTCAGGCTGAAGCGCTGCATGTATATGGTGGGTGCTGTGGTCTAGGCTGTAGCGCTGCATGTATATGGCGGGTGTTGTGGTTCAGGCTGTAGCACTGCTTGTATATGGCGGGTGCTGTGGTCTAGGCTGTAGCGCTGCATGTATATGGCGGGTGTTGTGGTTCAGGCTGTAGCACTGCTTGTATATGGCGGGTGCTGTGGTCTAGACTGTAGCACTGCTTGTATATGGTGGGTGCTGTGGTTCAGGCTGAAGCGCTGCATGTATATGGTGGGTGCTGTGGTCTAGGCTGTAGCGCTGCATGTATATGGCGGGTGTTGTGGTTCAGGCTGTAGCACTGCTTGTATATGGCGGGTGCTGTGGTCTAGACTGTAGCACTGCTTGTATACGGTGGGCGCTGTGGTTGAGGCTATAGCACTGCTTGTGTTTGGGAGGCACTGGGTCGCTATACATAGCACTGCTGGTTTCAGCAGGCACTATGGCTCTGTATTTAGCACTTGTGTGGGTTTTTTGTTTGTCGTATCATTTGACATATTTAAATATTCTGACAATAAGATTCTGTATTGTGTGAATCACTACATTGTCAAGTCTGTATGCCCCCAACAAAAGGACATTCATCCTGTCAGCAAATATTCCAGAAATAGAATAAGTGTGGATGTTCCCTGGAACATATGGCTGCTCAACTTGTCTTCTGCACTCCCTGAAATTCATTGTCTGTAACCGCACAGATATCACACGCCGAATACTGTATATCACACTCTGCATTTGCATGTGGACCAAACCTAGAGCATTGCACTGCATGATGACCTAACCTTAGATGTTTGCACCGCACTGGGGAGACATTGAGGGTGATTTACTAAGACCGCCCTTAGATTTCCCCCTGAGCTTCTGTAAGACTCAGCTGATTTCTGACCAGAGATGCACCTAGTCATAAATTAGGCAAATCTAAGACAATCCATGCGAATGGAGAGGAAAATAACAGTAGTGTTTCCAGGTTTAAATGTTAGTAAAAGGGTTCATTCACATCACTGTTTATCTTTCCGTTCTTCGGATCCGTCAGAAGAAGAGAGAGGTAAAAAACAGGATCCTTTTGCAACTTGTTACCTCCACTCTGTACCCTTAGGCCCCATACAGCCGTATACGGGCCGTGAAAGCCCGGCCTGTGCTGCCCCAGAGGACGGGAGCGCGTGGCGTGTACAGTGTTTCACTGTATGGCGGCGGCCTCAGGAAGCGCACGGCGTCATAGCAACCAATGACGCCGTGCACTCCCGTCCTCTCGGGCAGCACAGGCCGGGCTTTCACAGCCTGTATACGGCCGTGAAATACAGTTGTCTGAATGGGACCTTACTGCAGGCTTCTAGCAATTCATTCATAACTAGTAGGAATAATAAAGGAATGGCACAACATGGAGCCATAAGAATAAATGCTCCAGAATTGTTATTACATGGGAATGTATGAAGCTATTAAAACAGGCGTGTCAGGAGCGGTGACAGGTCCTCTTTAAGGGCTAATGCACATGACCATTGGCTGTTTTGCGGTCCATAAAACACAGATACCAGCTGTGTGCATTCAATAGGGCATGTTCGATATTCATTTTCGTTTTTTGCAGCCCCATTGAAGTGAATGGTTCCGCATACGGGCCACAAAAAAAACAACTGAATGGACACGTGGGGACAAAAATACATTTGCGTGCATGAGCCCTAAGGTGTATGACCCAGCCGTGGTTTGCACAAGGTCTAAGATTTTTGTGTCTCTTAATCTTTTCTTTGTACTATAAGTGCATCTTCTAAAAATTTTCCATTTTCATCTTTCTTTGCAGAATGCGGGTTAACAGAAGGCTGTGCCTTGTTATGGCAGTCATGTTGCCAATGTCCCTCTTTTGCCTTCACATGTGGAGCAAGACTGAAAAGGTGGTAGCCATCTGGAACAGAGAAGCCCCCGGGGATGTACTGGATAGCGGTCTATTGCAGCCACCTGAAAAATATGCTGGGATATCCTTAAAATGGAATAATGAAGTGCTACAGTATGTATTCCGCACGGTTTTAAGTGTAGTCGATGAATGCAGTAAAGTATGCAATATAATGAAGTAGTCACAAGGCCCTGTGCACATGCTCAGCTGCTGCTCCGTTGAAACTCCCCTTCTGTCTACAGCGCTGAAAAAAGTGGGTTGATGTTTTTTAGTCACGTAGGGTGAGACTTATCAAAACTGGTGTAGAGAAAAACTAGCTTAGTTGCCAATAGCAACCAATCAGATTCCAACTTTCATTTTCCAACTGACCAATGAAAAATAGGTGGAATCTGACTGGTTGCTATGGGCAGCAATGAACGTTTTTCTATATATCAGTTTTGTTAAATTTCCCCCATAATGTTTTGTTTTGTTTCCTTCTTTGAGGTGCCTCCTGAAACAATGCCACACCCAGATGTGTAAAAATAGGAAACTTAAATTCCACTACAACTAAAATGCAGCTTTTACAAGGTGTTCTGTAGTTTCCTGTTGGTCAATATGTAATATATGGGGGGTTTTACTCAAAGAGAGTTGACAAAAAGCATAATTTTGGGGAAGAAATCTGTGTGAAACCCATGTTAAGGCCCTATATGACATGAAGAGGCATTTTCATTGTGGGCTAATATATATATGCTCCCGTGTAATGTTCTGATTTCTACTTAAAGAAGAACTCCCGCAAAAATTTCTATTCTCTGACCTGTTAGAAAGGTGCATGATATAATCTGTAGTGATTGTCATTTTCTTATCAGTGACTGTTTCTGTGAGTAAAAACCTCTCTTCTTATTGTAGCTGGGTCATTTGACCAACTCCCTGACCTCCAACTGACCCAGGACAGAAAGCCAGTAACTGCTCTATTCATTCCTATGGGAGTCTCACTTTCAGTCTCATAGGAATACATAGAGAATTAGACTTCCTGTCCACACATAAGTCTGTGTGAGTTGGTGGGTCTAATTGCTGGTCACGTGACACAGATAAGAAACTTCAGGATAATATAAGTCAAAAATTCAGACACTGGTAAGAAAATGACATTCACTACAGATCATGTACATTTCTAGCAGGACATGGAATAAAATTTTTGTCGGGAGTTCTTCTTTAAATGAGTTATCCAGTAATGGATAATGATAACCGATCCTCAAGATAGGTCATCATTATCACATCGGCAGGGGTCAGAGTCTCGGCACTCCCTCCGATCAGCTGCTTTAGAGAGCCGCAGAGCTCACCAGAGCCATGGTGAGTACAGCTGGCACCCATCATCTCTCGAAGCACAGCGCCGTACATAGTATAGTGGCAGTGCTTGGTATTGCAACATTCGCTTCAATGGGGCTGAGCTGCAACTAGGCTATGTGAGCGACAAATGGGACTCCCACAGATCTGATATTGATGAACTATCCAGAGGAAAATTCATCAATATTAATTACCAAATAACCCCTTTAAAGGAGTTGGCCACTTTCTGGCTACTTGTGACCAATGTGTAGGTAAGATGACTCTGACACTTACTAATATAGCCTTTGATTTTCTGTGCCGTTGACTATAAATCATGTCCCCTTGGTGGGCAAATCTCCTGTATTGTCCACACAGGATACATGTCCATAAAATGGCTGCTGATGGAGGGTCACGTGACCAGGCAAAAATAACCCCAGACACATCACTCAACCTCCTCCACCCAAATACACCACATCTGCTGTCTGCACTTCCAATGTGTCCTGTGTATTTGAATAGAGGAGACTAACGGAGTTGCCTGGTCACATGACCCTCCATCAGCAGCCATTTTATGGACAGGACCTCCATGTGGACAGCACAAAGCCCTTGGTGAGCAAGTTAGAATACCTTATGGAATATAGAAAATGGCACAGAATATCAACAATATATTAGGAAGTGCTGTAAAGTAATCTTACGAACACATTGATCAACTCTAACTAGAAAGTGGCCAACCCCTTTAAGATACTAATGTTCCGGAATTAAAGCGACTTCACTGTCCAGTCCTAGAGGTTATCCAAGATTTAAAATGCCCCCCCCCCATATGCCTGAGCCACTCACCGAGGTCGTACTTACCTTGCTTCCCAGCACCCGCATGGCCCTGTCGCATGGATGAAAACATTAGGGGGTGGGGGAAGGCAGCCAATAGCAGGCTGCGATGGGAACGAGGCTCCCTAGCATTGCTTGTTCCCGTCGTGGCCTGCTATTGGCTGCCCACATGACGTCGGATGTTTTCATCCGCATGACGGGGAAATACAGAGGCAGCTGTGCCAGCATCAGAAGTGGCGCAGTGCTGGAAGGCGAGGTAAGTACAACCTCTGTGAGGGGCCCGGGCATATGGGGGGGCTTTATAAATCTTGGATAACCCCTTTACCTACAGTACTGCATGAATAGTACTGATCTCTATTCCCCCTCTTCCCCACCCTAATCCTGGGACCCACAAATTAGATGTGTACTGCACAGAGAGGACTGCTTCTTGACTCCTCTCCATTATGTGCGCACACTCAGGAGTCCTCTGTTTATTACATGACCAGTCAGCGAATGCACAGAGCGGCAGCAGGGATTGGTTTTACTACCGCTGCGGCTGAGATCAGATGCATATTCATGCAGTGTTATAGTTGACAGGACCAGTCTGTGGTGACAGTTTCATTACTGGCCCAGTGGACTTGATAAAGTCTTTAAGACTGCTCCGATGTGTGGATTTTAATGTGAATACTGCAGTGTAGCTGTAATTGCTGCTGCTGTTCTGCGCTTGGACTTTCTGAGGATCTGTGGCGAGACTTGCTGATTTCCTCCACTTTGAGTGCTGGTTTTTCCCTGTCTTCTTTCCAATAATGACTGCATTCTGAAACCAGTTTACAATTTTTTTTTTTTTTTATTATTCCACAGACTCTTGCCAAAGAACAACTGCAAATGTGAAGCAGAGGCGACTATGAACTTTCCCTTCAGACAAGAGTTATTAGGAAAACCTTACGCGGTGAACTTTACAGCAGATATGGCGCCTTCTGTGGTTGATGAACTGTACAAAAGAAGAGAGATGGAACATAAAAAGTTTAAGATGAGGTAACAAGGCTTACATTATAGCGGTTTTAAAGCCTATAGTGAAGACGCTCTGTGTGACGGTCGCATTTTCTAGACAAATCACAATGACTTGCAATGCTGCGAGTTTCTGCCCTACAGCAACTCTACTGTACTGACCTCTCATAATGCCGTAAGTACTTTCAGGAGACCTGTAGTCAGACAGGAGCTCGCAGAATCATAAATCATTATGTTGCTGTGAATTCAGTTCAGAGGACCAATGTTCATCTGGAAAATACAACCGCCACATGGTGTCTTTTCAGACCGAACACACACCTTAGCGGGCTTGTCTGCTTTTTTGACTCTATTGGACTCCTGGCACCCCTGACAATCAGCTGTTCAAAGAGAACACAGCGCTCGTACTAGTCTGCCTCCTCTTCACTGTTTACCTGCTCTCCACCGGAACTGCAGCGACAAGCAGGTGTAGTTACAACTCTGCTGTCCCATTCCCTTCAATTGTGTTTTTTTTGTTTTTTTAGAAGCTTAGGTTGTGTGTTTGCTGCAGAGTTCATCCCATGCATTTAATATCTGTAACACTGGTTAATTTACGCTCTGGATTTTTCTGTGGAGTGTGTATTGAGATTTACTAAAATATAATCCACTTTAGCGGTACTGTAATACACTGCGGCTTTTCCATACACCATTCCACAGTGCAAAATTTGCAGTGTATCTGCCACATGTGAACTTACCCTAAGGGCTCATGCACACGAATGTATTTTCTATCCGTGTCCATTCTGTTCCGTTCCACAAAATACAGAATGCACACAGACGTCATCCGTAGTATTATTATTATTTTTTTTTTCTTATCCGTTGTTTGCGGACAGCAATATACATACGGTCGTGTGCATGAGCCCTTATTTGCATTTTTCTCCATTCCTAGCTAGACAGAATTACCACTTGACCTTTAGGTCAGTTCACCCACATTTACGATGGTTGTGCAAAGTAGTTTTAGGGTTAACAGGATGGCGGTGGAACATGTCCTATTATTGTCTGCGACACGGACAAGGATCAGACTGTTCTATTAGGGACCAGCTGTTCCGTTCTGCAAAATATGGAATGTACACGGACATCATCCATATCTTTTGCGGACCGGTTGTGTGCATGAGTCCTAATGGTAAGTTCATGCAGAGTGGTTGTGGGTTTTTATTTTTAGGTTGAGGCACATTTTCTGCAGGTATTCCAGCCAAAAGTGGATCCACAGGAATTGGAAGTATAAAGGAATTCATTTTCACTTCTCCGTCCTGCTGGATCCATTTCTGGTTTTGGCTGAAAAACCTGCAGGAAAATCTGGCACAAAACTGAATCCTTGCACACATGAATTTGGTGCTGGTGATTTTTACTAGGAAAAAAAAAATCCTCCTGCGGTTTTAGCACATTTTGTGGCATGCATTGGCCCTGATGTATCGGTCCTTCACTTCAATATTCTGGCTTCATAAAGTTAAAAAAATGTGCTTTTTCAGCTCACATGTGCAAAAATTTTGCAACTTTATATTTTTACACCAGTTGCTCCAGTTTTAAAATATGGGTGGGAAAGTGGGCCTAGTTAGCTATGTTAACAAGTTTCATTCCAGATTGATCACTGAAACCAAGACTAAAAAAGTTGCAAAAAAATAGTGCAGAATAGGAAAACTGGAGTAACTTTTCAAGACAAAAATGTTAGGTTTAAGGATAATACAAATTTATCAAACATGTGACATTTGGTTATATAAAAAATAATAATAAAGATGGCTCACTTGTGGAATGTTGTACAATATATAAAATATAGTCCGAGAACGCACTAATCTGGTGCCAACAGAATAAAAAGAAATACTATAAATTGTAATAGGGAGTACCTCCAGGAGTATATTAAAAAATATATATTATTTGATCAGGAACACATATCAAATACAAATATACAGTATATATTCACTATAAAATGGTCCAGATAGTTGATAATAGTATAGCAAATAGTCCAGAATGGTAAATGCTGCGGCCCAGCAGCTATCTATACACGATAGAGTTGACACAATGTATTAGCTTATATATAAATTATTCTTCAGAGCTGGTATCTCACCGCCCTGATGTAAGGCTAATAGTACGATGCTGGATGCGGGAACAGTTCCTCAAAATTAACGTTTTTAATACCAATGCTTTCTTGTGCCCGTGGAACTACAGAGGTCAGCCAAGAAAGGATCACTACTAGGGATGAGCGAACTTGTGTTTTCAAGTTCAGCGTACAAAGTTCAAGTTATCTAAGAATTCCATTATGGATTCCGCTACCACGTACTATAAGTTATGGTCTGTGGCAGCAGAATCCATATTCTTGGATGTTATTCTTAGATAATCCGAACCTTGTACGCCGAACTTGAAAACACAAGTTCGCCCATCCCTAATCACTATAGCGTACGCCTGTAGCTCTGTCCACAGTCTCCAAACAGAAGGGCTTCTGTGCCGACGCCTATAACTACAAACTAAGCGGCGTATGAGCAACTCAAGCAGTGGTAAACTATAATACCAATAGATGTACATAGAATTAAAGATGTTCATTTTGAGGAACTGCTCCCACAGCATATTACCATTATATACTATGTTTTATTTGTATTTGATATTTGTTCCTGATCAATAAATATATATTTTTTAATATACTCCTGGAGGTACTTGCCACTTACAATACATAACGTATGATATCTGATAAATGTCATGAGAAATTCTCATGCCCCTCATGAGAAATTCCCAGGTGTCAAAACACCTGAAAGAACGTCAAAAGCTCCAGCACGCTGCATTTTTTTAAAAGGATCCAGAACGACAAAAGACACCTAAACAAAAAAACCTTGTGTGTCCCGCATTCTATATTTCCCCCAGAACTTCAGCTAAAATCCGGAGCTGGTGGTTTTACAGCAGACAATGCTGCAAAATATGCTGGTGCAAGAATAATAGAAAAATACAAGTGCTGTAGGGGAGAATATCTTTGTACATACAGCGTGCAGTGGAGCTTCCATTATTTATTTTATTTATTTCTTCCTGCCTGATTCCATACATTTCTGACAGACCGTATAGTAAGTCTTGGTAGGTGCTGCAGTACATTAAAGATCTGTACTAGGGTCATGTGCATTAGGTTATCCTTTCCTTATACGACTGCTTATAAAGTTTTAATTCAGCTAATAACTCTGCACCTTAAAGGGGTTGTCTCCTTTCATTAAATGACATTTATTATGTAGACAAAGTTAATACAAGCCACTTACTAATGTATTGTGATTGTCCATATTGCTTCCTTTGCTGGTTTGATTCATTTTTCCATCGCATTATACACTGCTCATATCCAGGGGTTATGGCCACCACTGCTGTGCAGATATGAGGTGGCTGGGACTAGAGCTGCTGCTCATGCGTGCCTGTGTGCGCTCCTGTGGTCCCGGCCACCAGAGAGGCCGATGCTTTTTCCTATATTATGCAAACCCGACACCACTGATGGATTGCAGGGTGGTCATAATCCCTGGAAACGAGCAGTGTATAATGTGATGGAAAAATGAATCCAGCCAGCAAAGGAGGAAATAAGGATAATAACAATACATTAATAAGTGCCTTGTAGCAACTTTTTCTACATGATAAATGCCATTTACTAAAGTGAGACAACCCCTTTAAGAATATCTTGTATTCTCGGTTGGTATGTGGCAGAAAACTGTTTTCATGTGTAAACCATGAATGATAAGTCTGAGCCCCAGTTTATCCGGACATGGATATAGCTTTCTATGGCTAATATAAAAGTGGGACCATAATACTTGTCCAGTCAGTAAAGTTTGCTGGAGGTCCTCCGCCGCCCACCCCCCCCCCCAAAAGTCAACACACCTTTGATTCTGGATACAAATTAGGCTACTTTCACACTAGCGTTTTAAAATTCCGGTATTGAGTTCCGTCATAGGGGCTCAATACCGGAATAAAACGCTTCAGTTTTGTCCCCATTCATTGTCAATGGGGACAAAACTGAACTGAAGACAACGGAATGCTCCTGAAAGCATTCCGTTCCGTCTTCAGACCGGAGAACAAACCGCAGCATGCTGCGGTTTGCTCTCCGGTCCAGGCATCCGCACCAAGACGGATCCGGAATGACCCCCAATGCAAGTCAATGGGGGTGGATCCGTCTGGTGTGACCATAATGGTAACCGGATCCGCCCTCCATTGACTTTCAATGGAGTCCATTACGGATCCGGCTACACATAGACACATACAGACACAGACACACACATAAACATAAACATACACACACATATAGACATACAAACACACATACATACTTACATGCTCCCCGGCAGGTCTTCGGAGCGTCAGGGACAGGAGGGCTCACACAGGTCACGATTCCCCACAGCGCCCTCTGCTGGGCGCCTGGTGGAATCGTCATGATTAGCAGGGTGAGGGGGTAATTACTAAATGGTTATCTGGTATAATCCATTGAAGAAGTACGCCGAACACTTTATGGAGTGAACAAGATGCATGTGATTCTTGTCGTTCTTGTCGTTCTTGACTGACTTCCTGAGTTGACTTTGTGGTTACTTTGTGACCACTAACCTGATGTCATCAGTTACTTCAACAGCATATCCCTAGTGTCCCTTTGAATAGTCGATATGCCATGAAAGTTTTATAGTAAGTCATTATCATGTGTTAGAGTTCTGAGATAATGTGGAAGTGAATGATATATTGCTAACCAAACAATGCTCCGCTGAAATGAATGGTTTATTGCTCCCATTAAGACAAACAGAATAAGAGTTTTTACAGATATGATGGCTTTTAATGGCTAACCAAATTAAAACAGACTATGTTAAGTAGCAAGCGTTTGAGACAACTTAGGTTTGTTAATCAGGCGTGGTATAATGCTAGCGGCACGAAGATCCGGCAGAGAATGCATGCAATGGTTTAGGCTAGGGCTACACGACGACATTTGTCGCGCAGCAATTTTTATAACGTAAGTCTATGGTGTTGCACTGCGACATGACAGTCACAAAAACTCCATCCAAGATGGCCATAGACTTAAATTATAAAAATAGTTGCGCGACATTGGTGCAACATCAGTGTTGCAGTGTAGTTGTGCCCTATGTGTCGTGCGACTTATTGTCCTCGTGTAGCCCTAGCCTTATCCAGCTGAGTCTCTGCATTTTTGCCGGAATATGACTGGATCTCTGCCAGACCAAGATTTTCGTTCCAGGGAATTCTCTGCTGAAATAAATGTTGCAAAACTAGCACACTGTGGTGTTTGAGAGTTTGTGAACCCTTCTGCATAAATTTAATCCAAAAGTACATCCGATTTACACACAATGGGGGAGATTTAGCTAAACTGATGTAAAGAAAACTGGATTAGTTGCCCATAGCAACCAATCAGATTCCACTGTTCATTTTTCAGCGCTCCTTTGGCAAATGAGAGGTGGAATCTGATTGGTTGCTATGATTGGTTGCTGATTGGTTGCTAAGACAGTATTCCTTTACACCAGCTTAACAAAATTCCCTAAAAGTAGATGAAGATAACCAAGCAAATAATGGAATGGAAAACTGGCTTAGTTACCCTTAGCAACCAATCAGATTCCACCATTCAATTTTCAGAGCTCCTTTGAAAAATAAAAAGGTAGAATCTGATTGGTTGCTATAGGCACCTAAGCCAGTTTTACTTAACACCAATTTTGATAAATCTCCCCCAATGCCAGTGTGTAGTGAGGTCCCCTCATCCCCCATACTCAGCTCTGCAAGTGGAGTCAACCAGTCCTGCTCACATTCTAGGACTGGTTGCTGGCAGCCATTTTAAGTAATTCTCAGAGAACTTTAAGCATCCCCTCCAAACAAAGTGCTGTAACCCTAGATTTAATCTGGGGCTTCATGTAAACCTTTTGTAGTGCTTTTGATTTTAACTATTGAGTGATGTTGGACATCTTGTACATGCAACCAGGTAAGTTTACTGCCTTGGACTACAGCTGTAGCTAAAAAAAAAAACTGTTCACTTTACTTCTGTTGCTTCACCCAGACTGCTAGGTGCATGGAAAACATGGAGCGGAGCAGGGGAACATGCAAGATAAAGCGATCAGCACCTTAGCTTCTTGATAAAATCCACAGGTTTTATTAAAAAGATGAAATGACTCCATGTAGCACAACTCTGCATACCTGGCCTACCAGTTTGAACACTGCAGTTCTTAATCATGGACCACATGACATGAGCAATTGAATACATTTAGAAGAACAAACAGTCACATGACTATACACTGACAGCTGGGGGCTAATAAGCCAGTTGGATTACTGTTCAAACAGTAACATGCATCCTGCTAAAGATGTTGAATAACCTGCATCCTCATGGCGTTCTTAATAAAGAATATCCTCCAGTAAACTGCATCCTCACAAAGAATATTAGTAGCATGTATCCCCATGAGAATTATTAGTAACATGCATTCTCTTGAGGACTATCAGTGATGTGCATCTTCTTGAGGACGATTAGTGACTTGCATCGTCATAAAAATTAACGGTGGATTAGGTCTATTCTGTGGTTCATATCCAGGGGCGTAATTACTATAGCGGCAGACCATGTGACTGCTATGGGGCCCAGGGAAAGAGGGGGCCCAGTTAGGATTATCTCCTCTTCTACTGGAGGTGAAAACTTGGTCAGGACTCTATCTTCTCTAAAAGGAACAACTTTTTAGCAAATGAGGCAGTGGAAAAAAAATGGTCCAAGGGTCATTGAAAAGAGTTTAGGCAGAAACCCATCTGTCCTATGTGGGGGCCTGGTTTGATGGGGCCCTTCTCTATGTTCGCCACTGCTTGTACCTAATTTGCATATCCAAATTGTTTCTTTGTTAATACATTTTATTACATGATCTGCCCCTCCTATAAGGTCTGAACACCTTTTCTAAGCCCTGACAGGTAAATGAGGAGAAATCACCCTGATGTACTTCCCTGAAAGGTGACAGCATGGAAATATTAGTGTTCTTAGTTAAAGCATCTGACGTCGCCTTAAGCGGGTTTTTAATGCGTTGGTTGTTTGGCTCGCAGACTATAGTTTACAAGTGGTACAGTTATCCAAGTAGATGACATGGCTGGCATTGCAGTTTATATAACTCCTCATTTGATAACGTTTCCTGGTGGAATAGGATTCAGAATGATTTTTACGATTAACATAAGGGCATACCTTGCATTTAGCATGTTACCTATAAAAACATGTGGTCCGCAGCCAGGTGTGAACAGGACGGCTTATGGATTCAAACTTTGTGGGTGATTGCAGCCAGGAAGACTAGGACCTAGATCTAACTCCCTGTTTCAAAAGCTTGCTTTAAAACTCTCCAGCTGCCGTGAAACTACAACTCCCAGCATGCACACTTACTCTGTTGAAAGGAGGATTCTGGGAGTTGTAGTTTCAGAACTGAGTGCTTTTTTTTTCTGTGTACTGATTGCTGTATAGTAACATAGCTTATAAGGCTGAAAAAAGACATCTGTCCATCCAGTTCGGCCTGTTATCCTGCAAGTTGATCTAGAGGAAGACAAAAAAAATATGTGAGGTAGAAGACAGTTTTCCTCACTTTAGGGCAGGGGCGGATTGGCCATAGACCTTACAGGGAAATTTCCCGGTGGGCCGATGCTCAGGGGGCCGCCTGGGCCCTTCTCACAGCTGACCAGTGGAAGTTTTTGGGGATGTATTTTGTGCTGCTGGCAGTATTTTGGGTTGGTCTGTGGTATTTGGCTCTGTTGTGGTGGTATAATGTGCCCCAATATGGTATTGCTGGCCCTGCCTTCCATCAATTTGGACCCAACTACAAAACAGGGACCACTTTGTATTTTTTCCAGGGCCACTTAAGTTCCCAGTCCGCCCCTGCTTTAGGGGAAAAAATTCCTTCCTGACTCAAAAAAGAATAACTCCCTGGATCAACGACCCATCTCTAGTAACTATAACCTGTAATATTATTATCCTCCAGAAATACATCCAGGCCCCTCTTGAACTCTTTTAGTGAACTTACCATCACCACCTCCTCAGGCAGAGAGTTCCATAGTCTCACTGCTCTTACCGTAAAGAATCTTCTTCTATGTTTGTGTATAAACGTTCTTTCCTCCAGACGCAGAGGATGTCCCCTCATCACAGTCCTGGGGATAAATAGATGATGGGAGTGGTCTCTGTACTGACCCCTGATATATTTATACACATGATGTGACAAGGATAATCTTTCCTTGCTCATAATGAGATGTCTCTAACCAATTTCTTTGATTCAAATTCTCTTTCAGTAAGGAACTTCTGTCAAACTTATCTACTGTGGAATATGCCTTTATAAAGAGGACCTTTCACCTCTCCTGACATGCCTATTTTAATGCATTCCCCATGTAATAACAAGTCTGGAACATCTATTCTTATGGCTCTATGTTGTGCCATTCCTTTATTATTTCTACTAGAAGTTATGAAGGAATTGCTAGCAGTCTGCACTAAGGGTACAGAGGGGTGGTAACAAGTCAGGGGTGTGTACCTGCACAGACTGATAAAGGAAGCACTGATTGGATAGAGCGAGTCTGTGCAGGCACCCCCCCCCCCAACTGGTTACCGTCCCTCAGTACACGTACTGTAGACTGCTAGCAATGCATTCATAACGTCTAGTAGAAATAATAAAGGAATGACAGAACATACAGACATAAGAATAGATGTCCCAGAATTGTTATTACATGGGGAATGCATGAAGCTATTAAAACGGGCATGTCAGGAGCAGTGAAAGGTCCTCTTTAAGGGACCACTCTGGATTTTTCTCTCCCTAAGTCTCTCACAAGTGACCTGGGCCTCTGGAAATAACTTTTTGTCACTTGAACAACTTCGGCACATCCTGACAAGCTCTCCATACGGAATATTATTAATGCTGTGTTTGGGATGCATGTAGGGTGGAATTTGCGGCAGATTCCTTCCTCTATGAGGCACTTGGAATTTAGCTATCTTCTACTGTGTCATCTAAAAAAAGTTAACGTGGTTTTAGAAAAAATGTGATGGAAATTTGAGATCTATGTGCTTGTTATTGATATAAAAATGGAATTCGAAAAATCCTCCTTGGTGCCGTCCCAAACAAGCATCAGGTCATCTATAAAGCAACCAACCCATTTGATATTGTGAGGGACTGGATTGTCAGGAGTCCATATAAATTTTCGTTCCCATCCACACCTGTAGATGTTGGCGAAAGATGGGGAGAAAAGTGCCTCCATGGAAGCTTCTCTCACCTGAAAAAAAGAATTCATTATCAAAATTAAAATATTTGTGATGTAATAAAAATTCAGTTGCTTTTAACAAGAATTCCTTTGATTTTCGTGAGTAGGAGCTGTAACGGTCTAAGTCACGAGCCAATTCTTCAAGTCCGAAATTATGTGGAATTGAAGGGTATAAAGCAATTACAATCACATGTGGAACCCTGGGTTCAATTCCGAATTCTGCATACGTTTTAAGACATGTTTGCTGTCATGGATATAACGATATAACTAGGGGTATTCACCACTAAAGACTGTAAATGATGATCCACCTAGGCACTGAGTCTTTCCCCCACTGAACCAACCAGACACAATGGGTCTGAAGGCCCCTTTGTGCACCTTGGGCAGTGAATGGAAAACAGGTGCTACAGGATGTGCGACAAGTAGGAAATCTATCAGTTTCTCATCTAAAATGCCCATTGAGAAGGACTCCTGAAGAAGTTTAGCAAGTTTGGTTAGAATCACTGGAGTGGGGTCATGTGATATTCTTTGGTATGTTTCCTGTTTCTCTAACGTCTCCATATTACATTCCTTATAGATACCCGCATTCAATACTACACCCATCCCCCCTCTGTCTGCTGCTCTCACAACTAGGTGTTGATTCTGTCGTATTATGTAAGGCTTTCATCTCCCCTGACGGCAGGTTGCCTCAAGTCATGAGAGAACTAAATTGTGTTCTACCAGCTCCTGGAATCTAGGCAGGGTGAATGCTCGAGATGTCACTGGGTTGAAATCTAGATTTATGGTGGTAAAGGATGGAGGACTACTGCCCTCAGCATTAGATTCAATTTGTAACTGCCGTAACTACATTACATAGATCAAGTGGGTCATACGTAGTGTAAACATATCATTGCTGTAGCTCAGTAGTTAAAAATCAATTAAAGGGAGTCTTTCACCTGTTTTTCACCAATATAACTAAGAGCACTGCCCCACAGAAGATTGCAGACACATCCCAGACATACCTGTGTGCACTGTGTGTCTGTATTACATGTCCAGGAAAAGCACTTTTATTCTGTTGGAAAACAGCTCCCAAGTGCCCAGCTCTGCTGCAGCAAGTGCTCAAAGCAAACCAGACTGAAGAGGGGAGGGTTGCTGTAGCTGCTCATATCTTGGGATTGGTAGCAGATAGAAAAATGTCCGCCCTTCTTTAAAAGCTTGCGTTCCAAGCTTTCAAATGATACCAAAATCACAGCATTATATCCAGTATATCAGAAGATATAGCTGTTAGAAATCGAGTCGGGGGAGAAAGCTGTTTTTAGTTTCACTTTCAGCCGGGCACTTGGGAGCTGTTTTCCTGCAGGATAAAAGTGCTTTTTCTGAACATGTAATACAGACACACAGTGCACACATGTATGTCTGGGATGTGTTTGTAATCTTCTGTGGGGCAGTGCTCTTACTTATATAGGTGAAAAAAGGTGAAAGACTCCATTTTAAAAGAGCTACATAAAGTCTATATATTACCCCAGCCTTATGCTGGGAAATCCTGTTGATCTTTGAGGGATCCACTGAATACCTCCTTCCTATGGCACGTTCTTGATAAATTGAATTTGAAGCAGGGACTCTTGGCATGACTTGTCAAAATTGTATTCTGGCAATTGTATCAAATGTCTACTGTGCTTCAGTGTTTGGCCAGTTTCAGATGACCGAGATCACTGCGAGAAATGAGCTCCATTTGGGATCATAATATCCCATCCTGGACTCTGCTCTTGTAACCGGACCTCACAGCGTTATAATGATTTATGTTTCAAAAAGCATTCATTGGAACTTAGAATAAAGCAAAACAAGTTCAATGGATAACAACATTGAGGTTGCAAAAAAATTTGAGAAAAGCCGGATGATAAACTGTCACTAGTCAAACCTATGTAAGGACTAGAGAAGCTGACAAGGTCCACCAAGAAAATAAAAGCAACAATGTAATGCAATATCGAAAATCGGCAGAACAGGAGGAGGTCAGCCAGGGCTCTCAAAAGCACTGAATGTATTGGTGTGGATAGGGCTCGGGTTCATATAGAAGTAGTCTATTGATCCTATCTAGGACTGCTTGGAAACAATCAAACAGAATTTATAATTCTGGGTGTTCCTGCCTGGACATATTCTGTAATGAATTATACATATTACAGCAGAGGTGGGGCAGGGACACGCAGCATTATAAAAAAAAAAAAAGTATAGTGCAGAAAGGGAAATCACACTTTCACGCGGAGTGTTTTCCGCAGTGAACTCGCTCATCTGAGACTCGCCTTAGGCACACTTCCAGAACCATATTTTCAGTCCATGACAGACAGTTTTCATGTACATTCCATATTTTTCTCACTCCCTTTTAATAGAAAGGGATATTCTCATCTGAAATTATGACCTGCATAGGACCTGTGCTAAGATATGTGTATCAGGCACACTGGTCCATGAGAAAAAAAAATGTCTGCCTGGCCCTCACAATTAATTGGTCGGTGTGCTGAAGAAAAATACTGTATTTTACATAACTCTTAAAGTTTGGATAGAGAAGCCAAAGAGTAGGATTTGGCATAACTTCCTTGTTGCCATTCTGATCTATAATGTAAAGTACTTTACTGTGTTATTCCTGGGCATTAGTGGCAGAGTGTATCCTGGAGAAAAAGGATTAAGATGCTTTTAAATTTGTGTTCTCTCACTTTTTTTTCCCCATTGGGGGACCTGAGAAATTAGGCTTTAGAAAAATTAGGCTACTTTCACACTAGCATTAATATTTTCCGGTATGGAGATCCGTCATAGGTTCTCAATACCTGAAAAAAATGTTTGTTTTGTCCCCATTAATTGTCAATGGGGACAAAACGTAACTGAACAGAATGGAGTGCTCCAAAATGGATTCCGTTCTCATACCGGAGAGCAAACCGCAGCATGCTGTGGTTTTCTTTCCGTCATGGGATGCGGAGCAAGACGGAACGGGCATGACCCACAATGCAAGTCAGTGGAGACGCATCTGTTTTCTCAGACACAATAGAAAATGACTTTGACTTTCAGTGGAGTTCATGATGGATCCGTCTTGGCTATGTTACAGATAATACAACCAGATCCGTTCATAATGGATGAAGACGATTACATTATCAGTAACGGAAGCGTTTTTGCTGAACCCTGCCGGATCCAACAAAAACGCTAGTGTGAAAGTAGCCCTAGACTTTTTTTTTCCTTTGTTCCCCCTAAATTCATAAATTAGTCATTATAAGGGTTTCTGAGAGCTAAGTATTCGTGACCTATCCTCAGGATAGGTCTTCGTTTTCTGTTTGAGGTCCAACTCCTGGGAAACCCACCAATCAGCTGGTGGAAAGGGTCATTGTGCCCATGCAAGCACTGCTGCCTCTTCTTCATCGTGTGACTTCTCATCCATTGGTCCCATTTGTTCAACCCTGTCCCATTTAAGTACAGTGCCTTGCGAAAGTATTTTGCCCCCTGGAACTTTTCAACCTTTTGCCACATTTCAGGCTTCAAACAAAAAGATATAACATTTTACATTTTTGGTGAAGAATCAACAACAAGTGGGTCACAATTGTGAAGTGGAACGAAATTTATTGGATCATTTAAACTTTTTTTTTGTAATAATAAAACTGAAAAGTGGGGCGTGCAAAATTATTCAGCCCCCTTGCATTAATACTTTGTTGCGCCACCTTTTGCTGCGATTCCAGCTGCGGTCTCTTGGGGTATGTCTCTATCAGTTTTGCACATCTAGAGACTCAAATTCTTGCCCATTTTCCTTGCAAAACAACTCGAGCTCTTTGAGGTTGGATGGAGAGCGTTTGTGAACAGCAGTTTTCAGCTCTTTCCACATATTCTCAATTGGATTCAGGTCTGGACTTTGACTTGGCCATTCTAAGACCTGGATACCTTTATTTTTCAACCATTCCATTGTAGATTTTGCTTTATGTTTGGGATCATTGTCTTGTTGGAAGATAAATCGCCGTCCTAGTCTCAGGTCTTTTGCAGACTCCAACAGGTTTTCATCCAGAATGGTCCTGTATTTGGCTCCATCCATCTTCCCATCAATTTTAACCATCTTCCCTGTCCCTGCTGATGAAAAGCAGGCCCAAACCATGATGCTGCCACCACCATGTTTGACAGTGGGGATGGTGTGTTCAGGGTGATGAGCTGTGTTGCTTTTCCGCCAAACATATCATTTTGCATTGTTTCCAAAAAGTTCGATTTTGGTTTCATCTGACCGGAGCACCTTCTTCCACATGTTTGGTGTGTCTCCCAGGTGGCTTGTGGCAAACTGTAAACCAGACTTTTTATGGATATCTTTGAGAAATGGCTTTCTTCTTGCCATTCTTCCATAAAGGCCAGATTTGTGAAGTGTTCAACTGATTGTTGTCCTATGGACAGACTCTCCCACCTCAGCTGTAGATCTCTGCAGTTCATCCAGAGTGATCATGGGCCTCTTGGCTGCATCGCTGATCAGTTTTCTCCTTGTTTGAGATGAAAGTTTAGAGGGACGGCCGGGTCTTGGTAGATTTGCAGTGGTCTGAAACTCCTTCCATTTCAATATGATCGCTTGCACAGTGCTCCTTGGGATGTTTAAAGCTTGGGAAATCTTTTGGTATCCCAATCCGGCTTTAAACTTCTCCACAACAGTATCACGGACCTGCCTGGTGTGGTACTTGGTCTTCATGATGCAGAACCCTGAGACTATCACAGAGCAGGTGCATTTATACGGAGATTTGATTACACACAGGTGGATTCTATTTATCTTGATCAGTCATTTAGGACAACATTGGATCATTCAGATATCCTCAATGAACTTCTGGAGTGAGTTTTCTGAACTGAAAGTAAAGGGGCCGAATAATTTTGCACCCCCCCCCCCCACTTTTCAGTTTTATTATTACAAAAAAAGTTTAAATGATCCAATAAATTTCGTTCCACTTCACAATTGTGACCCGCTTGTTGTTGATTTTTTCACCAAAAATTTTAAATGTTATATCTTTTTGTTTGAAGCCTGAAATGTGGCAAAAGGTTGAAAAGTTCTAGGGGGCCGAATACTTTCACAAGGCACTGTATATTGGTTGGGCTTACATGCCAAGCACAACCACTATACATTGTACAGTGCTCTGCTTGGTAGCCTATGTAGAGGCCACAGTGCGGCTGGGTGTCGGACCCATATATCTGATTGGGTAGGTTATTGGATTGTAGACAGAGTCTAGGTCTTCAATATTTAACTCTCAGAAAACCCTTTTATATATACTCCCAAATAGTTCCTTAAAAATTCTACTTAGAAACGTAGAAGATTGACACATGAAAAAGACCCCCTGGTCCATCTAGTCTGCCCTAATGTTAAGGCCTCTTTCACACGAACATTGTTTTTGCGGGCTCCGATCCGCATTTTTCACATGAAAAATTTGGACCCATTCATTTCTATGGGCCCGCAAAAAAATGCGGACAGCACACCGTGTGCTGTCCCGATCCGTTGCTCCCTTCCATAGCCCGCAAAAAAAATAGAGCATGTCCTATTCTTGTCCGTATTAGGGGCCAGCTGTTCCGTTCCGCAAAATACGGAATGCACACGGATGCCATCCGTTGTTTTTGCAGACCGCAAAACACAACGTTCGTGTGAAAGAGGCCTAATTCCTATTTATCTTGGGATATACATGTGTTTAGAGACATTGAAAATTTTGATCGGTGAGGGTGTGAGTGCTGAGACCTCCACCGATCCACTAGAACGAAATGAGAGAAGCACTTGCATGTTGCGCTCTTTTCCTTCACTGCAGAAGACTTGCACAATAGAAGTCTGCGGGCTTGTCTCGATTCCATCCTCTGCAATGGAGAGTGTGATATGTAAGGTCTTGTTCTAGTGATAAGTGCAGTTCTCAGCAGTCAGTCCCCCACTGATGAAAACTTTGGATATGTCTGACATATCAAAAGTTTGTGGAAACTCGTGGCCCGTTAAATTCACTTTCCCAACCAGATCTGATGAAGGTTTGTTCCAAGCCTCAACTTTTGGTGTAATATTTCCTGATGTTTGTGATCCTCCTCCAACTAAGTTTAGATTTCACCCCCTTGATCTTGTGTTCTTATTAAAAACATTTCCCTCCTGAACCTTATTTATACCTGTAACATATTTAAAGGTTTCTATCATTTCTCCCTTGCTTTTTTTTTCTTTCAAATACAAATTACTTTATTTTTTGGACTGTAAGATGCACCTGACCATAAGATGCTTCCAAAGTTTAGACAACAGGAAATAAGAAAATAAATATTTTTACTCCATAAAACTTCCTTGATAGTTTAATGAAGTGGAGGGGTCAGTGTCGCTAACTTTAATAGTAGTGTTGAGCGAACTTGTTTGGCTTACAGGGTTCAGGTTATTTAAGAATTCGGTTATGGATTTCGCTACCACGTACTATAAGTTATGGAATCCATAACGGAATTCTTAGGTAACCCGAACTTTGTACGCCGAACTTGAAACACAAGTTCGCTCAACACTATTTAATAGTGTAGACCATTGAAACAAACAGCAAGTAGTCCTCTTCTTATTGGTTCACCCCCCCCACCCCACTGGTTACATCATCAAATGTCCTTTAGCTACACTTAATCAGAGCACTCATGTATTTCCCTGCTGCCTGGTGGTGTTTCTCAGTCCTCTCCATGAGCTAATTGATCACTCCGCCTCCTTCTGCCTGCACCAATCACACAGATTGGTGTGGGGCGGGGAGAGTGTGCAGACACACTCCTCTTTCGTTTGGCAAAGCGCTGCATGAGTGCTCTGCAGGATCTTTAAGGAAGCAGTCAGGAAAGTCTGGCACTGCTGGAACACCCTGACTGTGGACTATAGGATGAAGGCACTTTTTAGCAAGATTTTTCTTCCTGCTAAAAGATGAGTTTTATCATTCAAAAAATACTGTAATTTATGCAGGTCTCTCCTGGTATGGTTTATGCTTCAGACCCGCCACCATTTATGTAGCCCGCCTTTACAGCTGTTCCATTTTATCTATATCTTTTTGCAGATGAGGTTTCCAGAATTGGACACCGTATTCTAGAGGTGGTCTCGCTAGCGCTTTAAACAACTTGACTTGCAAAAAAAAACCTCTTACAATGACAATCATTTGTAATTCGCTTTTACCACAGGGATTCAAAGTGCAGGGATAGTTCTGTGGAAACTCCCTGGGAAGTCGATGGCTGCCATGTAGGTGCTGAACACCAACATACACTAGGGTCAACTTTGTAGGAAGCCAATTTGCTTATTAGGAAACCAAAGTACCCGACAGGAACCCACACAAACTCCATGCAGAGGTTGTTCCTGGTCAGATTGTAACCCAGGACCCTGGCACTGTAAGCCACCAGCGCTAAGCACTTTGCCAGCGTTCTGCTTTTCAGTGGGAGTTAATGATGATAGGACAAAGTTCTTCATTTAGCTAACTTCCAGCTTGTTATAGACATTGTGACGTCCCTTCTGTACTCCGATGTGTCAGCCCAGGTTAAGTAACTGTTAATCATTGCTAGACTGGTGTACTTGTCATCTGCTAGGTATGATGACCTGAAGCCACCAAGGTGAAACTTTTCTTATCAGTGTACTTTGTTTTGCTAATGAAAGTCAATTGTTTTAAGAGTGGCACAGGGTTAGATAAACATGGCTGCCTTCTTCCTGAAACTGCACCACACCATGACTTGTCCATGGCCACGCTGCCATTTGCAGCTTGGTGAAGGAGCAGAGTTGCATTTCCACATACAACTTGTGGAAAGACACCAGCCATGTTTGTCAGGTCTTGTACAAGCCCTTTAAAAGGGTTGTCCGGGTTCAGGGCTGAACCCAGATATAAGCTCCCCTTCACTCCTTTACCATGTACAGGTGGAGCATCGGAGCATTTCCTTGTTCCGGTGCTCCCCTTGCCTTGTGCTGCATGGCGCAGGTCAAGGTTTGTTTGTTGTGAGCCAGTGACGCACCGGGCTTCACATCAGGGAACTTGGTGACGTCACTGGCACAAATGGTCAGTGTATAGTGCCATTCTGGGCAGTTTTAGAGGCGGATATCATTAGGATTGATGCATTAAGCATATGGGCTTGTTACAGAACTTTGAAAATCTGCATTTGCAAAACATGCCTTAGAATGGAATAGAAGATACAATTCTTGGTAGATTGTAGGGAGTGTTTTTTTAATCCACAGCATGACGTGTATATTGCAGATTTAGGCCTCATGCCCATGAACATGTGCGGTCAGTGCCTGTGCTGTGGACCACAATTTGCGGTCTGCAATGCACGAGCAGTGACAGTGGGGCCGCCACATTCGGATCGCAGACCCATTAACTTGAATTGGATTCACGATCCGCACCGCAAAAAAGTAGTGCATGGGATTGTGGACCAATTCAAGTGAATGGGTCCGTGATGCGGGGAACACACGGCCGGTGCCCGTGTATTGCGGACCCGCAGTATGCAGGCAACGGCCGTGTGCATGAGCCCTTATACAGATTAACCCAAAATTTGCAAATGATCAGATTTTGGGCAAATCTGTGCTGGAAAATGTTGCCACATCTAAATGTGTCTCAGTCCTCTGGGCTTTCTAGAGTATGTTAACTTTTTCTTATTTAACCAAAGTTTTAATTACATGGATACATTTGATTACAATCTTCAAAAATTGCTTTACATTACATCATAATGAGAGGCTCACGCAATCTGGAAGATCTGTGCGGAACAGAGGTATGGAACCCCACGGGAGCACTTTGGAGTGCTTCTGTGGGGTTTCTCTTCATGCCTCCGCAGGGCAAAAAAAGCAGTGCACTACTTTATTACGGTGCAGACTGACCACTTGAATGGGTCCGGATCCGTCTGCAAAATCCGCACGAATGTTGCACAGAAGAGCAGATCAACGGCCGCGTGCATGAGCCCTTAAGGATAGCCTTTTGACTTGTATTTGGCCATTTTTCATACATTGGAAGATTTTGCTGTTGTACCCCATTTGGTGTGAAACAAAATTTGTTAACTTTTTAACTGGTATTAACTTTTTTTTCTTGTTTATAGTTTTAGCCCTTTGTTAGATTTTATATTTTTTTAACAAAAAGATTGTATATAGACCTGATTTTAATGTGACATTCTATTTTGACTTCTGTTTTTCAGATCCTTTAGTCCAGCAGACAAGATTATTATTGCAGAAGCAAATTCTCCATTGCAGTACCCTGTTCAGGGTGTGGAAGTCCGTCCCCTGAAGACAATACTCATTCCAGGTCTGTGACTGTTCTGTATTCTGTTTATTACACAGTATTCACACCCAGGAGATTTCGTGCAAAAATTTCTGCAGCCAGCACTCCATTACATCTGAATGAGGTTGTTTCGGCGGTTAGCACTTTCTGCAAGTCTCTAGAGTATGGGAGAGTTGCAGAAATGTCTGCCACATGTGAATAGATCCTACCTGTCTGGTTTTCAGCTTGTGGTTACCACATAGTCTTCAGGCATATCAAGCGATTGATTCATTTATCTTAACTCACACTGGAGAACAGACATTGCATTTCTTCACTGAATACTCCAGACACACCTAATGACATCACTCTGCTCGGAGGTACACACCGGTCCTCTGTCATGTATTATGTAATTAACCCTTTGTTGTACAGTGGGAATTTGTTAAATTGTGCACACAGTGCAGATTGTGCTATTCCCACACAGGCTCATTTGTCCTTGCATATGAACGTATGGATCAAGTACAATATGAAACTTTTTTTTTTTTTTTTTTTTTTTTTTTAAATTGTTCCATATTGTGTTGTCCGTTGGCCATATTCATGTGTATGTGTTGTGTTTTAATATTGTATTTTCAGGTCATGGTGTGCTTTGTTAGGCTACTTTCACACTAGCGGTTTTGCTAGATCCGGCAAGGTTCAGCAAAACCGCTTCCATTACTGATAACACAACCGTCTGCATCCGTTATGAACGGATCCGGTTGTATTTTTAACATACTGAAGACGGATCCGTCATGAACTCCATTGAAAGTCAATGGAGGACGGATCAGTTTTCTATTGTGGCAGAGAGATCCGTCTTGCTCCGCATCTCAGGACGGGAAGCAAACCATAGCATGCTGCAGTTTGCTCTCCGGTATGAGAACAGAACGGAAGGCACTTTGGAGCATACCGTTCTGTTCAGTTACGTTTTGTCCCCATTGACAATGAATGGGGTCAAAACGTAAGTGTTTTTCTTTTCGGTATTGAGCCCCTATGACGAATCTCAATAACGTAAAGTGAAAACACTAGTGTGAAAGTAGCCTAAAACCTATAGCATGCCCTTTTGCTGTAGGTTATACTACTTGTATTTCACAATCTTTGATAAAGGTTCTCTAGTAACTTCAGTGGGAAATAGATCAGCATTCAAACCACAGTAAAGACCACAACCATACCAATGTATATGGTACCACAGTCTTTTGAAAACCAGAAGTAGGGTCGAGCTTCTGATCATAGATCCGGTTGCTTTGCTAAAATATTTTGTAATGCTGTTTCCTTATAGCATTTACCATGTATTTTGCTCAGTGTAGGAAAACTTTGTCTCGTCTGAAGTTGCGCAAGAACTTGTTACCAAGGTAATTCATATTCCTATTTTAAAATGTTTAGGAATACCGAAGTCATTTACCAAAGTCTCGGAACTTCCGAAGTTTTCCTACACGGAGCAAATACATGACTAGGGTATTGCAGAGTGGGAGCATCTTTCTAGCTGTAAAATAACCAGTCTTGACACCGTGTGACAATGGAAAAGGTTGGCCACAGCAGCCTCTTTATTAACGAACATAGTATAAACCTCATGAACATATTAAAGCACAGGTTGTCAGGAGAGAAGGTCATGGTTGCCCTGACATCCCCAGTCGCAACACACTGACTCGGGGATGATAACTTCCGGTATCCGAAACCGATCCCTTACACCACTCGTTGGGGGGGCGCCATCTCTCCAATGGTTTCCTAACTACCACCTCAATCCGTTCAATGAATGACCTCCTCCTCGCCAGCTGCCGTGACAAAAGTGCTCCACAAATACAAACAAAAGACCCACACCCACGAGCCATGTAAAAGAGGGAGGGCGGGCGGGCCGTTCCCAGGTCCTGCTTCAGATGACTAACTGACCCTTTAACCGGATATCACGTAGCCCTATCCTACTAACTCCTCCCAGGGCCATGTGACCCTACTTGACCCAATCCTTATCCCCACAATGTTAACTCCATTTATTTCAAATTATTAACCCCTTCCTTTCCTGCTCTCTCCAACAAACCCTGTCATGTCAGGCCTGCAGTAGCTTCGCCCCCTTTTGGCCCTCTTTGTAATTGCTGTACAGAAACAACATTTATAAACTAAGTTCTTTAACGAATGACTTTGGATCCATGATCTAAAGCTCGATTCGCTCAACCCCAACCAGACGCCCTTATACAGTTTTTACCAGGGCTGTGGAGTTGGTACACCAAAGGTCCGACTCCTTCACGAAGGGCCAATAATTAGCACATATTTCCTTTAGTAACATATTTCCTATAGTAAAATGGTAAAATCGGGCTTTTTCTCACCATTACATCAATAATCTGGCTGCTTAGATAGAACATAAAGCAGATTAATTGGAATACAGTTTCTGAACAATGAAATAAACAAATGAATTAAAGGAAGACACATGGGAAAGTGGTGACATGGCTGCATAGGGATGAAGGCAATGAGACTATATAGATCTCTACTGTACTTGTCAATGGCTGGAATGCTTTTTATTGCTTTGATGGGTCAACAAGGTGTGAATAAGGCACTTAAAGGGGTATTCCCGTATTGGAAAACATGGCCGCAGGGCTTGGGGACACCAGGAGGCTGGAGAAAATTGTGCAACTCTGCCTCTTTGGCTAACTCCTATTTGCTTGAATGGGAGTTGCGCAAATAGTGTAAGCCCTGGAAGCTATGCTGTTGACGTAGCACTCGACGACCACCTGGCGTCCCCAGGTCGGGACACAGAGGCTGGAGAGAACCTGGCAGACTTTTTTTTTTTTTTTTTTTTATCTCTTCAAAATGGGAATACCCATTTAAGTGCCCCGGCCCAACGGCGCTCTCAGCTCTGCAACACCACCCTCACCATACAAGTTCATGATTGATAGATGGAGCTCTCTGAGCCCTGCTGAAGACCTGTCTGTGCACCATCGGTGGCAGAAAGATACAGCTTACTTGGCTGTGCGCAGGTCCAGGGTGATCGGTATCTGTCACTGACTGCACATGAGTGGGTTTTCAGCAGGGCTCAGATAGCGGAGAGAGACTGTGCAGGTCGGGGCACTTCAGTGCCTCATTGACGCCTCTTTGACCCTTTACAGTGACAATAAAAAGCTTTTTTTTTTTTTTAAGAAGGTTGTAGCCATGGACAAGTACAATAAAGATGGAAACATAGAAGATTGACAGCAGAAAAAGACCACCTGGTCCATCTAGTCTGCCCTTTTATTATTCCTTTATTATCTTAGGATAGATACATGTTTATCCCAGGCATGTTTATATTCAGTTACTGTGGATTTTCCAAGCTTCTACTACTTTCAGTGAAATAATATTTTCTAATGTTCTTGATTCCCCCCCCCCCCCCCCCAACTAACCTCAGATTGTGCCCCCTTGTTCTTGTATTCAGTTTATTAATAACCCTTCCCTCCTGAACTTTATTCAGTCCTTTAACATATTTAAAGGTTTCAATCATGTCCCCCCTTTCTCTTCTTTCCTCCAGACTATACATATTAAGAACTGAGTCTTTCTTGATAAGTTCTATGCTTTAGACCAGGGGTACTCAAGTAGTTTTGGTGAAGGTCCACCTACCTGAGTCTGCTGTAGGATGAAGGTCCGAGCTGCAAATCAAAAAATATATGTAAGGCGGGACAACACCAGTGGCATGTAGCCTTAATAGTAGTAATGTCCTCTGTGCACTGTGCCCCCTTCAGAGTAATGAAATGCCCTCTGTGCCCCCTCCAGAGTAATTAAATGCCCTCTGTGCCCCCTCCAGAGTAATGAAATGCCTTCTGTGCCCCCTCCAGAGTAATGAAATGCCCTCTGTGCCCCCTCTGTATTAAAAAACTAACAAACAAAACACACACAGCACTACTCACCTTGTCCGGTTCCTGAAGCTCACAGTCCTCCTGTCTTCACTGCATCGCCCACATAGGCCGGCAGCCTGAATGGTGATGCAGGAGAAGTCTTCCTGCTTCACCATTCACAGCGCAGCCACCAGAAGGAGGGGAGGAGCGCAGGGAGCTGAGCGGTGAGTGACATCAGCTCCCTGCGCTCCAGCAATGAGCGCTTCCATCTGTATTGATGGAAGCGCTCATTGCTTCTGGTGCAAGCCGGGGTCTGGACCGCGGTCCGCCAGTTGAGTACCCCCGCTTTAGACCTTCCACCATTTTTGTAGCTCTTCTTTGGACCCGTTCTATTTTAGCAATATCCTTTTGCAGGTGAGGTCTCCAGAATTGAACACCGTATTCCAGATGTGGTCTCACTAGAGCTCTATACAGAGGGATCACAATCTCCCTCTTTCTGCTTGTTATACCTCTAGCTATGCAGCCAAGCATACGATTTGCTTTCCCTACCGCCTGGCTGCATTGGTTACTCATTTTGAGGCTGTCAGAGATGACTTCCCCCAAATCCTTCTCTTCTGAAGTCTTTAACACAGAACTGCCAATACGATACTCAGATAGAGGATTTCTTCTCCCCAAGTGCATTATTTTACATTTGGAAACATTGAACTTCAGTTTCCATTGTTTTGACCACTTATCTAATAAAGATAAATCATTCTCCATATTACCGACACCTCCTGGAACATCAACCCTATTACACACTTTTGTGTCATCAGCAAACAAGCAAACATTCCCTACCAAGCCGTCCCTTATGTCATTTACAAACATGTTAAACAGAACAGGACCCAGAACAGATCATTGTGCCACCCCACTTGTAACCAGCCTCTGCTCAGAATACACTCCATTAACAACAACCCTCTGGTATCTGTCCTTCAGCCAACTGCAGATCCACTGAACTATCCAGGGGTTAAGTCCAATTCTTGAAAACTTAACTTATCTATCAGCTCTTTATGGGGAACCGTATCGAAAGCTTTACTGAAATCCAGGTAGGCAATATCCACAGCACCACCTTCATCCAGCACTTTAGTTACTGGATAGACTAAATGATAGACTCGCTGCTTCTGTAGCTATGTAGCCATGTCAGGTGACAAGTTTCCCTTTCAATTCCTCTAAGTAAATGTGCAATAACCGGAAAACTTTGTTATGCTTTTAATAAAAATAAATCTATAAATTTTCCTCAAAAAATTGTCTTTGTCAGATCCTCCTTCATGGATGCCCTGATAAAACATGAATGTATTTTATTAACATTTCTAAACTTCCTTAGAAAGTAAAACTAATTATACAATATTAATATAATAATCATTTTTTGGAGTCTGTACCTCTTTTCTGACCCCAAAATAGCCCAGAGTCCACAGCCCTGGCTTTTACCATTTTTGTGTGGCGTGTGTTGCCAGAGTTGCTTTTCAGCTCACAGCAGTTCAGATGTACTTTACAAGGACCATAGGAATCTGTAACTTGGAGATCACTGAATTTTAGGGTAAAGTGTTCTGACCTGTGATGAGATGAGGGAGGAAGTGAGCTGTCACCAACACCTACTGTCATTGGTGTATCTTGTGTTCTACGCCTCCAGTTTTATAACAAGTGTTATCTATCTTGTAATCCTGCCTGTCATAATGATAGATGACTACCGAGAAGTTATTTCTTCAAAACAGGAGGCATATTATGAGGCTCAATGGCCACAGTGAAAAATGCAAGGCTTCTGGATTAAAAACTTGATTTAAACTGTGGGTCATTTTCTGATGACACGTTCTGTCCAGAGACGTCTGTCTTTGAACGGTCAAGCTCATGTTGAGTACATTGAACCTCGCCGAGTAGCCATGTGTGATATCTAACTCTAAAAACAATATTGGAACTATTTTGGCAGATGTCTCCAAGAAATAAGTCAACATAACTCTTTAACATTAACATTTCTTCTTGTAGGACTTAGTTTGCTGGATCTCAAAAAGAAAAACACTTATGAGGTAAGCCTACTATTCACACACTGGCAAATTATGTATTGGTCATTATGACCTTGGGATTGTGGGCCTGTGTGCCATGGCGATTCTACAGTTCTGCTTGGATCCATATAATAGTCACATTAAAAGCAATCTTTCACCAGTTTTAGGCTGCCCTCAGAACAGCATAAACTAGGAGCAGCATAAATTGGTGACGGATACCCTGAGCAAAAAGGTGGATCACTTTCTTGGTCTAACGTAGTCATTTTACTAAGATTTGCATTGAGCAGCTTCAGTGTGAGCCAAGCTCTGAGTCCTCTCAATACACTGTCCACTTCAGGGAGTCCTCATATATGTGAACTCTTGGGTCAGGAGCTCATGAATGAGGACTCCCTGAGGGTTACACTGTATTGAATGGACTTCAGTGTGAACCTGTGACCCAGTGTAATAGTATGAATGGTGAGGCAGAGTTCACATCACTGTTTAGTTTTCCATTCTTCTGATCGGTTTGTTTTGGGGGGTTTTTAAGCCTACATTGTGCTCATTTTGCCTCTGGATTAGTCCGTTCCATCTGAGATCCGCTATTTTGTTATATTGATAACCTATCCACAGGATAACTCATTAATATCAGATCAGTGAGGGCTTACTTCTGGCTTACCTGCCAATCAGCTGCTTGAAGAGAGCGCAGTGCTTGCACGAACTCTGGGGCTGAAACGTTGACAGTGAGCAGGTAATTAGAACTATGCCGTCCCTATTCTCTTCAGTGGGACAGCTCCGTCCTATTCACTTGAATAAGAAGGAGCCGTTCCATTTGAAGTGAATGGGCATGGTAGAGTTCTGATTAGACTTGCTCGCTGTCAAGACTGCAGCGAGGAGAACACAACGCTGCTCAAACTGAACGGAGGGGATGCCCCCCACCAATCTGATATTGATGGCCTATCCTCAGGATAGGCTATCAATATAATAAAAGCAATTTAATGTAATGGATCAAGTCTTGAACTTGTCCTTTATTTCAGACTATGTAACTTTGACAATTGACACATAATGGAAGAATATGCAAGTGACCCTGCTTGCTATGTACACAAATAATGAACTGAAAAACATTGGAACTGTTTGGGGGAAATCTGATTTCATAGACAGACAGACTAGTGCATAAACCCTACTGCCCCTCGCTGATTATGAAATCTGCACGGAGGGAGACCTTACCAGAATATCTTTCAAGGATACAAGCAATCGTATCTTTAAACACTGAAGAACATGGTCTACAGGAAGACAGGTTTTACTAGAATATGCAGTTTTTTGTTGGATTGAGGGCACTGTCAGCAGGTTTGTCCTTGTATATGCTTTGACTTGTATACAAGATATAATACTCTGTATACAAAGCAAAAACCTGTTTATGACATGCCTGAAGGGATGTTCAGGACTCGCATCTGTTAGACATTTATTTATTTATTATACGCTCTTATATAGCGCTAATATATTCCACAGCGCTTTACAGACATTAGCATAAATAGCATCAGACTGTCCCCAATGAGGCTCACAATCGAAGTTCCCTATTAGTATGTCTTTGGTGTGTGGGAGGAAACCGTGCTGCCACCGTGCTTTACATATGTCATAAATGGTTGAGGTGAGAATACCCTTTGATATTGTCAATGCTCATAAACTCAAGGCTCCGGTGGTGAGCCACAGGCCACATGTGATACTCCAATCCCCAGCTACTGGTTGGGAATCCTGGTCATCTTCTCAAAAATGTTAGTTTCTTTGTAATTCAACAAGATCACCCTAGACCCTAGACTGCAAAGTAAAAATACGACCTTCACCTCTACCTGACAATATGCAATGTATTTCTTCTCTCAGGTGAGCTTGTCATGCATCATGGGAACCTTCAATGTGGCTGCTGAAGTGGACCGTGTCACCACAAAAGGCGCAGGAGAGAAACAAATCACATTGTCAAGCCCCTTGTTGGACAATCTGAACCGTCAACTTCAGTTAATTTCCTATACCAACACTGTATTCCACCCAAACACTGCAGACACCGGTGAGTCATTTTTAACCAGGCAAGATTACTCAGAGCTATATGTAAAATGAGCGTCTTTTACATTTATCTAGGTCACCGACTGGCCTTCAGGCCTCTTTCACGCAAACCATACCGGTTGGCTCAGGGTGTGCTCAGCCACATGTGAAGGCACCCTTAGGAAAATGTGACGTTTTGGGATTAAAAATGATGAACTCATAATTACATTTGGTTAATCATGTAAATTGGTGCTCAGGACCTGCATTTAATAATGTTTATCAGATGTTGCAGTAGACTAACTACATAATATGTATATACCATATACCCAAAACGGTCATAAATACAATATATCAGAATAAACTATTTGTAAATAAAAACCTTGTTTAAAAATAATTCATAAATATATGAAAATACTTAACAATAAATCAAAAAGCCTTAGGCGTGAACTAGGGTCCAGGGAATTGTTTTAAAAGTGCTTGTGCAGGGACCATGCGGCAAGCACTAGTCACAAAGACATGTATTTAATGCAGCTGGAAGCAACGCCATTAACCCCTTAAGGACCTTGCCATTTTTCACCTTAAGGACCAGGCCATTTTTAGCAAATCTGACATGTGGCACTTTGTGGTGATAACTTTAAAATGCGTTGTCTAATCCCGGCCATTCTGAGATTGTTTTCTCGTCACATAATGTACTTCATGACAGTGGCAAATTTGGGTCAAAATATTTGATTATTTATGAAAAAATACCAGATTTACAAAAAATTTAGAAAAATTAGCAAATTTCAATTTCTCTACTTAAATTACTTAAAATACATAGTAATACCTCTAAAAATAGTTATTACTTTACATTCCCCATATGTCTACTTCATGTTTGGATCATGAGTTGTTAGCTCATGTGATATTTTTGTAGAGCAGGTTGTTACGGACGTGGTTATGCCTAACATGTATACTTTTTTTTTTTTTTTTTTTTTTTTTTTTTTTAAATAAAGTTTTATACAATTATAATTTTTGTTGTCTCCATAGTCTGAGAGCCATAGGTTGTTTTTTTTTTTAATTTTTTTGGCGATTGTCTCAGGTAATTTTTTGCAGGATGAGATGACTGTTAGATTGGTACTGTTTTGGGGTGCGTATGACTTTTTGATCGCTTGGTATTGCACTTTTAGTGATGTGACAAAAAATGGCTTTTTTATTATAGAAAACTTTTGGGTCCTTAAGGGGTTAATAACTGGATTAATCAAAATTAATAGCAAATGTAATAAATGTGGTATTTCCCAGGTAGGGAACTGTGTATTTTATACATTGTTTCTTCATCAGCTTTAAGCGCTTTACCCATTAGAGCAATCAGTATCAGGAAGTAAGGAACAGTCATGAAAATTATGGTGAAACTCAAGGCATATATACCAATAAACATTTATTATACGGTGAGTCATTTAAACCTGGCAAGATTAATTGTAACTATATGTAAAATGAGTGTCTATTACATTTATCTAGGTCACTGACGGGCCTTTAGGCCTCTTACCCACGAACCATACTGATTGGCTCAGGATGCGTTCAGGCACATGTGAAGGCACCCTTAGGAAAATGTGACGTTTTGGGATTAAAAATGATGAACTCATAATTACATTTGGTTATTCATGTAAATTGGTGCTGAGAACCTGCTTTTAATAAGGTTTATCAGATGTTGCAGTAGACTAACTACATAATATGTATATACCATATACCTAAAAGGTCATAAATACAATATATCAGAATAAAAAACTATTTGTAAATAAAAACCTTGTTTAAAAATAATTCGTAAATATATGAAAATACTTACTCCCTAGGTTCTAGGGAATTGTTTTGACAGTGCTTGTGCAGGGACCATGTGGCTAGCACTATTCACAAAGACATGTATTTAATGCAAAGAAAA
Organism: Rhinella marina; assembly: GCA_900303285.1. Classification (NCBI taxonomy): domain Eukaryota; kingdom Metazoa; phylum Chordata; class Amphibia; order Anura; family Bufonidae; genus Rhinella; species Rhinella marina. The sequence continues at coordinate 111,517 of ONZH01002022.1, forward strand.
AAAGGGGATTTCAGTCAGCACATCCCAGTGCGCAGGTGCATATGGCTAAATGCACAAGGAAAGGAAAATACATACAATGCAACGGCACACTGCTAACCAGATGAAGCACAAAATGCCATAGTGATATGAGGTATTCTGAAGCTAATGCTATGCTTGTTTAGTAAATCAGAGATTCTTGGCAAATATATTCTGTAACATAGTAACATTGTTTATAAGGCCAAAAAAGATATCTGTCCATCTAGTTCGGCCTGTTTTCCTATAAGTTGATCCAGAGGAAGGCAAAAAACCCCTGTGAGGTAGAAGCCAATTTTCCACACTTTAGGGAAAAAATATTCCTTCCCGACTCCAATCAGGCAATCCGAATTACTCCCTGGATCAACGACCCCTCTCTAGTAACTATAACCTGTAATATTATTACCCTCCAAAAATACATCCAGGCCTCTCTTGAACTCTTTTAGTGAACTTACCTTCACCACCTCCTCAGGCAGAGAGTTCCATAGTCTCACTGCTCTTACTGTAAAGAATCCTCTTCTATGTTCGTGTTCAAACCTTCTTTCCTCCAGACGCAGAGGATGTTCCCTCGTCACAGTCCTGGGGATAAATAGATCATGGGAGAGATCTCTGTACTGACCTCTGATATGTTTATACATAGTTATTAGATCTCCCCTCAGTCGTCTTTTGTCTAAAGTGAATAACCCTTATTTTGATCTTTCTGGGCACTGTAGTCCACCCATTCCAGTTATTACTTTAGTTGCCCTCCTCTGAACCCTCTCCAGCTCTGCAATGTCTGCCTTGTTAACAGGAGCCCAGAACTGTACACAGTACTCCATGTGTGGTCTGACTAGTGATTTGTAAAGTGGCAGGACTATGTTCTCATCATGGGCATCTATGCCCCTTTTGCTGCAACCCATTATCTTATTGGCCTTGGCAGCAGCTGTCTGACACTGGTTTCTACAGCTTAGTTTGCTGTTAAAATTCCTAGGTCCGTGTTAAATTCCTAAAATTCCATGTCAGAGTTACCCAATATTTTACCATTTAGTATGTACTGGTGACTTGCATTATTCCTTCCCATATGCATAACCTTACATTTGTCAGTGTTAAACCTCGTCTGCCACTTCTCTGTCCAAGCCTCCAGTCTATCCAGATCTATCTGTAGAAAATTATTGACCAAAATTATCTGGGCCCGTCCACCAAATCGTCAAGGTGATCTCTGTAGGACGGGAACCTAATACTATTTCCTACCTGTTATGTGCCAACCTTGGCTTCTGTATAATCAGGGGGTGTCGGTTCCACATGCATGTTGGATCCACTCTGCCCTTTGCCATTTCTGGTGCTTCAAAGGCCTCCACCAGTTCAGGGATGCAGGTACCAACATGCATGCAGAGTCCACTCGGCTTTATATTTACACTAATTAAAATCAGCCTATGGGGCAGACGGGCTAGTCAGGAGTGCATGACCAAATGGAGTAGCCACACCTCCAGTACAAACTTACAAAGAAAAAAAGGGCATTTCAGTCAGCACATCCCAGTGCACGTTGCTATGGCTAAATGCACAAGGAAAGGAAATTACATACAATGCAACGGCACACTGCCAACCAGATAAAGCACAAAATGCCATAGTGATATGAGGTATTCTGAAGCCATAGCAACGTGCACCTGCGCACTGGGATGTGCTGATTGAAAACCCCCTTTCCATTTCACCACCATGACGGCATGTCACATGAGAGATTGACCCCTGATCTCTGTAGGGGCAGGAGCAGAGAAAGGTTAAATTGCCCCCTCCCACCACCAACACCAGTGTTTTCCTGCCCCTACAGTGGCCAGGGTGGAGAAGGGCCTCTCTGTCCGTCAGGGAGGTGAAGTGGACTATTCCCTAATAGTTTGTTGTTTTGCACATACCGGGGATGCCACATCGGGGGTTGTCTGGCCCTCCTTGCGGCTACTTCAGAAGTCCTCGGATGCCCATCTGCCCTCCTGCGGTTCATTCCAATGCTGGGCAGAGGGAAGGGAGATGGGGTCCGCGTCCTGTTGATCAGGCACCTTCCCCAGTGCTGCCGCTGCCTCCTTTCCCCTGGTGGGACAAGCAGGCTGAGTCTCACGTGCCGAGTGCTGCTGGCGTCTGTCGTCCCTTCCGTTGCGCGGACTCCAGACCGGAAGTTCCTCCTCTTCGATAGCTGTACCGCCTCCTTTCCCCTGGTGGGACAAGCAGGCCCAGGGGTACGATTGTGTACGCATCTGGCGTTTGTGGTCACTTCCGGTTCACAGCCTAAGGACCGGAAGTGGTTAGGAGGCGGAACTGGAGATTTAAAGCGACGGGTGGGATTGTCACGCTGTTCTGAGGTCTGTCAGCCATGTCTGGTCCAGAGCTGTCCGTTTCCAAAGATTTGGAAGCCTCAGCTCTACAAACCGTAAGTGGAACGTCTGGCAGCAAGAAAAGCAGCAGGGTGTGCAGGATATAATTATATACTTGAGGTTTAGGTGTTAGTCTATGGTTACTATCACCTATCTTCTCCTTCACTCTAGCTGTGTATCCTTTCGAATATGTTATGATATGGCTTCCAGCATTGATGGAGTTAACCCTCTCATTTCATAGGCTTCTAAAGAGGCTCCCAAGAAGCCAAAGAAGTCCGTAAAATGCTTCCAGCGCTTTAAAAAGTTACCGGATCAGTATACTAAAAAACTCTGTAAGGAATGTATTTCTTGCATTGTCAGAGAGGAGCAACCTTCCATCATGCAGGAATTCAAGGAGCTGATTCACGATGAAGTTAAATCGTCACTAGTGTCCCGAAGGGATGACCCTGTTGTGGTGCCTCGTAAATGTCAGCGACTAATAAGCGACTCATCCTCTGACTCATAAGAGATTGAATTTGAGGCATCCTCCTCTCATCAGGGAGAAGACGTGGATTTATTATCAGAGGGGGAAGTTATAGAAGAATCTAGGAAATTCTTTTTCTCCTCTTGTGAGATTAATGACCCCTGAAAAGCGGTCAGAGACACAATGGGAATCGAAGATGTCCAGAGACCTCACTCGATACAGGAAGAAATGTTTGGCGGACTGAGAACCAAACGCTCTTGCGTTTTCCCTATTAATGAAAACATCAGAGCGATGATTATGGATGAGTGGGCGGACCCTGAGAAAAGGCTGGGAATTTCTAGGGAGTTTAAGAGCAGACTCCTGTTTGATACCGCCGAATCTAAGGTATTTGATGAAATACCAAAGATCGACATCCAAGTGGCGATAGTGATTAAAAAAACGTCTCTCCCGTTTGAAGATTCGTCACAGCTCAGAGATCCTATGGAAAGAAAGGCAGATAGCCTTTTACGCAAGTCCTGGGAAGCTGCTATGTTTAGCTTAAAAACAAATATATCAGCTACTTCGGTGGCTAGATCAATGTATCTGTGGCTCAATCAGCTGGATAATCATCTAAAAAAACAAAACTCCTAGAGAGGAGATAATTAACTCCATTCCCCTCCTCAAATCCGCCACGGCGTTTCTAGCAGATGCCTCTGCTGAAACGGTTAGGTTCTCAGCTAAGGACGCGGCCTTATCCAATGCGGCTAGGAGAGCTTTGTGGATGAAATCATGGTCTGGGGACAAAGCTTCAAAAATAATGCTTTGTTCTATTGCTTTTTCCAGGGAATATGTGTTTGGACCTGTTCTGGATAAAATCATAGAAAAGGCCACAGACAGAAAAAAAGGGTTCCCGGAAGATAGACCCCAGAAGAGAAAATTTCCTTTTCGTTCCTACAGCAGCCGAGAAAAGTCCTATTGGGGCAAAGGAAAAAACAGTCGCTGGAGTTATCAGAAAGGAGGCTGCGGAAGAAATTTTCTCCTCAGTCCGCAAAACAAAAGTTCAGAAAAACAGTGATGCCAAGTTGGGGGGCAGACTAAAAAACTTTTCTTCAGTGGCAACACATCACATCAAATCTGTGAGCCCTGAATATTATAAAAGAGAGCTACAAAATAGAGTTTTTGTCTCCTCCCCCAAACCGGTTTTGGGTCACCTCTCTAAGGTCAGAATTGATCTGGGAGGGTGTCCAAGATCTCCTAAAACTAGGGGTAGTAGTTCAGGTTCCCCCTTCTCAAAAAGGCCAGGGGTACTATTCAAATCTATTCCTAGTGAAAAAACCCGGGGGTTCCTTTCGGACGATAATAAATCTCAAGAACCTGAACACCTACATTTCATATCGAAAGTTCAAGATGGAATCTCTAAATTCCACCATTCCTCTTATACAAGAAAACGCCGTCGGGTGTACAATTGATTTAAAAGATTCGTATTATCATGTCCCTATCAAAGAACAGTTTCAGAAGTTCCTGAGATTTGTCCTGAAGGATCCAGGGGGAAATATCAAACATTTCCAGTTTGTGGCCCTACCATTCGGCATATCATCCACTCTGAGAATTTTTACAAAGCTCGCGGTGGAGATGGTGGCTTATTTAAGGAAGGAAGGTCGCATAATAATCCCTTACTTAGACGACTTTCTCATTCTAGCACACTCGGTAGATCAATTAAAACTGGATCTAGAAAGATTCCTTTTTGTTCTTCAGGATTTGGGCTGGATAATAAACATAAAGTCATGCCTTATACCTAGTCCAAAGATCAGGTTCCTAGGTATTACATTGGATGCAAAAAATCAAATGTCGTCTCTTCCAAACGAAAGAATACGGTCCTTACAATTAAGAGCCAGAGCATTCATGAAGAGAAGATCATGTTCCATCAGCGAGGGCATGAGCCTTCTGGGCCTCATGACTGCTTGCATCATGGCGGTTCCCTGGTGCCAACTTCATTTCAGAACCCTACAGACTTGGATCTTAAGGAAATGGGACAGACTCCAGATCTCCTTAGACAGGAAACATCAAATACCAGAACATGTCAAAAGTTCTATTGTATAGTGGCTATCTCCGGAAAACCTAACCAAGGGAGTGTCCTGGATAAGAGAACCTGCGGTGATAATTCAAACCGACGCAAGCGGCTTAGGTTGGGGAGCCCAATTAAACGGAGCAATCTTTCAAGGACTTTGGCCCAAAAAGACAGCAAGACAATCCTCAAACTACCGGGAACTCAGGGCAGTCTGGGAGACGGTCAAGGTAGCCTCTCATTTACTGGAAAATCAGCATATAAAGATACTTTCAGACAATGTGACCACAGTCTCGTATCTGAAACATCAAGGGGGCACGAGATATCCTACGCTGATGGGATTAGCAAACAAAATATTCTCGTAGGCGGAATTGACGGTGCATTCTCTTTCTGCGGTTCATCTAAAAGGCAGTCAGAAACTGGTGGCAGATTATCTCAGCAGGAAATCGATAGACCAAGGGGAGTGGTCTCTGAATGCAGAAATATTCAACCTGATTGTAAAAAGATGGGGTCTTCCTGGCGTGGACCTTTTTTGCCTCAGGGGAAAATGCAAAGCTCCCAATATTCTGCTCTGTAAACCCCAGAGATCGTCCATGGGCGGTGGACGCCTTCTCTCAGAAGTGGGAATGGAGTCTAGCTTGCGCTTTTCCACCCTTTCATCTCATTCCCAGAGTCATACAGAAAGCCAGGGCGGAGAGAGCAACACTCATTTTGGTCACCCCATTCTGGCCAAAAAGGCCAGTTTTCTCTTCTAAGTAAATTCTCCCTTCAGGATCCGTGGATTCTTCCCCACAGGAAGGATATTCTGTCCAGTTTTACACCCTCGTCCAGAGCTTTTCAACCTAGCAGCCTGGATCCTAAGTCCGAAATCTTGAAGAGGAAAGGTCTTTCTGATAAAGTAATTTCCACTTTAAAAGCGATTAGAAAATCGCTAACATCGGCCATTTATCTAAAGATTTGGAGAAAATTCTGTACGTGGTCGGGAGAAACGTCACCAAATCGTTCTACGCCTAAAATTAATAAGATCCTGGACTTTCTTCAGAGCGGCCTAGAAATGGGCCGAAGACCTTCAACTCTCAAGGTGCAGATATCAGCGCTTAGCGCATATTTTGACTCAGAGCTAGCCATAGATGGATTAAAAGATTCATCAGAGCAGCCTCTAGACTCAAGCCTAGAATTAAGTCGAGAGTTTCTGCTTGGGACTTTAATACGGTCCTTAGGGGTCTCGCCAAGAAACCCTTTCAACCTTAGGAAGAGTGTTCTTTGAAGTTCTTATCCCTTAAGACTTCTTTTCTGATAGCGATCTCTTCGGCTAGACATCTAGGAGAGATTCAAGCCCTTTCGATCCGGGAGCCCTACCTTTCTATTAGGGACGATAGGATTATCCTTACTCTAGATCTAGGTTTTCTCCCCAAGGTAGTCTCTGATTTCCATAGAAATCAAGAAATAATCCTCCCTTCCTTTTATGAGAACCCCAAGAACGAAAAAGAAAGGGAATTCCACTCACTAGACATCAGAAGATCGGTCCTAAGATATCTTTAGGTCACTAAGAATTTTAGGCTTTCTGATAACCTTTTAGTCCAATTCGCAGGGAAGAATAAAGGTAAACCAGTTTCAAAATCTTCCATAGCTAGGTGGATCAAACAAACCATTATCCACTGCTATCAAACTCAGGGCCTTCCAGGTCCCATTAACGTGCGAGCCCATTCTACTCGCGCTGTGTCCTCCTCTTACGCAGAAAAAGCTGTTGCGTCCCTTGACCAAATTTGTAGGGCTGCTACTTGGTCAAATGTAAATACTTTCGTTAAACACTATAGATTGGATCTTTCTGCTGGTTCAGACCTTTCCTTTTGGGCGAAAGGTTCTGCAGGCAGTTGCCCCCCCCCCCTTTACAGTTAATCTGTCAGATCTCATGTGACATGCCATAATGGTGGTGAAATGGAAAGCCAAAATTAGACTTACAGGTAATTCATTTTCCATGAAGCCACCATGACAGCACTATATTTCCCCCCAAAATTTATAGTTATCTGGAAGTATGAAGTAATACTTCAAAAAAATAAAGTGTGGTTTCATGTTGTGGCACACATGTGTTGTGTTATTCAACGGGTGTGGAGGCACTGTGATCCGAAAAACACTGGTGTTGGTGGTGGGAGGGGGCAATTTAACCTTTCTCTGCTCCTGCCCCTACAGAGGTCAGGGGTCAATCTCTCATGTGACATGCCGTCATGGTGGCTTCGTGGAAAATGAATTACCGGTAAGTCTAATTTTGTGCTTTATCTGGTTAGCAGTGTGCCGTTGCATTGTATGTAATTTCCTTTCCTTGTGCATTTAGCCATAGCAACGTGCACCTGCGCACTGGGATGTGCTGACTGAAATGCCCCTTTTTTTCTTTGTAAGTTTGTACTGGAGGTGTGGCTACTCCATTTGGTCATGCACTCCTGACTAGCCCGTCTGCCCCATAGGCTGATTTTAATTAGTGTAAATATAAAGCCGAGTGGACTCAGCATGCATGTTGGTACCTGCATCCCTGAACTGGTGGAGGCCTTTGAAGCACCAGAAATGGCAAAAGGCAGAGTGGGTCCAGCATGCATGTGCAATCAACACCCCCTGATTATACGGAAGCCAAGGTTGGCACATAACAGGTAGGAAATAGTGTTAGGTTCCCGTCCTACAGAGATCACCTTGACGATTTTGTGGACGGGCCCAGATAATTTTGTACAAAATATATTTGCCAAGAATCTCTAATTTACTAAACAAGCATAGCATTAGCTCCAGAATACTTCATATCTCTATGGCATTTTGTGCTTTATCTGGTTGGCAGTGTGCCGTTGCATTGTATGTATTTTCCTTTCCTTATGTATTTAATGCAGCTGGAAGCAACACCATTAATAACTGGATTAATAGTCATAATGCTAGAATTAATAGCAAATGTAATAAATGTGGTATTTCCCAGGTCGGGAGCTGTGTATTTTATATATTGTTTCTTCATCAGCTTTAAGCGCTTTACCCATTTAGAGCAGTCAGTATCAGGAAGTCATGAAAATTATGGTGAAACATAAGGCGTATATACCAATAAACATTTATTATTACACATATAACAATAAAGTAAAATAGATTGCAATAATAAAATGACAAGGTTACTTTCACACCAGTGTTTTTGCTGGATCCGACAGGGACCGGCAAAAACGCTTCAGTCTTGATAATACAACCATCTGCATCTGTTATGATCTGTATTATCTTTAACGTTGCCTAGACGGATCCGTCTCTAAAACCATTGTAAGTCAATGGGGGACAGATTTGTTTTCTTTTGTGTCAGCGAAAACTGATCCGTCACCATTGACTCCCTGTCAATACTTGAGTCATGATTGATCCGTGTTGCTCCGCATCCCAGGACGCACTGAAAAACACTGCTTGCTGCGCTTTTGTGTGCATCATGGTAACGCAATGAAACAGAACGGGATGCATTCTAGTGCACTCCCTTCCCTTTTCCTCGGATATTGAGACCCTATGACAGATCTAAATAGCGGAAAGGGAAAACTCTGGTGTAAAAGTAGCCTAAATATGTCCAGATAAGTCATTTGCTGCCGGCCCAGCAGCTAATTCATGGATCCATGCTGTAAAAATGAATACAAAAGTCTTTTCCTGAAACAATATTGCAAAAATATATCAATGTTGCTATAACTGCATCAATGCTGTTGTCGCAACAGACAAAACTTCATATGGCCAGGTCACATATGGTGTTGCAAAGTCCCAAATTATTATAGATGTTAATAGACGCTTGTATATGGGTCTCTTCCCAAACCGGTCACGATTTAGGCTTGCATGCACAACACTTGTCTCCGCTTCAAACCTAATGGATCCCATTATAGTCTATGGGGCCTGGAGCAGGGTTGCCAACCTTCCTTTCAGATTTTTCTGGACAACTGAAGCAAAATTCACGGACAGTCCAAATTTTTTACGGACATACGCCCCACCCCTTTTTTTACAGGACACGCCCCTTCCACGCCCTCAAAATGCGCTTGAATCAAAAACACCTCAGAGTAAAACGGATTGTCTAGTAGTTAAAAATTAAATATGTCAGCAGCATATGGAAAAAACGCTGTAGTCTAAGTGCTTTGTTTATATGGCTGCAGTGATGATGCATGTGACATGCCAGACTTTCTGACATCATTGCTGTGGCCATGTAAACAAAGACTGACAGGGATGTAATGGGCAAGTGTGCACATCTGTCACAATGTTGGTGATGTGCACACTGATGTGCAGGTGTATGGCATGTTCCCAGTGCAGCCACTCCTCAGCATTAGGCCCCTTTCACACGGGCGAGATTTCCGCGCGGGTGCAATGTGTGATGCGAACGCATTGCACCCGCACTGAATCCTGACCCATTCATTTTAATGGGGCTTTTCACATGAGCGTTTTTTTTCACGCATCACTTCTGCGTTGCGTGAAAAACGCAGCATGTTCTATATTCTGCGTTTTTCACGCACCCAGGCTCCATAGAAATGAATGGGGGTGCGTTAAAAACGCAACGCATTGCATCCGCATGCAATCCGCGCGTTTTAACGCAACGCATCCTGAACAAATCCGCGACGCCCGTGTGAAAGGGGCCTTAGACCACTGACTGGTGATTGGCTGCAATAGTGACATACCATACACCAGCAAGCCCTTGTTGCAGTTTATTAACAGACCAGAGATGCAGAGAATACATACAAGATGATACAGCACCACAGGGGCGTAGCTATAGGGGGTGCAGAGGTAGCAGTCGCTACCGGGCCCAGGAGCCTGCGGGGGCCCAAAGACCCCTGTGCCACATAAGAAGACTCCAGAATTATAAAGTGCATGCAGGTCAAGTTACACCTCTGACTGGAGGGAATCAGTTAGGACAAGAATTTGGCATGGGGGGGCTTGGAGCATTTAAATTTTTGCCTCAGGCAGCATGAAGCCTATGTGCTCCCCTGCCCCTGGCCACAAAGTACTGAGGAAAGGGGGGCCCAAGCTGAACTCTTGCACCAGGGCCCATGAGCCTTTAGCTACGCCCCTGCAGCACCACATACCTCCTAAATCAGTGACGTCTCCCTTATGTAGATGTTCTCTTTTCTCATCTTCTATATTCGGTCCAGACCGCCATGACAGGTTCTTTCAGCCACTTCTTCTCTCTGCAGAGTTTGACACAAAGATACTTTAGATTCCCCACTTTTCTAACATCCTCCTCCTCCTGGTGTCCCAGCAGTTTCATCTTGCTGCTATCCCCAATACTGCACCAGCTGTGCTCCCCAATGTCCCCAGATATTATACTGTAGATATAACAGTGCCGTGGGCCCCCATATAGTTACAGTGCTCCAAAGTCCCACTAATACTAATAATTCTCTCCCAGAGTGTCCTCATTAGTAATAGTGCCCCAATAGTGATAATGCTTCACAAAAGTAGCCATGTTAGCAGTAGTGCCCCCCATATTGTACCAAATAACAACACCCCCAATAGTACCCCTGGTAGTAGTAATAATTCCTCATAATAGAAACAATTTTTAGTACCTACAGTAGTGCTCCCAGAAATAAGGTCCCACTATAATGCTACCAGTAATTATAATTTCCCTTACAGTGCCCCCAGTAGTTTAAATGGTCCCCTCTAGTGCCCCAGTAATTTAGATAGCCCCCATAGTGCCCCAGTAGTTTAGATAGCCCCAATAGTGCCCCCAGTAGTTTAGATCGTCCCCATAGTGCCCCCAGTAGTTTAGATAACCCACATAGTGTCCCCAGTAGTTTAGATAGCCCCCTATAGTGCCCTGGGGAGCTTAGATAGCCCCTCATAGTGTCCCCAGTAGTTCAGATAGCCCTTCCTAGTGTTTCCAGTAGTTTAAATAGCCCCCTAAAGTGCTCCCAGGAGCTTAGATTGCCCCTTATAGTGCTCACCGTTTTGATAGCCCTTCATAGTGTCCCCAGTAGTTTAGATAGCCCAGCAGCTGAGCCTGCTTGCCTTTAAGTCAGAAGACTGGGAACAAGGGGCAGCCATTTTATGTGGAAAGGGGTTATTTATATGCTCACTTGCTGAGGAATGCTTGTGCTGCATAAGGTTCAGAACAAGTCATAGGCAGCACAAGCATTCCTGAACAAGTGAGCATATAACTCCTTTTCACATAAAATGGCTACCCTTGTTCCCAGTCTTCTACCATACCCCTAATGGTATATTCCCTGCCTGAAGCTCGTCTCACTCACTGTTCAGGTGCCTCTGTGATTTTCCTCTGCACTGCAGCTGTTGTGCTGTGCAGTCCGAATCCATCTGCCCGCGCGGGAAAGAAAGCTGCAATTTCATTGGTGGCCAGTGGTGTGACGGGGAGGAGACACCTCCTCCTGCCCTCCTCTTCCTGCTACTCCTGTCTTTCACTGCTGCTGCTTGCCTGGTGATGGTGAGTACGTCTGCGCCGCTCAGCCCTGGTCTCCCGAGCCAGCCAGCAACTTCTCCTTTCTGCGCTGCACAAGTACGCATGTGCAGTGCAGAATTCGGGGTTCTGGCCATAAACTTTACGGACACTGTTTTTTTCTGCCGGACGCTACGGACAGCAGACAAAAACAGTGGGCTTTTGCGGACTGTCCGTAAATTTACGGACGGTTGGCAACCCTGGCCTGGAGGCTCCGTTTGTCATGTGCCGAATCCATCCTTTCCATTCTCCTGCTCCTATAACTCAGCCTTAGTAGTTGATGCAATGGTCAGCTGACAAGCGGTCAACCTGGATTAGTGAGTACCTTCGTATAGGATTATCCCCTACCAGAGCTGCACTGTAGATACCATTGTTCCTAGACAAGAGCTCTGGTTTCGAATGGTGAATAATGCGCGTCTGGGCTGGGCTGCTTCTCAGATGCAGGGCAGCACGTGTACTCCAAATGGTACAAATGTGTCTAGGCTAGCTGAGTCCTGAGCTGCCACAACTTACTCATGTGTAATAATTATTTATTGGTACATATGCCTGAGTTTCTCACCATAATTTTCATGATTATTTGATTTGAAGCCAAAGGCATCAGATAGGTGGGGTTACTCAGCGTGTTGCCACATTTTATACATTTTGAGGTTTTAAGTGAGCCGCCCAACTTTCTTCTTACAAGTAAGGAATAATGTTTCACAATATATGGAGATGGTGATTCACTGCTGTATATGTTGGCAACCATGAGCTATAAGTTTGTGCATGTTAATTAATTAACCATTGATACACTAAGTAAACGGCTTTGCCTGGCTGGCGCTTGCTGGTAGTTTCACTTCAGGTAAAAAAAAAAGATGGACTCTCAAAATAAAAAATATCTCCTGGAAGCTGGAACCCCAGGTAAAACATTGGCGTCTTTGATAGCGAACCAATCAAGTAACTCCAAAATGTGCAAAATAATAGGTAAAAGGGGAGGTATATGTAGTTCTCAAGAGGAGATATTAGAGGAATTTGCAATATATTATGAGGATCTATACGAGAGTAAACAAGGAAAGGGTGAAAGGGAGATAGAGAAGTATATCAATGAGATACCTCTGCCTAAACTATCTGATACTGACAGAAAAATGTTAGATAGCCCTATTACTTTGCAAGAGATAGATGGAGTTTTAGACAATATTAAGAAGTGTAAAGCTCCAGGTACAGACACTTTACCGTATGAAGCTTATGTAAAATATAGAGCGGTATTGAGAAAAGAATTATTGGATGTCTGGAATTTCTCCAAAAGTCAAGGACAATTACCTCCTGCCATGAGAGAAGTACTAATTACTTTCATTTTAAAACCAGATAAGGATGAAATAAGAATGGACTAATATCGCCCAATTGCTTTGATTAAGGCCTCTTTCACACGAACGCTGTGTTTTGCGGTCCGCAAATTGCGGACCCGCAAAAACAACGGATGGCATCCGTGTGCATTCCGTATCTTGCGGAACGGAACAGCTGGCCCCTAATAGAACAGTACTATTCTTGTCCGTAATACGCTTGGTATCATGCTCAGCCCCATTCTCAGAATCAGGCTACATAATGTATTATATATTACATATAACTGAGGTAATACCTGCTATGATGGTGTTTAACTCTTGGCTTGAGAAATAGTTATTGGGTAGAATAGAAATAATCTCATAAATATATTTTCACTCTAAGCCTTGATGAATAATCTGATAGGTATATCAAATAAAACAGAATCTTGTCTCTCAGATCTCAGTATGTTCGGTATCGAAAATACAAATGCCATTGCTCTTTGAAAACTTGGAAGCATATGTAGCCTGACAGCTAGATCTAGATCTTATGCCATTTCCAGTGATTCTAAAATGGGAAAGGGAACTGGATGCAAAATTTAGCTTTTCTCAGATCCAACAAATACTTAATACCCACTCCATTTTTGTTTTTAACTATGCCGGAGAGATGAGCTATAAATTAGCAGCAGGGTGGTACAAAACGCCAGGGCATCTACGTAGATCACACTATTCATCTCATTGCTGGCATGTGACTTGGAAACGGGAAGCATTTCCCATATTTTGTTCGGCTGTGGTAAAATTTAAACTATACTGGTTCAAAACTGAGAAAATACTGATATTATTCAACTTGAATCAAGTATGGCCCCTGTTAGATCGCTGTTTGTTCTATATTTTACTAAAGTGCATCCATCAGAGTTGTACCTATGAAGCTGGTTGACCTGTTACATGAGCGCTTGGCAGCTGAAGACATCTGCGTTGGTCCCGTACTCATGTGCCTGCTTTGCTGAGAAAAAGGAAGTTTTAAAATGGGCAAATGAGCCTCAACTCTCTCTGCAACCGCAGTGCCCTCTGCTCTTTGACAGAGCCAGGCAGTGTAAACGTCATCACCCCTGGCCTTGTCTAAGTTCAGAGGGCGCAGCAGTTGCACTGAGAACTGAGCCTTTAGATCAGGGATCGGTAACCTCCAGCACTCCAGCTGTTCTAAAACTACAACTCCCAGAATCCTTCTTTCACTTTTATGGGAGTTAAAAGAACATATTTACAGGAAAAAAAGATACAGAACATCCTGCACGATATGACTGTAAAATGTAAGAATGTGCAAGGCTACATTTAGAAATTCACGGAAAAAAAAATGCACTGTAACAACAGATGCAAACAACATAAGGACTAAGCCCTCACTCTGTTGATAAAATCGAAGACTCTCAGCCAATACATTTTGGGCACAGATGTATTTTGATCAAAATGTATTGGCTAAGAGTCTCAGAATTTATCAATAGAGTGTGGGCTTAGTCCATATGTTGTTTGCATCTTTTGTTATAGTGCATTTTTTTCCGTGAGTTACAAGAACAGCTGAGTAACTGTGCATGCTGGGAGTTGTAGTTTCACAGAAGCTGGAGAGCCAAAGGTTGCTGATCCCTGCTCTACATCCTCCTAGAGTCTAATTTGCATGTATTAAAACATTATTTTTCTCAGTTATATTCCAAGATTTGGGCTAAATTGAACAACTTTATTGGTGTATGTACTTGTATGTATGTGTATGAGAGGGAGAGATGCAGCCTTCTGTACACATTTTGAAATGCTCTCCAGTGAATGTTCATTGCCATTGTTTTTCAGTATTGTTTTTAAAGATGTAAATAAAAGAAATTAAAAAAAAAAAATTAAAAAATGATACAGGATTAAATGTCAATGTCTAAAAGCAATGTGACACTACTTTTGCTTGCCTTTCAGTCCGGTTTCAGAGCAGTGGGCATACAGCTACATTTACCATTAAAGTCCGTCATCCCACCATCCCGAAGTTATATGACATGGGACCGAGTAAATGTAAGTAACACTGTATATTATAGGTTAACATGTACCTGTCAGGTTGGACATGTCCAACCTACCTGCAGGCGGCATGTTGTAGAGCAAGAGGAGCTGAGCAGATTGATCTATATTCAGAGTGTATATTGTATTAGATTTCAATCCTTGCTCACTATGGACATCAGTCTACTGGGAAGTCCCAGCTATTTTTTATTATCGATCATATGGTGAAGGGTGGGACCGCCCACTGGACTCATAAGACCAGAACGAGCAACAATATCGTTAGACTAAATATTATCCCATCAAACAAGCTTCTGCGCTATAACATTTGGCCAGCAAATAGACAAGCGTGTTCAACATGGCAGGGTAACTTACCTTTTAAGCTACCCATGGCAAAGTCTGGCACTTCTGGTCCTCCTTCAAATAAGTCTCTTGTCTCTGAGAGTTTGAGAGTGTAAGAGATTGTACAGGGATAGGTCTCATGCACACAAACGTGTGCAGCCAATGACCGTGCTGTGGACCGTAATTTGCGGTCCACAATGCATGGGCACTGACAGTGGGGCCGGCGGATTCCGCCGGTCTGCACCTCAAAAAAGTAGTGCTTGCGCTACTTTTTTGAGGTGCGGCGGCATGGCCAGAAACACCACGGAAGCACATCGTAGTGCTTCCGCGGTGTTCTGATCCGTGCCTCTGCTCCGCATCTCATTGCAGACCCATTGAAGTGAATGGATCCGTGATGCGGGCTGCACACAGCCAGCCGGTGCCCCTGTATTGCGAACCCGGCGTATGCGGGCCGCAATACGGGCACGGGCCCGCACCGGCCGTGTGCATGAGCCCTTAAGAAGAGATTAAGTGAAAAATAGAAATGGTGGAATACGTGCTCGGACAGCTATATGTTCACATATTTTTGCGGCCCCGTTGAAATGAATGGGTTCGCACTCACAGAATTGCAGAACAGATGTGGACCCAGAATTATGGTTGTATGAATGCACCCTCATACTGATGACAATCCTCAGCTTACCAAGCACAGCGCTGTATATTGTATATCGGCCGTGCTTGGTAATGCAGCTCAGCCCATTCACTACAATGGGGCTGAGCTACGCCAAGGCCACGTGACTGATGAACGTGACGTCACATTGCACTACTACCAGCGCCAGTGCCTTCTTAAGCAGTGGATAGGTGGGACTCTCAGGTGTCGGACCTCAACTAACTCAATACTGATGACCTATCCAGAGGACCGGTCATCAGTCTAAAAGTCTCGAAAAGCTCCTTTCACTGTAGCTTGCTGGAACGTAATGAGGGAATTATCAGCTGTCGGGAAGTGAAGTCTGACTGATGGAAAATCGTTTGCTATTGTGTTATTAGCGGATTAAATGCAAGTAGTGAATGGTGAATAATAAGGGTATTATGGTGCATGACTAGATGTAACCTCAGCAGTAAATTGTCTTGTGCTCTTTGGTACATGGATTATGTGCATGGGGTGAGGCAGCTTCATTTTTCTCATCCGCCTTCCTTTCCAATGAAGTTAGATTTGACTGTTCAGAGGATGTGGGAATACAGTGGTGCTCTTCACCAGCCTGAACGCTTCCACTTGTCCCTCCTGGTATGTCAAGTGTCAGCACTCAAGATGTACAACACAGAGTATGAATTGTGAAATTCAACTTTAGTACAATTGTATTGAACTGCTTACATACATTACAGAGAATGTGTCACCTCGATCGTGGACCTCGATTATCTGATGAAATAAATGCAGAGTACTTTAGATAAGAAGTTCAGATGTCTATTTTTTACTGTCCTACTTCCTCCATTACCACACTGTCAGCGTTTAAAGGGAACCTGTCACCACAAAAATGTAGTGTAAGCTACCAGCAGCATGTTATAGAGCAGGAGATGAACAGATGTACATATGAAATACAGTTTTATGAGAAAAGATTCAGTAAAACTGATGTTTTATATCTCTGCTCTTTCTGGGCTTTGAAATTCAGGAAGCGGTCCTATCAGTGATTGACTTTCTGGGTACACAGAGATAGCTGTCAATCACTGATAGGACAGTCTCCTTGACTTCAAAGAATGAGCAGGAATTTAAATGAATAAAACACAAGTTTTATTGAAGCTTTTCTATTAATCTGCTCAGCTCCTCCTGCTCTATAACATGCGTCTGCAGCTCAGACACCATGTTCAATGTGACAGGTTCTCTTTAAAGCTGCAACAAAAGACATTGTCAGGACTTCTGCGCATTTCAGATTTCAGTGCAACTTTCACTGCTGACAGTCGGGGAACGAGGGACAGTAGAAAAAAAAGAGACGTGGCTCCATATCTGTAGTATCAATCATGTATTACTGCAGATAAAGTCCAAAATCTTGATGGCAGATTCCCTTTAAGGTATTGAAACCATTTTCCCATTGAATGAAGTGTTTACTTTAAAGGGATTGTCCAGCCATTACTAGCAGATCGGTGGGGGTCTGACACCCAGCACCCGTGCTCATCAGCTGTTCGGGTGTAGCCCATCGCTAGAAGTCTCCACTGGAATTCCACAACTCCATCAACCTTGTAGTGGAAGGAGCTCGTTACGACAGCACTGTTCCTACCGACCATCTGATCGACTGGGGTGCGGGGTGTTGGACCTTGTCATAAATTAGGCACATCTACGGCAGTCCATGCGCCGGGAGTGAAAAAGTACTCCACTCTCTGAGTGGAGGAATTTTTCGTTTCCGGTCGGAAATGTGAGTAAATTTGCTGGCGTCGATGTTCTCTGCAATACTAGGTATTCTTGTGAGTCCCTATGTACAGACATTTGGGGCCTGTGGTGGCTACTTGAGAAAGACTTGTGTCTGAACGTTGCTGTAGGTTTGCGCCACAATCTGCGACACTTGCCAGGTCTAAAAAAAAAAAGTGTGTGTGGGGGAGGGGGACTGGCCGGTAGTCTCTCATTCATGATTTTCAGCTCCTGTTTTAGCCGTAGAAAATGGTCTAAATTTAAGACAGCTAGGAAGTTTGCTTACATTTAGACTGGTGCTGCATACGCTGAATTAACGTAGAGCCCGGCACTTCTTCATAACTTCGGTGGGTCAACCGTCAGCCAAATCCTCAGAAGCTACGCTGCTGTGTGCATGTACACTTGTATGGCAGGGCCACCCTAATGATAAAATCTATTATAAATAGGAAGCATGCAATGGCATACTATTGTGGATCTGACTCCTCATTATTGCCTTGTGCAGTTAATTGCTGTACAGTTTAGCCATTAACATTGGCGCCATATTTAATCTAGTTATTTTATCTGCAGAACTATTTCACTTGGCCATAAAAGTTGAGAAGTTTTTCCGGCTGCACACAGCTTGCTCACACGTGATATTTGCACTGCATACAGAAGACTGAATACATATCTATTGTTTTGACAGCGAAATACAATATCAGCACCCTGGTCACCATAGCAACCAAAACATTCCTTCGCTATGACAAGCTGCAAGATTTGATTGACAGCATCAGGAAATTTTATCCGACGGTGACCATAATAATTGCTGATGACAGCGAGAAGCCGCAGAAGGTCGAGGGACCCTTCATCGAACACTACATAATGCCCTTTGGGAAGGTACAGTATTAGTGTGTGTGTGTTATATATATCCCTCAAGATACAGCTGCCTCAGGGTACAATATTTTTAAGGCCCCTTTCACATGAGCGGGTTTCCGTGTGGGTGCGATGCGTGACATGAACGCATAGCATGCGCACTGAATACTGACCCATTCATTTTAATGGGTCAGTGCACATGAGCGTTTTTTTTTTTTCACGCCTCAGTTCTGCGTTGCGTGAAAAACGCAGCGTGTTCTATATTCTGCGTTTTTTCACACAGCCCTGGCCCCATA
This sequence comes from Rhinella marina, assembly GCA_900303285.1. Lineage (NCBI taxonomy): Eukaryota > Metazoa > Chordata > Amphibia > Anura > Bufonidae > Rhinella > Rhinella marina. Next base: position 129,962 of record ONZH01002022.1, read on the forward strand.
GAAGTGAATGGGGCTTCAGTGAAAAACGCATTGTATCCTCAAGCAAGTGCGGATGCAGTGCATTTTTCACTGATGGTTGCGAAGAGATGTTGTTTGTAAACCTTCAGTTTTTTTATCATGCATGTGAAAAACGCATCAAACCGCATTACACCCACGCGGAAAAAAACTGAACGCAATCACAGACAAAACTGACTGAACTTGCTTGCAAAATGGTGCAAGTTTCACTGAACGCATCCGGACCTAATCTATCACGCTCGTGTGAAAGAGGCCTAACTTACAATGGTCTTGAAAGTGAATATACAATACCTCGGACTCAGATCTAACCAATCAATATGACTTGGTAAAAACACCCTCATACACACAATCCTCAAAAAATATGGATGACAATCCGTATTTTTCGGAACGAAACAGCTGGCCAGAAAAGTCCTATCCTTTTCCGTAATGCAGACAATAATAGGACATGTTCTATTTTTTTGCGGAACGGAAATACGGACATATGGAAACGGAATGCACACAGAGTAACTTCCGTTGTTTTTGGTTTTTTTGCGGACCTATTGAAATTAATGTTTCTGCATACGGTCCGCAAAAAAAAAAAGAACTGACACGGAAAGAAAATGTTCGTTTGCATGAGCCCTTACTGGTTGCCTAGTGGCTCCTCTGCGGTACTACATGTTCTGTACTGCCCCCTGTCTATGACAGGATGAGCTGCTCCTTTGGACACTAGTTGAGCAGCGACTCAAAATTTTTCTGATACATGTATGTCCTATGCAAGACCCTGAAGAAGCTCCGGCCCTCACCACAGAAAGTGATTTCCAGCTTCCAGCATCTATTCCTGTCTGATATATATCGTGTTTTATCCATCTTGATTTTCTGCTTATTTTTCTTAAAATTTCACTTTTCGATATTTTGGGATGACATTTTTGTGCTCTGCAACCAATTACTGGTTTTCCTCTAGAGTTATGGACTCCAGTTACAATGGGTTCAATTTACGATGGTCGTACCAGAACCAATTGATATTGTAACTTGGTTTCCTCTGTAAACAAATGACTGCATTGATGACATTAAGGGCAAGGAGAGATCACATAGCTTAAGTGGCCCAAAATACATGATCATGTGCCATGAAAATTAATTTATTTGATACAAAGGACACTTTCTCTTGATCCGCTACCATCAGATCATCTCGGGCATTTGAAAATTAGCGTGTAAGGGACTGGGATATTTGTTTAGACTGCTCCAACCAGATTTTATTTTATAAAGTAGATTATAGGCTCTGTTCACATTACCACTGGAGCCTCCTTGTCACATTTGATGGCAGAAGTACAGGTGCAGACGGCAATGTACATTACCAGTGGGCTCCCCAGGGCCGCCTGACCCTTTTGCAGGCTAAAAAAAATAATTTGCTGGCGGCAGATTCTGTAGTCGAATCACTGCTACCAGCAAATAACTATTCTGTATGGGGACGAGCAATACTGTGGAGGAGATCGCTGCATGTAATAGCCGTGTTCTCCTTCACTGACGATCAAGCAATTGTCTGGACATTCGTAAGGTAGTCTAAAATACATCCCTTTGCATTGCAGCTCCGTGGCAAATCGCGCTAAGCGACATGTAGACTTTGCTGCACATTTGCGCAAAAGGCCCATGCACACACTAGCGCGTCGGCCTTGTCCGTATTGTGGCCCACAAACAACGGGTCCGCAATATACAGGCACCTGCCGTGTGTGCACCTTATGACAGATGTAAACCCATTGACTTGAATAGGTCTGTAATCTGGAAGATACAGAGCAGAAGGACACAGAAGCACTACGAAGCGTTTGTGACTCTGCACCACGAAAAAATAGAACATGCTATTTTATGTTTTAAATTTTTTTTTTTTTTTGTGGTGTGGACGGATCGCAGACCCATTCAAGTTGAATGGGTCTGTATAAGACAGCACAGGCCACACGGATGGTGTCCCTACATTGGGGACTGCAATTTGTGGTCCCCAATGCACAGCACGGGCGGCACATGTTCGTGTGCATCTGTCACACAAAGCTGTAGCATACATTGACATGCTGTGGATTTCAAATCTGCAATGCAGGTCAGTTTCAACAGATATATATTTTTTTTTGTTGTGCAAAGTGTGCGGATATTTGTTTAAGGGTACTTCCACATTTGCGGCAGGGGATTCCGGCAGGTGGTCTGGCCGCCTCTCGGCAAGTTTGTCGTGCTGTGGCCAGATCCGCGGCCCGCCCCCATTATAGTGAATGGGGCCGGAAGGTAGTTCTGGCCCCACACGTGCAGCACGGATCTGGCAGGCTGTTCACCCGCCGGAATCCCCTGCCGCTAGTGTGAAACTAGCCTTAAGCTCATACACTTTCAAAATCTGCAGCACTTTATAGCAGCAGTAGTCTACAATAGGAAAGGATGTACCCAAAATGTACTTTTTTTTTTTTTGCAGTAACTTTGACACTATTCCACCTTAAAGGGGTTGTCACTTCAACAAGTAGCATTTATCATGTAGAGAGAGTTAATACAAGCCACTTACTAATGTATTATGATTGTCCATATTGCTACCTTTGCTAGTTGTATTCCTTTTTCCATCATATTGTACACTGCCTCTCTGGTGGCCAGGACTGTTGGAGCGCACATAGCGCAGTGTTTTTTTTATACATTGTGTAAGCACTGCCACAAATGCTGAATTGCAGGGTGACTTTTACCACGGAAACAAGCAGTGTATTAGTACATTAGAAGTGGCTTCTATTAACTTTCTCTACATGATAAATGCCACTTGCTGAAGTGAAAAAAAAAACCTTTAATCTCAATTGGAGTTTTGTTTTTTTCCTTTTAAACTGCTGATTTCTATTAGGCTCCAAACAATGTGCCCCACCCTATGTCCTGGCAGAATCTGTGATTAAATTTGGAAACTAGATGATTTTAGAGGCAGATCCAGCATCTGTTTTTTTTTTTTCTGCCTCTGAATTTAACCAAGTGAACATTATCAGTGTTGGACCGAAGTCCCTTGGGCCTATCCTCTGGGTGTGTGTATATAGAACCTTAAGGGCCCTATTTTATTAGGGGCCCATTATTGTCAAAGCTTGGACCCACCAGAAGATCCTCTGTTGGGCCAGCCTGACCCTGAACATTCCTGTCTCTATGTAGTAAGTTTGGTTCTGTTACCATATCTATGTAGTGAGCTTTGCTCTGGTACCGTATGTAGCGAGCTTTGCTCTGGTACCGTATGTAGCGAGCTTTGCTCTGGTACCGTATGTAGCGAGCTTTGCTCTGGTACCGTATGTAGCGAGCTTTGCTCTGGTACTGTATGTAGCGAGCTTTGCTCTGGTACTGTATGTAGCGAGCTTTGCTCCGGTACTGTATGTAGCGAGCTTTGCTCTGGTACCGTATGTAGCGAGCTTTGCTCTGGTACCGTATGTAGCGAGCTTTGCTCTGGTACCGTATCTATGGAGCGAGCTTTGCTCTGGATACCGTATGGAGCGAGCTTTGCTCTGGTACCGTATCTATGGAGCGAGCTTTGCTCTGGTACCGTATCTATGGAGCGGGCTTTGCTCTGGTACCGTATCTATGGAGCGGGCTTTGCTCTGGTACCGTATCTATGGAGCGGGCTTTGCTCTGGTACCGTATCTATGGAGCGAGCTTTGCTCTGGTACCGTATCTATGGAGCGAGCTTTGCTCTGGTACCGTATCTATGGAGCGAGCTTTGCTCTGGTACCGTATCTATGGAGCAAGCCATAGTGGCCACATTTTGGTCGGGTTCAAATTGATGGAAGGCAGGGCCAGCAAAACCATATTGTTGCACATTATACCACCCCAGCAGAGCCAAATACCACAGTCCATCACAAAATACTTCCTGCAGCACAAAATACATCTCCAAAAACTTCCACTGGTCGACCGTGAGGAGGGCCCAGGTGGCCCCCAGGGCACCGGTCCACTGGGAAATTTCCCTGTAAGTTCTATGGCCAATCCGCTCCTGGAGCAAGCTATGTTCTGGTACTGTATCTATGGAGTAAGCTTGGTGGGCGGAGAGGTTTTAGTGTGATCTGAACCGTGGATTACAATTGCTGCTTGCATAGTCTTGCCACATTTACACAAGGGTAATAGCATCTTGGGTGGGATCGCTGTAATAGGCCAGAGAACCACAATGTCCGGCTGTTGTGAAACTAGAATTTCCCACATGGCTCATTCATTTGTGTGGAAATTCTGAGAATATACAAGGAATAAACACCGGCAGTGCCAGAGGATGCTGACCCCTGATATAGGTGTTTGATAAATATGTTGTATTATGTGCAACAAGACGTAATTGTGGATGTCCAAGATGCTGCTAGAACATGTTTATATGGAGTTACAAGAGACAAATTTTTGAAGTGACAAATGCCCATTTATGTTGTCCCCGCCTGCTGCCAGTTTGGACCCACCTGAAGGGCCACCTTAACTTCCCAGTCCATAGCATGGCCACTTTCACATTTGCGTTCTTGCTGTCTGGTTTTGAGATCCGGCAGGGGATCTCAAAACCACAGCAAAACGCGTCCGTTTGAATAATGCAACCAACTGCATCCGTTCAGAACAGATCCGGTTGTATTATATTGAAAATTAAGGGACACTAAAACCATTGCAAGTCAATGGGTGCCGGATCCGTTTTTCTAAAAAAAACCTGAATCCGGCAACATTGACTTGCATGGTTTTTGGTGCAGGATCCGGCTTCTTCAGTTTCCAATGCCGCACACACAAACACTGCTTGCATCAATTTTTCACAGATGGTTGCTGGGTAGTGAAGACAACACAAACAAGTTTTACATCACTTCAATTGAACATCAATTCAAAGCCGTTGAGTTCAGTTGTATGACCGATCTGGTATAACTCAAAATGTAATCCAGCACAGCCTCATTTAGAAAATTGGAGTTTTTATTTGTGTCTGTCAAAACACGCCAGATTTTATGTTTTGTAGCCCGAAACGCGTTGACGTTTTGAACCCTGACACCAATAAAGACTGTGGTTTTATAGTTGTGGCTCTGCTGGATTACATTTTTGTCTGTGGCTGGAGTTCTCTCACCGCGTCACGCCCAGTCCACAGGTAGTGAGGCTGCTGGTACGTAGAGCTGGTTAAGGTGGAAACCTATTATGTATCTTTCATAGAGTCGTCCAAAACGTATGTTAACATGGCCTTAGATAGCTGAAGATGTACTCAAAAATCAAATGTCGGTCATTTTAAAACTTGTACTCTGTGATATCCTCACTGACCAATTAAGTCAGTGCAGTAAGAAACCATAAATGATCTATCATGGATCGTGTAAAAAACGGAAACCGTGACGTCAAGGCCGTATTATTTATTTAGAATCTGATTTATCTCTCCTGTATTATAACAAGTGTAGTATAATCTGAATTGATATTCTTGTACTAAGGAAAATAAAGTGATGTATTTGGGATGTTAGTAGAGTTGAGCGAACGTGCTCGTAACAAGCACTGTACTGCTCGGATCCACTGCGCTCGCATGGCCGCAGGCATCCGGATCCGTCAGGTGAAGAGGACGGATCCAGATGGCTGCGCCCATGCGAGCGCAGGGGATCCGAGCAGTACAGTGCTTGTTACGAGCACGTTTGTTCAACTCTAGATGTTAGGCTTTATTGGGATTTTGGAAAACAGATCTCTTAGCATCCCTTTTTTTTTTTTTTTTGTACCCCACTGCTGTGGAAAAAATCTGCAGCAGAAATTGACCTGTGGTGCAGATTTAAAATTTGCAACATGTCAATTGTCCTCGAATTTCACCCACTGCAGTGCAAAAGTTCAAGTCTGTGTCAAATCAGCAGCATTTCTTTGCATACCAAAGAATAAAAACCATAATGAAAATCCACACGGACGTTCTACAAATTTCAAAATCCACACCATAGGCCGACTTCCTCACAGGATAGATGAAATATGCTGAGGATTTGCTATACATTAATCCACATGCAATCCACATAGTGTGCTGGTAGTCTAGGGGTACACTAACTGCAGCTAATTTGTTAATTTATCTGAAATGGAGACAATATTCCTTGCATTGCAATCCTACTTTACTGTTTTAGGTCCATAAACTTGTGAGAGTTTCTGGCACCACCTAGTGGATCTTGTTGTAACTGCAGGTCCAATGGATACTACAATTCTTCTGAAGCTTTGAAACATAATAAATGTTTCTTTTTTATCATAAGCAGAAAGCTATCCTTTTATTGTGCAGCCATAGCAAGTTTCTTATAACAGGGGGTGCACTTTTTCAACCCTCTTACAAGTATAATTTGCATAAAGCACTGTTGCTGTAGGTTGCTATTGACCCTGTTGCAGTGACCATTGCGCCTAGTTGAGTTGTTGGATTATGTCACTGTTGCTATATCTTTTAAGCGTTTGTGGTGCCAATAAAAAACTACAGCTTGTCCCGCAAAAAATAAGCCCTCACACTGCTCAGTCAACCAAAAAATAGTTATTGCTCTTAAAAACCATTTCAGCAAATTCCATGTTAGAAAATCCAGATGCCGCTCCTTCCCTTCTGAGCCCTGGCATATCCCTATACAGGAGGCTTACAACCACAATTGGGGGTGTTGCTGTATTCCGGAGAAAATGGGTAGCAAATTGTGGAGTTATATTCCCCTGTTATCCTGTGTGAATAGAAAGTTTGGGCTTAAAGCACAATTTTCTTGTTAAAAAAAAATTTAATTTTTCATTTTCACAGCCAAGTGTTATAAATTTTGTCAAATGCCTGTTGGTTCAAGTGTTCACTAAACCCCTTAAAAATTCCATAGGTGTAGTTTCCAAAATGTCACTTTAGAGAGGGGGCACCTCAGGGTATTTTCAAATGCAACACGACACCTAAAGACCATTCCAGCAAAATCTGCCCTCCAAAAACTATATGGCGCTCCTTGCCTTCTAAGCCCTGCCGTGTACCCAGCAGTTTACAACCACACATGGGGTGTTTCTGCAAACTTCAGAATCAGGGTAATAAATATATTTTGCTTTAATTCCTGTGGAACATTTCTAGTTTTGAATAGTTTGAGGGGTATAGTTTCCAAAATGGGTCATTTATGGATGGTTTCTGTTATGTGAGCTCCTCAAAGTGACTTCAGAACTGAACTGGTCCTTTAAAGTTGATTTTGGAAATTTTCTTAAGTTTAAAAAATTGCTTCTAAAAGTTCTTGCGTCCAAAAAAATAAATAAAATTGCGTTACCAAAATGATGCCAGCATAAAGTAGACATAAGGGGAATGTTAAGTATTTTGAGGTATCACTATCTGTCTTGAAAGCTGAGAGATTCAAATTTAGAAAATAGTGAATTTTTTCAAATTTTCAGGAACTTCTGTATTTTTTTTTTTTTTTTTTATAAATTAAAACATATTGACTCAAATTTACCATTAAAATGATGTACAATGTGTCATGAAAAAACATCTCGGAATGGTCGGGATAAGTAAAAGCGTTCCAAAGTGATTACCACATGTCAGGTTTGCAAATTTAGGCCTGGTCAGGAAGCCGTTAAGTAGCCCGGTCTGGAAGTGATTAAGAATGTTTTTACATAAAAATGCTTAATCAAAACAAAGAAAACTATGTCATGCTTCTAACTATGGGGTATAAAGGAAGACTTAACAGATCTGCTAGGATACAAGAGAAAACTAAAGCTTTATTCACATGTGCGGCTGCGCTCTCCAGCAGGCTCATCCGGCGGCATTTGGACGGGCAAAAAAAACAGTGCACCATATTTGCCAGGTAGATCTCACCAAACACCAATATAGTCGATGGGGCTTGTGGGCATTCCAGTAACATCCATCAATGCCCTATCCGGAGAACTTAGGCTGTTCTCTGCCTTCAGGCTAGGGCTTCATGGCGATGTGTAACAGAAAAGGCATGACATGCTGCGACTGCAACAGTCCCAAAAAGTCCATCCAAGTTAGATTTCCGTTCAACTGTTGCATCGCAGTATGTCCAATGCAACACCATTGACTATCATTACAAAAAATGTTGCGTGACACATGTGCCAGTGTAGTTGTACCCTTGCGACACATGTCGCCGTGTCACTGTTCTCATAATTTCATATAACTTTTGTTACATCTTCTTTTCTAGGGGTGGTTTGCTGGAAGAAACCTGGCCATCTCCCAAGTAACAACAAAATATGTGTTATGGGTCGATGATGATTTCATCTTTTGTCCTCAAACAAAGATTGAAAAACTAGTGGATGTCCTGGAGAAGACAAGCTTGGATCTGGTGAGCACGCGTGTTATAAAGTGCTTGGTGGTTGATTTAAGTATTCACAGTAGGCAGCAATAATTGGAGTGGGTGATACATGCAGTAACATCTTCAAAATGCCCATAATGAGTTGGGCCTGGACTACACTGTGACTTTTTGTAGTGCGACTGATTTGAACTAATTTTCAATTAAATGCATTCATTAGGACTGCAGCTGTAGGTCTGTAATTAAAATCAGTCACAGTGTAGCCCTAGCCTTGGGGTTAGGCCAGATGTGTTAGAGAACCTGTCACCAAAAAATGTAATGCTATCTGAAAGCAACGTGTTATAGAGAAGGAGGAGCTGAACAGATTAATATCTAGTTTTGTGGGAAAAGATTCAGTAAAACTTTTACATCTGCAGCACAGCAGGGAGGGTTATCAGTGACTGATAGCTATCTCTGTATACACACTTAGGGCCCTTGCACACCACCGTATGCCCTCCTGTTTTGCTGATAAGAGCAAGACTTCAGGTTTGGATACTCTTTAAAGAGAGACTCTTAACCGAACTACAGCTACACTTCAAAGGAAGGTTTATAATATGATTTTATTAAATATAATAAGTAGTGTATACGTATAGTGATATAATGTCCTTCTTTTACACTTATCTATATACAAAGGATAAAGAACATAATACACAATTATATCAACACTTCATCTGGAGTCCTGACTACATCCAGAATGAAGGTACATACATCACCAATTGAGTTATCATCATCTGACAGCGACATCAGCTGGGAGTCTCAATCGGGAAAACACCGGTTCCTACGCAAGGTGCCCCCCATAGGATCAGCTTCTGACTTATTTCCTGAAGGGTTACAGCTATATACCCATTAAACAAAGAGCTCCATTCCCTAGTGGAACTTAGCCGGCACATGCGCTGTATAATTGTCACTGTGTACGTGTTGTTCATCTGCTCTCGCCCCAGACCTTGGAGCGGCCAGTTCCCAGGTCCGCAGTGAGTCAGAATCCCAAAACAACCTTGAGAAAATATGTAGACAAGCCTTACTACCTTGCACCTGCATTCACAGGTCTTAAATCAACACTTTAACTGAACAGATACAATATGGAATTCAAATGATCAGAAACTTCATCTTCACACTTTACTTCTGAGACATACGGTCCGTGAGCAGGCCATATGTCCCGGAGCAGCATTGATCGCGTGCAGGGAAGCACACAGCATCATAAGTCACTGTGATATTGTGCATGTCGGGCCGCCTGCAGGACTATTATCCTGCACTCATATGATCTTATGAGTGCAGGACAATAGCCGGTGGTACTGTCAGATTGCACTGCATTTTTTAGTAACAGGTCCTCATTAAATGCATATTATGCATTGGACTAGCCATCCGTTTCACTCTATGTATTGCACAGGGTGAAATCCACAATGACAGCCTGTGCACCATCCCACTTGGTCCAGTAAATAAGGGACTCCCCAGTGCTACAGGTTCTTTGCGGTAGGAGCCGTCCTGTGTCTGCCCCACTTGGCTAGATTTGCTTGAAAGGGAAGCTGCAGTGTCGGATACACCGTTATGGACGTAGTTATATAGTTAATGCCGTTAAAAAAAAAAAAGTCATGTCCATCATTTTTGGAAAATACTTTCTGCTTATTGGTAAGGGGCACTATAGGTTTGTACCCCACAGATCGCACATTGATGTCTTATCTCATGGATAAACAATCAGTGTTGTATACCAGAAAGCGTATGATCACATATCTGCATAAAAGCCGACATGTATTCATGTATTTCTGTAACAGAAATCAGCAGCTGACACACTGTCACATGTTTACTGGGTGTGCGACAGATCTGCACAAGGATTGACCCTATTGACCTTCAAATCCTCTGCCTTTCCGTGTGAAATCTGCAGAAATAAGAAGCACGCTCCTCATTTTCTCAGCTGTCTTGTTCACCCCCGCATGATTTGCAGAAATCCTATTCACATTCATGAGAGTTTATGCCATAATCCATTCACATACGGCATTTAAGAGCAGGGTGCTAAAGTGCTTATTAAAAGATATTGCTTTAGCGACATCTAGTGGTAGGATGTGATAAAAGCAGTCTAAGGTGAGCTCTCAGTGTATTTCTGTACAGTTATCTCTCATGATGCAATATTTTCAACATACGATGACCCTGGAAAGATGCTTGTAAGTTGAAACTAGACTGAACATACAATGCCCCAGACGCAATATTATTTACTAGTTAGCAGCTGTTCCTGACGGTTATATGGAAGAACTTGCTCTATCTGTCTTATCTGCTTATTTTTCTTAAATGTTAATTTTCTCTTATCTTGGATTACATTGCATTTTGGGGCTTCAGAACCAATTACTCAAGTGGTTGTCCTGGAACCAGTTACCGTATTTTTCACCCTATAAGACGCACTTTTTTTCCCCTCCAAAGTGAGGGGGAAATGTCAGTGCATATTATGGGGTGAATGCTAATGAGCTCATTAGTACAGGAGGACTGGAAAACAGTGAATGCAGCGCTACCCAGGCTCTGTACTCACTGCTTCCTGGTCTTCTGTCGTTCTGTGTTGTGCTGGGATTTGTGCCTAACATAAGGACACTGGCGAGCCATAACGTGCTGTGCGGCGTCTGATCACAGCACAGCATGCGGTAGGATGAGCCGGAAGTGGCAGCATCCGGAACAGGAGAGGTAAGGCTATTTATTGTTTCTGTCTGATCTGAGGTCTGAAGGGGGGGTCCTAACATTGGGGGTCTGATCTGAGTTTCTAAGGGGGGTCTTATTAACACTAAGGGTCTGATCTGAGGTCGTATTAACATTGGGTGTCTGATTGGGGCTCTGAGGTCTGATAAAATATTTTTTTTTCTTTTCCTCTTATGGGGCGAAAAATAATGTAACTTGAATGACTACTGTATTGCATTTCAGTACACTGAGTGCATTCTTTGACAATGTTGCAGAATATCTCGCTGCCAGTTAATCCCCTTTTTCATGTACGTTAAAGGGAGTCTTTCACCTGTTTTTCACCTATATAACTAACAGCAGTGCCCCACAGAAGATTGCAGACAAATCCCAGACATACCTGTGTGCACTGTGTGTCTGTATTACATGTCCAGGAAAAGCACTTTTATTGTGCTGGAAAACAGCTCCCAAGTGCCCGGCTGAAAGTGAAAGTAAAAACAGCTTTCACTCCTGACTCGATTTCTAACAGCTATATCTTCTGATGCTGTGATTTTGCTATCATTTGAAAGCATAGAAGGTCAGAACCATTTTTCTATCTGCTACCAATCCCAAGATATAAGCAGCTAAACAGCCCTCCCCTCTTCAGCCTGGTTTGCTTTGGTCACTTGGGAGCTGTTTTCCAGCAGAATAAAAGTGCTTTTTCTGAACGAGGAATACAGACACACAGTGCACACAGGTATGTCTGGGATGTGTATGCAATCTTCTGTGGGGCACTGCTGTTAGTTATATAGGTGAACAACAGGTGACAGACTCCCTTTTAAGGCAAGGTTCACATTACGTTTTTCCAATCCGTTTAATGTACATTAAATGGATGCCTCTGATGCCATACATAGACTTCCATACATTCATTTACCATAGAGCATGGAGTTGGGGATACAAGAACATGGTATATCTTTATAATTTATTATAATTGACAGTGTTGTCTCTTTAGTCACTTTCTATTGTAGTGAAAATTAAAATCACATTTGTTGAATAACAACTCATATTCATATAGCAAGGGTTTTGAAGAATGAGTACTGTATCATCTGTTAATAATTTGTGTGTATATATATATATATAATTTTTTTTTTTAGGTTGGTGGTGCTGTAAGAGAAATTACTGGATATTACACAACATACCGACAAACAATCAATGTTGTCCCTGGAGACAAGGAAGGCGACTGCCTTATAACCCATCAGGGTTATCATCATGTCATTGACGGCTTCCCTAACTGTGTCGTGTCAGATGGCGTAGTCAACTTCTTTCTGGCACGGACAGACAAGATTTTAAAAGCTGGATTTGACCCTCTGTTATCTAGAGTTGCTCATTTAGGTACGTTTTGGAGTTTTTATGTGGAAAAGTTATGGATTGCTAACCAACGTCTGCTGTGGAGTTACTGTCCAGTATGATGGATCCTACAGCTGGTCTCAGCATACTGTATGATGGGTGGGCTGTTTCAGATCACGCTGTATATAGACCTCCAGTCACAGGTTGGTGTGCTCACAATTTGATGGGAACAAGGCCTGTTTAGGATCATGAGTTCATATTGAAAAGGGTTTTACTTGCTGTGGCCTTTCAGATGTTCTAAGCCACGCCCAAAAATGGTAGGCATGAATTGAATTAAAATGTATGACACTTTAGCCTGAAATCAACTTCAGTTTAATCCTGTAAAAAAGCATCTGACTAATACAGTCCCTCCAAAACAGAACACGCAGCCGTATATAAAGTGAGATTACTTTATCTTACACAGCGCATGCGCAGCAAAGCGGGCATTCCAGGAAACACAGTTCAAGACTCACTGCTGGAGCTCCAATATGTCCAGAAACTGGAGCTTCAAGAAGAAAGGAAGCACTGTGAGATGGTTGGGATGGGAGGATGAAAATTCGAATTTGAAAGTTAAACATCTTCATCACATGAGTAATTTGGTTTCCCATGCTTGTTATACAGTATGTTTCTAAAGTCGCTTTGAAGAAATAATTGAAACCTCAAAAATGGATAGATGTGGTGAATTTGCCACGTATTCCTACTGTAAGATGAAGCAACACAAAAATGATCACTTCAGCAGCAAAAATATTAAGTATATGCATATCACACACAATCAATAAATTAGAAGAATTTTGTGAATGAGCAAAGTACTCAGACCAAAAATACATTAAGTGCCTGGTGCAGGGATGCTCAACCTGCGGCCCTCCAGGTGTTGTAAAACTGCTATTCCCACCATGCCCTGCTGTAGGCTGTCCCGGCATGCTGGGAGTTGAGCATCCCTGGCCTAGTGCAATGTAAAATGCTAGAAGAAGCATATACATCCTCCTTGTTAAACAGGGACAGTACTACATTTGGTATTATATTTATAAAAGCAAAAAACGGTGGTTCAGTTCTGGGTGTGTGGTCTGAATGGGTCCTAGGTCCAAGGTGATGCACATGGAGCCTCTGTCCCACATGCAGTAGAACATGGATCAGCAACCTCTGGCACTCCAGCTGTGGTAAAACTACCACTCCCACCATGCATACTTCCATGGCTTTAGTCAGACTTCCTATAGAAGTGAATGGAGCATGTTGAGAGTTGTAGTTTCACCCCAGCTGGAGTGCCAGAGGTTGCTGACCCGTGCAGAAGAGCTTCTTCAGGAGTAAATGGAATAAAACAGCATACGGGTATAAAAAGTAGTAAAACGTGCACAATTGGGAATATTCAGTTAAACACTTGGCACAGTGATGGCTAACTTCCTGCACTCCAGCTGTGGTGAAACTACGACTCCCAGCATGCTCCATTAATTTCTGTGCAGTTCTGTGAACAGCCAAGCAAGTGTACATCTTGGGATTAATAGTTTTACCACAGCTGGAGTGCCGGAGGTTAGCCATCACAGACCTAGCAGAAACACAGGTTGAGACAGACATGGATAATGTTGGGAGTGGTTATCCAGCGGGGTAAGTATATATAGCTGCACTTTCACTCTGATGAGCTTTTATACATGCACTGTATAATCATATTGCTGCCATTGTTTATATTTTTATAATGTGAGACTGTAATCAAATTGTGCACAGCAAGGTGACATCATTCATGTGGGTCCTCCTGACATGCCTTTACAGGAATACCGTTAGTTGGGCCTAGGGCGATAAAACTGAATATAATGTAGGTGGATAGAAGTAGATTTTTATTACTGATAATTCTGCCCCCAGCAAGTTCTGATTTCTCCACTTACTATACGTCTGTTTTTTCTCTTTTGGCCTCTTCATAGAATTCTTCATAGATGGACTCGGCACCCTTCATGTGGGCTCCTGCGATGACGTCGTTGTCAACCATGCCTCCAAGATACACCTCCCTTGGTCCAAAACAAAAACTGACGAAGAATATTCAAAATTTCGTTATCCCAAATCCTTTTCCAAAGTCAATGTTCAACATCTGCTCTTTTACTTTAAGAACCACTTCAAATGCATGACTGGGAACTGAATGGTCTGTAGGGAAGGAGCTGGGGCAGGTTATTTTATTTTGTACACTAGTTAGATGTCTGGCTGCATTCAGAATCGGCAATATTTCTGGAGAATATTTCTACCATCAGATTCCTGGACCGCAATGGAAAAAAAAATTGGAGTCAGGAGGTAATAAAGAAGGAAGAATTGTATGGGGTTTAAGGAAATGCTGCACCGCACATATTGCTTGGAGATGAAGGGATCCCTGTTTTACATCTTCAACCGAGAAGATGGTTCCGTAAAACTAGTTACTAGGTACAGTTAGTAAAAATGCTGCTAATTAAAATTCTAATTCGAATGGTGAAAAGAATTGCACTGAGTTACTCTGCTAGATACATTGTGAAGCGGCTATTTCACTGGGCAATCATAAACCGGAGGAGGACTATAAGAGAATAAGGAATATCCATTGGCTCAATGCACAGCTCTGCCGCCAGCGGAAGATTGCATAACTTTACGAAGCATTTCTTATGGGCATGTAACAAGCTGCCAGCACGAGGCCGCCCGGTTTACTCCATTTATTCAATTGTCAATGTATATGGCAAATTTTTTTTACTTCATGTACAAAATGGTGTTCCATAATTATTGCACGTTCCCTGGCGATGACTTTGTACTCTTCAGGAATTGGAGTGATAAATTATCAAGGGGTCTGTTTGCTTTCAGACATCTTAAGATTTAGCTTTTTTCATGTTTTTGTTTGAAAGAGAACTTCCAGAAGAAGCCTGTAGTGTATATATGAAAAATCGTGAGAAGGTCCAGGTCTGCTCCTATGACAACATTTCTTTGAACTTCTGAAGATCCTGAATAAACTCACAGAATAGACTAGATCCAATTAAAGAGGTTTTCCAGGAGTTGAATACTGATGATCTATCCTCAGGATAGGTCACCAGTATCTGTTCAGTGGGGGGGTGACTCCTGGCATCCCTGCCGATCAGCTGTTTGTAGAGATCATTGTATAGTGGCTGCACTTTGTATTGCAGTCCAGGCCCATTCACATGAATGGACTGAGCTTCTAATAGCCCATGAGATCAATGAGAGACATCATTGGCCTAGGAAGAGTCTGCAGCGCTCATTGGAGTGCTGAGGTCTCTTCAAAAAGGTGGTGGTGCTGGAAGTCAGACACTTGCCATTCAGATACTGATTGAGCTATCCTGAGGATAGATCATCTATAGTCTACTCCTGGAAAACAAAGTTATCAGATCAAGATGATGGGAGAAAGCAAAGAGGCATGATCGAGGGGCTCCAGCATGGGGTATCCACCGTGCGGTTTCCTCCAGCCCTTTCTAAAGTGGTTGTAACTTTAGCAAGTGGTATTTATTATGTAGAGAAAGTTAATGCAATACAAGGCACTACTGTATTGTGATTGTCCATGTTGCTTCCTTTGCTGGTTGTATTCAGGGGCGGATTGGTCATAGACCTTACAGGGAAATTTCCCGGTGGGCCAATGCCCAGAGGGCCCTCTGAGCCCTCTTCACAGCTGACCAGGAAGTTTTTGGAGCAGTATTTTGTGATGGACTGTGCTATTTGGCTCTGTTAGGGCGGTATAATATTCCACAATATGGTATTGCTGGCCCTGCCTTCCATCAATTTGGCCCCGACTACAAACAGGGCCACTTTTAGTATTTTTTTCCAGGGCCACTTTAAGTTCCCAGTCCGCCCCCTGGTTGTATTCATTTTTCCATCACATTATACACTGCTCATTTCCATGGTTATGACCACCTGTAATCCAACAGTGGTGGCCGTGCCAGCCTCTCTGGTGGCCGAGGTCGCCGGAGTGGCTGGTGCTTTTCCTATAGTGTAGAAGCACGGCCACCACTGCTGGATTGCTGGGTTGTCATAACCATGGAAACAAGCAGTGTATAATGTGATGGAAAAATGAATCCAGCCAGCGAAGGAAGCAATATGGACAATCACAATACATTAGGAAGTGGCTTATATTACCTTTCTCTACGTAATAAATGCCATTTACTGAAGTGACACAACCCCTTTTAGCTGGCCATGCACATTAGATTACTGTTGGCTGAACCTGGCATTTTTGGTGGGATTGGCTGGCCATCTAATGTGGATGGGAGGCCTCACACCTCTACTGAAATGGCAGATGTCAATGGTGAGAAGGATCAGGCAGTAACGTTTCAACATGACCTGATCCTTTAGTTTCCAGGGAAGATAATCTGCCACCAGAGGAGTCTGGCAGCAGCGTATCCTCCCTCTCCTCATCGAGAACACATGCACACTTGGCTGAGCAGGGCATGCATGTGTATAGGGAGAGCTGGAGAAATGGCTCAGTTGAACATAACGTGTATAGCCAGCCTTGGACAACCTCAGCTTAAAGATTTCAAGGGCATCTTCAGCAGCAGATATGTGACTTTACTATGACTTATTACTTCTTGCGCAGAACTTTGTTTCTCCGTCCACCTGCGCTACATAATGGAAATGAATATGAATCCTTGTGAGGTGAGGGTGGTAATTCGTAGCCAGATACCTCTAACCTTGCAGGTTTTTGCACTGAAGTCTACATTACTATACTTAATTGACAGAACACAGGCAGGAAGTGTTGTCATGGGGGCAGAGAAGCTGATAATGGCTTTCAAGATTTATTTATTTACATTTTTTGTGTTTACTAAATGACTTGTGTAAATCCTCTCCTGGTTCATCTTTCCAGGCCTTAGACCACACACCCGGTACAGGTACGGCAGCAGGCGGCTTCCTGTTTCTAGACGCTCTACTTTTTCTGATTGGCTTACTGATCATTACAAGTAATGTAGGCATTTTTCTGATCACACTGGGGCCTCATGTATCATTCAAAATGTCAGTCCTTGCTGTCGATAACCAGTCATTGTTCCAGTGACGTTTATGGAATCAAAGTTGGACTCTGATTGCTCTGTTCTGCTGATTCAGGGGTGCAGGCAACAAACTGATTTTCACAAGGTAGCTAATGTGGAATTTCTTTTTTCAGCAGGCGCGATGGGTGGATTCCTAAAGTGCTGTAACTTGCACTGCATAAGCTATTGCACTGATGTTCATTTGATATTGTTATATCTGTATAGAAGTAGTTTGTAAAAAGCAGTGAACTCAACATTTATGCCACCTCCGTTGTTCACATCGTTGGTTGCATTATAGATTAATGTATCTCTAATGGACAGACGACAATGCATACTATTTCTTTTAATGTTTGTTTTTTTATATACAGATTAATAAATTATATGCAAAAATGTGATTAGATGCGTATATAAAGAATTGGTAGTGGGAAATATTAATATATGTTTTAGAAAATGGTGTTCTATTTATTAAAGGGACATAAATGCCTGATAGGTGGGACCCTATCAGGAGAATGCTCCTCCAGTGCAGGGGTGCACCTAGCCTTTCTGCGTGAGGCAAAACTGAAAAGCCCCCCCCCCCCCCATGCCAATTTCTTAACCTAACCCTTTTGCCACAATGGAAGCGCTCATTGCTCATGGCCCTTCCGCTGCCCCCCTCTTGCCCCTACCTGGTGCTGCCTGAGGCAACCGCCTCACCTGGCCGCATTGGTGGTGCACCCCTGCTCCAGTGACCGTGGAGGCACCCAGCTCATGCCATTGAAATCAATGAAAGGTGGCCATGGGTCTCTCCATTGCAATCTATAGGAGATACAGCAAGAGGCAAGCAAAAATTCTGCTTTGGTTTTTAACTGAACAAAACCCTTAAAAATGAATGAAAATGGCTGTAACTTACAAAAGGTCCCATATGAGACTGCACTGAAAACGGTGGAAAAAAAAAACGGCGACTATGATTTTTCTCATGTACTATGTTCAGGGTTTTACATGGAAGCAGTTCTAGAACCTTTGCTTACCCATGTGAAATATACTTTTGTATTCTCCTTATGACAATTATTTGACTGTCCCCATACTACAAAGTGGGTGGGGTATGGGCATATTCTTAAAGTAGATCTGTCAGCTTAAAGGGCAGCACATACACCTTTTTAACCCTACAAGCCAAAGGTTGGTTATTACAAGTGCTGAAAGAATACAGTGAACTCTGGTTATGACTATGCTGCATTCATGAGGAGTGGCCTCCGCTCACCCATCAGGGCAGTGATTTCACAGGCTTCAGGTATAGACTTCAGCCTGCCCATCACTGCCTTGAAGGGTGGGGAAGAAGTTCTCAGGAATACACCGGACTCATCGCTATGGCTTCACTGTATTATGTCTGTGATCATGTTGGCCAAATGGCACTTTTTTTTTTTTTGGTCTACTAGTAGTGTAGACCTGTAGCTGTAATATATTCCATATGTATCATTCCTTCTTTCAACTGGATATTCAAATACAGCACATATATATGGGTTTACATTTATCACCACGTTTCAAAGGCTCCTTGGTAACTGGGAACATTAAAAACGTGTCATCATTATTGAATCCCATGTAAATGTAATTTCTAATGACCTTGTTTAAATGAAATTTATCATGTTGTAGATATAGTCCAGTCTGTTGGGCAGCATTTTTAAAAAGCAGGAGGAGCTGAGCAGATTGATATATTGTTTTGTGGGAAAATGTTCAGTATAACTTGTAACGTAGTCTTTTAAATCTCTGCTCTTTGTATCTATGATTAGGAGTCCAGCAGGTGGTCCTATCAGTGATTGTCACCCGACTGTACATAAAAGGCTGCTCAGCTCCTCCTGCTCTGTAACCTAATGCCGGTAGATTTCGCAGTATATTCATGGTGACAGGTTCCCTTTAAATCTTGTAAGTTTCCAGAAATTGGAGGTTTGCTGCATGCATTGACACATGCTTATAATCTCAACATGTAGGCAGCATCTTGTAGATTTCAGAATCCCTTTCAGATGCTATACATATGTACCCATATACTTGTATTCAAAAGTGTAGCATGTATCCTCTGGCATATCTCTAACACTTCCGTATACAGGTTACATTTACTTTGGGAACATTTCCTGGTGTATACACTAGACCTTTGCCCTAGACACAGATTTTCCCCATGGACTGATTTAGAAGCAAACTATCCACATTACTTAGGGAACATGCATCATTCTATGATGGGGAGAAATAGTGGCGTGTCATATGTCGTACTTTTAGAAGTCTTCAGCAGTATGTAAATAGATAAGAGATATCGGCACATGCCTCAACTTTGTAATATACTTCAGTTTAGTTCCTGATCTTGATCTTTTAAGCTAAGGAGGAGGTAGCTGGGTATATGTACAAGTCCCAACGTGGGTGAGGAATATGTACAACCCTCCCCCGAACAGGGGTTCCTAATTCCTTATTGACCACATTGAAGAATACTACTTTTATGCAATATGGTAAACCATGAAAGTAGAAAGTTTAGACCACTGGATTTTGTCATATGAGCACTTGTAGGGTCATTTATTATCAAGACTGGCAATTTATATGCTGGTCTTAATACTCCTGCGCTGGCGGTGGATGGCGCCGACCTCCACATGACTTGGGTGCATATTACGGCTGCGTACAACAAGCTTAAACTTATGCCAGCTCCCTTGCTGGTGTGGAATGGGGGCATATCGCTAGGATATGTCCCCATCGTCTGATAGGTGCCGATCCTGCCGCTGGGACCCGCACCCATATGGAGAACGGAGCAGGGAGCGATGTGCCTGCAGGACCCCAGGTTTCCCGGGATCCGGCCACCACCAGGTGCAGCTCCCCGCTGCTCCCATAGAAATGAATGGGAGCGCACCGCACATGCGCAGCCACCGCTCCCCTTCATTTCTATGGAGCAGATGGGAATAGTCGTACCAGCTCAGCTATTTTCAGTGGCCCCAAAGAAATGGTGGGCGGCTGAGCATGCGCAGTGTGCCCTCCGTTCATTTCCACGCTCCGTTCTCCATATAGCACCTCTGGGACTCGCACCTATCAGACAATGGGGGTATATCCTAGTGATATGCCCCCATTGTCTGAGATGGGAATAACCCTTTAAGCCATTTTCTATGTCAAGCGCTTGCGTAGAAAATGAAAAATGAGACAGGCCATGCCCCCTTTTCTCAGTACTGGCGTAAAAGGGGGAAAAGTCGCAGATTTTGCCGCAAAACACCTTTGCAAAAGAATCTGCACCTAATATATACCACAAGGTGGCGTATATTGGTTGATAAATGACCCCCTTGGAGTCTTAGAATTGACAGAAAGCAGCTCTGTAGCCCATAATCTGCTCTTTTCTAGTCTTATTATGACAGATATAATAAAGCTAATGGTTTCTGTGGGTAATAGCGCTGCTTTGGTTATTTTTTGATCTGCTACATGACTACTACAATAATTCTGTATCAGTTTTGTGTGCATTCATTAATAAGAGTTGCTTTTATAAGGGAGTCTGCAAATCATGATGTACATTTTATTTTTACTGATTGTGAAGTTATTTTTTTTTATTTTATTTTTTGCTAGTTGAAAGGTTTATCACTGTATACAGGTGGATGTTTGTATTTTTATTGTCAATTTTAAGATTTGTAATTAAATAATTTCACAATACTGTGAAGCTTGTGTTTTTTCAGTTGTTGAGCCATTAATCATGATTGTGTGGGGAATAAGATGTTCTATAGTCATGGAGAAGCTCTTTCACGCCATAATTGAAAGCACACAGGGAACATCATAGCACTATATGGAATTCCAATATCCTGAAGCTTATAGGTCACAATATACAGTGTAAGTGTCATCTTGGTATATTTCTAATAGTGTAGGGGCAGTGAAGTTTAACATTTTAGTAAGATACTTTAAGGAAAGATCAATTCCCCCCCCCCCCCACAGTGTAGCCAGAGCTGGGGTGGTAATCTTACTCGACTAATCTCCACCACTAGGTTCCAGCTCCATCGCTGCTCTGCCAGCTTTGCAGGGATGATGTCTGCCCCAAGTAGGGTTGGGCGATATCAAAAATATTCCGACGACGATAACGATATCAAGAAATTTATCACGATAACGATATATATCGCGATAAATATCCATTTAGAAGAAAAAACACAAGGAGACGTTATACTGTATGGGGGCAGCCACAAGGAGACGTTATACTGTATGGGGGCAGCCAAAAGGAGACATTATACTGTACGGGGGCAGCCACAAGGAGACGTTATACTGTATGGGGGCAGCCACAAGGAGACGTTATACTGTATGGGGCAGCCACAAGGAGACATTATACTGTATGGGGCAGCCACAAGGAGACGTTATACTGTATGGGGGCAGCCACAAGGAGACGTTATACTGTATGGGGGCAGCCACAAGGAGACGTTATACTGTATGGGGGCAGCCACAAGGAGACGTTATACTGTATGGGGACAGCCACAAGGAGACATTATACTGTATGGGGACAGCCACAAGGAGACGTTATACTGTATGGGGGCAGCCACAAGGAGACATTATACTGTATGGGGGCCACAAGGAGACATTATACTGTATGGGGGCAGCCACAAGGAGACATTATACTGTATGGGGGCAGCCACAAGGAGACGTTATACTGTACGGGGGCAGCCAAAATGAGACAATATACTGTATGGGGCAGCCAGAAGCAGACGTTATACTGTATGGGGGCCACAAGGAGACCTTATACTGTATGGGGCAGCCACAAGGAGACATTATACTCTATGGGACGGCCACAAGGTGACGTTACATTGTGTGGGGTGGTGTGTAGGGATGCCTCTTACGATTCACGTACCTGGGGTAAGATCCTATTGGGTTAGATTGTGGAGGAATTCTCCTTTGGAAGAAGAGGACAGGGCTCCACATGGACTAGAGGTGACAACTGGGAGGGGTGGCGGGAGAGTTCTTTCGTGCTGTCACTCTCCAACCCCAAAATAGCAGTACATGAGGAAAGTGACTTCAAATCTGAAGGACTCCTACCCCATGGACAGTGACTGCAATCATTACCTGAAGGAGTAGTGAAATAGCCAGGGGTTATGTTAGCAGTCATGTTTGTACAAAGTCTTGGTAATGTTGCAGCTGATGGCAGCAAATCACTTGTTTTAGTCATATGTCACTCAAACTACTGCATTGACAACAGGCGGTGGCGGCAGAGCACAGCAAGACGAAGCACTAGACTTGCACGGCAGTTTATGACAGGTTTACATAAAGTTTAATGTAAAAAAAAAAAAACCCTGCTAGCACCCTCCCCTCCAGTGCACTTGCAGCCGTGTGCAGCCCTCGGCGCGCTAGTTGTAATTCAGGATGCAGAAGCCAGTGACCCGGGAACACATGTGCGACCGCTCCTATTACCTCACTGAATACCGTGATTATTAGGAACCGGTGATATCGCCATATTGCAGTTTTTTTGATATCGTGGATACCAATATATCGTGGATACCAATATATCGCTCAACCCTAGCCCCAAGTCAACAACCATGTCACCTGTCATCCTTGCGGCACATGACCCAGTGACAAGCTGCATGGGTTATGTCACCGCTGCAGCAGTCACATGATCTGGCATTAAACAGATGTTGACGTGGGGAGACCCAGGACCCGCAGAGCCAGAGAGAAGCTGGAACCCAGGCAGGGATCAGATAAGTATAATTACCACTGTGGGTTTGCCCCTGACATTCTGAGTGCATTTTAACTCCCCCAGAGTAATTGCGATTAGAGATGAGCGAACGTGCTCATAACGAGCACTGTACCGCTCGGCTCCCCTGCGCTCGCATGGGCGCAGGCAGCCGCTTCCGTCCTCACCTGACGGAAGCAGCTGCCTGCGCCCATGCGAGCGCAGGGGAGCCGAGCGGTACAGTGCTCGTTACGAGCACGTTCGCTCATCTCTAATTGCGATATGTGATCCGCACCCTGTGTTTACATCCCAGAGCAAGACTCATGGGTAGTGTCAGGTAAGGCTTTGTTGGATATTGGTTGGGGGGAAGCCTTCTTCCAGCACACAGACTTTTACTAAAGAAATTATGTCAGTGTTGTCGAATACATTCTAGAAGCACATTCCAGGGGCAGGGAAGCACATGGCCTTTATGTTGCATAAGGCAAAAATTGAAACCGCCCCCCCTTCCTTTCCCGCCATGCCAAATTCTTAACCTAACCCCTTCCCTCCATCCAGAGGTGTAACTTGACCAGCATGCACTTTCTATAATACTGGTGTCTTCTTATGTGGCACAAAGGTCTTTGGGCTCCCTTAGGCTCCTGGGTCCAGTAGAGACTGCTACCTCTGCACCCCCTATAGCTACGCTTAGAGTAGAAATTTCACCTGAAGTTACATTCTAACTATTCTGACCATATGGCAGACAATAGCCATTTTCTAAGGCTTATAGTGAATGGTTCATTGTCAGAACTTATGTCATCTACCAGCAGAGCAATATAGAAAACACTAAATCAGAGGCAATCCGTTATTTAGTATACTATGAAAGCTAAGTGAATTGGAGCGTCTTAAATAAACCAACAAACGCATAACAAAATATAATTAGAATTTACAAATGAAAAATAAATCATCTATGAAATGCATTAGTATAGCCAGAAAAAAAAGTTGTATCCTTCAATAGCCTAGCTCAAAGCTTTAGCTGTAAAGTTCCTTTTGTATAGTGTGAACTGTGCCCCTTATAATTGATCATCCCTCTGAAGCTACAGAGCAAAACAACTTTAAAGGGGTTGTCCAAGATAATATCAGACAAGCCTGAATGATATGAAAAAAAAATAAGGCCATGCTCGCCTCTTTATCCATCATTGTTCTTTCAATCACTGGTCCTCCTGCATGTTTACAAATTTACCAGTGACCACTGCAGCCAGTCATTGTTTTTAGCAGTTGGAGGGCTTGTCCGAGGTTTTTATTCATCTCAGACAAGCCCTTTAAAGAGGTTGTCGGACTCGGCTGCTTTGGGCTCCGAGCTCAGAATGGGGCCTGGGAGCAGTACTAATGATTTTGACAGCAGGTGAATTGGGCTCCTGACCAATTCCTGCAATTTTTATTACATGTACATACTGCCCCTACTTACAGCTGTGTTGTACTTCATAGGAGCAGGTCCTTGTTCAGTGAGGAGCAGACACTCTACAATTCCTCCATGCTGTCTCCTCCTCTTATGACCACTCTCATACTGGGATCCGCAGTACTGGCACACCGCTTGACAGTACTGCTTTTTGTTTTTTATTGGCTGACAGCTTACTATGACATCTGCTGCCAACCAATAGCAGAGCTTCATGGGATCAAGCCCCACCCACCAGCACAAAGCTCGTGTAGAGCTCCCCCCAGCTGTCCTGCTGCTCTCTGACCACCATGTAGCTACTATTCACTGAATACCCTCCACTGCTCTCCTTGGATGGCACAGGGAGTGATGGTACCTACTTCTCCAGGCTGCCTGTGGGTACCAGACATCAGTTATCTACAGGAAAGGTAAGTGTCTGTGTGTAGAAAAAGGGGCATAACAACTATCTTCATGTGTGTGAGTGTGTGGAGATACATATCTCCATGTATGTGGTGAGCGCGTGCATGTGTGTGTCCATGTATGTGGTGAGTGCGTGCATGTGTGCATTGATGTATATGGCGAGTGTGTGCATGAAGGGGGGAGGTATCTTCTTAGTTATTCCAGTCTACTGTCTCTAGGTTTACAAGAAGATGGGAATCGCAGATAACACGTGACTTCAGAATCACACTTCAGGGGTTTTGTAATGGGAAACTTTGGAAACGCATAGAGCTGTATATGAGCTGTAGATATCTAAGGATTTATTTTTTTCTTTAATTAGATGGTTGCTAAGGTTGTACATATCCTTTAAGGCTAGTTTCGCACTAGCACTATCGCATGCGGCATAGCTGGATACTACCAGAGCAATGCTAGGCCCCATTGACTATAATGGGATCCGCCTTGTTTCTGGCATTAGTGCTGATATTCGACTGGACAAATACTGCTGCAATCATCGTTTTTATAAAGCCTAAAGACTGATAATGTAGAACATTTTACTCATTAAAGGGGTTGTCCCAACCAAACATCCAGGATCTGAAAATTTTTGTAATTAAACATTTAGCATAGTCACTGAGTTATTGAATAAACTCAATCTGTATAGTGCCTCCTGCTTTATGTTCATTTCCTTATTTCCCTGTCGAACTCTGTAACATTGCTGAGGTGATCGCACATGCTCAGTTCTATTTTTCTACTGCCAGCAGTCGAATCTACTATGGTAGTTACATGGAGAAAGCTGGAGCAGAAAGGACATGTCCCTGAGCTTTCAACTTGAAATAAGGGGAGCTCTGGATCCATGTCAGATACAGGGTCAGTTCCAGCTTAGTTTTAAAGAGATTGTCATCTCCTATATGATGTCTGATTTTCATGTTTTACATCAATCATGGGATAACCCCTTTAAGGATTATTTGCTGTCCACAGTGTATATAAGTTATTATTATTTATTAGAAAGCACCATTAATTCCATGGCGCTGTACATGTAAGAGGGGGTTACACATACGTAATATAAAACAACACAAGTACAATGTGCATGAACTTGGCAACAGAGGGGGTGAAGACCCTGCCCAAGAGAGCTTACAATCTACTAGGGAAAAGACAGTAGGTATATCTTAAATAGAGTCTCCAGTCTTGAAACGAACTCCATATGAAGATGGGTAGCTACGCAAGTGTCCATTATCACATCCTGATGACGTCTAACAGTTGTTCGCTTCAGGGGCGGACATACCGCGGTGCAGCCGGTTCGGCTGCACCGGGGCCCGGGACCGGAGGGGGGCCCTTTCTTCCCGGCGGCAGGTAGAGATGAGCGCTTCCATTTTGGAAGCGCTCATCTCTATATTCATCTGTATCGCCGTCCTTAGGACGGCGATACAGATGGATAATGCGGGGCAAGGGAGGGAGAGGCGTGTCCCTTCCCCGTTCCTCTGATAGGCTGCAGGCACTAGGCCTGTAGCCTATCAGAGGCCGGCACAGGCGGCGCGATGACGTCATCGCGCCGCCTGAGCCGTACAGCGCGGGACACAGGCCGGAAGAGGCCTGCATCGCGTCGCTGACAGAGGCAAGAAGGTAAGTATAACTGTTAATTTTTTTTTATTTAAGTTGGCACTCAGTGGGGGCACTATGGAGGAGAGGCACTATGGGGGCCACTTTGGAGGGGGAGCACAATGGAGAAGGAACACTATGGGGGCCACTATGGAGGAGGAGCACTATGGGGGGCCACTATGGAGAAGGAAAACTATGGGGGCTACTATGGAGGAGGAGCACTATGGGGGGCCACTATGGAGGAGGAGCACTATGGGGGGCCACTATGGAGAAGGAACACTATGGGGGCTACTATGGAGGGGGAGCACTATGGAGGGGGAGCACTATGGGGGGCCACTATGGAGAAGGAACACTATGGGGGCTACTATGGAGGAGGAGCACTATGGGGGGCCACTATGGAGGAGGAGCACTATGGAGGAGGAGCACTATGGGGGGCCACTATGGAGGGGGAGCACTATGGGGGGCCACTATGGAGGAGGAGCACTATGGGGGGCACTATGGAGGGGGAGCACTATGGAGGGGGAGCACTATGGGGGGCCACTATGGAGGGGGAGCACTATGGGGGGCCACTATGGAGAAGGAACACTATGGGGGCTACTATGGAGGAGGAGCACTATGGGGGGCCACTATGGAGGGGGAGCACTAGGGGGGGCCACTATGGAGGGGAGCACTATGGGGGGCCACTATGGAGGGGGAGCACAATGGGGGAGGAGCACTATGGGGGGCCACTATGGAGGAGGAGCACTATGGGGGGCCACTATGGAGGAGGAGCATTATGGGGGGCTACTATGGAGGAGGAGCACTATGGGGGGCCACTATGGAGGAGGAGCACTATGGGGGGCCACTATGGAGGAGGAGCACTATGGGGGGCCACTATGGAGGAGGAGCACTATGGGGGGCCACTATGGAGGGGGAGCATTATGGGGGGCACTCTGGAGGAGGAGGACGACTATGGGGGGCCCTATATATATACTGGCACTATGGAGGGCGAGGATCACTATGGGGGCCCTATCTTATATTCTGGCAGACATGGGGGCACTATGGAGAAGGGGGGGAGAGGAGCACTATTGGGGTCATTGTATAGGGGCACTAAGAGGGTTTTTTGGGTACATAGTAGGGGGCATTGGCACATTATGAGGGCACTATGGGGACATTGGCTGGCCGGGGGCACTAATTATTCTATTGTTGGGACTATTACTATCAGCTTAGCACAGTTATTTTTGGGGAACATTTTGGTTATAATTTAGTGTCAGGGACACTTTCCTGGGTGCAGTTATTTTAATTACTGAAGGCGGTAGTATTTGAGGGGGACTGTTTCTGCAGTATAGTTTTGGGGAGCACAGCGGGCACAGTATTGGGGAGTGGCAGGATGAGGAGTTCAAGAAGGTGGAAGAATGATAGAAAAGTAGGAATCTAAGATGTCTATTTGTCAAACTCCACAGAGAGAAGAGATGGCTGGAAGAAATCATCATGGCAGTCTGGTCTGAAAGGAAAAGATGAGGAAAGAGAACATCTACATCTAAGAAGACGTCACTGGATGTAGGAGGTATGTGGACCTGTATTAGGCTACTTTCACATCTGAGTTAGTGATTCTGGCAGGCTGGTCCAGCAGAGAACAGCCTTCTGGAATTCACCGGCTCTGGCACTGCTGGATGCAGACAGAATGCCCGCCGGCCCCATTAACTATAATGGGGTCAGGCAGAGATCCGGCCACAATCTGGCAAAAATGCAGAGAATCAGCGGGACACAAACCTCTGCATGACTGAGTCTGTGTCCGGCCAATTTCTTGCATTCTCTGCCAAATCAGGTGGCCGGAGCGTAGTGCTGCAGGTGTGAAAGTAGCCTTACCCTGTATGTTATGTATTGCTGTATGTAATGTTAGGACACCATAGGTTAGGTTGAGAATTTGGTTTGGGAACGGCGGGGGGGCCCAAACACATTCCTTGCACAAGGGCCCTCTGCTGTCTGTGTCCGCCCCTGGTTCGCTTCATGTCCTTAATAAAATAAGCCATGTTCATTTCACAACCCAACAAAAAGCAGTCTGTGCCTCATTTGTTCCGGTTAAGTAAAATGATGGTAAGTGCTCCTTAACACTCAGTCCTGTTATCTTGGATCCCAGGGTTGTGTTGTAAAGCATGTGATCCAAACTGCTTAATAAAAGTCATCCTCCTTGTCTCCAAGTAGTACTTTTCATCCAGTCAGAACACTTTTGCTGCTTCTATCCTGATTCCCAGGAAAGGCGGTCCTTACACCCACACCATTGGGCCCTTGGGCGTCAGACTGTCCTGTTGGGACTAAAAATATATATAAATGACCACACACGGGAACAGTTCCAGAACGGCATACTAGATGACCACTAATACATGCAATGGAATAAAGGTATAATAAGTTGTTTTAGAAAACCAAGTGGAGCGTGCATTAGCGGCAGCACGGACCCGGCAGGCTCTTTCACACATCAGTGAATCACAGAGCTGCGCTGACCATGGTCTCCACGTACCCACTAACTTTAATGTTCACACATCAATGGTATTCCAGAGACCGTGGGTCCGGGGTGACACCGCAGAATCATGCCCTGTTTTTGTCTGTGATTACAGATCCCTCACACACATTACAGTCTATGACATGCCATCCATGTTTGGGCCATGGTTTCCACGGACCACTGTTAGGAGACGCACTGGAAATTAATTTTTTAGTTTAGCAGTTTCCGTGGAATACGGGTATCACATGAAGGGCAAAAAAAACGGATGTCATCACAGTAATGTGAAAGAGACTTAACAGAAATTAAAAAATTTCCTAATTTGTACAAGAAATTAGAACATTTCCAAGCAGATATGTCATGTCGATATGTTCCTCAAGCACAGGTTTACATTGGGAAGTGTTACAGGATTTCTATGCATAACATAATGTTATACTGTCAAGGGTGTAGCTATAGGGGATGCAGAGGTAGCAGTTGCTACCGGGCCCAGGAGCCTGAGGGGGCCTAAAGACCCTTGTGCCGCATAAAAAGACACCGGTATTATAGTAATTCCATGCTGGTCAAGTTACACCTCTAGCTGGGGGGAAGGGGTTAGGTCAAGAGTTTGGCATGGGGCAGTGCCATTTCAGAAGGCTATGTGTTTCCCTGACCCTGGCCACAAAGCACTGAGGGGAGGGTGCCCAAGCTGAACTCTAGCACCAGGGCCCATGAGCCTTTAGCTATGCCCCTGTATACTGTATTTTCACACTTAGTCCCTATAATCCTTGTTTTTCTAGCAAACTCATTCACTAGAATAGGTGAGTCTTGGGGGAAAGTCAGACTTAAATGGTGCATGCTTTGATTGGCCCATTGACTGTAATAGTGTAATACTGTGTGTTCAGTCCGGGTGCTGTCCATTCTACTTTGGACAGCCCCTGGAAGTCAATATCATTTCTCTGACTGAGCTCTAATAAGCGTATAAAAAAATTATTATAAGTGTTAAAAAAAATCCTTACAATATTCTGCTCGGCATAACATGCAGCATCATGCACAGATATGAAGACTTGCTGTTCACTGAGATGATCCATGATACCAATGGAGACCAAAGTTCTAAGCACTTTAGCTAGAAAGCAAAAAGAGAATAAAACGTTTCAATTTTTTAAATTCTAATAAAAAAAACTTTATTTAAGGATGTGGCAGGAACACACAAGATTTTATTATGTCTTTCTACAGGTTACAGCATAATCACCTGCTGTCTGGACACTATTGTATGTATTTCTTGTACCAATTTCATGGAGTTGGTTCTGCTATAGCAGCCTCCTCTCTTTTGAGAAAATTATCCTTATTCATCACTACTTTAAGTACGTGGTTTTGTGGCTTCACAAGACCATTAGATCTGACTGAAGAAGTCTGTGGCTTTTCGACAAAACCCACTGCTCCCTTATTCCTAATTTTATATGTTTTTTTTTTTCAATAAAATTTTTAGACTTTCACACCTTGATCTGCCCTATTCTTTCTCCTGTCTACTACTAGTACAGGGCCTGATTGGAACACCTGCAGCAGGAGGGTGCTACCCCAGTCTATATCGGTACATCCAGTCTATGTGCATACATCAGTGTTGTCTGAGAAGCATTATTTAGTAAGCGGGTCTATTATTCCAATTTCTTCCTCATGAGACATGGTCCTTTCTTTATATTTCTTTGTATTTCTATCCTTGCACACTATAGGAAAAAACCCCAGCCTATAGGAGCTCCCACATTCCCAGCCACTAAATAGGCCGGTGCTTTTTCCTATAGTGTGCAAGGACGACCACCACTGATGGATTGCAGGGTGGTCGTAACCACAGAAACAAACAGTGTATAATGTGATGGAAAAATTAATCCAGCCAGCAAAGGAGGCAATATGGTCAATCACAATACATTAGTAAGTGTCTTGTATTAACGTTATCTATATGATAAATGCCATTTGCTGAAGCGAGATTTAAATGCAATTCTCATACACTGTAATTTTTATTGCTTATTTTGGGGACCACAACCATAGGGGTTGTGCAGTGTTTCCCAACATACTGTACACGTGATCATTATGTCTGCCATATGAAACCTTTTTGTCTTCATATTAAAGTCTATATAAATTTGTGCATCCTCAACAATTGTTGCGTTGCCTTAGTCCAGGTTCACCTCTGCGTTTGGAACTCTGGCACTGTAATCCAGTCACTGTATCCGGTGTACATGTCCACTTTTAGATGGCCAAAAGTCAGCATATATGCTGAAAAGTGGCCGAATTACCACCGGATCCCATTACAGTGAATGGTGATCCACCGGTGCACAGTGGTATTCAGCTATGCCGGATATGGTGAACTCAAGCAGTCTGTTCCTCTGCTGGATGTGAATTCAGGCTTAAGCTGGTTCACACGGGCTAACTGGGCGGCCGATAATTGGGAAGGAAGCGTTTATTTACATGCAGCGATCTCCTTCACTGTATAAGGATGGAAGATCATTATCTTCATACAGAATCATGGTTTCTGAGCAGCAGATCGCTGTTTAGACCACATGAAGCGTTTCACTCATTCACTGGGTGATGGGCAGCACATTTACACTGGCAGATTGTTGGGAACGACCGTTCGCAGGAACAGTTGTTCCTAGTAATCTGCCCGATTCTCGGGTTGTGTAAATGCACTTTTACAGCTGCGATCCTGAAAATCACTAGACAGACAGATAGATTAGATAAAATGTTCACTTTTCTTTGTTATACAATTAACACCAGGTAAGTGATAATCACCTTTGTAATGACGATATCATGCTTCATTTCCCTTTTACTAATGTAATACAGTGGTCTCTCAAGTTACAATATTAATTGGTCCCAGGACGACCATTGTATGTTGAAACCATTGTAACTTGAGCAATCTGTTCTAAAACCCAAAAATGTCATCCAAGATAAGAGGAAATGAATAATTAAGAAAAATAAGCAGATAACTAAGACAGATAAAACAAGTCCTTACATATAACAGTCAGGAACAGACGATAACTAGCAACTAATCCAGCTATTTTGTTATATTTGCTATATTTCTTTAAGAGAAGTGACCTTGATTGGTTGGATCTGAGTCTGAGACATTGTATGTTGAGTCTGGTTTCAACTTATGATGGGTCAGAAAAGACTATTGTATGTTGTAAATATTATTCTGAGGCCATTGTATCTTGAGGGACCACTGTACTACATAATGAATTACTGGAGCAGTAGATATAAAGAATTAGAAGGTGCTCACCATTGCATCCGGCAAGGAGAAGATGCATGCCAGCCTTCTGACACTCAACACACATCTAGATAACATGAAGAACAAATGCCATTAGGTTTAAACGGACATACAAAAAAAATCAATCAAGCACAACCTTAGGGCAAACACCATCAAATTATTTCAGCAATTGTGTAGATATCAATGAAATCAAATTGGAAAGAGACATGACCATGTACCTCAAGATGCCTTGGCTTAATTCCAAAAAAAAAACCATGGTAGAAATGTTTAGAAAACACTCAGTGGGAGTTTTATAAAGACTTGTGCTTTCTGTCCAGTCTTAATATCCCAGAGGATGCACCACATTTATGACAAGGTGCAGGCCTCATCATAAATTAGGTGCCTCCCCGCTGCAGTCCGTGTGCCTAAACAGAAATCTGGTGAGAATCAAGATAAATTTGTTTCGGCTGTTGGGTACGCCCCTGCCCTTGCCATGACTTCTTTTGGAAAAGTGTTGAGGGTGGCATAAAAAGAGGCACTTTTTTTTTTTTTTTTTTAAAGGTGCATTTAAAAAGTGGCAAACACACAGCTTACAACTTTTTAAAGCCACTTTTCTGGTCCAAGGAAGATGATAAATGTCCCCCTCAGGGGCGTAGCTATAGGGGGTGCAGAGGTAGCAGTCGCTACCGGGCCCAGAAGCCTGAGGGGGCCCAAAGACCCTTGTGCCGCATAAGAAGACACACAAAGCACTGAGGAAAGGGGGGCCCAAGCTGAACTCTTGCACCAGGGCCCATGAGCCTTTAGCTACGCCCCTGCTCCCCCTTTATGTGAGTATACCCTTAAAGGGGTTGTCCAGCCCTTTCATATTGTTGACTTAGGGCTCATGCACACGAACGTGTATTTTGTCTGTATCGTTCCTTTTTTTGTGTGGCCCCATTAAAATGAATGGTACCATATATGGGCCTCAAAAAAAAAAAGTGTTTCACTTCTGTGTCTGTATGTCCACATGTCTGTTCCGCCAAAAAAATAGAACATGTCCTATTCTTGTCCATTTTGCAGACAAGGACAGGCATTGTTACCATGCATCTGCAAAAAAAAAACCCGATACAACACGGATGTCACACTGATGTCATCTGTTTTTTGTGGATCCGTGTTTTGCGGACCGCAAAATACATACAGTTGTGTGCATGAACCGTTATACTCAGGATAGGTCATCAATATCAGATTGTCCGACACTGCTCACCCCTGCCAATCAGCCATTTGGTAGTAGCTCCAGCGCTGGAGCTACACAGATTTGTCTATTGTGTAGTGGATGTAATTTGTTACTGCAGCACTACCCCCATTCACTTCAATGGGAACAATGCTGCACTAACCAACTCTGCCTACTACACCATGGACGGACCTATGCAGTTATTCCCAAACAGCTGATCAGTGAGGGTGAGGGATGACGGACCCCCAACAAACAGAAATTGATGGCCTATACAGTATATATACCTCTTTAAAATTTCATTTTACCACCATCTCTCTGCTAAGCTTTCAAAGTAATGGTGGTCACTTGGTTATGGGGTTCAGTGTATTACTGGCGAGCCATATGGCCCTCATATACTGCCGTATGCATGAGCCCTACATTCAATTGTTCTGATAATAGGTCTGTAATGAGAAATTGCAGTTTATTTCCTTCCCTTATATAACTGTGCATCTACACTGGCGTCTGAAGAATGGCCTCATGTCAGGACTTTCCTTCCATTCTCTTACTCTAATGGTGCCTACACGTTTAACAGTCTTTTTCGTGCTGCTTTCTTAAAAGAGGACCTTTCACCATTCCTGACATGACTGGTTTAATAGTTTCATGCATTCCCCATGTAAGAACAATTCTGGAGCATCTATTCTTATGTCTTTATGTTGTGCCATTTCTTTATTATTTCTACTAGAAGTTTTGAATGAATTGCTAGCAGTCTGCAGTAAGGGTACAGAGGGGAGGTAACCAGTTGGGGGGGTGTACCTGCACAGTCTGAACATGGCAGCACTGATTGGATAGAGTCAGACTGTGCAGGTACATACCCCCAACTGGTTACCACCCCTCTGTACCCTTACTGCAGACTGCTAGCAATTCATTCATAAGTTCTAGTAGAAATAATAAAGGAACGGCACAACATAGAGCCATAAGAATAGATGCTCCAGAATTGTTATTACATAGGAAATGTATGAAACTATTAAAATAGGCATGTCAGGAGAGGTGAAAGGTCCTCTTTAAAAATTATTCATTAAATGACAATAAATGATACACATTAATGAGACTGATCAATCTACCTGTATGAAAAGACGAGCTCCAGCAATGTCAATGAATATAATCCCACTGCAGTCAATGATAAGTGACTTGATTTCAGTGTCTGCAGAGAAAAAAATAATTTTACTACAATTGCAACTTCATCCATAAACTAAACAGCTGTTTTTAAGACTATTATATATATATATATATATATATATATATACATATACACACACACACAGCACATACATACAGTGATCCCTCAATATTAATTAGTTCCTGGACAACCATTATATTTTGAAACAATTGTAACTTGAGTAATCGGTTCCGAAGCCCCAAAATGTCATCCAAGATAAAAGAAAATGAAGATTTAAGAAAAATAAGCAGATGACTAAGACAGATAAAGCAAGTGCTTACATATACCAGTCAGGAATAGCTGATAACTAGTAACTAATCCAGCTATTTTACCAGAGAAGCGACCTTGATTGGTTGGATCTGAGTCTGAGACATTGTATGTTAAGTCTGGTATCAACTTACGATGGCCCAGAAAAGACCATGGTATGTTGTAAATATTGTATCCTGAGGCCATTGTATCTTGAGGGACCACTGTATATAGCTACACATGCGACCCACACACATTGATGATGAGTAGAAAGAATTGAGAATACTTGTAGGCTGCTGATAAGTGGCTTTGTTCAGAAGTGGGATTATACACCGGTCCTGGTGAAGTGTAACCCACCTCTTGTCTCTGCTGAATGCACCATTTTTTCATTTTTTTTAAATGAAGTACAATCTGCAGGCAGATGTATTAGAGCAGGAGGAGCTTAGCAGATTGATATATAGTTTAATGGGAAAATATTGAGCAAAACATGTAATTTATCCATTTAAAGGGGGTTATCTTATGATTGATGTAAAAAAATAAAAATCAAACATCATGTACGCCCCACCATACTGGTGTAGAGCTATAATAATTATTTTTAGGGACAAATTTGAAAACCAAATATACTGTAATATGTGATTTATGACTATAGGTCAAAATATGAATATATTTAGCATAATTTCCAGGTGCATCTCAATAAGTTAATAAGAATATCATCAAAAAGTTCATCTATTTCAGTAATTCAATTCAGAAAGTGAAATGCATATATTCTATAGATTTATCACACACAGATTGATCTATTTAAAGTGTTTATATCTTTTAATGTTCATGATTATGGCTTACAGCTAATGAAAACCCAAAAGTCAGTATCTCAGAAAATTAGAATATTATTTTTTAATGCAGAAATGTTAGCCTACTGAAAAGTATGTACATCAGGGGCATAACTACCATAGCGGCAGACTCTACCCTCTAAAGGAACAACTTGTCAGGTCTGGTCATCAGAGAACATAGGTTCTATGTTTTGCTTGGTTTTCTGAGTTTTTGTGTGTTTCTGTTTAGTGCCTACGCCTTGCCTTGAACCACGTTCACACTGTGGGTTGTTTTGGAGCCAACGCCCAGCTTCTTGTTTGGTTGTCTACTCAGGGTTAATACTCAGGTGCTGGGCTGAGTGGCTTCTCTGAATCTGGTCCATTCAGAACCTGGGGGTGGGATTTCTTCCTGCATATATACCTACCTTCCTCTCTGCTCCTTGCTGGTTTTTGCAATTCTTTGCTATTCCTGCTTGCGTTGTATTGTGTATCCTGACTGCTGATTTGACCCTTGGCTTGTATCTGACTACTCTACCGTCTTCCGATTTTGTACTTTGTTATTCCTGGTTTTGACGCGGCTTCCTGACTATCCATTTGGTGTTTTGTCTGTCTTGTTTGTTGTTCCCTGTTCCCTGCACCTTATACAGTGTATTTTTCAGTCCTCGTGGTTGTCGCCCCACGGTTTAGCGTGGGTGAGGCAATAGGCAGGGACAGAGGGTTGGGTAAGCTCAGGGCACACGCTCCTCTGTTGTCTGTTTATCCCAACCTTGACAGAAAAACCAGCCAGAAAATACCTGTAACCTGTATACTGCCAGCTATGTTTATTCCACCTATGGAGCAAATGTCAGTGGTGGTAGCTCAGGTCTAGGCCTTGACCAATTTGATTCAGGATCTTGCTATACGCCTTCAGGTTCAGGAAAACATGCAGGCCTCGGCTCCTGTGTCTGCACCCCTGGTTCCCACACCTGCAACCTGAACCTAAGGTCCCCCTTCCTGATTTTTTTTACAGTGACCGTAAGAAATTTTTTCTGTTTCAGGAAGGATGTATTTTGTATTTTTCTTTACGACCTCGGTCGTTTGTAACTGAAGCGCAAAAGGTGGGTTTGGTTATGTCTCTCCTGCGCGGAGACCCCCAAACCTGGGCCTTTTCTTTACCCACTGCCTCTCCTTTGCGCTCATACCTTGACAAGTTTTTTGTTGCGCTGGGTCAGATATATGATGAGCCAGATCGCCCAGCGTTAGCTGTATCCCAGTTATTGTCTCTACGTCAGGGTGGACAGATGGCAGAAAATTACTGTGCTAGTTTTAGACAATATGTGACCGATTCCGGGTGGAATGATAGGGCTTTGAAAGACCTTTTCATGACTGGACTGTCTGACCGTGTGAAGGATTTGTTGTTAGCCCATGCTGAACCTAAAACACTTGACGAAGCTATGACCCTGGCCGTCCGGGCAGATAGACGTCTAAGATCCAGGCGACCTCCTCGGGTGTCTCCTGCTCCTCAGCCAATCCTCAATCCGGTCTCCAGCCAATCCGGACCGGAACCGATGGAACTCGGCAGTATTACGCCTAAGCAGAGAAGGGAACATCGTACGAGGAATCATTTGTGCTTCTACTGCGGGAGTCCGGATCATCTGCTGAAGTCCTGTCTGAAGAAAACCTCAGCAGGAAAACTTCCACTCCTAGACAGTTATCGGGAGGACTGTCTAGGAGCTCAGGTACCCTCTAATGTTTCTAGAGTATTTTTGCCCTGCACCGTCTCTTTCCAGTCAGCCTCACGTGTTGGACAGGCTTTCTTGGATTCTGGTTCAGCCGCCAACTTCATTGATTTTGAATTTGTTTCCCAAATATTGCCTTCTTTGATTCCCGTCCCCTCCTATCCAGGTGTCTAGTGTCGATATGACCCCTCTGCAAGCCGGTTTGGTCAAATTCCGTACTCCTGAAATAAGACTGGTGGTGGGTGCACTACATATTGAATATTGTTCT
This sequence comes from Rhinella marina, assembly GCA_900303285.1. Classification (NCBI taxonomy): domain Eukaryota; kingdom Metazoa; phylum Chordata; class Amphibia; order Anura; family Bufonidae; genus Rhinella; species Rhinella marina. Next base: position 167,357 of record ONZH01002022.1, read on the forward strand.
TTCCTTGTAATGAAAGATTTGTCTGTGGACATTATTCTGGGTCTTCCTTGGCTTCAGCTGCACAATCCAGTTATTGATTGGGTGAGTCAGGAATTAGTTCACTGGGGCCCTCAGTGTAAGGCCCATATGTCTCAAGTTTCCCTTTGTTCTACCAATGTATGTGATTCTGAGATCCCGGAGTTTATTTCAGATTTTGCAGACGTTTTTTCGAAACCTCTGTCTCAAGTCTTGCCTCCACACAGAGACTTTGATTGTAAGATTGATCTATTACCTGATGCCAAGTTACCTAAGGGTCAGATTTATAATCTGTCTGTGCCAGAAAGAGAGTCTCTAAAACAATACATCGATGAGAGTTTGGCTATAGGACACATTCGGCCTTCCGAATCTCCTACGGGGGCTGGTTTCTTTTTTGTTGAGAAAAAAGATGGGGGTTTGAGACCATGTATTGACTACCGTGAACTTAATAAAATCACTATTAAAAACTCTGGACCGCTTCCCCTCATCCCGGACCTCCTGAATCAGGTTCCGGGGGCCAACTGGTTCTCCAAATTAGATCTACGGGGAGCTTATAACCTGATTCGGATCCGGAAAGGGGATGAGTGGAAGACAGCTTTTAATACGCCTCTGGGACACTTTGAGTATCTGGTTATGCCTTTTGGTTTAAGCAATGCCCCAGCTGTATTCCAAGGTTTTATGAATCATATCTTTCATGACTGTATTGGGGTTTTTATGGTGGTCTATCTGGATGATATCCTGATATTTTCTACTGATCTGGATTCACACCGTAAACATCTTCGTCTGGTGTTATCCCGTCTGCGTAATCATTCTCTGTTTGCTAAACTACAAAAATGCATTTTTTGTGTACAAAAAGTTTCATTCTTGGGTTATGTGGTCACTCCTTCTGAGGTTCAGATGGATCCGTGTAAGGTTCAGGCAATCACGGATTGGGTTCGGCCCACGGATTTAAAATCCCTTCAACGTTTTCTTGGTTTCGCCAATTATTACAGGAATTTTATCAAGAACTTTTCCGTAATTGCCAAGCCGCTCACGGATCTTACCCGCAAGGGGGCTGATCCCAGTAACTGGTCTCCTGCTGCGTACTCTGCGTTTGAGGAACTCAAGAAAGCGTTCTCCTCTGCGCCTGTGTTAATTCAACCTGATCTCTCTCAGCCATTCATTGTTGAGGTAGATGCTTCTGAGGTCGATGTAGGGGCAGTTTTATCTCAAGGGTCAGCTGCTCTCACTAACCTCAGACCATGTGCATTCTTTTCCAAGAAATTCTCGTCTTGTGAAAGGAATTATGATATTGGGAATCGCGAGCTCCTTGCCATCAAATGGGCGTTTGAAGTGTGGTGCCATTTCCTGGAAGGAGCTCTTCACCCAGTGACAGTGATCACAGATCACAAAAATCTTGTGTACTTGGATAATGCAAAACGTCTCAATGCCCGTCAAGCTAGATGGGCGTTGTTTTTCTCTCGTTTTAATTTTGTGGTCACTTTCCGACCTGGTACCAAGAATGTCAGGGCTGACGCCTTGTCTCGGAGTTTTGGTATCCCTGAGGGTCCTGAGTCGGAACCCGGTAACATCTTACCTGCTGGTACTGTTTTGGCAGCCATCTCCTCTCACCTCTCAGATCAAATTCGCTCCAAACAAAATTCTGCCCCAAGAGACCTTCCGGAAGGCAAAATGTTTGTTCCCTTGTCCCTTCGATTGAGAGTGTTAGAGGAGACACACTGTTCTGTACTAGCAGGTCATCCAGGTGTTCGGGGAACACTAGATCTACTGAAAAGAAACTACTGGTGGCCACATATGAATACTGACGTTCATGCATTTGTTCTAGCTTGTCAGGTCTGTGCGCGAGGAAAGGTCCCCAGGAGACGTCCTGAGGGACCTCTTCTCCCGCTCCCAGTGCCAGACAGGCCTTGGTCTAACGTGTCTATGGATTTTGTTACCGATCTGCCACTCTCTCAAGGGTTCTCTGTTATATGGGTGGTGGTGGATCGTTTCTCTAAGATGGGCCATTTTGTTCTGCTAAAGAAGCTGCCTTCAGCAGAGGAATTGGCAGATCTATTTATTCAACATATTGTGCGTCTCCACGGTATTCCTGATGAGGTTGTGTCTGACAGGGAGGTACAATTTGTGGCTAAGTTTTGGCGAGCTTTCTGTTCTAAGCTTGAGGTAAAATTGTCCTTTTCCTCTGCCTTCCATCCCGAAACTAATGGGCAGACGGAGAGGATGAATCAAGAGCTCATACAGTACCTTCGTCTTTTTGTTTCTGACTGTCAACATCTGTGGGTCTCATATCTTCCGTTAGCAGAGTTTGCCATCAACAATCACACTAGTTCATCCACACTCACATCTCCTTTCTTCTGTAATTATGGATTCCATCCCAGGTTTTCCTTCTCGTCATCGTCAGTTTCGGATACCCCTCGTGCTGAGTCCATAACTAACCAACTGTGCACAGTGTGGTCGCAAGTTCAGCAGAACTTGAAAAGAGCACAAAGGTTAATGGTCCATTCATCCAGAAGTAGGCGTACTGTCTCTGAAACTTTTGTTGTGGGTGACAAGGTCCTATTGTCTACTAAGAACCTTAAGTTGAAAGTTCCGTCTCTGAAATTGGCTCCTAGGTTCATTGGTCCGTTTACCGTAACTCATGTTATTAATCCGGTATCGTTCAAGGTGGCGTTGCCCTCTGACTGGCGGGTTCACAATACGTTCCACAAGAGTCTGTTGAAACGCTATGTGGATCCTGTGGTACCCCTCCCTGACCCTCCCTCGCCATCTGTGGTGGAGGGTGATCTCGAGTATGAGATAGAGAGGATTGTCGATTCCAGACTGGTCAGGAACTCTCTTCAATACCTCATTCATTGGAAGGGTTTCGGTCCTGAGGATAGATCCTGGGTCCCTGCTAGGGATGTTCATGCTCCACGATTGGTTAAATCTTTTCATCGGGACTATCCGTCTAAACCATCCTTAGAGTCCAAGGGTCCGGAGGCCCCTCGTGGAGGGGGGGTACTGTCAGGTCTGGTCATCAGAGAACATAGGTTCTATGTTTTGCTTGGTTTTCTGAGTTTTTGTGTGTTTCTGTTTAGTGCCTACGCCTTGCCTTGAACCACGTTCACACTGTGGGTTGTTTTGGAGCCAACACCCAGCTTCTTGTTTGGTTGTCTACTCAGGGTTAATACTCAGGTGCTGGGCTAAGTGGCTTCTCTGAATCTGGTCCATTCAGAACCTGGGGGTGGGATTTCTTCCTGCATATATACCTACCTTCCTCTCTGCTCCTTGCTGGTTTTTGCAATTCTTTGCTATTCCTGCTTGCATTGTATTGTGTATCCTGACTGCTGATTTGACCCTTGGCTTGTATCTGACTACTCTACCGTCTTCCGATTTTGTACTTTGTTATTCCTGGTTTTGACGCGGCTTCCTGACTATCCATTTGGTGTTTTGTCTGTCTTGTTTGTTGTTCCCTGTTCCCTGCACCTTATACAGTGTATTTCGTAGTCCTCGTGGTTGTCGCCCCACGGTTTAGCGTGGGTGAGGCAATAGGCAGGGACAGAGGGTTGGGTAAGCTCAGGGCACACACTCCTCTGTTGTCTGTTTATCCCAACCTTGACACAACTTTTAGCAAATGAGGCAGTGGAAAAATGGCCCAAGGGTCATTGAAAAGGGTTTAGGCAGAAACCCTTCTGTCCTGTGTGGGGGCTTGGTTTGATCCTTACTATGGGGCCCTTACTGCTCTATGTACGCCACTGATGTACAGTATATGCATTCAATACATAGTCAGGCCTTGTTTTGGATTAATTACTGCATCAGTGCAACATGACATGGAGGTGATCAGCCTGTGGCACTGCTGAGGATGGAAGCCCAGATTTCTATGATAGCAGCCTTCGGCTCGTCTGCATTGATGGGCCTGGTGTCTCTCGTCTTCCTATTGACAATATCTCATAGATTCTCTATGAGGTTAAGGTCAGGCGAGTTTGCTGGCCAATCAAGCACAGTGATACTTTGATTATTAAACCAGGTATTGGTACTTTTGGCAGTGTGGACAGGTGCCAAGTCCTGCTGGAAAATGAAATTAGCATCTCCATGAAGATTGTCAGCAGAGGGAAGCATGAAGTGCTCTAAAATTTCCTGATAGACGGCGGCACTGACTTGATAAAACACAGTGGACCTACACCAGCAGATGACATGGCTCCCCAAACCATCACTGATTGTGGAAACTTCACACTGCACCTCAAGCAGCTTGGATTAAGTGCCTCTCCCCTCTTCCTCCAGATTCTGGGACCTTGATTTCCAAATGAAATGCAAAATTTACTTTAATCTGAAAACAGGACTTTGGACCACTAAGCAACAGTCCAGTCATTTTTCTCTTTAGCCCAGGTAAGACGCTTCTGACATTGTCTCTGGCTCATAAGTGGCTTGACACAGGGAATGTGACAGTTGTAGCCCATGTCCTGGATACATCTGTGTGTGGTGGCTCTGCAAGCACTGACTCTAGCAGCAGTCCAATCTATGTGAATCTCTCCCAAATTCTTGAACGGCCTTTTCTTGGCAATTCTTCCAAGGCTGCAGTTATCCTTATTGCTTGTGCCCCTTTTTCTACCGCACTTTTTCCATCCAATAACCCTTTGTGGCTTACCTCCTTGTGGAGGGTGTCAATGACAGTCTTCTGGACAACTGTCTGGACAGCAGGCTTCCCTATGATTGTGTAGCCTACTGAACCAGACTGTGGAACCATTTAAAGGCTTGGGAAACCTTTGTAGGTGTTTTGTGTTGATTAGCTTATTAGAGTGTGACACCATGGTCTACAATATTGAACATTTTCACAATATTCTATATTGTGAAATAGATTGAAATAGATTACTATGTTTTAATAAATCTATAGAATATATGAGTTTCCCTTTCAATTGGATTACCGAAATAAATTAACCTTTTGATGATATTCTAATTTATTGAGATGCACCTGTATTGTGACCTCTAAAATGCTGGGAATTACAATTCCAATAATCTGCAGTGACTCCAAAATAAAAATAAAATCACAAACGTGTCTATTTTTTATTATGGTCACTGACTGTAAAATGTATCCTCATTTTGGGGCCTGTCTGTGCATTTACAGATGGTTGCCAACCCTGCTCAGGTAACCCTCAGCATTCAAGCACTAAAAAAACATATTGGCTTTACCATTGCATAATACTAAAATCAGCGGCACATTCACAGAGCAATCATTTTCATTCTGATAATTTTTTTGAATAAACAATATTGTACCTTGTTCTAGTTTTATGTTGCATCCATCTAGATGATAAACTGGGTTCGCAATTCCTGTATCCTACAACATAAAATACGGTTAAATCTAATACAATTCATGAATGTATTTGTGCAGAGGAGCTCCTCCCTAGATCTTTGAAAGATGAGCCATAAAAATATCATGGAAGTATATAAATATTTGGGGTCATTTATGAAATTAGTGAAAAGTATAACTGGCTTAGTTGCCCATAGCAACCAATAACACAATCACTCTGATAGAAATGATCTCAACCAAGGGACAAAAATGTGCCTAGAGTTGGTCGCATTTTGAGGGGAAGGAGATTTTTTTATGCAATGTATTGTATTGTTATGTTTGACTTGTGTGATTACTTACGGTAATCTCCATTGGTTTATCATTCCCCTGATTAACTAATAACTGAGGAAATGTGTTTATTATTAGTTCATCAGGAGATTGTTTTCATCAGAGGATAATTTTGGAGGCTTCCCTATCTAATATTTGTGCACTTCTTCACATATTTGTGTAGTTCTTTTTTGTATTATGTTGTGATATATACAAGGCCAGAAATGTTGGCATTTCTTTGAAAGGGATATCTGTATAAAAATCATTCTATTTTGGACATCAGTAAAAACTGTATTTTTATACATCTGTAATTTGGTTTCTATGTATGTTTAGAAAAATCTAATCAGTGATTTGGTGTAGATATGAGCCATAACTTTTTTTTTCTTAAAGCACCCTATGCTTTATATTCCACCGCTTATTGATGATAGAAGCTAATAAGTTATACTTCCCACGAGAAAGAATTAATCAAGGTTCTCATTATCACTTTTTCTGATATATTTTATAATATTCAGAACCAGAGATGCTCTATCCCAGAAGATAAAAATGTCCTATATAATATGGTTCTTTGGTATAGCTCCTAAAGAAGCGGCACTTACCTAACATATAATAAAAGTATTTAAATGGAGTTGTGTAAAGTGGAACCTCTTTAAATGGAAAATTAATATAATTGCTTTATGTCTTGGCCAGACAATTCCACTATTTGGCATATGAATGTGAGATTGTCAGGGCCCATCACCAGAGGTTGTCCCACCTTGGACATTTATGGTATATTGATAGGCTATGCCTTAGATGTCAGATAGGTGCAGGTCCCACCTCTGTGTCAAGGACAGTGTACTCTCCCTTCACTGCTATGAGACTGTCGCTGAGTGGGCAACATCAACTATTTCCAGTCACCTAGCAGTGAATGGAGAGCAAGCTGCACAAGCACATCCACTCCTCTGTTCACTGCTATGGGACTACCAAAAATAGCCAAACCAGTTACTATATCTTAGTTATTTTTGGAACTCCCATAGCAGTGAATGGCTAGTGGTTGTGCTTACTCTCCATTTACTTTGGGGCTCTGTTCTATAGATAGGTGCCGATTCTACCTCTGAGACCTGCTCCTATCAGTTTTACAGCCTATCCTATTGATAGGCCATGAATGGTCCAGAGGGGAAATCCCTTTTAATGCCATTTCCAAATAGTTATATACTCACTTATTTAATTTAAGGTTATATTCTAAGGTCAACACTTTGTCACTGTATCCAACAGAGCAGAGAATTGCGATGGTGAAGGGACTTATGATTTGAAGCACTTTGCATAATAAGGGAGAGTATCCACAACTGAAAAAGCAAATACCTGGTACCATCAACAGAGAAAACAGATCATCAGTAGTAAAGACCTTAAAGGGGTCTTTTATACTGATGACCTATCCTGGATCTGTAGTCCTTATCTGTGAACTCCTGACACTTGATAAACACTCATTTAAGCCATTTTATCAGTTTGATAAGAAATTAGCTATAATGAATGTTTAAGAAAAGTACAGATAAGGCCTATAGATCCAGCCGACAGAGCAGCTCTCTGACGCATCCAGTGTGAAGCAGAGAGCCTGCTTTTTAATAAAGTCCAATAAAAAAAATATTTTCAGTAAAAAATTAGTAGAATGAAAGAATAAAAAAAAATGCACCCAAAGGTGTCCATGGCCTTTAAATTTTTTTCTGGGTGATACTGTCTCTTTAAATAAAAGGGCAGACTTGGCGTTCAGTATATACATAGAATTAGCCTTACCACAACTGAGACGCTCATCTTCATGCCTTGTTCCATGGCTTTTAATGCTTTCTCTCTCCTCCTTATCTTTTCCTGTGTCAGCCCCACGATCCTGCTCATTGTTTCCTTAAAGATGTCCCTGTTGCCGTAGTAAATGGGGGAGTTATAAGACAGGATCTTCACGCCTGGGATTTCAAAACACTGAAAACAAGAATGCAGACAAAGGGTCTATAATTTTTGGCAGTGGATCCTGGAAGCAGTTTTATATCTTAAGAAAGTGGAAATTTATAGCTAAAATATGCCATTGTTTGAGAGATGTGTTATTGGCAGCTAAATGCATTATTCCTGTCTTGTGTGATTTATGTGTTGCTCTAATTGTGGTTTGGATGGCGCCCTGCTTCTTGTGCTGAAAAATATGTTCCTGTATACTCTTGTTGAAAACTGTGAAAATCAAAAAGTAACTCCAATCACCTTCTTCCTATTACAGTAGGTCTACAGTGATGGCTAACCTCCGGCACTCCAGCTGTGGTGAAACTACGACTCCCAGCATGCTCCATTCTATTTATGGAGCTCTGAGAACAGCCAAGCAAGTGTGCATCTTGGGAGTTGTAGCTTTACCGTAGCTGAAGTGCCAGCGGTTAGCCATCACAGTACTAGGTGATCCTCAATTTACTTTTTCAGTCATTGCTAAATACTGGACAATCGTTATTTAATCTAGGTTCAACCCCCATCTGGGCACTTATATCAGCCATTTATGCCAAAAGGATACTCCATATTCTTATGTCTTTGTTGCACATTGCGACCAATCAGTACTCAGCTTTCATTTTTTTCAGAGCAGGATAAGAGATAAAAGCTAAACTCTGACTGATTACTATGGACAACAAAGACAGTCCTACTGTTAGACAGTTTTGATAACTAAGGACCAGTGTGGCAAATGGTGCTTTTATGGAGCCCTTCATTCCAGAGATAGATAGATAGATAGATATAGATAGAGAGGTTCTGTAATCGCAAATGTTGCACTGACAGTCGCACCCTCACAGGTTTGTATTTCTGCTGACTGCCGTGATAGGACCACGGAGACTTGGACCTCTGCCATGTTACTGCCTTGATCATACCCTGCCTCAGGTGGGATATAATAGAATACCGGTAAAAATCCCTATACACTAAAACTATTTTGTCATTTAAAAAAATTATAAAACAAAAAGTAAATATAATTGGTATTGCTGTGTCCGAAGAGAAGAAAGTTAACGTTTCATTCTTACTGCAGAGTGAACTGTGGAAAAAACAAAACCCTAAAAACAGTAGCAGAATTGCTTTGAAAGTTTTTTTTTTTTTGTTAAGTCAGGTGCACCCTAAATAGTACTATGAAAAATACAACTTGTCCCACGTAAAACAATTCCTCATATGGCAATGTCGACGGAAAAATAAAATCGTTATGGCTATTGAAATTTGGAGATGGAAAAAAAAAACGAAAAAAAATGTAGGCTTTCTTAAAGGGTTTCTGTCACCAGTTTTGAGCATATAAAACAGGATGACATTTGCAATGTGCAAATGTCACCTGATGCCCAATCTGTTATTTATTTTCTTATTGCTGTGCCCGTTTTTGTAAAAAATAAACTTTTGTGATATGTAAATTAACCTTACGAGGTGCAAGGGGCGGTAACCCTGCACCTAGTAGTGCCGTTTCCCCACCTTTAGTTACGCCTCCTCGCTTGTGATGGACAGGGCCAGGCAGCTCGCTCTATCTGCTGCCGGCCCTGTCCATGCTGCAAATCCCACGCCTGCGCCGTGCGTCCTTCATTTGGCGCAGGCGCAGTGAGTGCCGCTGGCTTCCTCACTGCGCCTGCGCTGATGTCGGCAGCCTTCTCTTCTGGGAGGACTGTGACGTCATCGGCGCAGTGAGGAAGCTGGGAGCCCGGCAGCCAGCGGCACTCACTGCGCCTGCGCCGAATGAAAGACGCACGGCGCACGTTCTGCGCAGGCAGAAACCCTTTAAGGGGATAATTATATTTCGAGACTCACTCAGTTTATTTTTTATACTCATAATGCATAACATCCAAAATTTAAAATGACTCACTGAAGGTATATGTTCATACCTTGTCGTTTTGTTCAATGGGTCGATATATTTCTGTATTAATAGCTCTTCCCAGAACTGAACACTGTGCTCTGAAATTATATGATAAAATGACACTGTGAATACACTAAGGTTAGAAAATATAGATATATAAAACAGATACAAGTTCCTCCTACATTGTAGAATTATATATCATTTTGTCATTTCCAAAAAATAAATATAATTTTTTTTAAAAATAGGGATGGTCCATCATCAATACTAGATAGGTGCCAGTCCCACCTCTGGGATCTGCTGTTACCTGGAGATCGGGGCCCGGAAGTGAAGGGGAACACGGTGCACATGAGTGGAATGCGCTCCATTAATTGTTATGAATAGTGCCAAATAGTACCAAAAGTAGCCTAGCAAGTGAGCTAGGCTATTTTTGGAAGTTCCATAGCGGAGAATGGATAGCGCACCACGCAAGACTGGCTACCTCACCTAACCGCTATTGTACTGTCGGAAATCTCATAGCACTGGACACACAGCGTTTTAATCAGGTGAACCACTGCTATGTTTCATAGGGAGGCTGCTGGCAACAAATTCCCTTTGAATGATAGAATTTTGGCTGCTTGTAGCTACCAGTAGGGGGAGACTAGGAGTGCACTGAGGACATATCTATTACTGAGTTCATGTAGATCAGGATTGGTCGGCACTCCGTTTCAGGTTGTTGGTGCTCTGTGGTACTTGGTATTACTGAGTTCAATCACAAATATATAAAATAATCTTCAGTATCATGACGTTACGATTATTACCATTTATATTATTATGAAATTGACCATCTCAGAATTTAGATCTATTTAGACATAAACAAAACAAATAGTAAACATCAGGGTAAAAACATTTGTGACATACATTTATGTTGTAAGCCTTCAGTTTTCAGGTTTATGGTCATTGATTATAATATAAACCAGGGGTCAGCAACCTCCGGCACTCCAACTGCTGGTGAAACCACAACTCCCAGCATGTTCCATTCTTTTCTATTGGGGTGAACAGCCAAGTGTGCATGCTGGGAATTGTAGTTTCACCACTGGAGAGCCAGAGGTTGCAGTTCCCTGCTGTAAACTATGCTATATATAATTTACTATATAATAATATACGCTATACTATACACTGCAAATCTTTATACAAGTTTTTACCTTTGTGTTCTGCAAACTACAGTCATCATTGAGAAAACTACACCGACAGCAAGACCCATTTCCACATTGAGGATGACCACAGCCAACCATGTGACCACCCAAACAGACTGCAAAACAAAACCATGTGTCTCATAAAATATAGCAAAGAAATGACTAACAGCGGAAAAGAGTTCTAAAAATATTTCACAAAGAAAATTGAATCAAACTTCAGCTCTCATTTTTCAGGTTTTTTTTTTTTTTAATAAAATCAGTAACTTGATTGGTTGCTATACTTAAAGGGGTTGTCCGGGTTCAGAGCTGAACCCGGACATACCCTTATATTCACCCAGGCAGCCCGCCTGAACAGGGCATCGGAGCATCTCATGCTGGATCGCGCAGGGCAAGGGCTCTTTTATTTACATAACACACTGCCGGGCGGAGGCTTCCTCCTGGCAGTGAGTTCAGTGACGTCACCGGTTGTAATGGGCTGGCTTTAGCGCTGCCCTACCCGTTTTACTGGCTAGGGCAGCGCTAAGGCCCGCCCATCAGCACCGGTGACGTCACTGGAACCGGGCTAAATGCCTTTGCCCTGAGCTAATTAGCGCAGGGCAAAGGAGGGAATCGGAGCATAGGATGCTCCGATGCCCTGTTCAGGCGGGCTGCCTGGGTAAATTTAAAGGTATGTCCGGGTTCAGCTCTGAACCCGGACAACCCCTTTAACTCTTCCAATGTTCCTTTCATCAATTTTGATAAATTTCCCTTTATAACTTGGGAAACAGTCTATTGCTTGACAAGAACGGTTTAAGGAACTGAACCTGAGTTCGGGAGATGTTTTTTTACAGTAAAAATGAATTTCTGAAGTTATTACGCAAAGTCTCGCGAGACTTTGCAAAGTAATAACTTCGGCTCTTCGGAGCAAATACATTCTAATACTGTATGGAGCTCCAGCTCCCTACAGTATTAGAATGAAGTTTTATGCAAATCAACTTTGGATGTTTCATCCGAAGTTGATTTGCTCATCCCTATTAGCCACCCTCTATTCATGGATTCCAGAAAGTAGCTGAGCCAGCCAGCAAACCAGTGATTAGCTATTTTCTTAAATCCAATAACGGCAAATGGAGGATTGCCGTGGATGTGTGGCTGCTCTCTCTTCACTTTGGGGACCCTGTTCTGTAGATAGGAGATGGTCGCAGAGATGGAATCCATATACTGTATACCTGACATTTATGGAATATCTTAGTGATATGCCATAAATGCTGAGATGGGACAACCCCTTTAAATCGCCGAATTGTTAGGGTATCATAAATTCACCTGGTGGCACTCCTGTGGCAGGTCTCAACCCTTCATGGCAGCGCTGTCTGCGTCACTCCGTTGCCATGGCAGCAAGACCTGCTGACATGGGAGCCCAGCCTATCAGGGAACAGAAGTGTCGGGCCAAACAGACGTGACTCTGGTGTCACATGTTCTCTGCCAGAAGGAGATTTAAACAGCCAGCTGGTGAACACAGGTGCCTGTGATTGGTTTTCGCTGTCTCAATAGGCTGTATTGTAGTGTTGTTTTCTATCTCTGGTATTCTGACTTTTGGATTATCCCTGACCTTGCTCTTGACTGCCGTTTATTCCTTGACGTTTACCTTTGACACTGTCCTTGTTTGGTATTTGATTTTGTGTCTGTATTCTGTGTTGGTTTTCACTTATCTCTCTGTGGCCTGATTTTGACTTTGCTCTTGGATTCTTATCTGGTCCAGTTTTGCCTGTTTGGTTCAGACTTCTTTCTTTCTGACTACTCTTATCCCTCTAGGTTTAAGCCCCTGCATTTAGCAAAGAAGGGACTGTCGACCATTTGCGGGCTATCGCTTAGAACAGATCATGCAAATAGGTAGGAACAGTGGTGCAAGTGGAGTTCATGGTGCAGGGCTTCATTGTCCCCAACCTTTACATAAGGATTCTGCCTCCTGTTAAAATTTATGGCTAAAAATTGCCGTTCATGCAATCCCATTTTAAGCTCAAACACTATGCAAAGAGGTATCTACCAAGCAAGAGAACAAATCAGTAGTGTCAACTTGTGGCAGTGGCTCCCTATAAGTCAAAATCTGACTTTTTAACAAGCCTTGGGACATGGAACGGAAAATAGCCAAGCCAAATTTCCATCCATAGACAGCTGTTTTTGGTGCTTGTCCCTCGACGCTAAGGAGTAGGATTCTGGCTGGCAGAGTGTGATGCTCTGGATATAGCTTAGGCAGTGTGCTAAATCTCCTTAAAGAAACCAGTTGAGACTTATAATCAATGTTCCATGGGAAAATAATATGCAAAGAGGTATATCCCAAGGAAAGAGGATCATCTTCCTACCGCCACTTTGTGGAAATGACTCCCTATGAGTCAAAATCCAACTTTATAACATGGCTTGGGACATGACACTGGAAAATAGCCAAGCCAAATATCCATTCGTAGACAGCTGTTTTGCAGCAGGATTTTGCCTTGGAGAGAGCTTATCTATAGTATAAGTCTCCGTTCACAGCTGGTCTCTTTAAGGAAACCTAGCACACTGTCTAAGCTGCATCCAAGGCATTGCACTAAGCCAGCCAGAATCCTGCTCCATGCTGATGAGGGGCAAGCACTCCAAAACCTCAGTCTACAGATAGATATTTGGCTTGGCTGTATTCCCACGACTTGTTAAAAAGTCAGATTTTAACTCATCGGGAGTTGCTTCCACAAGGTGGCACTAGCGATATAGTTCTCTTTCCCTGGGAGATACCTCTTTGCATACTGTGTTCCAGTGGAGCATGGCCTATAAGTCTCCATGCACAGCTGATTAAGAAGACCTAGCACACTGGCTAAGTCCAAATAGTGATATCTTTACGAACAGAAGTAGCGTATTTGGCGCAGATTTTCAGTGCAGATTCGGCACCTGGAAACAGCATTAGTTTACAGATAATTTTATTAAAAAAGGATTTCAAAGCCCTATCCACAGAAAGTGGAAACATTTACATTGATTGCATGGTTACAGATTTCAAATCCCCAGCATGTCAGCATGCCTATTATGTTGCACATAGTCTACAGATTATCACTGCAATGCAAAGGATGAAATCCACAATAAAATCAGCAAATACCCAGCCTAAAAAATATGCAAATCTGAAATTTACTTACAAAGTCGGTCTTGCTGATCTTCCATAATTCTGGAAGCTCCTGGAATTGTAGGAACATTTGTCTGAGGCTCACAACATTTATACAGGCAAGTACTGCCTGTAAAAAAAAAAGAAAAATAGCTGGTAAGCAGATCTGTTTCAATAGAGTAATATAACATAGATATGCCTATAGATATGCATACAAAGAATAGATGTATTATGAAATTTATATATCTATTACCGGTGACTTATACTCAGGATGAGTCATCTATATCAGATTGGTGGTGGCCTGCTGCTCAGCACCCCCACTACTTTGTTGTTTTAGGCAGCTGATGGAGCCAGAGAGTATACAGTGGATGGTACTGGAAGCAGAAGGTTTCATCCATCTTGTAGGGGCTGTGTTGGGGTACTGTGGATCAGATCCTATTCTAGTGAATGGGGGCTGAACTGCAGTACACCAGTGCCTGAAACTACACAGTGGATGATGTTTTTGATCCACTGTATAGTTTCTGGCTCTGGTAGCTGCCAAAACAGCTGATTAGTGAGGGTGTCAGTGACAGACCGCTGCCAATCTGAAACAGATGACTTAATCTGAGGATCAGTCATCAATATCTAAGCATCGGAAAACCCCTTTAACCTATTTAATTGTAATGCATTACTATTGATCCAATGTCTCCCTCTAGCACACCATCTCTTTTTTTCTTACCTTTGGTAAGTAATTGAAGAGTGGGCCAACCCACATCAAAACGACAAGCACCACGCTACTAGTGAAGAACCCTGAAAGCTAAAAATATATTACAAGAGTGTTGATTGGATATATCTTTTGTACAAACAAATTTCCATCCCCTAAAATTACATATGGTACCATAAAATATGGGGATTATTTTTTTCAGAGACTGTGTAGAGTCATAAAATGTGCATATGATCAACGCAGCTCTGACAACCCAAAGGTGTTGTTTGTGAAAAAGCACTTTTCTTAGGAGAAGAAAATACAAGTGATCCCCAGTTTGCCGAACCTTGCCAATATCTTCCTTCCTTTAGTCTTGACTTTCACTTATTAAGAAAGAGTAATGTAACTCATTGTGCATGTATATTATGTTGGAAAGTTGTTAGATGGAGAAAGAATCACATACATATTTCACCCACACGAGACACTAGAAGGAAAATACAGTGAATGGAGAACACCTAAGAAAAATAGCCTGAGCCTTGAGCACCACCTATGGTAATTTAACAGCATATTACCTGTGTGCTTAAAAGGGTTATCCAGGATTTTGATGTTGATGGCCTATCCTCTGGACAGGTTATCAATATGAGATCACCTGGAGTTTGACTCCTAGCATCCGTGCTGATCAGCAGTTTGGAGAGGCCACGGAGCTTCATGAGCGCTTGGGCCTCTTGCTTGGCTGTGTGACGTCACATTCATGGGTCACATGGCATAGGTACAACTCAGTCCTTTTCAAGAGAGTAGGACTGAGCTGAAAAAACAGACTTATGCGTGGTATAGATATAGATAAATTTCCTATTGACTTATAGTAAAAATCTGGCTGAAAATGGCCAAATAGCATAACCAAACATAAACATGCAGCAGTATCCTGTGTTATGTCGGATATATAAAATATATGCAAATAATACGAATTTGGCTAATTTTACATTATTAGGATTTACTGTATCCATTAAGATGGTGTTATTGGTGTGGGTTGGATCTTTAGGACCCTCACTAATCACTAGAAGCTGTATTTAATTTAGCAAGCAGTGCAGACTCTTAAATGTTTATTATCCAAACAGCTATCAAAGTATATTACTGGCAAACTTATTTTCATTGTGAACTTCAAAACACATATCAAGTTGTTGACAATACTGGGTGTGTCTTGCAGAACAAGGTGACCTCATTCAGAGGGATCCCTAGCAATATGTCTTACAAAATCTATCTAATGCCTTCATATGAAAGCAAAGGTTGGTTCTTTTTGAATCTGACAGTATAAGAAAATAAATTTCTTCTGGTGAGCCCAAGGTACCCCCGCCTAACATTGCTTCTAGAGGAGGATATCTCCACAGTATGCAGCTGGGTGGTGGCTCCACTTGTTAGCCACATTATATGAGCCAGTTCATTAAAGATGCTAATGATCAAATACAAGGAATTTTTAAATTAATAGATGTTTAATACATGTTGGATTACAGGCAGTAAATGTAAAATGTCCCCACGTGGGAGCATAGTATATATGGTAGGCACAAACACCATTTGTGTTGATTTGTATAAATGATCTAGAAAGATACAAATACAAAAAGCATTTATGCCAATACATTAATATTACCTGGGTATGACCTCCAGCACTTTCAAGAATATTTGTTGTAGCCAAAGTGGCAGAGCTGGGGAAGCAATGAAACAAGGAAGAGACCATGTTGGATATTCCGTGAGCCAACAGCTCCTAAAAAAGTAAAAATATACTGCTAGGACTACTATATTTGTACCACATTTTACTGTATTTGTATGTACTGTAGTGGGGCCGCTCAACTGGCCTACAGTTTGTATGTACTGTAGTAGTGCCTCCATGTCAACTAAGGATATATTGAATTATCATGAGAAACATGATCACATCGATTAAAATAAGAGCTCTCTGCTCTAATTCAAAGAAAAGGGGTCCAGTGTGGAAGACCTCCCACCTCCCCTGTATGATGGCCATGGCCATCAGGATGACATGTGAAAGAAAAGACTGGAAAGTATAAAATAATTCCTGCAATCAATGGCAAGTAAAATCTAGTCCCTTGTTTCATTCATGTGATGACCCACAATCAGGGGTATAGCTAAAGGCTCATGGGCCCTGCTACAAGAGTTCAGCTTGGGTCCCCCTTCCCTCAGTGCTTTGTGGCCAGAGGCAGGGAAGCACATAGCTTTCGTGCTGCCTGAGGCAAAAATTGAAATGGCAATCTCCCCCTTGACCTAACCCCTTCCCTCCATTCAGAGGTGTAACTAGACCTGCATGTACTTTCTATAATACCACACAGGAGTCTTTGGGCCCCCTCAGGCTCCTGGGCCCTGCTACCTCTGCACCTCCTATAGCTACGCCCCAACCCACAATATCAGGGCTGAGGCAATGAGAATAAACAGGTAGGTTAAACGTGTGTATTTGTTGGCACAATGTAACATGTGGCTACTGCATAACAAACAATTCAATATCTATTACCGCATATGCAAATCACAAATGTTTAATCCTCCTATATAATCTAATAAGAAAATAAAAAAATCATCTTCTTACTTATCTTGCTTCTTTTTGTGAATCTTGGTACAGTCAAGTGTCATGACTGGATGAAAGGGGTTGTCGAATTAGAACAACCTATATGTGTATGTCTTGTTAGGGCAAATAGAGGTAATTCCACTCAAGACACTCCTCTTATCATCTCTACAAAACCACTACTCCAGAATACTCAGTAAACCCAAGTATTACATAATCGCCTATTCAAGGATAAAAATGTGACCCCACACAACTTCCTCTGGTGACTACTACTATTTGTTATGGGGAGTTCAGCTTCACTTTAACATTATGGAACTACCCACAATGGTATACAACACATATCCAAACCGGTCCAGTCCAGCTGATATTGTTTTGCCACTACTAGGCATAGCAGAACCTAGTACATTTAGGCCTCTTTCACACAAGCGTGACAGATTAGGTCTCGATGCGTTCAGGGAAACTCGCACCATTGTGCAAGCAAGTTCAGTCAGTTTTGTTTGCTATTGCGTTCAGTTGTTCATTTTTTTCCACGTGGGTGCAATGAGTTTTGATGAAGGTTTACGAACAATATCTGTTAGCAACCATCAGTGAAAAACCCACAGCATCTAGACTTGCTTGCAGATGCAATGTGTTTTTCACTGAAGCCCCATTCACTTCTATGGGGCCAGGTCTGAATAAAAAACGCAGAATATAGAACATGTAGCATTTTTCCTGCAACGCAGAACTGATGTGAGAAGAAAGACGCTCATGTACACAGACCCATTGAAATGAATGGGTCAGGATTCAGTGCGGGTGCTATGCGTTCACGTTACACATTGCACCCACGTGGAAAACCCGCTCATGTGATAGGGACCTTAAACCTTCATAAACAAGAAAGCTTAATGTTATAAATGTTATTAAAAAAGTTGATACCTGATTGGGATCAATGGTATATCTATGTTTCTCTGCATAGATCATGGCAAGTGATACAGACACAGCATAACCAACAAAAGTGATGGCGATAGTGTCTCCAATCACATTGGGAATAATATCCAGAGCAGGAAGCTTGGGAGTTGGAAAACTGTTAAAAAGGTGAAACACAAGTTAATATGTTAAAAGACCTGTTACTTTTACTAAAAATTATCCAAAGTTAACTTTACACTTCACATTTCACTTCTGATCATAAAAAAAGAGGAAAACAAAAATGTATTTTATTCCTTAATACTTTGGGGACCCCATTCTAGAGATAGGAGCAGGTCCCAGACGTGTCCAAATAGTATATCCTAGCAATATACATACCATCAATGATGGGCCAACCTCTTTAAATCTATTCAGAAAAAGAGGAGTATAGGAGGTCCTATGTATTAAACAGTACTGGGATAATCTGTATGAAGTACAAATAATGTATCTTGTGCTTCTTTTGTCACTCCCATATATTTTCCAAATTATAAGCATAACCAAATTTCACAGAAATTTCATTTTTTACATAAGCACATGAGAATATCAAGGATTATTCCTCCTTTTATAGTAAAATCCACTGAATTTCTGAAATTTTCCTTTTTCACTTTTTCTGAGCCGAGTAGCCATGTTTTTCCTCACTGACTCCTATTAGGCAGTTTTTGCTTGCGTTGCTTAGTCCTACACTGTGTTGTGCTTAATGAACCTAGCTACACTATTCAGGTCCATATGCAATGACAGGATCCTAATGAATAAAATGAATTGTAACTACGGTGTATTTTTATAAACTTTATAGAGGCAAACTTCGCAATAAATTAAATTGTAGATAAAAGACTATATTGTCACATTATAAATGAATGATAATGGTAGTTACCCTGCTGGTATGCTTCCAACTATCTGCACATTATATCGGTTATCTAGAGATGAAGCGAACGTTATTCCAGTTGCTACAAGAACCTGTAATAAAAAGTAAAATATGTAATGAGATGCAAAACATTCTGAAGATTTGCATAATTTTCTTAAATTATTTTAAATAAAGCTGGTTTAATTATATGCAAGCTAATGTTATTTTATTTTTTTTATTTTTTTTTTTGGGGGGGGGGCATTTTTTCATGTGCAGTAAATTCCTTTCATACTGTCACTGGCAATTTTGTCCTTATAGGGAGGTCTCTTTTATTGTGGTGGTCAAATCAGCAATTTCATGTACAAAATGATTATCAGATAGTTCCGTTAGTGTAGTTACCAACAGATCCACTGTGTGCTGGACATGTTACATAAGTCCTTCACAATTGTCTAGTGATGGATGGTGAAGCATACAAGCCATGACTAACAAATATAAAAGTAGCTTGGGCACTTTACATCAACACATCTTTTACAGTTCAATTTCTTACACTGGCAAAATAGGTTTGACATATCATAGGTTTACTAATGGGCCTGAAAGTTTACAATGCAATTACAAAAGGATATGGTCATGTTCTATATAGATGGAGGATGAGAGGAATCATTTTCTCAGTGAAGTCCAAGACGCTTGGTCCAATACATAAACAGTAGGCAATGATATGGCTTGTATTTATTCCATTCTGATAAGCATAAATCATCTTTATGTAAAAAAAAAGCCATATATATTTTTTATTTATTTATTTTGTCATTACTTGACCCCTTTCATACAGACTAAAGCAAGACCTACTGGTTGCCGTGAAGGTCCATGCCCACCACTGCTCTGCTCATAATGCTTACCCGTCCCCTGCTCCTAGTCTTCGGCAGTTCAGATCCCCCAGCATCCCTCTCCATTTACCCAGAAGGCCTGGCTGCAGGAGAAGCTCTGTGGTACTTCCCCTATGCAAAGGTGACTCAACAATAGGTTTTCAAGTTTGTTATACCCTGCAGAGGTGCTCTTTATTCCATCTGACTACTTGTTCTTGACCTTGTTCTGACTACTGCTGCTTGATCCAACCTCTGCCTGTTGCAATGATCTTGTGCTGCTCACCCTGATCTTCAGCCTGATTATTGGATTGCTCTGACTTCAGCTTGTTCCTAAATATGGTTTTCCTGATCCCTCATTGCCCAGCATGGCGTCTCTTTACCTTGTGGGTCAGCTGTTAACCAAAGTGAGACTACAGGAGGTAGCGGCCTGGTGGTTCCCCTGCAGCAAAGCCTAGATCCATGTAGATCCCTGATTTCTTAACACACCCCCCCCCACATGTGGCGTGCCCCTTACCGGTAATATACTTACCTGGGTCCCCGCTCCCTGAGGCGCTCTTGGTGCCCGCACCACCGCTGCTTCTCCCTGCACACGGATGAAACCATCCGGTGTTGGGGAGGAGCAGCCAATGGCAGACGAGTGGGGACGGGGACGATGATAGGGAGGCTCGTCCCCGCCTGCCATTGGCTGCTCCCCCCCGACACGGATGTTTTCATCCGTGTGCAGGGAGAAGCAGCAGCGGCGGTGTGGGCACCAGGAGCGTCGCAGGAAGTGGGGACCCAGGTAAGTATATTACTGGTGAGGGGCACACCACATGTGGGGGGGGGGAATTAAGAAATCAGATAACCCCTGATAATGCCCTTAGGAGTAGCCCCAAGTGAATCTGTTTGGTTTTCACAGTGGTTCCACACCCACTGCATATCACTGTTTGAAATGCCCTCTAAATATAGTGGGATGTTATTCAGATAATTTACAAACTGATCGACCGAACTGACTTATACTACCATGCAGTCTCTATTCTACTACCAGCCAGCATTTGCATGGTCATGTTTAAAAAAAACTTACCATAATGATCTCTCCTGGTATTGGTGTCCGGAGCTTTGTTCGGAACCGAACATTAAGTTCTTTGATGGGTATCAGCACAGCTAAGCAGAGTATTGATATAATCAACTCTGCAACATTTGTCATATGGGCAGCTCTAAAAACTGATGCCAGTGTCTGAAAAACAAAGAAAAGCAAATTTACTGACTGTATAGAAGTAGTTGATCTAATAACTTTTTGGCAATAATGTTTGCATTTTAGTTCTTAAAGAAGTTTTCCCGGGTTTACATATTGATTAGGGCTTTTTCACATCATCATTATGGAGGGAAACTGTCCATAACGGAAACCAGACAGATCCATTATGCTTGCCCATAGACTTCTATTATGACGGATCAAAACGGAATGCCTCCTAAAGGCTTCCGTTTTGACTTCCGTTTTATGGATTCCGTTCTTTTCCGTTATAACCATGTTATAACGGAAAACAATGACGGAATCCATAACGGTGATGTGAACAAGCCCTTACCTATCCTCAGGTTAGGTCATCAATATCAGATTGGTGGGGGTTCGATTCCCGGGACCCTCGCCGATCAGCGTTACAAAGAGACCATGGCACTCCATGAGTGACCAATGAACATGACGTCACATGGCCTAGGTGCAGCTCAGCCCCATTCAAGTGAATGAGGCTCAACTGCCATACCAAGCACCGCCACTATCAAATAGATGACGTTGTACTTGATAAGCTATGAGGAGGCCCCAGCACCCACCAGAGCTCCCTAGAGCGTCGCAGCTTCCTCAAACAGCTGATTGGCAGGGGTGCAAGGAGATGGACCCCCATTAATCTGATATTGACCACCTATCCTGGTGTAGAGGAAAATGTACTAAATATTCCCTAGATTAAATTCCCTAATAACGCTTATCAACTGTCTATGCCAAGGGTTGCTATGAACATGGGTGTTGGTCTTCTGCAGGCCATTGCTTGCATTGTGAAGGTTTATCACAGCTGATCAGTATCTAGGCCCCTTTTTTGCAGACCCCAAACAAGCAGTTGGTGACATGCTAAACCTGTTTTTATAGCATGGGCCATCCACACCTCTGCCTCTTGGCCAGACACCTTCCCCCCTACTTGATAGATAGATAAATAGTCCAGTATTTGGGGACTAAGGAGAGCTTTCACCACCTCAAGCAGGAGAGTTTTCATCACCACAAGCAGAGGGAACTCATGACCACAGAGGCACACATGGACATGAGTTGAGCCAAGCAACCCTGCAGACCTCCCCTGGATCCAGTAGTAACCCCCTAGATATGAGCATTATCTGGCTGGGTATCATTAACCCCTGTAACCCTATTCTAACCCTTTCTCACTAATTATCCCCAAACCCTTGCATTATCCCTTGACCCCTGCTCCCTTACCTCTACCATTAACTCTTTCTCTGCCAGCTATATATAGCACTGATCCCTGACCATATTAACCCCTGCAGTGCTGCAGTGATTTTACCCTTTCCCCCCTAGGGACAGTTAATAGATAGGCTTGGGAGGGTGCTGTAACTATATGTATTTCTGTATGAGTGTATGTGTAGTTATTTTGTGAGTGGAATTTGTATGTGGGACGGTGTAGTCTATGTTGTATTACTGTATTGTTGTGTGCATATATATATATATATATATATATATATATATATTTATATACGTTAATATAAATATATATAGATGTAGTCTAAATAATTAGGCTGTAGACGTGTATTATTGTATAATAAATATTTTATTACTTAAAGGGGTTGTCCCACGAAAAATATTCTACAGTTTTCAAACCAGCACCTGGATCTGAATACTTTTGTAATTGCATGTCATTAAAAATTTTGTATAGCTACTGAGTTATTTAATAACATGTATCTGTATAGGACCACTTAATTTCTTATTTCTTTGACCTATTCACTGAGCAGGCCGCACATGCTCAGTTTCAACTTTTAACTGCCTCCTGAGCTGTGATAGGGAGAGCTGAGACACGCCCCCTGAGCTGCAGCAGAAAAGAAACTCCCCTTGAGCTGTCAGCTTGATATAAATCTAGTAGAGTAATGAATGGGTAGATCTAGGGATCCATGTGAGGTACAGGGCTGGTTCTAGCTTTGTTAAATAGAGGTTGTCATGTACTATATGATGTCTGATTTTCATTTTTTACATTATTCGCGGGATAACCCCTTTAAGTATGATATACAGTGTCTTTTGTGTATCCACCGTAGTACAATACAGGATATATAGTGCAGGAAATAGAGTGTAATAAAGGAATAAATAGGCGGAACTAGCACTGGGGGGGTTATGCCTATTTATGCATATTAATTATCACACAAAATATTAATAATTAATATACCCTTTAACATTGGCAAGCCAGCCCAAACTGTTTGTGGATAATTTTTTGTGCATTCTATCCGCAATTGTGTTATTACGTAAACTAAGATAAGCGGATAGGGAGCGGACAAATAGTTAACAAACAGACGGTATTTAACAAAGCAACAAAATGGCTTCAACTGCTAGCCAAACTTGTACACACATTTGAGGATAGCATTTGGAAGCCGGAGCATGTTGCACTGGTTTCTCAGTCAACGGAGACATTTCCTCCGACCATTCATTGGCAGTGCTGTACCAGTAATTTGTTTCGGCATTGCGGGCACAGCTGGCAGTGAATTTGCAGTCAACTGCTGACCGAGATACGCAGGTGGCTAAAATAGAATCACAGTTGGTAGAGTTGCAGAGGCAAAAGGAGGAACTTGAGGCTCAGGTGACTCAGTCATATGCTGAGATCAAGGCCTTCAAGGAACGGGCTGCCTCTACTGACGTAAGTCTAGCCAAATTGAAGGACGAGGTTGCTGCTAGGTCTCGCTTGATGACCGGCATGCAGCACGTCATCAATAATTTTTCAAAGTTGGTACCGGACCTTTCTTTTTCTGTAAAGTCTTCAGACTTCAGAGAAGAAGAGTCTTCATGAGGTGGAGAACTACGGAGATTCCCCATGCTTTGAAGAAAGATTCGTAGGTGTCCTGGTTGGAGAGCTTGTTCGGCTAAATTCCAAGGGTCACTTCCTTTCTTCCTAAATCTTTTTGATACACCCGGTCATGGTTCTTCTGGTTCTGGTTCTACATGGGACTGTGCAAGAGACTTGTGGACAATCACCCCAGAACCAGATAGAACATCACGAAGATAACCAGAGAAGATGGCTCAGGATGTAACTCCGGTGAAATCCTGAAGCCAGAGACTTCATTTGGTTTCCTATGAGGGTTCAGGATGTAGTACCAACGCCATCCTGAAACCCCATAGTATTATATATTTGTTGGTTGTCTTCTATTGTTGGGTGGGGTTGGGACAATGTGGATTTGGATGAGTGCTTGGGAACAATAGTAGGGCACGCTAGGGACAGGACCACAGTATTTGTCACTCCAACCCTAAGAACGGTGCAGTTCGTAAGGGATGGACTGAATGACAGTTAGTATGGTGTTTTTTTGCCCACAGTTAGAATTTCGGTACTATGACATCACCTCATACTCAGAAATTCTGACCTGCCTTGTAAAGACCTACGTATCTGTCCATGGGAGAACTTCCTCAATGACAGAGTCTTCAATCAAGATGAAAGAAGTGTTGGGAGAAAGTCTGAAAGGAGGCCATTCCACAATTGCTACTTGGTTTGACCTAGAAGACAGAGAGTAAAGTCGTCCCAGAGTCTGAAGACGACAGTGGGAGCAGCTGGATGCTTGAAGACCGACACTACAAAAAGATTGAGTGAACTCATTCCAGAGTCTGACCAATAAAAGATGACAGTGGGAGGGGCTGAATACTTGAAGACAGACACTAGTGAAGCCATCCCAGAAGTCTGACCAGTAGATGATGACGGTGGGAGAAGCTGAAGATAAAGGCGAGGACGGTTTATCCTGTGGACGGAGACGTTGGGTTACAGTGAAGGGCAGGAAAGAGGTCCCAGCCACGAGGAGTGATGTTTAAGTACCTAAGGACGGGATTATTCTTCAGTCCAACCTGAACTGTTAACCGTTATGAGTGGGGTTGAGGAGGCAAATACATCCCAACATTTCCCTCCAAATTTATTGTCGTATTTTTCGACAACAGGGGGATTGTAGAGGAAAATGTATTAAATATTCCCTAGATTAAATTCCCTAACAACGCTTATCAACTGTCTATGCCAAGGGTTGCTATGAACACGGGTGTTGGTCTACTGCAGGCCATTGCTTGCATTGTGAAGGTTTATCACAGCTGATCAGTATCTAGGCCCCAAACAAGCAGTTGATGACATGCTAAACCTGTTTTTATAGCATGGGCCAATCAAACCGCTGCCTCTTGGCCAGACACCTTCCTTCCCCTCTACCTATGATAGATAAATAGTCCAGCATTTGGGGACTAAGGAGAGCTTTCACCACCTCAAGCAGGAGAGTTTTCATCACCACAAGCAGAGGGAACTCATGACCACAGAGGCACACATGGACATGAGCTGAGCCAAGCAACCCTGCAGACCTCCCCTAGATCCAGCAGTAACCCCCTAGATATGAGCATTATCTGAGAATCGTTTACCCCTGTAACCCTATTCTAACCCTTTCTCCCTATTTATCCCCAAACCCCTGCATTATCCCTGGACCCCTGCTCCCTAACCTCTACCATTAACTCTTTCTCTGCCAGCCATATATAGCACTGATCCCTGACCATTTTAACCCCTGCACTGATTTAACCCTCCCCCCCCCAGGGACAGTTATTAGATGGCTTGGGTGGGTGGTGTAACTATATGTATTTCTGTATGAGTGTATGTGTAGTTAGTTTGTGGGTGGAATTTGTATGTGGGACGGTGTAGTGTAGCTAGGTTGTATTACTGTATTGTTGTGTGCGGCTATATATATATATATATATATATATATATTTATATATGTTAATATAATTATATATAGATATAGTCTAAATAATTAGGCTGTAGACGTGTATTATTGTATAATAAATATTTTCCTACTTAAGTACAATACACAGTGTCTTTTATGTAGCCGTCATAGTACAGTACAGGACATAGAGTGCAGGAAATAGAGTGTAATAAAGGAATAAATAGGTGGAGCTAGCAATAGCGGGTTTACGCCTATTTATGCATATTAATTATTAATATAACACAAAATATTAATAATTAATATACCCTTTAACACCTGGTAATAGGTTATGATTATGTAAATCTTAGAGAACCTCTTTAATCAAATCTTTCCATTAATATTGCATTTTTTTCTTTCGTAAGCACAGTTTCAAGAATTGTGCTAATTTCCTTAGGATCCTGAAACATATAATAATGGCTGTCCAATTTATATATTATGGTATGCAAAATAGTACTTGTGCATAATTATGCTTAGTACTGGACTTACTCATTTGGAGTATGTAGGCACACAATAGTCTCCTGTACGATCTACTTTTAACTATGATGGCCAATGGTGGTACAGTAAGTTTTTTCCATCAGTAGCATGGGGTGTGCATGTAAGAACTGAATGAAGAATACTTGACCAAATCCTAGTAGAAGGGTTATAAAGAAGCCCTGAACTGAGTATCAGGTAACCTTTTCTAGAGGTCTGTCTGATCTAAGCCACCTCTAGTCCATAATGGATGCAGTCCTAGTCATGTTTGTAGATAATTTTGCTTATTTTAGGCTTTGTTTTATTTGTCCTTGCAACACGATTCCTATAAGAAACTGGCAGTGTATTGGGCTTACCTTAAAAATGGCAAAGGACCCAGTAGGACGTGGGAGAGGTAGTCCCATCATGTTTTGGATCTGAGAAACGGTGACATGAAAAGCAGCAGCATTGGTGAAAGCTTTGACTATGGGCTCAGACAAGTACGTGGACAGAAAGCCCAGCTGTAGAACAAACATAATAACCTGAGAGGATAGAGCAGAGTTATCCCAGACGTGTCAGTTTGCATTGTATTTTACTAGTATTTGCATTTATTTTTATATACACTTTATTGGTAGCTATAAAGTCATTTTCAAACATTATTACATTTATATTGGCTGAAGCACAGCGTTATATGAGAATTGCCTTATACTTGTTTTGTGACAATATTATGAATTAGAAGCAACTAAAGAATATCTAAAACGATATAAATTAAAGGTATTGTGGCTGTGGTTAACTTACCATTATAAGTCCCATCAGGAAGGCAATAGCAGCAGCCATTCCTATTCTCTGAGCATCTATTTCTGATTGCTCCTCACTGGTGAGGTTTCTGTCTAATGGGTTCTCAAAAAGATGTTCATCAATGACTGAGCCAGTCATTAGGCTTATCACAGCAAAGGTACCTAGGGGTCAAAAAATGTAATGCAGTAAAATTAGATTTGATAACTGAAGCATATTCAACAGGTAACTGTCTTTTTTTTGGCTAAAAGTAAAAGTTATTCATTGTGTAAAGTTATACCATTTTCCAATATACTTTCTGTATCAGAGCTCTCTGCTTGTATTTATCCAGTAATAACTTTTATTGTTTACCACCAGAAGGTGAAAGTCTGTTCAGTGACATTACAGTTACATCGCAGGATATAGAGCTGTGTCTTGTAATGAGCCAACCACTTGTGTGATTAACTTTTTAACATGTGGGTATTTGTACCTAAAGTACACTTTTTCTACTTAATATTACCAACTCTGGACACTTTACCTAGTCTAAGGCTTCATGCACATGGCCATCTTTTTTTTTTACATTTTTTGCAGATTGTATGCAGACCCCATTCATTTCAATTGATCCCCAAAAAATGTGGACAACAAATTGATATATAGTTTGTGGGAAAAGATTCATTATAACTTACTATTTATTTAAATTTCGGTTCTTTCTGTAATGATCAGTGGGTGTGGAACCACTGTGTCAACCAACCGGTTTGACTTTGGGCTAAACATAAGGACGTTATCCAGGTGGTCCCTTGTTATTCACCCTTTAAACCCTATACAGGAATCAGGACTTCTCTGCAGGGGAGCCACTATGTCCTGGAGTAGTTGTAGTGTGGTTGACAGTTGACCCTAGGGATCAAAAACACCAGTGCAAAGGATCGAGGGATCAGGCAAAACTTGTAGTCAGTAACAAGCCAAGGTCAGAGCAGGAAGAGTTTCTGCAAATCTGAGAAACAGTCCAAAGGTTAGGAAAGGCAGCTCAAGGTCAGTACAGTGATCAGGCATAGGTCAGGCAGCAGATGGTCAGAATCAAGGAATTAAGTAGAAGTCGGTACATGGCCAGACAAGCAGTGTGTATACGTAGATAGCTGTCACTCTCTGATAGCTCTACATGTAGACAGACTTATGTTCAGAAAGAGCAAATATATAAATGTATATCTCACAAAACTATATATTATCTGCTCAGCTCCTCCTGCTCCTGTGGTTTGCATTGCATGTCCTCTTTAATATATTTATATTTTATATTTATTTAATATATTTAATATATAATCTTTAATATTTAAACTTGTACTTGATTGCTTAACCCCTTCACGCTATTTGACGTGTATACGCGTCATGGAGCACTGCTATTTAGTGCTCCATGAGAAATATACACGTCATGGCACTAAACTGTCACCATGTCTGCTGACATGGTGACAGTGCTGAGACCCCGGCTGTTACACACAGCCAGGGATCTCAGCTAGCTGACCCAAGACCAATGATGGCGGTCCCTGGCCAGTGATTGCTCTGATTGGCTAGTCTTTACCTGATTTTCAGGATGGTCGAGCAGTTTTCATGCAGAGAGTCAGCATGCAGCTGGCACCGATGTCGGACGTTTAACCCCTTCCATGCCGCGCTACGTGGTGACCGATGCATAGAAGGGGTTAACAGGGGTTGCTGTGCCATTGCAGCGACCCGATTCTTGACGGGTTTACAGAGGGAGGGAGCTCCCTCCCCCATCGGGCCACTGCACTGCTCTGCTCTGCAAACAAAGAAAGTAGACATATTTGATATCATTGCATCCGTAACAAGCTGTTCTATAAAAATAGCACATGATCTAACCTGTCAGATGAACACTGTAAAAGACAAAAAGCGTAATATAAAGTGATCAAAAATCATATGTAACCCAAAATAGTATCAATAAAACTGTCACCTTATCCCTTAGTTTCCAAAATACAGGTACTTTTTGGTTGCTTCTTTGTAGGGGTGCATCAGGCGGGCTTCAAATGGGACATGGTGTCTAAAAACCAGTACTACAAAATTTGCCCTCCAAAAACCATCTGGCTCACCTTTCCTTCTGTGCCCTGCCATGCACCCATACAGCAATTTACGACCACATGTGGGGTGTTTTTGGAAATCGCAGAATCAAGGTAATAGTTTTTGAGTTTTGTTTGGCTGTTAACCCTTGATGTGTTGCAGGAAAAAATGGATTAAAATGGAAAATCTGCCAAAAAAAGTGAAATTTAGACATGTCATCTCCATTTTCCTTTAATTCTTGTGGAATAAATAAAGGGTTAACAAAGTTTGTAAAATCAGTTTTGAAAACCTTGAGGGGTGTAGTTTCTAAATTGTGGTCATTTATGGGGGGTTTCCTCTATGTAAGACCCACATAGAGGGCTACAGCAGGATCTGGATAGACTGGAGGCTTGGTCAGAAAAGTGGCAGATGAGGTTTAACACTGACAAATGTAAGGTTATGCATATGGGAAGGAATAATGCAAGTCACCAGTACATACTAAATGGTAAAGCATTTGGTAACTCTGACATGGAAAAGGACCTAGGAATTTTAGTGAACAGCAAACTAAGCTGTAGAAGCCAGTGCCAGACAGCTGCTGCCAAGGCCAATAAGATAATGGGTTGCATCAAAAGGGGCATAGATGCCCGTGATAAGAACATAGTCCTGCCACTTTACAAATCACTAGTCAGACGACACATGGAGTACTGTGTACAGTTCTGGACTCCTGTGAGCAAGACAGACACAGCAGATCTGGAAAGGGTTCAGAGGAGGGCAACTAAAGTAATAACTAGAATGGGTGGACTACAGTACCCAGAAAGATTATCAAAATTAGGGTTATTCACTTTAGAAAAAAGACGACTGAGGGGAGATCTAATAACTATGTATAAATATATCAGGGGTCAGTACAGAGATCTCTTCCATCATCTATTTATCCCGAGGACTGTGACTGTGACGAGGGGACATCCTCTGCGTCTGGAGGAAAGAAGGTTTCTACACAAACATAGAAGAGGATTCTTTACGGTAAGAGCAGTGAGACTGTGCCTGAGGAGGTGGTGATGGTAAGTTCACTAAAAGAGTTCAAGAGGGGCCTGGATGTATTTCTGGAGTGTAATAATATTACAGGTTATAGTTACTAGAGAGGGGTCGTTGATCCAGGGAGTTATTCTGATTGCCTGATTGGAGTCGGGAAGGAATTTTTCCCCCTAAAGTGAGGAAAATTGGCTTCTACCTCACAGGGGTTTTTTTTGCCTTCCTCTGGATCAACTTGTAGGAAAACAGGCTGAACTGGATGGACAGATGTCTTTTTTCGGCCTTACATACTATGTTACTATGTAGAAATGAACTGGTCCTTAAAAATGGTTTTGGAAAATTTCTTAAAAATGTTAAGAATTGCTTCTAAAATTCTAAGCCTTCTAAGTTCCTAAAAAAATAAAATTACATCTACAAAATGATGCGAACATAAAGTAGACATATGGGAAATGTAAAGTAATAACTATTTTGTAAGGAATCACTATCTGCCTTAAAAGCAGAGAAATTCAGATTTTGAATATTACAAATTAGGGATGAGCGAACTTTTGAAAAGTTCAGTTCGGTTCGGCGAATTTTCTTGAAGTTCGGATTCGTACGAACCGAACCTAAAACGAACCTTGCTATAACGGCTGAATAATTGCTGCAACAATAATGGGAGTCCGGTAGGGTATAGTTTCGTTTACTTGCAGTTGCTATTACAATGAAAAAAAGTAGAAAAAATCAAAGTGACTTCAACAACGGCGACACAAAATATACGCATATTTGAGAATTTAAACTAATGCGTACGCTAATGCGAACATTCATAATAAAGTAACAAACATACAGTGTAGCGTTGTCAAAGGTACGCTACTTAACTGAATATGTACGCATTAGCATACAAATACACTGCATCTGCGAACATTCCTAATCAAATAACGAACATATAGTGTAATGTCAAAGGTGCGCTACTTAACTGAATATGTACGCATTAGCGTACAAATACACTGCGTCTGCGAACATTCCTACTCAAGTAACAAACATACAGTGTAGCATTGTCAATTGTACGCTACTTAACTGAATTTGTACGCATTAGCGTACATTCTCATTAAATATGCGGATATTTTGCGTCGCCGTTATTTTAACCAGATTCGTTACGAACTTTCTCAAAATTTGGTTCGCTGACGAACCGAACTTTTGGGAAAGTTCGTAACGAATCTGGTTCGTTACGGTTCGGTTCGCTCATCCCTATTACAAATTATTCCAAATTTTCAGAAAATTTAGGATTGTTTTATAAGGTGATTTATATTGACTCAAATTTACCACTGTTATGAAGTACAATGTGTCACGAGAAAACAATCTCAGAATGGCTTGAATAAGTAAAAGTGTTCCACCACATAAAGTGACACATGTCAGATTTCCAAAATTTGGCCTGTCATGAAGGGGTTAATATATCATTGTGGTTTATCTTAGCCATTAATGAAATTCTAATCATGAACTGCCATGAAATGCAGTGCTTGAAAAAGTATTCATAACCCTTGAACTTTTCCACATTTTTAACGTAACACCCACAAACTTAAATGTAATTAAAAAAATTCAAAATTTTATTGGGATTTTATGTGATAGACCAACACAAAGTAGCAAGTATGTGTGAAGTGAAAAGAAAATGATACATGGTTTTAAAAAATTTTAGTAAATAAAAATCTCATAAGTGTGGCATGTATTTGTATTCATCCCCCTGTACTTTGATGCATCTAATAAAATCCAGGGTGACCAACTGCCTTCAGAAGTCACCTAATTAGTAAATAGAGTCTACCTGTGTGTAATTTGTTCTCAGTATAACTATAGCTGTTCTGTGAAGGCCTCAGAGGTTTGTTGGTGAACATTAGGAAAACCAAAAACACACCAGACGGGTCAGGGATCAAGTTGTGGAGAAGTGTAACGCAGGGTTATTACATGGAAAGAGCAAAGCACAACTGAAAACACCAATACATGGCTTTCACCTAAACTGACAGCCCATGCAAGGAGAGCACTAATTAGAGAAGCAGCCAAGAGGCCCACGGTCACTCTGGAGCAGCTGCAGAGATCCACAACTCAGGTAGGAGAATCTGTTCACAAGACAGCAATTAGTTGTATACTCCACAAATCTGGTCTTTATGGAAGAATGGCAAGAAGAAAGCCATTTTTGAAAGCAAGCAATAAGAAGTCCTTTTTGCAGTTTGCCACAAGCCATGTAGGGGACATAGTAAACCTGTGGAAGAACGTGCTTGGGTCAGACGAGACCAAAGTTGAACTTTTTGCCCTAAATGCAAAAGGTTATGTGTGGTGGAAAACTAACAATGCACACAGCATCTCCAACGTGAAACATGGTGGTGGCAGCATCATGATGTGGGGATGCTTTTTTCAGCAGGGACAGGGAAGATGGTCAGAGTTGATGGGAAGATTAATGGAGCTAAATACAGGGCAATTCTGGAGGAAAATTTGGTAGAGGCTGCAGAAGTGTAGACTGAGGCAGAGGTTTTCCTTTCAGCAGGAAAAGTCCAGACCTAAATCCCATTGAAAATATGTGGCAAGACTTGAACATTGCGATTAATAGACTCTCTCCATCCAATCTGATTGAGCATGAGCTATTTTGCAAAGTGGCAAAAAAGTTCAGCCTCTAGATGCAAAGCTGGTAGAGACGTACCCCAAAAGACTTGCAGCTGTAATTGCAGCAAAAGCTGGTCCTACAAGGTATTAATTCGAGGGGCTGAATACAAATGCACGCAACACGTTTCAGATTCTTATTTATAAAAAACTTTGAAAACCATATATCATTTTCTTTTCATTTCACACATACTTGCTACTTTGTGATGGTCTATCACATAAAATCTTGATAAAATACATTTACGTTTGTGGGTGTAACGTAAAAACTTGGAAAAGTTCAAGGGGTATGAATACTTTTTCAAGGCACTATATGTCTCTTAATATAATAAAAATGAGTTTCTGTCTGTCTGTCCTCTATGCGCGACCAAACTACTGGACCGATTTTCACCAAATTCGGCACACAGGTACATCAGGTGTCCGGGGTGGTTTTAGACCAGGTCTCAGCTCTCTAGGACATACCGTTCCCAAGATATTCCCAAAATATGACCTGCATTTGCCAATATTAGCCTGGGAGCTGTGCTTTCAAACCTCAACTGCCATTCTCTGCACAGACACACACAGGGAGGGCAGGTTTCCATAACAACACAGCCAGGTAATTAGCAGCCAGCTGAGAAGCTCAGTTAACAAAAACCCAGCCATTTCTATTTACTGCTTTAAAAGGTCAGAGCGCTGTGGATGACACTGTTAAAGGGGTATTCCGGTTACCAGAAATATAACTTATGTTTTAGACTAATTTTAGACTAAGACCGTTCAGTAGTAATAAAAGATGTTTTCTTCCACTGCCAACTATTGCATGTCCTCATAAATTACCATGGCATTGACCTATAATTCAGACCACCTTCAAAAGAAGGACTTAAAACCCCCGCCCCAGGTCTCGATAAGTCACGCCCCTGACTCGATCAGGCCACGCCCCCCCACTCCGCAACCAACAAGGATTGAAAAATTGAAGGTAAAAATCAACTTCTGTCAGCTGCAGGGGTGGGAGGGAGGATGACTTTCTCTCTGCAACGACACACACAAACATTAAATGAAATAGATTAAATATAACCGTGCGAAGCGATGTTTTCTTCCACTTCTACCCACTGTGTTTCCTCATAAATTACCATGGCATTGACCTGTAATTCAGGCCACCCTTAAAAGAAGGACTTAAAAGCACCACCCCTTCCCCCAAGGTCCCGCTAAACCACGCCTCCGACCTGGTCAGGTCACGCCCCCTCCCACTCCACAGCCAATGGGGATTGAAAAAATGAAGGTAAAAATCAACTTCTGTCAGCTGCATTGACTTTCTGTCTGCAACGATACACAGAAACATTAAATGAAATAGATGAAATATAACCAGGCGAAGCCGGGTCCTTCTGCTAGTATGTTATAAAGGGAGAACTATCTAATGAATTAAAATCATACTGAACAGTTTTCTTGTATTTGGTCTCACCGGTAGAAACATGATGTCCAGTCCCCAGTAGCATGTACAGTAGAACAGGAAAGAAAGATGTATAGAGTCCATACACCGGAGCCACAGATGTCAGCAGGGCAAAGGCCATTCCTAGGTGAGATACAACAGGTTCCATTATTGTCAAGACAGGTTTGATCCTACTATTAATATATGAAATCTTTCAAAGAATTAGTAGAATTAGTAGAAAGAAATGTCTAATATTATCATATTTTTAAATGTAAGTGTGAATATTCAAGTTACTGGACATGAGAAAGTGGTTTATGTATTTATTTTATACACTTATATAGTGTTACTACTTTCCATTACTATAATTAAAGACATTAGCGTCAGGCTGTCCCCAATGGGGCTCACAATCTAACGTCTTTATCAGTATGTCTTTGGAGGGTGGGTGGAGACTGCAGTACCCGAAGGAAACCCACACAAACACAGGGAGAACATACAAACCCCATGCATATGTTGTCCTTGGTCGGATTCGAATTTCAATCACTGAGCCACCATGCTGCCCATTGCATTTATTTAATGTATTCACAGTATAGTTAAGCTTAGCCATCAGACATTAAAAACCGTAACTGAATTTCCATATATGCATATAACAAAGCAAGAGTAGATCGCTTATCCAAACAAATGTAAGACATTTGGTCAGAAGTACATGAACACTTGATCATCACACCTACAGGTGCATGTTGGTCATTTCAAGGGTGGATCATATGTCTGTAGAAAGGTAGGTGTCCATCTACCTAAAAGAACGTTTGTGAGCTCTGGCACTGAGGTTTCACAAGAAGGTCTGGCTCACAACTGACATTTCAATTTATCCCAATGGTACTCGATGGGGTTGAGGACAACCCGCTCAATTTCTCCCACACCAAACTCACAAACCTTGTCTTTATGAACAGGGGCAATATCATGCTAGAACAAGAAAAGATCTTCTGCAAACTGTTGTCACAAAGCTGAAAGCATACGGTTGTCTAAAATGAATCTATGTGTTGTAAGATTAACATTATCCTTCACTGCAAATAGGGGACCTCTAATGAAGTGGGAATGGACCCACTGAATGGGTCTGACTTGAGGCTTCTCCTGACGCAGTTGTCCGAGAGGTCTTGTGATATTCACCCCTTCACCCTCATATGGGGATCTGCACTTCACTGCAGGGTTCACCAGGTTGCTATTTCTAGGGGTAATCTCTGTTCAGAGGCTTCTGGTCAAGAGACAATGGCGTGTGGCTCCAAAGGGAAAGGCAAAAGCATGGTCAGAGGGTACGCAGAGGTCAAGACTGGCAGAGTTTATGCAACATGGTGAAACAGGCAATAGATCAGGGCAGGTGGCACAGTTAATGAGGACAGACACAGGAGGTCAGAAAACACAGTAGCAGTACACAGAATCTAGACAAACTAGAAACCTTATTGTTCAGGCACCTGTCCATAAAGGAAAGTGCCATATATATCTTGGGGAATGCTATCATAGGCTGGGCAAATTAGCCTATGCAAGAGCACACAAGCAAGAGAAGGAGAAAGGAGGCAGGTAGTCAAGAGTAGTACAGGAGGGATGAGAACACCGCGGACGGATGCTGGCGGATATGGACTGCTGGCATTACAGAGCCTATCCCAAACCATAAAAAAACATCTCCAATCATTATTCTTCCTCCACCAAATCTTACAGTTAGTATTGTGCATTCTCCAGCCATCTGCCCAAACCAGATCAATCAGACTGCCAGATAGTAAAATATGACTGATCACTCTGGAGAACATTTCCTCTGCTCTAGAGTCCAGTGGTGGCACAAGTAGTGGTGATACAATGGTTAGTTGTTTTTCTATGGCATGCAAAGGTGTCCACACACTTTTGGCAACACAATGCATATGGCAGTGGTAATATGGACAGAACACCTGATTCTTTCCTATTAGACCCAAGATTTCCGGTAGTTTATTAGAGGGAGAGAAGGACAAATTGAGTGAGGAGAAGGTTTAAAGACTTATTGCACACACAGCCCAAACCTTATCTGAACAAGAAACTTAAAGGACAATAATGAGTCCTCTATTGATTGCCAGGTTGCCAAAATCACTCTAGTTTCATTAAATGCAGGGGTGGACATGCCATATATGCAACCTATGTGGTGCTCCATACTGGCTATATCACATATAAGGGGCTATACTCTTTCTTAGCCTTGTCTCAGGCAGCTGAGTAAGTTAATGTGACATCGAAACTAGTTTTAGCCAGGTAAACTAAGGAATGGGCATACAATAAAATGTATTAAAGTTCATTTGATACAATAAGGGTAAGTCCATATGTGGCCAGTTTATGTGGATTCTCTGCAGCGGAAAACCTCAGGTGGATCTGCAGGGAAACTACTACTGTAAAAAAAAATGGAATGGGCTGGTTTTCACGGCCGCATCAATGCCAGGTTGGCACCAGGTCCTTTACTGTTTTCAGCCTTTGCAATGTTTCCTGTGGATTGAAAACTCACTAAACAAGGCAATTAATACTGTTGGTTTTCTCCTTAGTGCATAGATGGGATTTCTAAAATCTCATCCCTTTGCTTGTACTGTTAAATGCTGCTTTGTGGAGGCTCTGCGGCACTTACACTACTTGTGTGAGAATTAATTACAACAGCTTTGATTGTCACTAGCCTCTTCCTATTCATAAAAAATAGTGTTGGATATGTTTGAATGGATTATTGCTTATCAATAATGTTACACGTTTCAATCAGCTCTTCTGTGTCTCTCAGGAAATGTTAAGGAATATTTATTCTCTCTGTAATGCTGATTCCCTTTTTGATGATGAAAGATGCTCAAAAGACTGGATCTCCCAAATGTGATGTGCATAAGGCATTATCCCCATTCATAAACTTAAAAAGAAAAATGAAAGCTTTCCTTAAAGAGTAAAGGGCCCTTACAAGACCTACCAGACTTACACGACTTTCTTCACTGTGCTCTCTCCACCCCTTGTCGACAATCGCTGTATACACATTGAGTGCTGGGTATACACTGAAGGAGAAGGCAGAGACATTAAAAAAAATTGCCCCTGCCTTATCTATGGGGAGCCCAGTGGTTACAGACCACATGCTCCCAGCTAGGTTACGGGAACGTCCTTGCAGGGATAAGCAAGAACTGTCTGGACATTTAAAGTCTATGGGCGATCTGGAAGTAGTTACAGAACTCAGACTCTAATTAGAAGATGATAGTACATGACAATCTCTAACAAAGCTAGAACCAGCCCTGTACCTCACATGGATCCTTTTTCAGAGGGCGTGTCCTTACTCAGGGGTGTGTCTTTTCTGCTACTGCTCTCTTCATGCCTGTCACAGCTTCTAACCATAGAAACATACAGCAGATGGCACTATACAGATAGATTTTTATTGAAGAGTGTTTACCTCATTTTTATTACACCATTACAAAAGTTAGATCCAGTTGGTCATTTCAAAAATGCTGCATATTTTATGTAGAAAAAGGCCTGAGCTAGCTGGCAAAGGGCTAGTGGCCCATGGTCTGCGGCTCATTAGGCAGGGTATACCCATCTCAAAATCTTCTCCTCAAAATCTTCTCCTACTAAACACTAGTCTCTATCTGCAGACTTGTGACTGCTCTACTTTTATACAGGTTTCAACTGATCCACAACCTTCTAGTGGGAGGGGTGAAGCTGGCAAAGCACAGCCTAAAAGAAAAAAATGTTGCATTTCAAGTCTGCCATAGTCTTGTATTGTGCCTCAGTGCAAGTCAATAGGAATGGCTAGGCAATTTTCACATATATACAACCATCTGACCACTCTAAACCAGACAGTCAAAAGTTAACTATGTCTGGCTTTTCCCTCCAAAACTTATCTCTGCATAGTCCCTTATGGTAAATGTTGAAAATCACTGCACAAGCTGGAAAGCCCAGAGTCTCTCTGTCTTAGATAGCTCTGCATTAACCCTTTCCACTGTGCAGTGCAAATACAATGCAATAATAATGCAAATGAACAGGATATAGTACAACGAACATATAAAATGAGGTTTAACAGTATAAAACAGTATAGGTGTAAACAACTGCATAAATCATAGTGCGAGTTAACCCTTCAAAGTGCACTAAAGTAGTGAGTTGATGGTTTTTCATAGTAGAATAGGGGTACATTTATTTTATGCACTTTTATAGCGCTACTATATTCCGCAGTGCTTTACAGATATTAGCATCGGGCTGGCCCCAATGGGGCTCACAATATAAGTATCAGTATATCTTTGGAGTGTGGGAGAAAACCACGCAAACACGAGAAGAACATACAAATTCCATGAAGATGTTGTCCTTGGTTGGAATAAAACCCAGGACCCAAGCGCAGCAAGGCAATAGTGCCAACCACTGAGCCACCATGCTGTCATGTCCACAAATGGCCATACTTCAAAGTACCCTTGCTCCAGGCCACTACAATATAATGCATATGTTCTGTGAACATACTGCTACTACTAACATACTACATCTTATTCCTGCAAGAGTTCTTAACTAGTATGAAATTCTGGTTAAAATGTGCTGCCAGAGAGATGGCTGGGTGACACATGATCCTCAAACGATTAGCAATGGTCACACTATAAACACCATCACCAACTAATAGTGATGCTTGACCTTCACTGGCTTGCGCAGTGCAGATCTCAGAGTTTGGAGAGCCTACTGTGATCAACTGCACATGAGCGATGAAGTGTGAGATTTTAGGGCCAGGCATCCGAACAGTGAGGATACTTAGCCCTGTCAATATGACCATGAGGAGTAGTTGCGAAGGGGGAGAAGAGGTGAAGAATTACTCTGAGGGGCTAGGCTAGCCCCTTGGTGGTCCAATCACCTAATTTGCATAATAATAAAAGTGGAATATTTGCATACATTAGATTGCAGCAATAGAGGACACAATTCATTCACTATGATCAGCCCTACCAGACAGTATGCCTGGTTTAATATGATTGATCATGGTGACAGATGCTCTTTAAGCTTATAATTAATAGGGATTATGGCATTACAAGAAAGGGAGACTCTACTTGGTAGCATTCACTGGGATGGGTGGTTTTAGTTAATGGGGTTATCCAGTAAATTTTATTGATGACCTGTCCTCTGCTGAGCATGACGGCTCCCTGTAACAGCGGATCAGCGGGGGTGTCGGGACTCGGACTCCGGTTGATGTGATAATGATGAACTGTCCTGTGGATTGTTCATCATTATATTTACCTGGATAACCGCTTTAAGGTGCCAGCATTATAATGTGATAATCCCTGTTAGGACATACCTGTTCTATACCCGAAAAGCTGCCTATGCATTTTACATGCATAGGCAGTCAAGTAGTGGAATACTTAGGTAACTCATTGCTCATAAATAAAAAAAATCTAATTGGACCAGGACCCAGCAAATTTTCATTTTCTCATTTTTATACTTTTTCTTCCCTCCTTCCAAGAGCCATATCTTTTTTTAATTTTGTGTTCACATAGCCATTTAATTTACCACATTTTTGTACTGGAAAACGGGAAAAAATGATTTTTCAGATTAAACTGAAAAAAATTATGCAAATACGTCATTTTAAGACGCTGGTCTTAATCACCTCATGTGCTGGATCTGCCAAACTTATGAAGAGGCGCCAGCCTCTACATAACTTCTGAGTATCCACCGCTGGTCTAAATCTACTCCAGCTTCCTTGCTGGCTTAAATTGAGACCATTTTGTACAACTAAAACAGGCGTAAAAAATTATAAATGAGTTGGGCCTGCCAGCTTGTCCCCTTCCTGTCGTGAGCAGGGAAAAGTCGTAGATTACAGCGCAAATAACCTTTGCCTTGCAAACGGTGCCAGAAATATGTCACAAATATGTGAATTTCTGTTAGTAAATGACCCCATTTGTGTTTAAAGGGAACCTGTCACCTCCTTTAGGCAAATTAAACTGTAAACATTACCTTAATGTATAGACCAGTGTGATTCTAATGAAGGTCCTGATACTGAGAACTGCCTGCTGAAATTGTAGTAAATTGCACTTTTATTCATCCTGTGCGCGCTTTTCCGAGTGATCTTGAAGTCAAGGGGGCAGCGGCCTCCTTGCTTCGAGTCAAGAAAGCCACTCCCCACTTCCCTGTGATAGACAGTTTGCCTGGGTGCCGGGGATCGCGCAAATCTCGCGCATGCGCGTTGCGCGATCTCTTACTGCGCGATCCCGGCTCTTCAGTTTGACGGCGCTTCTGTGACCCCTTGCATGCGGGGACAGCGGGCGCGCTCTCGCAGAAGCGCCGGCAAACTGAAGAGCCGGGACCGGGATCGCACAGTAAGAAATCGCGCAACGCGCATGAGCTAGATTTGCGCGATCCCCGGCACCCAGGCAAACTGTCTATCACAGGGAAGTGGGGAGTGGCTTTCTTGACTCGAAGCAAGGAGGCCGCTGCCCCCTTGACTTCAAGATCACTCGGAAAAGCGCGCACAGGATGAATAAAAGTGCAATTTACTACAATTTCAGCAGGCAGTTCTCAGTATCAGGACCTTCATTAGAATCACACTGGTCTATACATTAAGGTAATGTTTACAGTTTAATTTGCCTAAAGGAGGTGACAGGTTCCCTTTAAAGCATTCACTTTACACTACAAATGATATTCTATTCTGTATGATTTCAAATTTATATAGATTTTATTTTGTTTAACTACTAAAGAAAAATAGAATTTTTCTTCTTTGCATTGCCATATTCTGATTGTCATAACTTTTTTATATGTCTGTCTACATAGCTGTTTGTCAGTTTGCTATGGCAGGCCTGTGAGCCTTCTCAAGCCCAGGCTCCCATAGTCACCTATCAGAACCCTGTAAATTCCACCACATACATCCAAATGAAGCCTCCCCCCTGTCTAACTCCTCAGTTCTCACAGTCACTATTGACCATGGCGTCTGAGAGGTTAAATGGCCAGGATCAGAGTTATATCCAATCCCAGTCATTGTAGCTGTATGTCAACTATATTACGCGGCTGGCACTTGCTGCGTATGTAGAGGGTTCACATGCCATACAACACTCACACATCTTGGACAAGCAAACAAGCAAGTCTAGGGTCATGAAGCAGTTATACAAAAAAATAAACACAACTTTAAAATTAAAGAGAGTCAACCAGAAATCTCTTTCAAGCTACAGAGAACAGTGAACAGTGTTAGCGATGCTGTATGGTAATCTGTCATTTTAATCTTGATACTTACCTCAGTTTCCCAGCGGAGCACCCATAAACTGGCACTGTAATATGCATTGAGAGAACTTCTCATGGAATCCTCTCCTTTATATGCATGTGCTCAGCAGTCCTCTCAAAGCATTACAGTGCCGGTTTGCAGGCAGGGGTAATGGGGGTAAGTGTCAAGATAAAAATTACAGATTCTGATTTGATGATTTGAACTATATTCGCTGTTTACTGTACTGTGAAAGGTATTTCTGTGCTGACAGATTCCCTTTCAAGTTACATAAATACACATACAGTGAAAGATCTCGAGGACGACTCTCAAACTGAAAATCTGTCACAGAAAAATCTGATTGTGATAGAAGGTGGCCTTCTCAAGGAGATGGTCTATTGGTATAATCTGCCCCTTAATTGTATAAGAAATTTTAAGAGATATACAGTAATATAGTGTAAATTAATTTGAGAGCTATGAAAATCCAAAAAATAATCAGGTTTCGCATTTCTGAACATCCCACTAATTTTAATTAAACACTAAATTGAATTTACCAAATAAATACACAAGAAACAAGACATTGACAAAAATACGGGACATAAGAGAAAAATATGATGGGGCAGATTTACTAATAGTTTCATACTTTACACTATCCAAGAATATGAATCCCATTCCTAATCTTTCAGCAAATCTAACTATATGTAACCCAGTCCAGGGCTGCATAGTGCTGTCTAACACAATGCAAAACATACCTGTCTTAGTATTCTGTGTATTTCCGAAGTGCAGAAAATTTACTTTTATTCATATGCAAATGTGGTCACAAAGTGCCCAGCGGGGCGTACATAACTGTATAGGAGCCTAGGCAAGTCTTCTGCCGGAGCCCAAGCCCTCCATCCAGCCTCCACTGCGAGTTCACAATCCTCCGTCAGCTTCGGACATCACAGTAGAGGGGGTGGGCTGGGTGGAGCAAGGGGAGGTATAGGGAACAAGTGAAGATGAGGGCTTGGGCTCCTATACAGTTATGCATGCTCCGTGCATAACACATTTGCATATGAATACAAGTAAATTTTTTGCACTTTGGAAATACACAGAATAGTAAAACAGCTATGTTTTGCATTGTGTCAGGCAGCACTGTGTAGCCCTGGACTGGTTTACATATAGTTAGATTCCCTTTAATGTTGGACAAATTTACTATTCTGGTGCATAGACCTTTGTAAATTTGGAGTGTTGTAAGTACTGCACCAGATTTATACTAGAATTTTGTCCATATGGCAAAAATTGTGTCTGTGTGCCAAAAAAGTCTAGTATTAAGTTTACACCACCTATAAATTGGGGTTGTTTCAATGCAACAATTTTTTTGGCCCTCCAGGCCGCATTTAGGCCGTGCTCCATTTTAGAGTCAAGCTTAGCCCCATTTTATATCTAAGCCATGCTCCCTTGTCGGACAAGGCTGAAAAAAGCTTAGAGAAGTGTGTAAAACAGTAAGTGTAAAGCAAAACAAGCACAACAAAAGTGGTGCATTTTCATTACTAAATTTGCACTGATGTATACAAAAAGGCCAAAATGAGACTTATCCTTAAGGGCTTACACAAGTTACAAATGTTCACTATTTTTGTTATTACAGCTATGTACCATATACACTTTGATATTTATCAGGGTTTGTCAGCAGATCCCTCTGATTTAGCAAACTGGAAGAGATGACAATGAGAGCCGATTTAGGGCACATGCACACAACCATATGTATTTTGCAGTCTGCAGAAGTGGATCCGCAACGGATCCGCAAAAAAATATGGATGACATCCGTGTGCATTCCATATTTTGCGGAATG
This sequence comes from Rhinella marina, assembly GCA_900303285.1. Lineage (NCBI taxonomy): Eukaryota > Metazoa > Chordata > Amphibia > Anura > Bufonidae > Rhinella > Rhinella marina. Next base: position 210,192 of record ONZH01002022.1, read on the forward strand.
GAACAGCTGGACCCTAATAGAATAGAACTATCCTTGTCCGTAATGTGGAAAATAATAGGACATGTTCTATTTTTTTGCGGAACGGAAACACGGACATACGGAAACAGAATGCACACAGAGTACCATCCGTTTTTTTTTGCAGACCCATTGAAATGAATGGTTCCATATACAGTCCGCAAAAAAAACGAAACGGACATGGAAAGAAAATAAGTTCGTGTGCATGAGCCCTTACACTGGGAGATTTTCTGCTGGTAATGAGCGTGATCAGTACTTGAAACCACGTGATCAGTACTTGAAATGTCACTCTTTTTTTTTTTTTTTTACTTTTTTGTTAAAACAATGGGAGAGATTTATCAAGACTGACTGCGCCAGTCTTGATGTGCCCTGCGCTACCGGAGGATGCACCTAATTTATCCTTGTCATAATTATGTACATCCTCTGGCAGTCTGTGCACTTAAACAGAGATATATGGCAGTTCTGATCTGCCATAGATTTCTGGCTTCACTTGCGGCAGAAAACTGGCATAAATTAAGATATTTTTCTGCAGCTGGTCACGCCTCTTTTTCTGTCCTTGTCTCAGTCCCTTTCCCGAAAAGTGGCAAGGGTGGTGTAAAAACTGACACTTCCAACTATTTTTCCAATAGTTGCGTTTAAAAAGTTGTAAATACTCAGTTTGCGACTTTTTAACGTCACTTTCCTGGAGAAAAGTAAATGATAAATCTGCCTCATAGTGCAATATGTAAAGCATGCTGAATTGTCAGTTCAATTGAATGCTTTGTAAAACTGCCACACTATTGTTGCTTATTATCCATGGGTGTGTATACAAGAGCTTCCTGTGATGTGAAACCTTACTTATCCCTCCCCGGGGTATAAGAGGTGCTCTTGCATGATTTCCGTTATGTCTTGAACACAGGTCTGAACATTTGCTGCCACGTGTCTGTTATGTGACTTATTGTAAAAAATTCTTTTTCCAGTCTTGTGTAAACAAAATGTAACAGTCCACTATAAAACATTATGCAACTTTCTAATACACTTACCTCACCGTCACCAAGCACTCTGCTTTCTGTCAGTGAATGACACCATTCTTGTCCAAATTTCTCAGGCTGAGAACCCTCATTTAATTGCAATAATGTATTATTCAAAATTAGAGATGAGTGGATTATTTGAAAATCTGATATGGCTGCTTCATCAAATTTTACAAAAAAATTCGCTTTGTAACAAATTACTTCATCACGAAGAGCAATTCTTTGTAAGTAGTGGGTGCAATGACAGGGAGTGGTGATTGTGACGTGTTCATACATGATTGTGGCATCTGATATAAATAACAGAGTGTAAAATTAAAGAAAAAACAAATCATACTTACCTGATCCATTTGCCTGCGGAGGGTCGGCCCCCACCATCTTGCTTGACGATCTGGGGCAAAATCTCGTGCTGCCCAAGATGATGTCATCATGCCGGCTGTTGTGGCGTCATACATCACCTAGCACGGGATTTCGTGCAAGATCTTCAAACAAGATGGCGGCTGGCACGTTGCGAGCAAACGGATCAGGTAAGCATGATTTTTCTTTTTATACTGTTTCAGGTTAAATCGATTCGCTACCACGAAACACAAGGAAATTTGGCTTTGGGGTGAATCGAATTTATCCTGAAATTCGGTGGACTTTAACTCACTAAAGACTATTCAAACTTTTATAGCACAATAATTGTAGATAAATATAAACAACCTCAAGTGCGACACTGTGTGCTATCCTCATCCTTATATATGTTCCACGGTCCTGCAAAAAAGATAGAACATGTCCTATTCTTGTCCTTTTTGTGGACAAGAATAGACATTGTTACAATGGGTCCGCAAAAAAAGAAATGGATGCAACATGGACGTCACACAGGCGTCATCCATATGTTTTGCAGATTTTTTTTTTGTGGACTGCAAAACACATGCGTTCGTATAAATGCAACTTAAACATGACAGGTTTCTTAGGTCCACCAGAGGGAATGACTCTATCCACCTTCCATATATGCAGAAAACATACATGCTCATCTTCAGGTGCATTCTATGATTTGTTGCTATCATTGTAAGCATAGGATATATTATCTATAAAGTCTAATATGTTATTTGTGAATCAACCCATAAGAAACAAAGTTTTGCTCCATAGGGGCTGCTGGAGCATATAAGATGAAGATGGAGGAGATTTATAGAGCAGATAAATGCCACTCAACATTATCAACTACTAGTGCCAACTATGTGAGAAAGGGAGAGTCTGTCCCTCCTCTGATGTCAGAACATATTACATGCTATTACTTTATGTATAGAATAAAGTTTTAAGAGCTAGAAGTGCACTAACAAAGGATACTTGTTTTTTGTTTTTTAGAATTTTTTTATACTATAGTATTTACCATAGTGTAACTTATTGAGGAATATTAGACTTGAGATTCCCATCACTGTAAGTCTCTAAACTATTTAGACATAGACATTAGAGGTTTTTTTGTTTTAAAGAAAGCTGACACACATTTAAAATTGTATCCTTTCATAGATACAAAAACAATTCTCATGAATAGGTCTCACTATCACTACTTAGAATTATCTTCAGCAAATATAAAATACATGACAAGTAAAGAGGTAATACAACTGTGTTGTATCATCTAGTCACAAAAGGGCATAGGGTGAACCAACGAGTGACTTTATCTCCAATAAATTTTAACAGATCCAAAATAATAAGACATGGGAGGATAAATATAGTGAAAACTACAAAGCTTATTGTATAGTGTAAAAAATGGAAGATGCATTTAGTACTTCTAGTACTTCACAAAACCAGGAGGATAGATAGATAGATAGATAGATAGATAGATAGATAGATAGATAGATAATTGATAGATACATAGTTATTAAGGTTGAAAAAAGACAAAAGTCCATCAAATCTAACCTGTAAAGGACAGATGATAGATAAATAGATAGATAGATAGATAGATAGATAGATAGATAGATAGATAGATAGATAGATTATTCATAGATAGACAGATGAAAGAAAGATAAGATATAGAAATAGATATATGGATGACAGACAGACGGATAGATAGACAGACATGTAGACAAATATGAGGTTGATGTGAAAGATTCTATAGATGATGGAAGGTCAGTGGTAAATAATTGAAATGACATGAACTATAACCAAATACCACCATTCCAATACTTACAGACTGAAAAGTTGTGTGCTTTAATTAATTTCCCTTAAGTTTTATATTTGACACATAGACCTGGGTTGGTTGGAGCCACATTTTAGAAGCATAATTTTCTTGTGAACGCAGTGAAATATATTATTCAGTTGTAAAGAAAGTCGGTGCACTTACCTTGTGGGATATGCACTATGCCAACTGTCAGACCTGCAATAAGATCTCCCAGAATCCATTTCTTCAGTTTGTACCTGGGTAACCAGCCTACAATTGGGATCCTATGCTTAAGCAAAGTGAGGAAACTATGAGTGGAGCATTGACAGCTCCTGGCTAACTTTTCCTTTAAAGTCAGCGGAGGCCTCTCCAGATCCTTAGCTGTGCCATACACCTTCTGAAACTGCTCTTCCGTATAGATGTTCCTGTACACCGCCAGCGTGCTCATACTGAATGCTGCCAATGTAACCTGAGAACACTGGGGATAGAGGGAAGGGAAGCCCTTATATATTTGTCTGTAATCTCTGCTTGTTTTCCTGCTTCAGGAGGTGGGCCAATCATACATTAGACTGCTTTGGGAATATACTCCCTGGAAACATCCTTTATTAACCACTTCTGTTTAAAAAGGCACATTTCAGGAAAAGGATGACATCCTCTATTTAAGCCTAAGGGACTAAGCATCAAAGAACAAAAAACGTTTCTTCACCAGTGTCATCGGAAAACAAAATTGTATCCCACTGAAAACTTATTTTTTTGGGGTAGTTGTTGAACAGCGACATCTTAGATGAACTTTTACTAGAGCTGATGGAAATGAAGAAGGCACAACCTTTATTAATCCAATTGATACAGTTGAGACACGAGAAGTAGAAGTAAATACTGGAATTTATTTGCATAGAATAGATTTATAATCAAGAAGAACAAGTTGCACACAGTAGGAGATGAGTGGCAGGTTAGGCTACTTTCACACTAGCCTTAGTACGGATCCGGCGGGTGAAGGGACCCACCGGATCCGTACTGAATAATACAACCTTGTGGATCCATAATTCCGGATCCGGTTGTATTATCTTTAGCATCTTTTAAACGGATCTGGAATAACCTCTATTGAAAGTCAATGGAGGACGGATCCGTTTACAAGTGTGTTCACACCAAATGGATCCGTCCCCATTGACTTGCATTGGGGGTTATTCCGGATCCGTTTAGGTGCGGATAACTAGTACAGAGAGCAAACCGCAGCATGTTTCGGTTTGCTCTCAGGTCTGAAGACGGAACGGAATGCTTTCAGGAGCATTCAGTTGTCTTCACTTCAGTTTTGTCCCCATTGACAATGAATGGGGACTAAACTGAAGCGTTTTATTCCGGTATAGAGCCCCTATGATGGAGCTCAATACCAGAATTCCATAACGCTAGTGTAAAAGTAGCCTTAAAGGGGTTGTCCCACAAGAAACTTTCTACAGTTTTAACCCCAGCACTTGGATCTAAATACTTTTGTAATTGCATGTAATTGCAAATGTTGTATAGCTACTGAGTTATTTAATAGAATGTATCTGTATAGCGCCACCTACTGTTTGTTCTTTTTCAAATTTCAATGTCCACCACAGAGAGGTGGACACACATGCTCATTTTCATCCTTCAACTGGCACCAGGTGCTGCAGAATGGACATGCTCCCTGAGGAAGGGCAAGTCCCATGAGCTTGAAATCAATCTAGCAGAGCAACTGGAGCAATGAATGTGGAGATTTCTGGATTCATGTGAGGTACAGAGGTGGTTCTAGCTTTGTTAGAAAGAGCTTGTCATGTACTATATGAAGTCTGATTTTCATGTTTACATTAATCACAGGATAGCCCCTTTAGGTAGACCACAGACCCTGGAGTCTTGTCAAGACTCAATCTCCCTTTCCTACCACCACCCTGCCATGTTGTATTTATGGTCAACACCACATTTCTGTGCGAGTATTGACAGCTGAATGTTACCATTTATTTCAGAAGGCTGTTCCCTATATTCTGACAATATCAGACTATGTAGAGACTCATCCTCTTGGCAAAGGGAATGGTGTCACCCAGTTGTCAGTTTAGGCCTAGGCTACAGACATGCCAGGAAAGGTGAGAGCTCCTCCATAAATCCAGTGACTGATCTAGGTGCTAGCTTTCCTTTTCTAGTTTATCTGGCCCAGACTGCCATGAGAGCTTACTGGCCAGATATCTTTGGCCCCGTTCTTCTGCAGCCATCTTCTGCCTCTATAGTCACACAAATAAATTCAGACTTCAGATCAGACTCCAGAATAAATGAAGACATCCTTAAACAACGCAGACCCAAAACCACCTAAATGCTTATAGCCCCCATACGACACCTCCACTCGATAACAGACCCCCTAAATAAATACAGACCGCCAAACCAGACCACCTAAATTCAGACCCCAGAGTCTCTGAATAAAGACCTAGCCCAAATAAAATAGACCAATGGCAGCCACATCCCTTAAAGGGTTTCTGTCATCAGATTTAACCCTTTTAAACCTGCTGACATTAGCGATGTGCTAATGTCAGCAGACCCTAACTGTGGTATTATTATGTTTACTGGGGGCCCCCTTACTGTGATAATCTTACTTTTGTTATATGTAAATGAGCCTCTAGGAGCAGGGGGGGGCGTTGCCCCTTCTCCTAGAGGCTCCGTTTTCCTACCTCCTTCCACGCCCCAAGATCCTTGATTGACAGGGCCAGCGCCCTTCTTCTCCAGCCAGCCATGTGTGCTGCTCCTAGAGGCTCATTTACATATAACAAAAGTAAGATTATCACAGTAAGGGTCCCCCCAATAAACATAATAATACCACAGTTAGGGTCTGCTGACATTAGCACATCGCTAATGTCAGCAGGTTTAAAAGGGTTAAATCTGATGACAGAAACCCTTTAAGTAAATTCAGAACCCAGAAACCCTAAATACATACCCTAGACCAGGCCCCTGAACTCATACAGACCCCTTGCATTTGCTGTATGCAGTTGAATCAGCAGCGCATGCACAGGAATTCAGGGCCAGGCAAGAGCACAATGATAATGCCTTTATACCGATCATAACTCTGGAATGGAGCAATGGATTTTAGCAGTAAAGGCAGCGGATGGCCTCTCGCGGGCAGGGTCCTATCCTACTCTGTACCAATCTGTTAATAAGTTTGTGTTGTTTTATATTATGTGTGTATACTCCCTCTTAGATGTAGAGCGCCATGGAATTAAAGGGGTTGGCCAATCTCATACAATGGTGGCATATTGCTGAGACTCACACCTTCTTCTAGAATGGGGCCCCAAAGTGAAGGAGAGCACACCACTCATCGTCTCTATTCATTTCTATAGGAGTTTTGAAAAGAGGTGAGCAAGCCTGGCTATTTCCAGAACTCCAATAAAGGTGAATGGATAGACGGGTGCACTTGTGTGGTGCGCTGTCCATTAACTTCTATTCCGAGCTCTATTTTTGACAAACCCATAGAAGTGAATAGAGGGTGTGCCCTTTTTCACTTTGGAGGCCTCATTCTAGATATAGATGTGGGTCTCAAAGATGGAACTTGTACCTATCTGACATTGGTGGCATATCCTAGCACTTTCAAATAAATAATAAAAATAGTTTTATCAGGAAGTGTTCCAGGTTTGATATGGTTTATCCTGCTGACTGGTCCTCTTTAAGAAAATGAGTATCTCCAAGAAGGACCCTTGAGTTCCTCAATAACTAATAATGACCTCATTTTTTTCACATGTTGACATTATTCAATTAACTGTATGTCTGACCTTTATCTACATTACTATACAAATAAATATAAACATAGCCCAATTAATATTATAGTTAGCCAGTCTGGCAATATAAGTGTTAAATGATGTCTCAGGAAACTTTTAAACAAAACCTGCCCTGGATGTTGGGTGAGGCATTCCCCAGAGCCTTATTGTCTACACTAGCTACGTGCGACAAAGAACAATATTAGATTCTAATAGCACATTTAACCCCTGGTATGTTGTAGAGATGACTTCACCAAACTCCAAGGACCATTAGATTATCCTGACTGCACTTGAACTTGGCACTCCTTTTTTAATTAATAGTTTTTCCCCACTTGATGCCTCTATAAATTGCCTCATTAACAATAACTCTTGATTCCATTGCTGAATAGCAGGGGCATAGCTATAATGAAAGCAGTTGCTACAGGGCCCAAACTCAGAAGGGGCCCACCCAGGAGGAGGACTAAAAGATTTTATTGGCAGGGCCCCTCAAACAGTATTATACAATGACAATATATACAATGACACTATATATAGTGACATGACATACAGTATATATGTGTAGGAAATGAACGGAGGAGCTGCTGGGTTTGGTCTGAGAAAACGATCTTGACTAGCAACAGGAGTGGGGGATGCACGGGAAGAAGGGGTTGCAAAGGAATTGCTGGGGGCCCCATTCAAAAATTTCTGTGGGTCCCATTCATTTCTAGTTACGCCACTGCTTAGTAATTAATGGAGTCTTGGAATGTGGAGGTATCTTCCTTTGTCAGGTTCCCTGTCCATTTTGTGGCACGTGCCCCAGGCCCCGCTTAGTAAAGAATGCAAACTATTTCCCTCTCTCACTCTCTGCAGGTGATCTCCTTCTCAGCTTTCCATAGGCTAACATCATGACTGTTGACTTCCAGTTCACAGGTGATCTACTTCTCAGCTTTCCATAGGCTAACATCATGACTGTTGACTTCCAGTTCACAGGTGATCTACTTCTCAGCTTTCCATAGGCTAGCATCACGACTGTTGACCTCCAATTCACAGCCTCCACAACCACAGCTTCCAGTTTCCACTGCCCCATGCACAAGGACAAGACCGCTTCCACTGGTGACCAAGGCCAAGGAAGCACTTAAAGGGGTTATCCCACGAATAATGTAAAAAATGAAAATCAGGCATCATATAGTCCACAACAATACCTTTCTAACAATGCTAGAACCAGCCCTGTACCTAACATGGATCCAGAGATCTCCACATTTACTGCTCTGCTGCAGCTGAGGGGGCGTTTCTCAGCTCCTCTTATCACAGCTCAGGAGGCTGCTGAAGGATCAAACTGAGCATGTGCGGCCTTCTCAGTGAGCAGGTCAAAGAAATAAGAGATTAAGTGGCACCATACAGATACATCTTATTGAATAACTCAGTAGCTATACAAAATTTTTAATTAAATGCAATTACAAAAGTGTTCAGTTCCAAGTGCTGGTTTGAAAACTGTAGAATATTTTTCGTGGGACAACCCCTTTAATGATTAGGCCTGCAACTCATCATAAACCAAGTGCCTCCTCTGGTGGCGCAAAACTGTTGTAGGACACATTGGTCTTGATAAATCATCTCCATAGTTTCCTTGTCACATGGTGAACTAACATGCCAAAAGAAGCTTGATCAAAAATGGTGCATTGGTATCTAATAAAAAACAAAACTGTTGTTTGAAAACTAGAATATTTTACATGGGACAACCCCTTTACGTATGCCTCTACATCTAATAGTTAGCTTTTTCCTGCATCCTGACTTAAATGTGTGGGATGGTGATCGTCAATGTGGGGATGAGAGGGCCGGTAACTGTCTGTGGTGCCACTTTGCAGCAAAGTTGGGTACTCAGGCAGGAACTTAGTGTCCATTACATTTGTGTTACGGTTTTGCAACAGGCAGGGGAGCTGCAAAGCTTCAGAGTGTATAAGTTTCTAGGAGAATCCAGACTCACCACTAAATGATCCTCAGAACTTATGTCCACCAGTCTGGGGTATCTAGTTATTTTTGGAGTCTGAATAAATTTTGGGGTCTGTATTTATTCCGGAAATTGTTTTCATTTGGGCATCTGTAGTTATTGTGGTATCTGTATTCTAGGGTCTGGTCTAAAGTAGTCATTTCTTGTGGTATCTGCATTTATTCAGGAGGTGTGGTCTGCAATCTGTATTTATTTTGCCATCTGGTCAAGATATGTATATTTGGTGCATTCTTTGGTTATTCTGGCAAAATTAAAATTTGGTGACCATAGGAGCAACACAATCAAGAGGCCTACACAAGGGAACATCACACTGGTTCTAATCCCAGGATTATGCTGTGGAGTGGCATAATGTATGGTAGCTGGACAGCTCTAGCCTTCATTTTAGGTAGTGTACACTTACATTTGGTTGTGGAACCAGTGGTATGGCCATGTCTCCAATGTGTCTAAAAAGCAGTTTTTTTAACAGGAAAACATCTGACTGCATTTCGCTTGGGCTACTGTGAGCAGCCTGAATGTGTTCCCATGGCCTGATGCATCTCCAGACTTGTCTTCCATCGAGCAAATGTGCAACGTCACTGGTCGGCAATTGCAAAGGGAACTGCCAGCAGTGAATCTTGATGATTTGCGGGCCCGAGTGCATTCAGCTTGTCAGAACATTCCTTAGACAACCATTAATAAGTGCGTGTATTTCTGCTCATGACGCTCATAGTTCATGCAAAATGTTTTGAATATTTTAAGTGTTGATCGAGCACCGTAATGCTCGGGTGCTCTGGCCGAGCACCCGAGTACAATGGAAGTCAATGGGAGAACCCGAGCACTAAACCAGGCACCCCCTGCTCTGAAGAGGGGAGAGTGTCTGGTTCATAGGGAAAGGTGAGAAAATGGTGGAAACACCACTGAAATGGTTTGGGAACAGCATGGGGAGGATGTCTGGATGCATCTTGGACACCGAAGTCGCTGCTGGGAACGATGTTGTCCAAGTATTATGCCACTTTTACGGAATTACAAGAATACCCCCCAAAACCAAATGTAACATCGATTTTAGAGGAAATATTGTTAGGAAACATATATTTACTTGTATATAAAGCTCAAGTAGCAGCAGGCCCTCCCCCCTAATGTTTTACACGGTCAGATCAGCATCAGGCACTCGCCCCTAATGTTTTAGATGGTCAGATCAGCAGTAGTCACTCGCCCCTAATGTTTTTGAGTGTAAGCAGCACTGAAGGTCAACTTGTCAGGAGGAGGATCAGAGTGAAGAAGTGGAAGAGGAGGTGGTAGACGATGAAATCATTGTTCCAACATGGGAAAGTGGCAAGCTGAGCGAGGACAGCAGTACAGAGGGTGAGGGATCCGCAGCACCACAACAAGCTGGAAGAGGCAGTGGGGTGGCAAAAGGGAGAAGGCAGGCCACACCAACAAGTGTGGACGAAAAAAGAATTGTCATTTGCAACCTGTGCCGTACCAAAGTGAGCAGGGGCATGAACACTAGCAACCTGACCACCACCAGCATGATCCTCATGGCAGCAAAGCACCCTAATAGGTGGGCCAAACGCCTGGATCCACAATCGGTGTCTGCGGGTCACACCACTGCCTCCTCTTCCCTGTGTTACGTGCTAGCCAAGACGCAGGCCCAGATGCCTCCCACCCTGCACCTGGTCCCTCGCAAGCACCATCAACGAGGACATCCACTTCCGTGTCCTAGCGCAGCGTACCGATGTCCATACCCCAGGCCTTTGAAAGAAAGACCAAATACCCAGCCACCCACCAACAGGCCATAGCACTAAATGCACATCTTTGCAAATTGCTGGCGCTGGAAATGTTGCAGTTTAGACTTGTGGACACTGAGGCTTTTCACATTCTGATGGCGGCTATCCCTCGTTACTCAGTACCTAGCCACCACTATTTTTACCGGTGTGCCGTCACCGCCTGCCTTACACCAGCATGTGTCCCGTAACATAACCCGTGCCCTAACCAACGCAGTTACTGGGAAGGTCCACTTAACGACTGACACATGGACAAGTGCTTTTGGCCAGGGACGCTACATTTTCCTGATGGCACACTGGGTGAACGCTGTGGAGGCTGGGAGTGAATCGTACCCTGGGATGGCACAGGTGCTACCGACAAAGGATTGCGGGCCCTACTTCCATCAGGATTTCTGCCACCACCTACATTAGCGGCTGCCACCCCTCCTTCTCCTTCTCCACTTCCACCTAGGAATTCTCATCTTGCAGCACCAGTCAGCCATCAGCCAGTAGCTGGAAGCAGTGTAGCACAGCAGTGGGGAAGCGGCAACAGGCTGTGCTGAAACTTATTTGCTTAGGTGACAAAGAACACACCGCCACAGAGCTGTGGCAGGGTATAAGGGACCAGACTGAGTTGTGGCTCTTGCCACTCAACCTACAACCAATAGAATGTTAACCTGTTGCACTCGAAGTTAGAGGGAAAATCCGGAGTAGGGTTCCCCCCCCACGGATCAATGAAAGAATAACTCCGGTAAGTATTCCGTGATTTTCTTTTATTGAGTAAGTTTTAAATTGCGGCAAAATAACATTGACGTTTCGGCCACATCGGCCTTCATCAGACTGCCAAATATAGAACCAAAATATAAATATATCAGAAGAGAGTACATGTAAAAGGATATACTATACAAATGTACATAAATGCACATCCTATTGCTTGCAAATAAACATCTAGGAACAGACATACAAAATATCACTCTGGTCATACAATGAACATTCTCTAATCCCAGTGAGAGAGATCTTAATTCTTTAGCTGTAATACATGCAATACAATATAAGCACACAGGACTTAAACTATAAGAAGATATTCTCACCAAACATCGCATTAAGGGTACCATTGACGATAATACGGTGAAATTCCTCACTAACCCAAATCCGATCATACCAATATTCTATACTTTGCCCAAGATTCACAAACATCCCACTAATCCACCTGGACGACCCATAGTGGCGTCCACTGACTCACTCTTATCACCTGCATCCATTTTCCTAGAGAAAATACTGACACCACTTATCAGCCAAACACAATCCTTTTTGCTAGACACCACAGCCTTCCTCCAGATTATTCGCAATCTTGATCCCTTATCTGATGACACTAACCTGGTATCCTGGGACGTTACTAGCTTATACACATCCATTACACATGATCAGGGCATTTTAGCCGTTAAAAAGATCTTGGTCCAGAATAATACTGACCCAGCGATTATCGAACTATGTGTTGATCTTCTTCAATTAGTACTGGTAAACAATTTTTTCATGTTTCAGGACAGATTTTACCTACAAAAACAAGGGACCGCGATGGGGTCGCATGTAGCCCCATCCTACGCTAACAGTTATATGTCAGACTTCGAAAACTCTTTTCTATATACAGAATCGAGGTTTCAAACCCATGTCACCCTCTGGAAATGCTACATAGATGATGTTTGTTTATGGAAGGGAACACTCGACTCTCTCATGGATTTTCATGAGTACATTAATTCCATTTATCCGGTATTACAATTCACCATTACATATGATTACAGACAGATAAGTTTCTTGGACACTTTAGTCATTAAGGACGAATCAGGCATACTCCATACAGACATTTACCGCAAACCAACAGATCGCAACAGCCTGCTTCATTACACCAGTTTTCATCCTCCTAACACAAAAACCGCACTACCACTTTCCCAACTGCATCGAGTCACTAGGATAGTGGACAACCAAGATTTATGCCGTACAAGACAAACAGAGATGATTAATAGGTTTATTGAAAGGGGGTACCCTCAGAAAGTCTTCTACCGCAAACCGACATCTAAACCATCCCCCATACCTACGACACAGAGGATACCCTTTGTACACACCTTTCATCCTTTTATGCGCAAGGTAGAAAATATCATTAGGTCACATTGGCACCTCTTAGCCAAGGCATATCCTGATATACAAGTTTTCAACAATCCAGTTCTCATGTGTAATCGACGATCCAAGAACCTGAGGGATTTACTAGTCAAAGCCGATGTCGGCTCTGACCTAAGAGTTAAACGTCAGACTTTCCTTCATACCCCTAAGAAGGGCACATGCCCCTGTTTGCGCTGCATGCAGTGTTCCAACGTACAGAAGGGGCCGACATTCTACCATCCCCATACAGGCAAAGCTTTCCCCATTAAGGATTATTTCAGTTGCGATACTGACTACGTGGTATATTTACTGAAATGCCCTTGTGGCTTACTTTATGTCGGTGAGACTACGCAACCAATCCGCAATAGGATATCTCAACATAAATCAAACATCCGTAAACAAAACTTACTCCTTCCGGTCCCATCACATTTTCATGAAGCCAAGCACTCTATTGCACAACTCAAGTTCCAAGTAATAGAACATGTTGACATACCAAGACGTGGTGGAAGCAAGATCAATAAACTAAAAACTAGAGAAGCATTTTGGATCTATAAACTAGAGACCCTGGAACCTAAGGGGTTAAACCGGGATTATGAGGTGCAGCACCTCATATAACTGGGGGTACCCAACCCACTAGTTTCCAGTCCCTATCAGCCATTAGTCACAATCTAATCTTAATAAGCCTATATTATGTACCATTATTCTCCAGTATTCTTATGTTAACCTTATATGATCCAAGCTTGTACTGGTTTACTAGAACACATATCAGTCATTATTTGTATTACCATAGTATGTGTATTGCCTTGTATTCTATCATTAATCATAGTCTTCTTTCTTCCATTCCAGGCTTACTGACTCTCCCGAACCTGCCCCCCTGCCGCTCCTTCTCTTGGCTATTGATATAAACGCCCATGCTATCAGTGGAGCGCTTCTGTGCGCTGCACTGATCTTACTTCCGCCCTGTGGAACGCATGGTCACATGACCATGCGTTCCGCCGGCCGCAGGGAACGGAAGTCGACGCCAGACACGCTTTATAGGGTGCTGGCGCCCACTCCGGCTTTCAGCGCTTCCTGGCTTATATGCAGCAGCTGCTGCTTTATCCTTTCTGCGCTACTTCCACTGTTCCTCTGCAATTGAGCGGCTCGAGGTAAGCAGTGCCGGAGACGCCAGCAGGCATATTATACATCTTCACTTGCGATATTATACATCTTCACTTGCGATAGTATAGTCACCAATGTATTCTCCTGTGGATTTGTTTTGGGCCTTGATATCTCTCTTAGAATTTCCTGGATCAATCTACTAGTGTGCTTATATTGTATTGCATGTATTACAGCTAAAGAATTAAGATCTCTCTCTCACTGGGATTAGAGAATGTTCATTGTATGACCAGAGTGATATTTTGTATGTCTGTTCCTAGATGTTTATTTGCAAGCAATAGGATGTGCATTTATGTACATTTGTATAGTATATCCTTTTACATGTACTCTCTTCTGATATATTTATATTTTTGTTCTATATTTGGCAGTCTGATGAAGGCCGATGTGGCCGAAACGTCAATGTTATTTTGCCGCAATTTAAAACTTACTCAATAAAAGAAAATCACGGAATACTTACCAGAGTTATTCTTTCATTCAACCTACAACCAGGCGTGGTTGTGTCTGATAATGGCAGCAACTTGGTGGCGGCTTTGGAGCTCGGCAAGTTCACACACATACTGTCACGCTCAGTATGTGCGTGGAAACTAAGGAAGGAAGATGGACACCTCCTAAAGGAAACCCTGACTCTAATCCTGACTGACTACCAGTATGAACAGGCCTCAAATGTAGGCGAGTTCATACACAGGAACCTAAACCAAACTGACCCTATAGGACTCTGGAACTAATGACAGGAATGAGTCTACCTGTTCCTCCAACAGGAAGGACGAACAGGAGTCTCCCTCAGGCCAAACAACTGCTTCAACTTAGTGGTTCAGCGGTTTCTCAAAACCCACCCCGAGTTGCTGGTGAAGGTGCACCGCCTGTGTGCCCATTTCCGAAAGTCACCTACAGCTTCCGCTGGTCTGGCAACGCTGCAGCAGCGCTTACACTTGCCAGCTCTCCGACTGCTTTGCGACCTGAGCACGCACTGGAACTCCACCTTCCACATGTTGGGCAGGCTTTGTGAGCAGCAGAGACCAGTAGTGGAATACCAGCTGCAACACGGTCGGCGCCTTTCCAGTTGCTCACAATAATGGTGGGCGGCTCTGCATGTGGAAAAGGTTCTGATAAGCGGCCTAGTGTCACAAGGAGGGAAAAGTTTTTGAAAATGATAAAGGAGTACCTAGCTGACTGTGTCAACGTCCTCAGCGATCCCTCTGTGCCTTATAATTATTGGGTGTCTAAGCTGGACACGTGGCACGAACTGGCGCTCTACGCCTTGGAGCTGCTGGCCTGCCCTGCCGCCAGTGTTTTGTCAGAGCGGTTATTTAGTGCAGCTGGGGGTATAATAACTGCTAAGTGCATCCGCCTGTCAACTGAAAATGCTGACAGGTTGACGGTAATCAAAATGAACAAGGCCTGGATTGCCCCTGACTTCGCTACCCCACCACAAGAAAAAGCGGCTGAACATAAAGGAACTTTAAATGTGGCTTTTAAGGTGTATTGAATACACTGTATTTCCATTCACCCCTTCCTCTTCCTCCTCTTCCTCCATCATATCAAACTGTTTATTAGGCTGCCCTCCCCTTTAAATATTTAAGAGGTTCACCCTAATTTTTTATCCTAAAAAATTAACCTCACTTTGGTCCTCCTCCTGACATGTTGACCTAACTGAACCTGTCTTGCGCCGCCCTGCAAACTCGGACATGAAGCTAAGAGTTTTGCATGACTTTGTTTCTTGTGCTCTGCCAGCACTGTTTCACAGTGCCCAGAGCCATGGCCTCTGCGTGCACCATCAGCAGCATGTCCACTTCCCTGTCCCTTGCTGCTCGCCTTGCGCATATTAAATGGTATATATGCAAGTTTGTCAAAAGTACAGTTGCGCAGATTTTTTTTAGTGTATGAGCAGAAAAATTTCACTGAATGTCAGAAATATTTAGAATGAGCAAACGTTATGCAGCAGACGCAGCGCAGGTAACGTCACATACCTGTGCTGCATGTGTGCAGTATAACCTTTCTGTATCCAAAATACCTGACATCCAGTGTATTTTTTTTTCTGCCGTTATTCATATAATGTATAACGTTTGCGCAAGGAGGCACAGATAGTGTACGGATAGGATTTGGCTAGGCAGGGCTAGTTGTTGTGCTCAAAAGACCCAAAAGTCATTTTAAGGACTATTGTTATATCTAGCTGCAATATTTTTATTCTTCATGGTCAACATTTGCGCACGTTTTCTTAATCTTAACACCAACTGCGCAGCGTGTGCAGTACAATGTTTGTTTCTCCTATATACCTGACATTTATTGCGATTTTTTCTGCTGCTAAACACGACGACATTACATGTGCAGGACAATGTATGTTTCTCCTATATACCTGTTATTTATTGCATTTTTTTCTGCCACTAATCACGGCCACATTACATGTGCAGTACAATGTTTGTTTCTCCTATATACCTGACATTTATTGCGTTTTTTTCCGCCGCTAATCACGGCGACATTACATGTGCAGTACAATGTTTGTTTCTCCTATATACCTGACATTTATTGCGTTTTTTCCTGCCGCTAATCCCGGCGACATTACATGTGCAGTACAATGTTTGCTTCTCCTATATACCTGACATTTATTGAGTTTTTTTACTGCTGCTAATCACGGCGACATTAGTAATGTTGCCTTGAATAGCGGCAGAAAAAAATACACCGGATTTCAGATATTTGGGATACACAAATATTAGACAGCAGATGCTGCAAAGGTGGTGTTAAGGTCAGGCAACCTGGCGCAATTTTTAACCCACCACAAAAATAATATATTGCAGCCAGATATAATATCCCTTAAAAGGGCTTTTCAACAGAACAACTAGCCCTGCCTAGCCAATTTCTATCCCTACACTATCTGTCCCTCCTTGCGCAAACTTTATACAGCAGACGCAGCGCAGGTAATGTCGCAGAATAAATTACACCAGATGTCAGCTATAGGATACAGCAACGTTATAAAGCACAATCTGCACAGGTAATGTCGACTTGATTAACGGCAGAAAAAATGACACCGGATGTCTGCGATATAGGATACAGTAACGTTATAATGCACAAGCTGCGCAGGTGGTGTTAAGGTCAGGCAAACTTGCATTATTTTTGCCCCAAAAGAAAAAAATATATTGTAGCCAGATGTAACAATAGTCCTTAAAAGGACTTTTGGGTCTTTTCAAGAGAACAACTAGCGCTGCCTAGCCAAATCCTATCCCTATACTATCTGTCCCTTCTTGCGCAAACGTTATACAGCAGACGCAGCGCAGGTACTGTGGCTTTAATTAGCGGCAGAAAAAATGACAATGGATGTCAGGTATATAGGATACAGAAAGGTTTAGAATGCAGAAGCTGCGCAGGTGGTGCTAAGGTCAGGCCACCTTGCCCAATTTTTAACATCCAAAAAATAAAAAATATATTGTAGCCAGATATAACAACAGCCCTTAAAAGAGCTTTTGGGTCTTTTCCACAGAAATACTAGCCCTGCCTAGCCAATTTCTCTCTCTACACTATCTGTCCCTCCTTCCAGCAGCTCTCTCTGACTCGGTCTGAGCAGGGTCACATGTCACCAGGTGCTATAACGCGTTCCCGGCCAGCCAATCACTGTAATGCCAGTAGCCAAGATGGCTATGGCATTACAGTGAATGCCAGTACCTCCCCGCATGCTAATTGGCTTTTCCTTCTTAGTGTTGTAGTTGAGGAGTGTATATACAGTATATGCCAAAATGAAAAATGTATTTAAATTTCTGATCTTGTTGCTAGTTATCTTCTTCTTATTCCCTCAGATCTTCTTAGTATAATTCTCTTTTTGTTTGATTGGAGTCTCGGGATGTATAATGTGTAAAATAAGCCTCACTCTGGAAAACTTTGATATTTAATGTCATAGACACATGTTTAGTAGTACCAGTGTACATTATGTTTCCTCTAGATCCGTGTTTCTCTACTCCAGTCCTCATGACCCCCCAGCATGTCATGTTTTCAGGATTTCCTTAGTTTTGAGCAGGTAATATACTATAGTTAGTGTTAATGAATTAGGAGGTACCACAGGTATTCTGTGGGATATTCTCAAGTCATGACCAGCAGATGGGAAATGAGGCCCTGAGGAACACTGCTCTAGATCCTTTCCGGGTAATACTTGTTCTGGATAGGTAGAACTGTTTAGAAACATCCAGAAATTCTAAATGCTAATATTTTTTATATATTGAGGGCACCTTTTTCTGTTTGTACATCAGTATGTTTATTTCTGCTATAGAGACACTGGCATGTGGAAAATGATGCATTGCAGTCAACCTTCACTTCACCCTTAAAGTAACAATGCTAAGTGTAGAGTCATTGTGCATGTCTTCCTCCACACAGCTATATAATTGTGTTTGGACCTCGTCTAGGCAAAATAGGCACATTCCTATTGTACATTTTCTTTGAAAATAAACAGAATTTGTTGAATGCCTTTCAGGCAGAATTATGTTGAGAATGATGTTACGTCTGGCAGAAGCAGACACATAACGTTGATGTGCAGATGCCATTCTTCAACTCTTAAGGCTTGTCTGGAAAAGATTTATTGTGTTGTATTTTAATTAAAGGAGTATTTTGCCACTTGCCAAACTATGGCATTAATGTCTGTGGTCTAGATGAAGTAGAACTGCACATTTTTTATTGAAAATTACTAGAAATGAGCAAAGTTTTGAAAAATTCAATTTCAGCAATGTGGCCGAAGTTAGCCAAGAAATTAATTCTGAATAAATTTGTCACAAATCGTTATAAATCAGGAATACCCATACATCACGGTGGCAGAAGGAATCTCTGGAGCAGGCAGTTGCAGTAAGCCCACTCCATACGTGGCAGGTGCTGGCTGTCTCATACAGCAAACGGCGGGGAGAACACGAGACACAGCTCAGCAAGAAGCACGTCAAATTGCTATTCAGGTTCTAGATCCCAGGTTCCAGCCCTCCAAGGGGGTTAAAAATTTCACTGTAAAAGTAAAAGAATATATATATATATATACAGTGCTCCAGACTAAAAAAAATACCTAGGAGCCATTGGCTCCTGAACTGAAAAATTTAGGAGCCAAATAAAATTTTTAGGCGCCAAATTTAAATACACAAAAATACGGATCTGCAATACCAAGGATGCCGCCCGGCGTGTGTTTCGCAAATTGCTGGGCGTCCTGTTCAAAATGCCTATTCTTGTCCGCTGTTGCAGACAAGAATAGGACATGTTCTATCATTCCTTGCGGAGCCGCGGCTAGGCAAGTTCGCAAGCCGCCCATTGAAGTGAATGCAGCTGTATCTATTCTGCAAAATTGCAAAATAGATGCAGGCACACTCATACGGTTGTATATATATTAATATACTGATTTTTTTTTACTAATTATTGGCCTCCTTAGGGGCTAGAACTCTTGTCCTATTCACCCTAATAGATCTCTATAAGGATGAATAGGACTTTACACTCTCCCTGCTGCCCTGGGCTTTGTGCACAGGGCAGCAGGGAGCTTACCATGGCAAAAATCACAGAATAAGCCTCTAAAACTTAACTTTTAATATTCATGTAATAAAAGAACTATTGTATCACAGAACATCTCTGTCTTCGTCACCTTAATAAGTTCATGATAGACATAATGTACCCATCACCTCAGTGTTGCAAAGAAATTGATGAGCAATCCTAGAGTGAGGACTGAGTGATAGGTGGCCGTCTTGAGGGAGACCAATCTGAGAGTAGGGAGATGATTCGTCTCTCTAACAGAGAAAGGAAAAATTCTATCCCTAAATACTCCCTAACCGCTATTTAAAGCCCTGCCTACAAAAACGGAACTGCCGCCCCGATAGGGGCGATCCCGTGTCAGGAACCTCCTGATGTCCCTGAGTATCCCTTGGCACAGGACAGATACCCGCCACCAATAATGTCCGTAGGTGTAGCTTATTCGTCTTAGATCAATCCAGTCACTAAAAAACCGTAAGTATAATTACAATTGTAGGTATGATACTAGTTATTATGGTTGACCCTAAATTGTACCACCTAAATTCTTAATATCAACACATATATACAACCTTAATCCAGTACACCACGGGCGGTGTTAAACTAGTAAACTATATTAAAGCCTCCATGATTGGTCCCTTAGATCCCTACGCGTTTCGCCATCATCTAATGTATGGCTCTTCAGGGGACTGTAAAAATTAATCGGGAAATATATCCCAAATATATACAATGTGTAACTGGAAGAATGTACATTGGATGTACAGATGATTCAAATCTGAACAAAAATCAGTGCACATCCAATGTAGATTCCTAGATGTCAGCATGTGTCAAGAAATAGCAACATTAAATATAGCAGCATTAAAGATAGATTATAAAGACTCAAAAGAAAGCAACACCTGTAACATTATATGAAAATCCACTATATGTGCAGATATTCCACAATATTACACTCTTACGGCCTCAGAGACAGGTCTCAGATACAACAACAGAAAAAATAGCCAATATAGGTAATAAATCTGGTACAGAGAGCCAAATAATTAATTTATCCGGCTTCATACTATCTGAAGATGAGATCTCATTGATCTCCAAAGGCCTCAATTTTGTTCCTACTACCCGATTCGATCCGTTTGAATGGATTAAGGACATTCATCTTTTTATTCGTAAAGTAAAATGGCGCAAGACCTTTGCCCAAATAGACAAACTCAGAAGTAATGAACTGGGTTTGGATCCATCTGATTTGGTGAGGGTAGATGTCCTGTTAGATCTCTTAGAAGATAATGAGAAGGAGAGAGGTGTTGGCCCGTTCACTCAACTCTGTAACAAGAGCATAAAAAACCCTCCACCGAGAGGTGGTGAACAACATATTGACCTCTTTCTGAGATCAGTAACTAGAGATCTAGAATTACTCACGAGTACACCTCATTATAAAAACTACTCGTATGGGGAGATGCAAGCCCTTAATAATCTCAGGGATAATAAACAGTTGGTGATTAAACCATCCGACAAGGGAGGCAACACAGTGGTGTTGCATTATACACAGTACATCAAGATGTGTTTGTCCCTCTTGTCAGATAATCTCAATTATGTACGCCTTGCGTATGATCCAACGGACAGATTTAGAATAGAACTTAAAAAGTTATTGGAAGAAGCGTTGGAACATAAACTGATCAATCGCAAGGAATATGAGTTTTTATTGCCAAAATACCCGCGTGTCGCAACTTTTTATTGTTTGCCAAAGATCCACAAAGGCTTAGATCCTTTGAAAGGACGCCCAATAGTATCGGGGATCGGCAACTTGACGCGACACGCGGGTACCTACATTGAGGAAGCGTATCTACGCGAAACGGCCGTTGCCGCTTGTTGGTGCCTGCTATGGCGTCCTGTGCCCCTGCCATTTACATTTTTTTTTTTTTCTTAAGAATAAAGTGAGTATTGGACAGAATCCGGTGAGTGCCGTCTTTCTTCTACTATATTTTGTTATTTGCGGCATTGAATGGACTGAGCACCACCAGGTCCTGAAGTATATCGACGGCTGCCTGTTGTGTTTTCTCCTCCATATGGAATAAGCAGTGCCATCCTATTTATCTACCCTGATTGGAATATCTTGAACCTACATTGATTGTATTTTGAGACCATTCCTTTATACTTTGCCATCATACTTACAAGACACTACAGATGTCCTTAAGAGAATTGAGGGGATTTATGTTGAAGATAATACATATTTGGCCTCTATCGACGTAGAGGCTCTATATACATCTATACCCCATCAAAAAGGTCTGGAGGCAGTTCGCTATTATCTTGAGTCCAGGAGTGTCGAGTTTAGAAAACATAATGAATTCCTGCTCGACCTACTATATTACACATTGACACACAATTATTTTGTTTTCAACTCCGTGTTCTACCACCAGCTCAGGGGCACCGCGATGGGGAGCCCATGTGCCCCCACCTATGCCAACTTGCTCCTGTGCTGGTGGGAGGATACGGTAGTTTTCTCGGAAGAGGTGGCCCAATGGACCCGGCATGTTCCGCTGTGGATCCGGTACATAGACGATATCCTGTTGCTTTGGACCGGATCCACGGCGGATTTTGGGGCCTTCATGAATGCCCTAAATAAGAATCACATTGGTCTTAGGTTTACTTCTGAGATCGATATTTCATCGATTGCATTCCTTGATCTCAGATTGACCAAGGCTGAGAATCATTCGATTCAAACGACGCTGTATCGCAAGAGCACGGCCACCAATAGCCTACTTAGGTGGGAGAGCTACCACCCCACACCATTACGTAAAGGGATCCCTAAGGGCCAATTCTTGAGAGCACGACGAAATTGTACACGATCAAATGACTTCGAACAAGAAGCAAGGGACCTATTCGATAGATTTAAGAACAGGGGTTACCCCACACAATGTTTGAAAGATGCGTGGCTGAATGCCCGCTTGCAGGATCAAACTGATTTATTGAAAACTAAATCCAAAAAGGGGGAAACTAACCAGCTTCGCGTAATAGGTACTTTTGATGATGCACATTTAGAGATCCGTAAGATTCTCTCTCGTTATTGGTCCCTTCTAAAAACAGATCCAGATCTAAAAGATCATCTTCTGGATATACCGTCTATCACATTTAGACGTGGCCGCAACACTGGCGACTCCTTGGTCAAGAGTCATTTTGAACCTCCAAAAAAACTGACCTGGTTAGACAACCGAAAGAAAGGGACATTTCGTTGTGGCCACTGTAAGGCGTGCAATTTTATTAAGGTGGGCCATACTTTTGGGGACAGTAAAAATATCAGAACCTATGAAATGAAAGGGTTTGCCAACTGTAATACCAAAAACGTTGTGTACATGATAATATGCGTTTGTGGTTCCCTGTATATAGGCAAAACCTGTAGGGAATTTAAGGTTAGAATTCTGGAACATCTAGGGGACATTAGGAATAGAAGAGACAAACCCATAGCAAGACATATATCTCTGCACCATGATGGCAAGGTACAAGGGATCATGTTTTTGGCAATAGAGGTGATTAAATCATCTATCAGAGGGGGCGATGTTGATCAGCTCCTTAAACAAAAAGAACTGCGCTGGATTTACCGCTTAAATACGCTGGCTCCTGAGGGCTTGAATGAAAACATAGACTTCACGTGCTTTATTTAGGACTAGAGGGATGGAGCATTGAGTTGTTGACATAATAGGTGAGGGATTAATAATAATATATATACACATTTTTTTTTTTTTGTACTCCCTGTACAACATCATACGGTTGGGTGATAAAATAAACAGATAGATATTCATCATCATCATTATCATCAAATGGTTGTGTTAATTATCCCTCCCACCTCTTTTTGCCCACTCACTAGTCCATTGACTGATCAAAGGTTCATAATGTGGATTTGATCAGGTTTTCTAACTATAATGACATCTTTAATTACTATCTTTAAAAGGACTAGTATTTTTTGTTACCAATTATTCCTTGTACCTTTTTTAATTTCATCTTGTGGTCATGTTGCCATGTGTCAATAAAGTTCAGCTTGACACGCATCGTAGCTACGGTGGAACGCAGCGCCATAGCGTGATGATGTCAGACCTGCCACTTCCTCTCCGGCGCTGTAATGCGTCTGACCGTGTTAGTATATGCCCACGGCTGACGGGTACCAATTAGCGACCGGAGCGCGCGATGTTAAATAGCCCAGTCTCCGGGAACCGAGCTGCCTCTGTATTCACCTTATGCGGACGCACGTGGGAGTCAGCTAAGCGGCAGCAAACTTTATAGATAGCACACCTCAGCCCTGGATTACGGCGGCCTATTACCGATGAGGGAAGGATACTTCTTATCGCAAGTACCCCATATTAAGGGGACTTAAGTACAACAGACCCCACCTCCTTTGGTCTTATGTATATTATGTATATTAAGCTATGTACCTTGTATCTATGGGTCACCCCTTATTCAGTGGTTTGATACTTTGATTACATTATATCATATGATATCCATTGAATATCCACATGTTTAGAGGTATCTGTTTGTGGAATATCTGCACATATAGTGGATTTTCATATAACGTTACAGGTGTTGCTTTCTTTTGCGTCTTTATAATCTATCTTTAATGCTGCTATATTTAATGTTGCTATTTCTTGACACATGCTGACATCTAGGAATCTACATTGGATGTGCACAGATTTTTGTTCAGATTTGAATCATCTGTACATCCAATGTACATTCTTCCAGTTACACAGTGTATATATTTGGGATATATTTCCCGATTAATTTTTACAGTCCCCTGAAGAGCCATACATTAGATGATGGCGAAACGCGTAGGGATCTAAGGGACCATATATACCTCCATAATCATGGAGGCTTTAATATAGTTTACTAGTTTAACACCCCCGTGGTGTACTGGATTAAGGTTGTATATATGTGTTGATATTAAGAATTTAGGTGGTACGATCTAGGGTCAACCATAATAACTAGTATCATACCTACAATTGTAATTATACTTACGGTTTTTTAGTGACTGGATTGATCTAAGACAAATAAGCTACACCTACGGACATTATTGGTGGCGGGTATCTGTCCTGTGCCAAGGGATACTCAGGGACATCAGGTTCCTGACACGGGATCGCCCCTATCGGGGCGGCAGTTCCGTTTTTGTAGGCAGGGCTTTAAATAGCGGTTAGGGAGTATTTAGGGATAGAATTTTTCCTTTCTCTGTTAGAGAGACGAATCATCTCCCTACTCTCAGATTGGTCTCCCTCAAGACGGCCACCTATCACTCAGTCCTCACTCTAGGATTGCTCATCAATTTCTTTGCAACACTGAGGTGATGGGTACATTATGTCTATCATGAACTTATTAAGGTGACGAAGACAGAGATGTTCTGTGATACAATAGTTCTTTTATTACATGAATATTAAAAGTTAAGTTTTAGAGGCTTATTCTGTGATTTTTGTTTAGTACTTTATTTGCCTTTGACGGATTATCATACCTGTCTGACGGTTGGCATTTGTCAGTACAACTGTGATACAGCTTACCATGGCAGCCAGGACATCAGTAGCTTCCTGGTTGCCATGGTAACTGATCGGAGCTCCGCGATTACATTGCTGGGCTCCGATCGGAACTGCCACTGAACCACCAATGAAGAGGGAACCCTGTGGCCACTGCCACCAATGATTATTATAGTTTGGGGGGGTGGGCACTGCGCCACCAATGAATAATACTGGGGAGGGGTGCACTGAGCCACTAATGATTATTATACTGGTTGAGGTTTTTATTACTGGGGAGGACGCACTGTGCCACCAATGATAACTACGTTTAATACAACTACAGGAGGCGGGTGCCGGCGAAGGATCACATAGCTGGCACCTGACCTATATTATAGGGAGCTCCAATCAGTGGTAGTTAACCCCTCAGGTGCGGCCCCCGCCTTCTGTAGTTGTATTAAACGTAGTTATCATCATTGGTGGCGCAGTGCGCCCTCCCCAGTACTAAAAACCCCAACCAGTATAATGTGTGTCCCCCATCAGACCTCAGATCAGCCCACTGTGCCCCCATCAGACCTCAGATCAGCCCACTGTGCCCCCATCAGACCTCAGATCAGCCCACTGTGCCCCCATCAGACCTCAGACCAGCCCACTGTGCCCCCATCAGACCTCAAACCAGCCCACTGTGCCCCCATCAGACCACAGATCAGCCCACTGTGCCCCCATCAGACCACAGATCAGCCCACTGTGCCCCCATCAGACCTCAGATCAGCCCACTGTGCCCCCATCAGACCTCAGATCAGCCCACTCTGCGGCTATCAGAATAAAATAAAAAAACCTCTTACCTGTACTGAGCCGCGGCTCCGCTCCGGGTCCAGAGCTCCTCTGTCCTCACGGCGCTGCACTATCACATGACTGCGTGCAGCGTCAGGTCAGAGTGCGCGCACTACGTCCTGACGCTGTACGCCGTCAGGACAGTGCAGTGCCGCCCGGAAAGACAGGAGTGCCGGACCCGGAGCGGAGCCGCGGTGCAGGACAGGTAAGAGATTTTTTTATTTTATCTGCTCCATGTTCTCTGATACTAGGCTGCGCAGTAGCGCAGCCTAGTATCAGTAAATGCGGTTGGGTCCAGGTCGCAAATGGCGACAAGACAAAAAAGTCTTGTCGCCATTTGTAAAATCTAAGTCGCATTTGCGACCATTTTGGTCGCCATCTGGAGCCCTGTATATATATATATATATATATATATATATATATATATAATGTTTATATCACCCCCCTTTCCCACTTTTACATATAAAAATATATAAACAAAAAACACATTAGGCATCGTCGCATCTGAAAACGCCTGAACTATTAAAATATTAATAAAGATTCCCTGTGTGCTTTTCGCTGTAATGGAAAAAAAATAAAAAACACGATATTCACCATTTTTTATCACCTTTTCCCCAAAAAAAATTTTGAACAGTGATCAAAAAGTCGTATGTACCACAAATATGATACCAATAAAATCTAAATTTTGTCCCGCAAAAAACAAGCCCTCATATAGACCGAAATATAATATAATAGTAAAGTTTGGTATCGCCATATTCATATTGAGATGCAGAATAAGGACCTTATGCCATTTTTAGTACATAGTGAATGCCGGGATGTCAAAACCCCAAAAACCAAAAACCTTGGCTTAATAGTATGTGTATATATATATATATATATATATATATATATATTTTTTTTTTTTTTTTTTTAATTAATTAATTTAATTATTTTTTTCAATTCAACCCCACAAAGAATTTATTTCCCATTTTCGAATAACAGACATATTAAATTGAATGGTGCCCTTAAATAGTACAACTTATTCCCCCCAAAATAAGCCCTTATATGGCTATATGAATGGAAAATGAAAAGGGTTATGGCTATATGGCTATCCATATTATATCCTCTGAAAACAATGAAGAACTTTCAAAAATGGACTGAAAAGAAATATATGAATGTACATATTAAAATTGTAAATGGCTCTGTTTTGTCAAATGGAAAACTACTGAAAGAACACTGTAGATATGAATCCCTTTAACAAAAGAATGATTTCCATATTTCAAGTGTCATATAATATGTTAGCCAAACAGGGGCTGTTGTTGATATGGGGTTTGGCTGGTTAGGTACATAGCACAATATGCAAATTATTGCTGTTGTGGCCTGTAATCTCCTGAAAATGTCCCTTTTGTATGGTTAAATACATAAAGGGGCCACATGGGACCAATAGTTGACCACTATATACATTTAACAAAAAATTTAATCCTGAAACTACATATGAAGTATACCTTTCGCCGCAGCAGGTGACCGGCAGTTATATCCAATGAACCGATAAAAAAGGAGAGAAAAACGGTCATGGTGCATTCACGTGCATGGTGTGACAGAAGAAGAAAGCCCCTCCTCTCCCCACCACCCCATTTGGCCTGTTGGTTTGGCTGCTGCTACTACCACCCCTTCTTCTGCTGCTACTTGTGCTGGCTAAACAACCGAGGATATGGAATGATAAGCATAACTTTTACTCAAATCAATTAAAATAAATTATTATTATTACCTATTTTATAAAATTATTAAATAAATTATTATTATTACCTTACATTATTACCTATATATTATAGCAAGTGGTAAAGGGACAAAAACTATATTGACCTATGGTACTCACCCTATGAGGTATTATGGAAAGGGGATAACCGTCCCTGCCTACCATACACAGAGCACCCGCCCAGATAAGGGCGATCCCATCCGGAACCTGTCCCTGACGCGGTCGTATCCCTACTCATAACCCTCACATCTCGACATGGCATGTTTTATTCCAATGCTGGGGCTCATCAGGGGATTCTTGTGTGAAAAAAGGCAGATAAAAAGACAGAATGTAAAACCCTATGTTTCCCCTATTAGGTACAGAGGGAAACAAGAAAAGTGAAAGAACATAGAGAGGATATTTTCCAGATAGGTGAATGCTCCTAACTCCTAGCAACATAGAGGCAATAAATATACTGTACATTTTTTATTTATGGCCCACCATCTCCTGCATTTACTGGTGGACTAACATGCCCAACAGTTTCCCTGCTCCCTCTCTCCTCTCAGTGATCTCACCTTTCATCCATTTATCCCTGCTCATAAATTCATATAAATATATGCAGTGGCATGTTTGGGCACCCCTGGTCAAAATTACTGTTACTGAGAACAGTTAAGCAAGTTGAAGATGATCACCAAAAGGTATAAAGTTAAAGATGAAAGACACTTTTAAACATTTTAAGCAATATCAGTGCATTATTTTGGTTTTGTACAATTTGTAATACAAAAGTATGGGAACCCAAGGAGATTTGAGCGCTCAGATAACTTTGATCGAGGTTTCAGACCTTAAATAGCTTGTTACAATTAAGGCTTGTTCACAATCATTGTTAGGAAAGGCCAGCTGATGCAAATTCCAAAGCTTTACAAATACCCAGACTCCCCTAACCTTGTCCCAAAAAACAGCAGCCATGTGTTCCTCTAAGCATCTGCCTAACACTCTGAAAATGAAAATGTCCCACAAAACAGGAGAAGGCTATACAAAGATACCAAAGCTTTTTTGGGTTGTCATGTAATGTAATTAAGAAATAGCGGTTACCAGGAACAGTGGAGGTCAAGAACAGGTCTGAAAGACCAAGAAAGATTTCAGAGACCGCTGTTCATAGGATTGCAAGAAAAGCAAATCATAACCCCTGCTTGACTACAAAAGACCTTCAGGAAGATTTGCAGATTCTGGAGTTGTGGTACATTGTTCTACTGTTCAGCGACACCTGCACAAATATGGCATTCATGGAGGAATCATCTGAAGAAAACCTCTCCTGTGTCATGACCACAAAATTCAGTGTCAGAGGAACATCTAAACAAGCCTGATACATTTTTGAAACAAGTCCTGTGGACCAATTAGGTTAAAATAGAACACTTTGGCCACAATGAGCAAAGGTAGGTTTGGAGAAAAAAGGGCACAGAAATTCACGAAAAGAACACCTCTCCTACCATTAACCCCTTCACGACCGCCGCCGTACATGTACGGCGCGCGGGCGGTGCGGGGACATGACGCCCGCTCGCGGGTGCGGCGGGCGTCATGGCCGGCAAGTCTCTGCTGTTTCTAACAGCAGAGACTTGCCGCATCTTACCTCCGTCTTCGGAGACTTCCAGGGCCTTCTGATGCCGTGATCACACGTGATCACGGCATCAGGATGCGTCTGAACCCGGAAGCCCACGCTTCCGGGTGGTGTACAGACGCCCCGATTGGCCAATCGGGGTGTCTGTACACCATATGAAAACTGTAATCCTCGCTGGTGAGGATTACAGTTTTCAAACTGCAATTCTTATTCTGGCCACTAGATGGCAGGCCAGGATAAGAAATGAGCAATTCATGGTTTTAACTGCATCTAGTAAATCCATGATTGCTCATAAAGAAAAAAAACAAAACACAATAGATCAGATGATATTTGAGCTTTAAAATAATCACAGAAAAATTTAAAAAAAATGTTAAAAAATATATAAAAAATAAAAAAGATATAAAAGTTCAAATCACCCCCCTTTCCGTATAAGTAAAAAATAAATACCTAAATAACAATAAATATAGACATCATGGGTATCACCGTGACCGAAAACGCCCGTACTTTTAAAATATAAAAAAAAAATTTCAATACGGCGAATTGTGTGGCGGAAAAAAGCGTCCAAATGGCGATTCGCAGTTTTTTGTCCCTTTTTTTTCTAAAAAAAATTAAATAAAAAGTGATCAAAAAGTCATACACACCCCAGAATGGTATCAATAAAAACTTCAGACCGCCCCGCAAAAAATGAGCCCCCATACAGCTCTGTACACATAAATACCAAAAAGTTATAGGGGTCAATATATGACAAGGAAAAAAAAAAAAAAAAAAAGGGCAACTTTCTAATTATTTTATCACCATCTAAACGCAGGAAAAACTATACATATTAGGTATTGCCGGATTCGTACTGACCAGTAGAATGAAAGTAACGGATCAGTTTTAATGCACATCGAATGCTGTAAATAAGAAACCCGTAGAACTGTAGCGGAATAGCGTTTTCTTTGCAATTTCACCCGGTTTGGAATTTTTTTCCCGCTTCCCACTACACCGTATGCAATATTAAATGGTGGCGTTGGAAAGTACAACTTGTCCCGCAAACAACAAGCCCTCATACAGCTATGTGAACAGAAAAATAAAAGAGTTATGGCTGTTTGAAGGCAGGGAGCACAAAACGAAAATGCAGAACCGAAAAAAGCTCCGGTCGTGAAAGGGTTAAGCATGAGGAGATCAGTCATGGTTTGTGGTTATGTTGCAGCCAATGGCACAGGGAACATTTTGCAGATAGAAGGAAGAATTAATTCAGTGAAATTCAAGCAAATTCTGGAAGCAAACATAGCAACTGTAAAAAAAAGCTGAAGTTGAAAAGAGGATGGCTTGTATAAATGGATAATGAACATCAGAAGCTCAAACTTGTTAAAGGGCTTGCACATTATGAGGGTGTATTCTTATGTCACCAATAACAACACCATAGTAGAACTCTAGGGTTGTGAGGAAATACATTTAGGTTTTTTTTCCCATCTTTTCCAAAAATGGAAAAAAAGACTTGATGTCAGCCCTCCTATTGTTATTGCCTGATTGTAAGATGCCTGAAATATACTGCACATACATATTAAAATATACCGCACAACATTTTGCTTGAGTTAGCACTTAAATGTATACAGTACAGACCAAAAGTTTGGACACACCTCATTCAAAGAGTTTTCTGTATTTTCTTGACTATGAAAATTATAGATTCACACTGAAGGCATCAAAACTATGAATTAACACATGCGGTATTATATACTTAACAAAAAAGTGTAAAACAACTGAAAATATGTCTTATATTCTAGGTTCTTCAAAGTAGCCACCTTTTGCTTTGATTACTGCTTTGCACACTCTTGGCATTCTCTTGATGAGCTTCAAGAGGTAGTCACCTGAAATTGTATTCCAACAGTCTTGAAGGAGTTCCCAGAGATGCTTAGCACTTGTTGGCCCTTTTGCCTTCACTCTGCGGTCCAGCTCACCCCAAACCATCTCGATTGGGTTCAGGTCTGGTGACTGTGGAGGCCAGGTCATCTGGCGTAGCACCCCATCACTCTCCTTCTTGGTCAAATAGCCCTTACACAGCCTGGAGGTGTGTTTGGGGTCATTGTCCTGTTGATAAATAAATGATGGTCCAACTAAACGCAAACCGGATGGAATAGCATGCCGCTTCAAGATGCTGTGGTAGCCATGCTGGTTCAGTATGCCTTCAATTTTGAATAAATCCCCAACAGTGTCACCAGCAAAGCACCCCCACATCATTACACCTCCTCCTCCATGCTTCACGGTGGGAACCAGGCATGTAGAGTCCATCCGTTCACCTTTTCTGCGTTGCACAAAGACACGGTGGTTGGAACCAAAGATCTCAAATTTGGACTCATCAGACCAAAGCACAGATTTCCACTGGTCTAATGTCCATTCCTTGTGTTCTTTAGCCCAAACAAGTCTCTTCTGCTTGTTGCCTGTCCTTAGCAGTGGTTTCCTAGCAGCTATTTTACCATGAAGGCCTGCTGCAGACAGTCTCCTCTTAACAGTTGTTGTAGAGATGTGTCTGCTGCTAGAACTCTGTGTGGCATTGACCTGGTCTCTAATCTGAGCTGCTGTTAACCTGAGATTTCTGAGGCTGGTGACTTGGATGAACTTATCCTCCGCAGCAGAGGTGACTCTTGGTCTTCCTTTCCTGGGGCGGTCCTCGTGAGCCAGTTTCTTTGTAGCAATTGATGGTTTTTGCGACTGCACTTGGGGACACTTTCAAAGTTTTCCCAATTTTTCGGACTGACTGACCTTCATTTCTTAAAGTAATGATGGCCACTCATTTTTCTTTACTTAGCTGCTTTTTTCTTGCCATAATACAAATTCTAACAGTCTATTCAGTAGGACTATCAGCTGTGTATCCACCTGACTTCTGCCCAACACAACTCATGGTCCCAACCCCATTTATAAGGCAAGAAATCCCACTTATTAAACCTGACAGGGCACACCTGTGAAGTGAAAACCATTTCTGGTGACTACCTCTTGAAGCTCATCAAGAGAATGCCAAGAGTGTGTAAAGCAGTAATCAAAGCAAAAGGTGGCTGCTTTGAAGAACCTAGAATATAAGACATAATTTTAGTTGTTTCACACTTTTTTGTTAAGTATATAATTCCACATGTGTTAATTCATAGTTTTGATGCCTTCAGTTTGAATCTACAATTTCATAGTCATGAAAATACAGAAAACTCTTTGAATGAGAAGGTGTGTCCAAACTTTTGGTCTGTACTGTATATCACCCATACAACCACAAAGTAGGATTTTGCATTGCAATAGTTTTTCTTATCACGCTTTTTCAGACGTGTTTTCCTGTTTGTTTTTGTGATATTTTCCTTACACGTAAGCTGAAAGAGCTCTGACTCCTATTAAAATGTATGCTGCTGGATCCCTGTTGCTAACAAGAAGGAAATGGTTTCTCAGTGTTCATTCAAGTGACATTTATATAGCAAAGCAGGTACAAATAGGTTGTGGTGTACGTGGTACAGACCATGTTATGCATGTGGCTATGATAGTGATCAGTAAAGAAAACTACACCTAACATGTAGATGTCTGGGAGCAAATAAATTAACTCAAGATTTAAAGCACAGAGCACCACTGGATAAGTTTTGCTCACCAGAATAAAATTTTTCTATACCCCTTTTGTTCCTGCATTAACATGTTTCCACTAATATTGAAATAAGCTGTTTAGTGCAATAAGGGCGTCACTGTTGCAATCATAGCACTAAAACTCCACTCCTTCTAGTGCCAAGTCCCTCCCTCCCTGCTTTGATTAACAGGGCCTTGCAGTGACAAAGTGACAATATAATATTGCC
Organism: Rhinella marina; assembly: GCA_900303285.1. NCBI lineage: Eukaryota > Metazoa > Chordata > Amphibia > Anura > Bufonidae > Rhinella > Rhinella marina. The sequence goes on from ONZH01002022.1 coordinate 243,050, forward strand.
TCTCCCCGTCAATCAATGCAGGGAGGGGCTAGGTGCTAGAATGATAGGAGCTTTAGTGTGATGAGTGCAACGGTGATGCCATAATTGCACCAAATAGCTCATTAACATATTAGGAAAATACAATATTACAGGAATGTTGCCTTCGATCTGGAAGAAAATAGAAACATTTTATTCTGGTGAGCAAAAGCTATCTAAGGCCTTGTTCACATGTCAGTGATTTGATCAGTTATTTCCATCAGTTATTGTGAGCCAAAGACAGGTGCAGGTCAAAAACACAGAACAGGTGCAGATCTTTCCATTATGCCTGATCTCTGTGTAGTGTCCACTCCTGGTTTTAGCTCACAATAGCTGATGGAAATAACTGATCAAATAACTGACTTGTGAGCAAGGCCTAACAGTGCTTTGCACTTAATAGGGAGGTCTGTGGTGACAGACTCCCTTTATCAATGTACAATTGCATTAAACGGGTTTTCCAGTTTGCATCAGCATCCTTTAAATAATCATGTATCAATGTAGCTGTAATTTAGATGCTCCAGTTTTATGTTCTGCAATATGTGGTGTTATGTCCATGGAAGTGTCAAAGCAGGAATGGGACATTGATAGGGGAGTGTCTCATTGGGTGAAAGCATCTTTGATGCAGTCACTCATATCATCATTTTGGACAGCAGATTGTGCTGTGTACACAGAGATCTGCTGCCTAGAAACAATGATTCTCTATATTGCAGTCACAGCTCTCACTCCCTCTGACAAGTACACAATTATTGGGAATGGACAGTTTGTTTTCGATAATTCCCTGTTATTCCCTTTCATCTTTGGAAAAGAAAGCTTCAATACACAATCATGAAAATTAGACACTACTCACAAAAAGAAAGGAATATTTGGCTTCTGGGTGAAATTTCAGGATGAACCTAAAATGCACTCTAACCTTTATAGGTGAACTTAATGTGACCTTCTGTAAATTTTTAAATGCATCTGTCCAGCTGTTCAATGTTTCAGTACTTTTTGCACAACTTGCTGTTCTCTAACAAGGAACTTAATGGCAAAATTCACAGCAGGTATTTGATCCATGAATCGCCCTATAAATTTCCTGGTTCAATTAGAATTGTTATTTAAACAGTCCTCCTCATCATGCTATTCACATTTAGACATCATAAGACCAAGACGACACCTAACAATTGATCAACAGTAACCTCACCATTGTGAGGCTTCAAGCAGGATGTTCTCAGACAAAAGTGGCCACTGAGCTTAGAGTGTCACAGAGTGTCACCAGCAGGTTGCAACAGAGATACAGAGAGACTGGAAGAGTCACAGAAAGGCATGGAAGTGGACGTCCTTTGGCCACACTAATGACCTTTTCATTGTGAACAATGCCCTGCAGAACCGGATGATGAATGTCACACAACTCCAGGCACATTTAAGGGAGGTGAGAATCACCCAAGTGTCACGTCAGACCATTATAAACTATTTATATCAGCGTGGTCTGTGTGCTAGACGACCTGCAAGGGTACTTGACCATAGGCATCATCGTCCTGCATGGACCAGGTAGCATCTATGCTGGACGAGGGATCAGTGGGCCTCGATGCTGTTCACTAATGTAAGTCGATTCACGTTCAGCAGAAATTATGGCCGCCAACGATGTTAGAGACGTCAAGGAGAACGCTATGCATCAGCCACTTTTGTCACCAGACAAGCCTTTGGTGGTGATGGTGGTTTTACACTGTGGGCAAGTGTGTCTAGTCAATACAGAACTGCCCTACACTTTGTGAATGAAACAGCCATACCACTTGAATAACGTAATTAATCCAGTCATTGTGCCTCTGCATGAACAACACAGGCCTAATTTCATCTTCATGGATGACAATATGCCAGCTCATCAAGATTGCATCATTAAGAAACGGCTACTGAAGACTGGGATACCTCAAATGGAATGGCCTGCATTTTCTCCAGAGCAGAATCCCATTGAAAACCTATGAGTCGCTATGTAGAGGCTCGTAACTCTGTACCCTAAAACCTGAATGTCCTGAGGGCCGCCCTTCAAGAAGGCTGAGATGCCATGCCTCAACAGAAAAGAAGTCAACTTGTGAATGGCATGAGATGTCGTTGTCAAACTGTAATTGATGCTCAAGGTCACATGACGAGTTATTAAGACGTTGACATTTTTTGTGGCAGTATACCCGCCACAGATTTTGTTTCAATAAATTGTTTGAGATGAGGAAATCACCATTGCATGTTTCTGCTTAAATGCCCTACTTTCATGATATAATATCACTGTAGCGTGAACTTTTTCCATTACGTTTTCCATAACTTTCGCCCAAAAGCCAAATATCACTAACTTTTTGTGAGTAGTGTATGCATTAGGAATTCATTATTATAATTATTACTATTGAAAGACTTTTCCAGCAATACACATCAGGAACCTGACCTTAGCATAAGACCTTAATGATCAGTGAGAGTCACGTGAATAGAGATGAGCCTGGAAAAAACATTGAAGGAACATTGAAGGAAAACAAAGTGGCTCTTTGTTCTGCTATGTTCCGTTGAGTCAAACCGCCATCAGTCACATATTGATGGCCAAGGAAGAAAGGAAAATACATCAGACTGGTTGGCCACTTTATTTCAAGTGTCAATGTGTGAATCATAATTTGCATTATGTGGCACTTACTAATTTATCTTTATTTCATCTTTGGGATCCTTATTTAGTTTATTACAACATTCTCCCCAACTCAGCCAGCCTCTTGTCCCATTGGAATGACCCTACCATCCAAAACTAAATTCAGATACAGGGACGTGTGATCAAACACATCATCATGCCTACTCGATTGGAAAATAGTGCATTCAACCCATGATGTCTAGGCCTATGGGTGCGCAGATGACAGGCTCACTATGTTTTAATGGAGGAGGCATGATGGTGTTGGCTTACATGCCCCTTCATCTGTATCCATTTTGTGAATGGGAGCATTGTCATAATTGGACAGAAGGCAGGCTTGGGGGAGGGGCTTATCTAAAAAATGGCCCCAAAGATGAAATAAAGATACATTAGCATGTGTCATATAATGCACATTAGAACACTTCAAATAAAGTGCCCCTTTAAATGATTATCAATTAAACATATTATTATTGATGATATATCTACCGATATATCATTGATGAATATGAGAAGATGTATATCCGGATAAGTCATCAGTATCAACAACCGGGAACCCCTGCCAATCAGCTGTTCGAGAAGGCACTGGCACTCCTGTGAGTAAAATGGTGCAGGTGCCATTTTTCACAATTTGTCTAAAGGAAAGTGCCAAAACGGATTTGTCTGGCTGCAGAATTTTTGTAAAATTTGTATTAAATCCAATTTGTTTAGAATTGATCTGTCATCTATAATTTCCACCAATAACATCTCACATACCTCAATAACATGAGAAGATGTGCAAAAGTCAACTTTAATTGTATGAGAACAAAGGGTGAAATTTTCTACGCCTTCTGAAGGTAGAATAGTACATTGAGTAGCTAATTAAGTTTTCAACCCTCGCACTACATTAATTCTACTTGTTGAGTCTACGGAGGGATGCAGCCCAAATGCTGTCAATTACCATTGTAGTTTATAAAGTAAGGAAGTGCCAGCTAAACTGTCTTTCCTATTCAATATGATTCACTGTGAAACCACTCATCTAATCTGTCTATGGGATCTCTTAATTATAAACAGGACCCTCCTAGGAAATGCAGACCGGTTGCCAAGTCCTCATAAAAATACATGCACAGGAAGAGGCTCATCATCTGCTGGTGGGTGATCCCCTTCAAAGTGCTCTGTTTTTTTGGCTTTTTTAAAGTAAACACAGGAATTATTGTTCAAGGCGGATAGACAAAGGTTGCATGCTGTCCTGATTAATCTGCAAGGGTGGTATTCATCTAAAATATTTCATTACACTTAAAGGTTATGTGCACCTTCGGTGACAATTTTTTAATGATTGTATTTTACTCATTTTGCGCTTAAAATCATTTTTTCAATTGGACTTTATTAAGAATATTGAGCCATTCTGTCACAAAGGGTTGTACTGGTTTTGTAGGTTTGTCAATGGTACTTTTTACTTTCATTTTGTGACGGTCATCTAATAAACCTTATCTCTACATTACTAAAAGGTCATAAACGCTTACACTACTCACCAAAAGTTAGGGATATTTGGCTTTCGGGTTAAATATATGGAAAACATAAAAAGTTCACAATACAGCTATATTATATCATAAAAGTAGGGCATTTATTTAAAGGGAACCTGTCATCTCCGAAACACCCCCTGAACTAGAGTAAGCGGTGTATAGTGTAAGTGATGCTGAATCCGAATATGTAAGCTTTATCTTCATACTCACTTCCATTCTGACGCTGTGCTCCCACAAACCAGCAGTAAAATGCACTCACTGGACTCTTCTTTGTGTCCTCTCCATTATATGAGTGAGCACCGGAGTCCAGTGAGTGCATTTTACTGCAGGTTTGTGGGAGCACAGCGTCAGAATGGAAGGTAGTATGAAGATAAAACTTACATATTCGGATTCAGCATCACTTACACTATACACCACTTACTCTAGTTCAGGGGGTATTTTGGAGATGACAGGTTCCCTTTAAGTAGAAGCATGCAATGGTGATTTCCCGATCTCAAACAATTTATTAAAACAAAAACCAACAACTGTAGTGGGTATATCACCTCAAAAAAATGGCAATGTCTCAAAAAATTGTGACCTTGAGCATCAATTACAGCTTGACAACGACATCTCATGCTGTTCACAAGATGACTTATTGTCTGCTGAGGTATGGCATCCCACTCTTCTTCAGGTCATTGAGGTTCTGGGGTACAGAGTTATGAGCCTCTACATGGCGACTCAGCTGATCCCATAGGTTTTCAATAGGATTCAGGTCTGGAGAAAGTGCAGGCCACTCTATTTGAGGGACCCCAGTTAGGCCGTTCCCTAATGAGGCAACCTCGATGAGATGGTGTATTGTTATCCCTGAAGCTGAGATTAGGCCTGTGTTGTTGATGCAGAGGCACAATGACTGGATTAATGAGGTTATTCAAGTAGTATGGGCTTGTCACTGTACCATTCACAAAGTGTAGGGAAGTTCTGTATTGACTAGACATACCTGCCCACACTGTAACACCACCACCAAGGCTAGTCTGGTGACAACAGTGGATGATGCATAGCTCTCTCCTTGCCATCTCCAACAACGTTGGCAGCCAGCGTGCTCAGCGTGAATTGAGTTTCATCAGGGAACAGCACCGAGACCAACTGGTCCCTCGTCCAGCGTCGATGCTCCCTTGCCCTTGCAAGATGATGACGCCTGTGCCTGGTGGTGTGGTCAGGTACCATTTCAGGTCGTCTAGCATGCAGACCATGCTGATGTAAACTGTTTCAAATGGTCTGACAAGACACTTGGGTGCCTCTTACCTCCCTTAAATGTGCCTGGAGTTGTGTAGAATTCATCATCCAGTTCCACAGGACATTGTTCACAACGAAGTGGTCATCAGTGTGGGTGGTGGCCAGAGGACTCTAGCTCTATGCCTTTCTGTGACTCTTCCAGTCTCTCTATATCTCTTTTGTAACCTGCTCACGACACTCTGTGACATTCTAAGCTCAGTGGCCCCATCCGTTGGAGAACATCCTGCTTGAAGCCTCGCAATAGAGAGGTACTGTTGATCAATTTTTTTTTAGTCAATATCTATATTTCAATAAAAAACATAAAATCCTGCAGTTTTCGCACTGGCCACTAAGCCTAATAAAATGCGCCACTTCTTGGTCTGGAGATGGTATAATTACAGGCAGGATTAGAATGAAAGATAACACAGGATTCACCATTCACAATAGCTGATTGTCAATGCTTATCTATTGTTTCCTTGTACAATGACCTCTGCACAGGTCACAGAGCATGTCTAGAAAACTCTCTCATCGAAGTCAGTGAGGTCCCCTCCTGTCCATTGTGTTTATGCACCACGTAGCTGCCATAAAGCAGTTTTCTTAATGCTTTCTAAATGCTTTCTAAATGCAGTTAAGAAGAGCTCAGGCAAGATGGCCGCCCCCATAATCATGTTCAAACAACAAAATAAAAAAATCTGCAATCAGAAAATAAAACTAGATTACAAAATAAGGGTATGTGCTGCTATCTGGTTTTAACTGGGTGATAACCTTTTTGGTGACATTCCCTTTATCAGTAAGATAAGTATTGAGCTATCATGAGTGTTTATAATGTCAGAGATTAGAGATAAGGAGCCCATTAGCTAAGCTGCCTGATGGTTTAGACTGAAAATTCAGATCCTGCTACTAGAGAAACTGAAGCCTGCACAAAGACAGTGGTTCAAAATTTTTAATAAAGACCAATGGAAAAAATGATTTTTAGCTCAAAATGAGTACAATGCAATAGTAAAAAAATTTGCCACCAAAATGACATGGCATAGTGACATATCAAAGGTTTTGACTGGTAGGTTAGAAGCACTAGCTAAGTGATATGTCCTGGCTGCTTAAGGCAGAAATGAAGACGGACTCCTTGACTTTCTATTGAGGCATTAGTCTGTCTTTAGCAGAAAGGAGTGACAACACTTAAAGGGAGTCTTTCACCTGTTTTTCACCTATATAACTAACAGCACTGCCCCACAGAAGATTGTACACACATCCCAGATATACCTATGTGCACTGTGTGTCTGTATTACATGTCAAGAAAAAGCACTTTTATTCTTCAGGAAAACAGCTGCCAAGTGCCCAGCTGAAAGTGAAACTAAAAACAGCTTTCTCTCCTGACTCAATTTCTAACAGTCATATCTTCTGATATACTGGATATAATGCTGTGATTTTGGTATCATTTGAAAGCTTAGAATGCTAGCTTTCAAAGAAGGCCATTTTTCTTTCTTCTACCAATCCCAAGATATGAGCAGCTAAAGCAGCCCTCTGCTCTTCAGTATGGCTTGCTTTGAGCACTTGCAGCAGCAGAGCTGGAGACTTGGGAGCTGTTTTCCTGCAGAATAAAAGTACTTTCTGAACAGTAATACAGACACAAAGTGCACACAGGTATGTCTGGAATGTGTCTGCAATCTTCTATGGGGCAGTGCTCTTAGTTTTATTGGTGAAAAACAGGTGAAAGACTCCCTTTAAGGCTACTTTCACACTAGCGGCAGGCCTGATCCGGCAGGTGAAGGGTGCTGCCGGATCAGGACTGCTGCAGCGACATGTGTGGAGCCGGAACCGTGCTCCGGCCCCACACATGTCACACAGTACATACATACACACAGACACACACACATATAGACAAACAAATACACATACATACTTACATGCTCCCGGCAGGTCTTCGGAGCGCCGGAGGAGCAGGACGGCTCGCACAGGTGACGATTCCCCACAGCGCCCTCTGCTGGGCGCCTGGTGGAATCGTCATCTGTGCGCGCCGACCTGTCCCTCCGGCGCTCTGAAGACCTGCCGGGGAGCATGTAAGTATGTATGTGTATTTGTATGTGTATATGTCTGTGTATGTTTATGTTTATGTGTATGTCTATGTCTGTGTGTGTGTGTGTATTGTGTGTATGTGTAGCCGGATCCGTCATGAACTCCATTGAAAGTCAATGGAGGGCGGATCCGGTTACCGTTGTGGTCACACCAGACGGATCCGCCCCCATTGACTTGCATTGGGGGTCATTCCGGATCCGTCTTGGTGCGGATGCCTGGACCGGAGAGAAAACCGCAGCATGCTGCGGTTTGTTCTCCGGTCTGAAGACGGAACGGAATGCTTTCAGGAGCATTCCGTTGTCTTCAGTTCAGTTTTGTCCCCATTGACAATGAATGGGGACAAAACTGAAGCGTTTTATTCCGGTATTGAGCCCCTATGACGGAACTCAATACCGGAATTTAAAAACGTGTGAAAGTAGCCTAACTCCTAATTTTAGTGATAAGTCTCAACACTCAGGTCCCACTGATCAAAACCTTTGATATGTCACTATGATATAGTGTATAGATTAAAATGTAGTTACTCTTTGAAGGCTATGGACGTCTTTGGGCATTTTTTAAGATTGCATTCTTCTCATTTTGGGCTAAAAATAATTTTTTAAATTGATATTTATAAAAAAATGTCTTCAGTTTTTGTGATATAAGCGGTTATAAATCAGTCATTAAATCATTTGCAGACTGTCCCTCCTGAGGTTTGTCAGAAGACGGCTCACGTGAAGCCTTATCTCTGATTTCCTGACCTCATGAGCCATATTCTTATCAGTTAGATAACAGTGCAGCTGTAATGAGTGTTTATGAAATGTACTGTGCAAGCCACAAACTGCAGGAGGAACCGGTGCTACAAGATCATAGGATCTTGGAGGCTGAACAATGTATAGTGTGTGTGTGGAGGAAGAATCTGCTGATGCCTGCACTAATTTGCAGGACTTTATAATCATGGCAGCAAAACTCACAGAACGAATTGAAGACTTGGAAAACCACTCCTGCAGGACTTACTTGAGATTGATTGGAGTCCTGGAGATTGTTCCTCTGAATGACCTGTGCCATCTTTGTGAGACTGAACTGCGTCAGACCTTAGGTTTGCAAGTAAAAAGCAAAGTGGAGAGAGTACACCGGATCAGGACTCCTTGAGACTTAGGCTACTTTCACACTAGCGTTTTTAAATTCCGGTATTGAGTTCCGTCATAGGGGCTCAATACCGGAAAAAAACGCTTCAGTTTTGTCCCCATTCATTGTCAATGGGGACAAAACTGAACTGAAGACAACGGAATGCTCCTGAAAGCATTCCGTTCCGTCTTCAGACCGGAGAACAAACTGCAGCATGCTGCGGTTTTCTCTCCGGTCCAGGCATCCGCACCAAGACGGATCCGGAATGACCCCCAATGCAAGTCAATGGGGACGGATCCATTTGGTGTGACACACCAGTAATCCGGATCTGTCCTCCATTGACTTGCAATGGGGGGTCATTCCGGATCCGGCTACACAGAAATACATACAGACATACATACATACATACACCTACATACTCACATACTCCAGGCAGGGACGCCGGCAGCATGTCTTCACGCGCCTCCTGCGCGCAGCTATGACGTTTCCCCACTGCGCCCAGCAGAGGGCGCTGTGGGGAATCGTCATCACTGCGCGCAGGAGGTGCGTGAAGACGTGCTGCCGGCGTCCCGGGCTGGAGTATGTAAGTATGTATGTGTTTGTGTGTGTATGTCTGTATGTATTTCTGTCCCAATGTCTGTCAACATGTGTGGGGCCGGAGCGCTGCCGGATCCGTGCTGCCGCTAGTGTGAAAGAGGCCTTACAAGAAAAAGAGCTCCAAACCAAAATAACTAGCCTAGCAGGTAATCACCAAATGCTTGAACTATTCTGACAAGAAAGACATATTGAGGGCTTATAAAGCTCATAGAGAGCCCTTGATCCTGAGAGGATACAAAATCCTGATATTTGCAGATTATATTGCAGAAATTACTAAAAGGAGGTGAGTTTTCAGCACCATCTGCACTCTCTTACACAAAAGGAACATTAAAGTCCATCTGTCAGCGGATTTGTACCTATGAAATTGGCTGACCTGTTGCATGTGCATGTTGCAGCTGAAGGCATCTGTGTTGGTTCCAAGTTCATATGTGCCCACATGTCTCAGAAAAATGATTTAGTAATACATGCAAATGAACCTCTAGGAGCAATAGGGGTGTTGCCATTGCACTAGAGGCTGTCGCTGCAACTGCCGCAACCCCTGCATTTTGATTGACAGGGCCAGGTAGTGAAAACAGCATCACAACTAGTCCTGTCAATTAAAGTGGAGAGGGTGCGGAAGTTGCAGAGAGAGCAGAGCCTCTAGGTACAATGGCAATGCCCCCATTGCTACTAGAGGCTCATCTGCATATACAGTGGTTCCTCAAGATACAATATTAATTGGTTCCAGGATGCCCATTGTATGTTAAAACCATTGTAAGTTGAGTAATTGGTTCCAAAGCCCCAAAATGTCATCCAAAATAAGAGAAAATTAAGGTTTAAGCAGATAACCAATAACCGTGTCCCTTCCCACCCTGGTAGTGCCAGGCTGCCGCTGCTGGTTGTATCTGGCTGGCGAAGGAAAAAAGGGGGGGACCCCACGCCATTTTTTTTTTACCAGGGTGGGAAGGGACACGGTTATTGGCCCTTCCCAGCCTAATGATACCAGCCTGCAGCCGCCCCAGAGCCGGACCCTCAATTTAGAAGGTCGGGTCCTGTGGGTACCCAGCTCTTCCCGGCACCCCTGGTGGCGGTGGGTGCCGAGGTAATAGATGTTGGGGTTAGTGCTGGCCTGCCATACCGGCAAGCACTAAGCCCAGTATTAGTAATCAGGGCCGTCTGTAGATAGCCATAATTACTAAAACTGTAGTATTGTAAAAAAAAATACACACACACAAGTATAAAACATTTTATTGAAATAAACACTCCCCCAGACCCCTGTTTGACCATTTTATTAAAAAAAAAAAAAAAAAAAGCTGGTCCGACGTAGTCCACCGAATCCGACGTAGTCTTCTGCATTCACGACCCTGAAAAATAGAAAACAAACACACAAACACAGACCACTTACCTCTTCCTGCACTGGGATAATACACACAGCGATGTCACTGTACAGGGATAATAAACACAGTGATGTCACTGTACAGGGATAATAAACACAGCGATGTCACAGTACAGAGATAATAAACACAGTGATGTCACAGTACAGGGATAATAAACACAGCGATGTCACAGTACAGAGATAATAAACACAGTGATGTCACAGTACAGGGATAATAAACACAGTGATGTCACCGTACAGGGATAATACACACAGTGATGTCACAGTACAGAGATAACAAACACAGCGATGTCACTGTACAGGGATAATAAACACAGCGATGTCACAGTACAGGGATAATAAACACAGTGATGTCACCGTACAGGGATAATAAACACAGTGATGTCACAGTACAGAGATAACAAACACAGCGATGTCACTGTACAGGGATAATAAACACAGCGATGTCACAGTATAGGGATAATAAACACAGTGATGTCACCGTACAGGGATAATAAACACAGTGATGTCACTATACAGGGATAACAAACACAGCGATGTCACAGTACAGGGATAATAAACACAGCGATGTCACAGTACAGAGATAATAAACACAGTGATGTCACAGTACAGGGATAATAAACACAGCGATGTCACAGTACAGGGATAATAAACACAGCGATGTCACAGTACAGGGATAATAAACACAGTGATGTCACAGTACAGGGACAATAAACACAGTGATGTCACCGTACAGGGATAATAAACACAGCGATGTCACAGTACAGGGATAATAAACACAGTGATGTCACAGTATAGGGATAATAAACACAGTGATGTCACAGTACAGAGATAATAAACACAGTGATGTCACAGTACAGGGATAATAAACACAGTGATGTCACTGTACAGGGATAATAAACACAGTGATGTCACCGTACAGGGATAATACACACAGCGATGTCACTGTACAGGGATAATAAACACAGTGATGTCACAGTACAGAGATAATAAACACAGTGATGTCACAGTACAGGGATAATAAACACAGTGATGTCACCGTACAGGGATAATAAACACAGTGATGTCACAGTACAGGGATAATACACACAGTGATGTCACCGTACAGGGATAATAAACACAGTGATGTCAAAGTCCAGGGATAATAAACACAGTGATGTCACAGTACAGGGATAATAAAAACAGTGATGTCACTGTACAGAGATAATAAACACAGTGATGTCACAGTACAGAGATAATAAACACAGTGATGTCACAGTACAGGGATAATACACACAGTGATGTCACCGTACAGGGATAATAAACACAGTGATGTCACAGTACAGGGATAATACACACAGTGATGTCACAGTACAGGGATAATAAACACAGTGATGTCAAAGTCCAGGGATAATACACACAGTGATGTCACAGTACAGGGATAATAAACCTCAGATCAACACATTGTGCCCCCATCAGACCTCAGATCAGCGTCTTGTGCCCCCATCAGACCTCAGGTCAGCGTCTTGTGCCCCCATCAGACCTCAGATCAGCGTCGTGTGCCCCCATCAGACCTCAGATCAACACAATGTGCCCCCATCAGAGCTCAGGTCAGCATCTTGTGACCCCATCAGACCTCAGGTCAGCGTCTTGTGCCCCCATCAGACCTCAGATCAACACAATGTGCCTCAACACTCTGCACTTACAAGCATGTAACTGAATTTAATGGCAAGTGTGTTTCCCTATTGAAAATGTTTATCAGTGTGTGAATAATAGAGGTGAGCGAGCACTAAAATGCTCGGGTGCTCGTTATTCGAGTCAAACTTTTCCCGATGCTCGGGTGCTCGTTATTCGAGTCGAACTTTTCCCGATGCTTGGGTGCTCGTTTCGAAAAACGAACCCCATTGAAGTCAATGGGAGACTCGAGCATTTTTGCAGGGGACCAAGGCTCTGCCTAGGGAAGGCTGGGTGAAAACCTGGAAACCTCAAAAAATGATGGAAACATCACGGAAATGGACAGGAAACAGCAGGGGCTGAGGCTGCCTAATCCCACCATTACCCCAAATTCTCCTAGTGGGCATGTGTGGTATCGATTCTTCTCAGTTTAAAATCGTATACGTCCCCTATCTTGGGACCATATATTTCATGGATTTTTCAACCATGGAAAAGGAAAAAGAGCTTGCTCTGGCCAGGGGAGTGTCTTTCCTACTGCAGCTAAGGGGACGTGTCCATGCTCTGCCTATCACAGGTCAGGAGGCAATTAAAAGAAGAACCAAAAAAAACATCAGTACAATATCTAATACGTCCCCTATCCGGGTAAATTGTTTGGAGAGAGGGCCTGTAGGTGGGGGGCAGGCTGGGGGGAAGGAGGTTTAGCTGGAAGAGCCAGAGGAGTGCCCCCTGGGCTAGCGTGTGTGGTGGTGACAACAGCCGGATGGATTTGGAAAAACTCTAGCATCAACCGGTACGGTATCGATTCTTCTCAGTTTAATACCGTATACGTCCCCTATCTTGGGACCCTATATTTCATGGATTTTTCGACCACGGAAAAGGAAAAAGAGCTTGCTCTGGCCAGGGGAGTGTCTTTCCTACTGCAGCTAAGGGGACGTGTCAATGCTCTGCCTATCACAGGTCAGGAGGCAATTAAAAGAAGAACCAAAAAAACATCAGTACAATATCTAATACGTCCCCTATCCGGGTAAATTGTTTGGAGAGAGGGCCTGTAGGTGGGGGGCAGGCTGGGGGGAAGGAGGTTTAGCTGGAAGAGCCAGAGAAGTGCCCCCTGGGCTAGCGTGTGTGGTGGTGACAACAGCCAGATGGATTTGGAAAAACTCTAGCATCAACCGGTACGGTATAGATTCTTCTCAGTTTAATACCGTATACGTCCCCTATCTTGGGACCCTATATTTCATGGATTTTTCGACCACGGAAAAGGAAAAAGAGCTTGCTCTGGCCAGGGGAGTGTCTTTCCTACTGCAGCCAAGGGGACGTGTCCATGCTCTGCCTATCACAAGTCAGGAGGCAATTAAAAGAAGAACAAAAAAAAACATCAGTACAATATCTAATACGTCCCCTATCCGGGTAAATTGTTTGGAGAGAGGGCCTGTAGGTGGGGGGCAGGCTGGGGGGAAGGAGGTTTAGCTGGAAGAGCCAGAGAAGTGCCCCCTGGGCTAGCGTGTGTGGTGGTGACAACAGCCAGATGGATTTGGAAAAACTCTAGCATCAACCGGTACGGTATAGATTCTTCTCAGTTTAATACCGTATACGTCCCCTATCTTGGGACCCTATATTTCATGGATTTTTCGACCACGGAAAAGGAAAAAGAGCTTGCTCTGGCCAGGGGAGTGTCTTTCCTACTGCAGCCAAGGGGACGTGTCCATGCTCTGCCTATCACAAGTCAGGAGGCAATTAAAAGAAGAACAAAAAAAAACATCAGTACAATATCTAATACGTCCCCTATCCGGGTAAATTGTTTGGAGAGAGGGCCTGTAGGTGGGGGCAGGCTGGGGGGAAGGAGGTTTAGCTGGAAGAGCCAGAGGAGTGCCCCCTGGGCTAGCGTGTGTGGTGGTGACAACAGCCGGATGGATTTGGAAAAACTCTAGCATCAACCGGTACGGTATGTTTAATACCGTACACGGCACCTATCCGGAAAAATAGTTTGGAGAGAGAGAAAGAGAGGAAAAAGACGTGCAGTATGGAGCAATTACACGGAAACTATTAGATTAGGCAGACGTGGGGGGGGCCCGCAAAATTTGCCTGTAGGGGGCCCCGAAATTCCTGATGGCAGCCCTGCACCAAACGGATCTGTCCCCATTGATGTAATAAATAAATGTCCGTGAAAAATATCACTACTGGTTCTCCTATCCAAATATAGTGTATGCATTACTTGGAATAAGGAACTGACATACGCTTACAGTCTATCTTCTTGTTTCCCTGTTCACATTCTACATATAAATTAAACCATATCGTCTGCAGATCTAACTGTTCACTAGGCATAAACCTAAATTGTAAGCTGCTCTTATCAGCAATAGAACTTATTATTTCCATACTCACAACCTCAGTAGATACAAGGTTGGGCTTCTGTCATCAGCACATCTTGGTATGTCTGGCACTTGTAGTCCTCCTTCAGAAGATTCTTCTTAGATTCGCCGACTTATTAAAGCTTGAACATTCTTTTTGAGTGTGTGAATCCCCCTCATCAAGCTTAAATATGGTGGTATGGCAATGGCTTGCCAAATGTAATAAATAAATGTCCGTGAAAAATATCACTACTGGTTCTCCTATCCAAATATAGTGTATGCGTTATTTGGAATAAGGAACCCCTGGAGGACTCATTACCAGGAGTCAACAAAAGTTATATAAAAATGAATAATGTGGTTTATTTTAGATCTGGATTTAAATGGATTTATATCACTCAGCTAAAACAACAAAAAAACTAATTTTTTTTCTATCTTTTGTTTTAATATTTTTTTTTTAGTTTTGTTTTTTTGGGAACGTGACGTGCAGGAACTATCGGAGACCTAACTCACACCCTGTTAACGGTGGCTATTTAGACTGCGACCCAGACAAATGTCGCACAGAGATTTTTAAGATCAAGCTTTACACGTGACAGGTAGCAAATGACTTGGTTGTATTCGGTGACGTACAGAAAGTGTCACCTGGACAGAAAATACGGATTGGAAAGAGTGTGCTGAACTGTGACACACAGAAAGGTTACACGCAGCTGTGTGAAATGGATTTGTATCACTCAGCTAAAACAACAAAAAAACTAATTTTTTTTCTATCTTTTGTTTTAATATTTTTTTTTAGTTTTGTTTTTTGGGAATGTGATGTGCAGAAACTATGGTAGAGCTGACTGACACCCTAATGACGGTGGCTATTTAGACTGCGACCCAGACAAATGTCGCACAGAGATTTTTAAGATCAAGCTTTACACGTGACAGGTAGCAAATGACTTGGTTGTATTCGGTGACGTACAGAAAGTGTCACCTAGACAGAATATATGGTTTGGAGTGAGTGTGCTGAACTGTGACACACAGAAAGGTTACACGCATCTGTGTGAAATGGATTTGTATCACTGAGCTAAAACAACTAAAAAACTAATTTTTTTGGTATATTTTGTTTTGGATTTTTGTTTTTTTGGGAACGTGACGTGCAGAAACTATCGTAGAGCTAACTGACACCCTACTGACGGTAGCTATTTAGACTGCGACCCAGACAAATGTCGCACAGAGATTTTTGGGATGAAGCCATACACGTGACAGGCAGCAAATAACTTGGTTGTATTCGGTGACATACAGAAAGTGTCACCTGGACAGAAAATAGTGAGTGTACTGAACTGTGACACACAGAATGGTTCCACACTGCTGTGTGCAATGGATTTGTATCACTGAGATATAACATAAAAAAATAAAAGGGGGTTATACATGGCGATAGCTGCACTACTAGTGCCAGCCAGCCAAGTGACAAAAAAAAAATGTCTTGTAGCTCTTAGAAGGGCTGTTGGGTTCTTTGTGGGTGATCCCTGCCTAACAGAGAACTAAATGCAGGCCCTAACACTGTCCCTGAAAGGCAGCAGCTCTATCCCTAACGACATCCAGACGGCATCTGAGCCGAGCACCGCGGCCAGTCGGTAGTATATTCCAGGGTCATCTGATCAGGCCAGCCAACCCCTGCTATCGACATGTAAGGGCCCCACGTGATGCTGGGTGTACCGCAGAGTCTCCTGGCTTGTGATTGGCTGTGTTTTTAGGCGCCTAAATGATGCGGAAGTTGCCATTTCCTCGAGCATGGCGAGATACTCGTCCGTGCAGCGAGCACTTACGAGTACCCTAATACTCGAACGAGCACCAAGCTCGGACGAGCATGCTCGCTCATCTCTAGTTTGAACATTATATGTAAATCAAAACACACCTATAAAGTATATACACCACACTCAGGTAGATAAATAACAACACTTTATTAGTTAAAAAATATATAACAAAAATAGATATAAAAAAGGTGAAAAAATGCAGACATGGAGTAGAGTGAGGACTGAAAGAGGACGTCACCGAGCGGGGCAGGTAGAATGATGGTGATACTAAATGGTGAAGTCAAATAAGGGTATACAATATACCATATATATCAGAGTGAACAATGCAAGCATATAACAGAGGGTAGAAACTGCCCTAAAATAAGCATACAGATATACATCTGAAAGAAGTAACCCAGACCTCAGTAAACAGACGATAGTAAACTACTACCCGGCGCGGTGACGGCCTCCTCCCAACGACGTTTCGCCAAAAGGCTTCTTCACGGGGAATGATCATACACGCATATCCCTCCCTTTATAAACATATATCCCAGCTGGATCACATAATTGATGATTAATAACAACAAATATTGAGAGCAAATACTAACCAACATGCGGACGCCATATCTAGGAGGTGTGGAAAACAAACCGGAACTACCCGGTCGTCAGAAGCGAGGCTAACATCACAAAATGTCTCAGCCAAAATGGCCGTACATACCACTACGGAGCATGCCCGAATGGTGCATGAATAGAAATAGCTGTACCGAGTGTAGTCGAATGGAATAGGCATGCGTGCTGATCGCATTTGGAGGCCACAGGAAGATGACCGTGCGTTCCAACCTGGAGCGCATCGGAATCAACTCACCATGGTCCAAAGGAATTACATACACAACGACCGTGTGCTCCAAATAAAGACGCTCCAGGCCATTAGAGAATCATGTGCCAAACAGTAAAAGATGCATGGTACCTCCATACAGATATAAATGTATACTAATAAATTATCACATTTAATACATATACAAAAATGAAAATATTAATAATAAAATATACTAAAATAACCAGAGGTGCAAAATAGACACAAAAGTGTGAGTGCAAGGTGCAAGTGAAAGTGAACATGCTGTGCCAAATTATGTGCATGAGAAAAAATAACAATACGTACAAAACATGTAATATAACACGCAAAACAGTGCATAGAAAAACCAAACATGAGCACAATGCAACACAAGTAATGACAATTAAAGTGCAAATGCGTGAATGATGACGAAAAAATATATATAATAAGGCCATGATTAGTGCAGACTAATGAAAACATATAAAATATGAAATGAGGGACCAAAAGTGCAAAGACATGATAATACCAATTAATACAAATTAATATATAACTATATCTTCCCTAAAAAATTTTTTAGACACATGATTAGTATAAACATATAAAATTCATGAGTAACAAAAACAAGTCATGAAGAGGTCATCAAAATATAATAGACACATGATCAAATGTACATATATACTATAAAAAATTCGCACAAGTGCCATGACCACCTAGAAAACATTTTTCATACAGGCTGGAATGAACAGGTAAGAACTGTCCATATGATCAACATAATAGTTGCCAGTCACAAAGTGGTAAACAAAATACTCTAGAGATAAAAGCCCTTCCCTCTTCTAGGTGCTTGATGGTCCAATAGAAATGTACATCCAAAATCGGCTCATAAATCGCTCTCTGAAAAACACATAATAGCAGTGAAACTAACATCCAATGCAGCTAAAAATACATAAAGAACGTATAAAAAGACAACACGGGAATAGCACATATTATCAACAGGTCAGAAACAGCTAGCTATATAAGGACCTTAACCCAGGAATGGTGAAAATGAAAGCTCTTCATTCAAACCAAGGGAGGAGACACAATCCAAAGTATGTATCCACCTAACCTCCTTTTGGGCAAGTAATTTGCGCCAGTTACCCCCTCTCTGGGAGATAGAAACTCGGTCAATGCCCCTGAAGTGGAACAGAGAACTGTCACAATTATGGTAATCCTTAAAGTGTCTCGGGATAGATTTAAGTTTGGTAACATCCTCCTCATCTTTCGCTGCCTCAATGCCCAACACGTGTTCATGGACACGCTGTCTAAACTCTCTAGAGGTCATGCCCACATAGATCATATTACACGGGCATTGGGCTAAGTAAATAACCCCAGATGTACCACATGAGATATTATGGGTGATGGTGAATTCACGATTAGGTCTCACTGGATTGGAAAAAACTGACACTCTGTCTAGGTTAGAAAAGGCAATGCACTTACCACAAGGGGCTGAGCCCCATCTGGGGCCTCTAGATCCAAACATCCCTGGTCGTGACCTTCCAGAATAATGACTTTTCACCAGGATGTCTCTAAGATTTGTGGAGCGTCTACTAGTCATCATTGGTGTGAATGCCCTTTTACGTGCTGACTCCTGTCATCTGAGGAATTTGGTGCGTAGTATTCCATACGGTCAGTTCTTGAGGCTACGACGGATATGTTCCTCTGAAGATATGTTTGACCACCAATCAGCGAGTCTGATGAATCGATTCCATCAGCGTGGCTATTCTGAGCGATGTATAACCAGTGAATATGAGAGGGCCAAGAGGAAGAAAAGGGATGATCTTCTCTTCCCCCAACCAAAGGTGAATGACATGACACAGAACCCAGTACGATTCATTTCTACATATAACCCTCAATGGAACCAGATGCGTCACGCTCTCTTAAAACACTGGGACCTCCTTCGTGTTGATCCAGTGTTGGAGAAAATCCTACCATCCACACCAATGATGACTAGTAGACGCTCCACAAATCTTAGAGACATCCTGGTGAAAAGTCATTATTCTGGAAGGTCACGACCAGGGATGTTTGGATCTAGAGGCCCCAGATGGGGCTCAGCCCCTTGTGGTAAGTGCATTGCCTGTTCTAACCTAGACAGAGTGTCAGTTTTTTCCAATCCAGTGAGACCTAATCGTGAATTCACCATCACTCATAATATCTCATGTGGTACATCTGGGGTTATTTACTTAGCCCAATGCCCGTGTAATATGATCTATGTGGGCATGACCTCTAGAGAGTTTAGACGGCGTGTCCGTGAACACGTGTTGGGCATTGAGGCAGCGAAAGATGAGGAGGATGTTACCAAACTTAAATCTATCCCGAGACACTTTAAGGATTACCATAATTGTGACAGTTCTCTGTTCCACTTCAGGGGCATTGACCGAGTTTCTATCTCCCAGAGAGGGGGTAACTGGCGCAAATTACTTGCCCAAAAGGAGGTTAGGTGGATACATACTTTGGATTGTGTCTCCCCCCTTGGTTTGAATGAAGAGCTTTAATTTTCACCATTCCTGGGTTAAGGTCCTTATATAGCTAGCTGTTTCTGACCTGTTGATAATATGTGCTATTCCCGTGTTGTCTTTTTATACGTTCTTTATGTATTTTTAGCTGCATTGGATGTTAGTTTCACTGCTATTATGTGTTTTTCAGAGAGCGATTTATGAGCCGATTTTGGATGTACATTTCTATTGGACCATCAAGCACCTAGAAGAGGGAAGGGCTTTTATCTCTAGAGTATTTTGTTTACCACTTTGTGACTGGCAACTATTATGTTGATCATATGGACAGTTCTTACCTGTTCATTCCAGCCTGTATGAAAAATGTTTTCTAGGTGGTCATGGCACTTGTGCGAATTTTTATAGTATATATGTACATTTGATCATGTGTCTATTATATTTTGATGACCTCTTCATGACTTGTTTTTGTTACTCATGAATTTTATATGTTTATACTAATCATGCGTCTAAAAAATTTTTTAGGGAAGATATAGTTATATATTAATTTGTATTAATTGGTATTATCATGTCTTTGCACTTTTGGTCCCTCATTTCATATTTTATATGTTTTCATTAGTCTGCACTAATCATGGCCTTATTATATATATTTTTTCGTCATCATTCACGCATTTGCACTTTAATTGTCATTACTCGTGTTGCATTGTGCTCATGTTTGGTTTTTCTATGCACTGTTTTGCGTGTTATATTACATGTTTTGTACGTATTGTTATTTTTTCTCATGCACATAATTTGGCACAGCATGTTCACTTTCACTTGCACCTTTGCACTCACACTTTTGTGTCTATTTTGCACCTCTGGTTATTTTAGTATATTTTATTATTAATATTTTCATTTTTGTATATGTATTAAATGTGATAATTTATTAGTATACATTTATATCTGTATGGAGGTACCATGCATCTTTTACTGTTTGGCACATGATTCTCTAATGGCCTGGAGCGTCTTTATTTGGAGCACACGGTCGTTGTGTATGTAATTCCTTTGGACCATGGTGAGTTGATTCCGATGCGCTCCAGGTTGGAACGCACGGTCATCTTCCTGTGGCCTCCAAATGCGATCAGCACGCATGCCTATTCCATTCGACTACACTCGGTACAGCTATTTCTATTCATGCACCATTCGGGCATGCTCCGTAGTGGTATGTACGGCCATTTTGGCTGAGACATTTTGTGATGTTAGCCTCGCTTCTGACGACCGGGTAGTTCCGGTTTGTTTTCCACACCTCCTAGATATGGCGTCCGCATGTTGGTTAGTATTTGCTCTCAATATTTGTTGTTATTAATCATCAATTATGTGATCCAGCTGGGATATATGTTTATAAAGGGAGGGATATGCGTGTATGATCATTCCCCGTGAAGAAGCCTTTTGGCGAAACGTCGTTGGGAGGAGGCCGTCACCGCGCCGGGTAGTAGTTTACTATCGTCTGTTTACTGAGGTCTGGGTTACTTCTTTCAGATGTATATCTGTATGCTTATTTTAGGGCAGTTTCTACCCTCTGTTATATGCTTGCATTGTTCACTCTGATATATATGGTATATTGTATACCCTTATTTGACTTCACCATTTAGTATCATCATCATTCTACCTGCCCCGCTCGGTGACGTCCTCTTTCAGTCCTCACTCTACTCCATGTCTGCATTTTTTCACCTTTTTTATATCTATTTTTGTTATATATTTTTTAACTAATAAAGTGTTGTTATTTATCTACCTGAGTGTGGTGTATATACTTTATAGGTGTGTTTTGTTTGTGTATCCACACTACAGACAGCTTTGCTGGACTGTATCTATAGGCGTTCATTATATGTAAATGTCTATGTTGCTCATAAAGACTATCTTTGCTTTTTTTAGAATCTTTTAGATTCTTAGGTTGGATTCTGTCTAGAGTTCTCTCTACTCTTTTTATGTGTGATGGAGACATGTGCTTCCTCATAATCTCTAGAAACTTTGTAGCCTGAAATAACGATTGTTTCTCTGATGCCAACACTAACATAGAAGGCTCTAAAAATGAGAACTTTTTGACAAACATGTGAATCATATGTGAAGGTTTGGCATTCTCAATAACTGCTTTGTATGTCCGCTCAAACATGGACAGAAATCCAAATGTGGATTCCTTTCTGCCTATTTTCAATTCTTTCAGGATTTCATATGTTGGCATGCTGTCACTTCTAGTGCACCAAATCAGTTCTTTTAACCTTTGAATATCTCTATAAGAAAGCCACTTATTTGAATCATTATTATCAGCCTGTTTCATTGCTAGACTCCTAGAAAAATTCACAGGAAGCCACAATCTAAATAATCGATTCCTGTGTTCATTTGATAATTCATATCTATCTGCATGGCTCTCAAAGATCTCAGAATTCCTGCACACATGGAGGTTTGCATCATATGCGGGAATTTCTTTGCATATTTTCATTAATTGCTTCTGCAATTTTAATTGTAACCTGGCCTCTTTAATATGCGATATCTTTTGTAGTTGTACTGACCTTTCCTCATCTATAAGGTTATGGTCACCTTCAGCAGATATGATACAATTCTGTTTTATCTCATTCTGCTGAGTTCTCAAATCATCATTATTCTTACTTTCTCCTACTTTATTGCCAATTCCACCCTCAGTAGAGGCATCTTCACAGATCACAGCATCTGTGGTTGGAACTGCACTGTTACAATTATCTATGGATCTATCTGACACTACACTGTGAAAGACCTTCACCATATGGACAATATTCCTTATTTTCTCTTACTCTTTACTGACTGACATACGCTTACAGTCTATCTTCTTGTTTCCCTGTTCACATTCTGCATATAAATTAAGCCATATCGTCTGCAGATCTAACTGTTCACTAGGCATAATTCTAAATTGTAAGCTGCTCTTATCAGCAATAGAACTTATTATTTCCATACTCACAACCTCAGTAGATACAAGGTTGGGCTTCTGTCATCAGCACATCTTGGTATGTCTGGCACTTGTAGTCCTCCTTCAGAAGATTCTTCTTAGATTCGCCGACTTATTAAAGCTTGAACATTCTTTTTGAGTGTGTGAATCCCCCTCATCAAGCTTAAATATGGCGGTATGGCAATGGCTCGCCAAATGTAATAAATAAATGTCCGTGAAAAATATCACTACTGGTTCTCCTATCCAAATATAGTGTATGCGTTATTTGGAATAAGGAACCCCTGGAGGACTCATTACCAGGAGTCAACAAAAGTTATATAAAAATCAATAATGTGGTTTATTTTAGATCTTCGTGGAAGTTGATTAGTTACAAAAATAGTTTAAGAAAAAGTCTTAGTCTATTGTCCATGCATAATTATGAAAGTCCATAGCATCATGGTTGAAGGGTAGAAGCTTTCTTCTCAGGTTCCATGTGTTCCATCGTCTTCAGCAGCAACCCCCAACAGAGTGAGAGTAGACTACCACCCTTGTCTGTCCCTGTCAGTCATTTATACCATAGATTCAGGCATGAATTGCTAACGTATGCACTTCTACAGTGTCTTATATGGAAACCTCAAATATAGGTCTTGACGTTCTCATAGAGACCTCCCATTGCCCTTGTATATTCCTATAGATAGTGTCATTGTAATAAATACTAATTAATATTATATCAAAAATTATTTAACAATTGACTTTCATTGGGGGTCATGACGGATCCGTCTTGGTGCGGATGCCTGAACCGGAGAGCAAACGCAGCATGCTGCGGTTTGTTCTCTGGTCTGAAGACAGAACGGAATGCTTTCAGGAGCATTCCGTTGTCTTCAGTTCAGTTTTGTCCCCATTGACAATGAATGGGGACAAAACTGAAGCGTTTTATTCCGGTATTGAGCCCCTATGACAGAACTCAATACCGGAATTATAAAACGCTAGTGTGAAAGTAGCCTAATACAGCTATTTTACCTGAGAAGTGGCCTTGATTGGTTGGATCTGAGTCTGAGGCATTGTATGTTGAGTCTGGTTTCAACTTACCATGGATCAGAAAAGACCATTGTATGTTGAAAATATTGTATCCTGAGGCTGTTGTATCTTGAGGGATCACTGTACTAGAACATCATTTTTCTCAGCAATGTGGGCACAAAAAATTATGAAACTGGAACTCCAATGGGAGCAAATTCCATTAATAATAATTTGTCCAGGAAACTCTGAGCCACTGGCGAGTGTGTGGGGAGAGGGGGATCCAGAGGGGCAGTTGCCCTGGAGCCAAAACCACGAGTGGGGGCTTGGGCGCTGTCAAGGCAATACCCGCACCCAGATTACTGAACAATAACTGCCTTAATGCAGAGCCTGCATCATTAGTACAGTCAGGAAGCTAAGAAAGAAAACTAAAGGACCTTTCACAACGTAAAATTAAATAGTTCCATTTTAAAACACAACTTGTAAACTCAACTGGTTCAAAATGAATTCCCTCTTCTTTTATAACTTGCCTGTCCTGTAATTCTTGGATATGCTATTTTAAGTCTCTCGTGATGTTCTTGTATTTACTGTGAAGGTGAGTGTGTTTCTGATTCTTCCGGTTGTTCCATTAATAAGGCAAGTGGGAGGCATTTCATTAGTCCAAAAATCAATTGATATGGTATATATCCAGTGATACTATGGATTGTGTTATTGTAGATCTGCACAACAGCCACGTATTCATGCCATCTTTGTTGATATCCTTCAGCTAAAGAACATATTATACTTATATATCATTATATTAAAACTTGATGATGATTTGGAGTTGTCCTTGACTTCCTAATTCCATAAAATGTCATTGTTCTTGTTTTAGTTCAGATTCAAAGTCAGGCCCCTGGCCAGACAATAATCTTTTTGGGTACTCATAAGGACAGATAACATTTGTCCTTAATAATCTGGTCCACACAGGCTAATGCATACTTATAACCAGAAGTTAATTCTTGGACAGAGAGGAAATCTGTTAATAGCTCAAATAGTTCTCTATTACCTATAGTCTAGGGTGAAATGACTTGGTCTTGTCCTTTATGGCCTATACAATTCGCACAGCTTTGACACAGCTTTTCATAATAAAATTATAACGAATATAAATAATAAATACGTAAATAGAATATTAGACTTGACCTATCTACTCCAAATGTAAGTGTAAATTGTCAGTGGTCTATGAAGCCCTCTTTTGAGATCCCCACAGAAGAGTGACCACCACACTATTACTTTATAGATATTTTAGAAAAAACATAGCATGATTAGTACAAATGTATAGAAAATTGATGAATAAGTGAATATTGTAACATGATTGTTGCAAGTAAAAGGATTGTTATTGCAAACAAAAAGACAATTAAAATCATAACATAATTATTGCAAATCAATAGAAAAATCAATTGCAATCAATCAATCAATCAATGTGCAATTCAATTCTTTCATTTGTTAGTTCATGTTAGTTTTTGTTAATCCATGATTGTTGCCCAGGAGTTTATGATTAGCTAGCACTTACTAAAAATTAAAAATATGATTAGTAAATACTTACTATTTTTAATTTTTATACGTATATTTCATTCATATATATGTATAATTCATATTCCACAATATAAATCACCGGAGGTTTCAGTCTGACTGGTGTGGTGTGGCCTCTGGTATCAGTATGGCTTCAGGGTAAGCTGGATCACATTGTGATCTAGTAGTGCAGACCCCCAACTTTATTTACATCATTATGTGTTTAGTTATATATAGTAGTTCAGTTTAGTGTATCTGAAAGCTTAAGAAAGTCATGTTTGCAGAAATATCACATCTGGAATAAACACAATTGCATCTTTACAGTGCCGCTTCCATCTCTCATTCTTTGTTGGTACATTTTTACCGTCATATTTTATCACACTCATTATAGTTGTCACTAGAGATGAGCGAACATGCTCGTCCGAGCTTGGTGCTCGTTCGAGCATTAGGGTACTCGTACGTGCTTGATACTCGGATGAGCATATCGAGATACTCGAGGAAATGGCATCTTCCTCTTCCTGCATGTTAGGTGCCTTTTTCTCAGCCAATCAACATGCAGGAGAGTCTTTAGTACCCACTTGCATCACGTTGAACCCCTACAAGTCGATAGCAGGGATTGGCTGGCCAGATCAGATGACCTGGGAATATAAGAATCTGGTCCCACGCTGCTCGCCTCAGACGCCGCCTGGATGAGATTAGGGATAGAGCTACTGTCTGTCAGGGAGAGTGTTAGGGCCTCAATTTAGATTTTGGTTAGGCAGGAATCATCCACAAAGAACCCAACAGCCATTCTAAGGGCTACAAGCACATTTATTTTTGGTCTCCTCCTGGCTGCTGGCTGGGACTTGTAGTGCAGCTACCGCCATCTTGGCTGCACACTGTGCACAGCGACTGGTGGCAGAAAGGGGACAGCACATGGTCCACACAGACCCCAATGAAATTGCCCAAAGTCCTCTCAGTACTCATTTTTGCTACTGCTGTACCTTGGCTTGCTGGGATCTGTAGTGCAGTCTAGGGAATACGTTTTTTCTCTCAGTTATATATACTACAGTCCAGTGAACAATTGTGTGGTGTGCGGTACACTAGCCACAGTCTAGAGAGTACGTTTTTTCTCTCAGTTATATATACTACAGTGCACTGAAAAATTCTGTGGTGTGCGGTACAGTAGCCGCAGTCTAGAAAATACGTTTTTTCCCTCAGTTATACTACAGTCCAGTGAACAATTATGTGGTGTGTGGCACAGTAGCCGCAGTCTAGAGAGTATGTTTTTTCTCTCAGTTATATATACTACAGTCCAGTGAACAATTATGTGGTGTGCGGCACAGTAGCCGCAGTCTAAAGAGTACGTTTTTTCTCTCAGTTATATATACTACTGTGCAGTGAACAATTATGTGGTGTGTGGCACAGTAGCCTCAGTGTAAAGAGTACGTTTTTTCTCTCAGTTATATATACTACAGTCCAATGAACAATTATGTGGTGTGCAGCACAGTAGCCCCAGTCTAAAGAGTACGTTTTTTCTCTCAGTTATATATACTACAGTGAACAATTATGTGGTGTGCGGCACAGTAGCCGCAGTTTAAAGAGTACGTTTTTTCTCTCAGTTATATATACTACAGTGCAGTGAACAATTATGTGGTGTGCGACACGGTAGCCGCAGTCTAGTGGTGACACCAACAAGTGACCAAGTTAGTTGAGGTAGCAGGTGAGCCACCCAAACATGTAGCCTGACACAGCATGGCGGTGACACCCCCAATTGACAAAGTTAGTCGAGGTAGCCGGTGAGCAACCCAAAAATTTAGCCTGACACAGCATGGCGGAGAACCTAGAGTGACCAAGTTAGACTGAGGTAGCAGGTGAACCACATATAAATTTACCCTGACACAGCATGGCGGTGACAACAGAGTGACCAAGTTAGACTGAGGTAGCAGGTGAACCACATATAAATTTACCCTGACACAGCATGGCGGTGACACCACCAATGCCTTGGTCAGACTGAGATTGCAGTCAAATGGCTGTAGGTGAGCCTCCCAAAAATTAGTTTTGGAGTTTTCACATCGGGAAAAATAGTGGCGGCTGGGGACCAAGTACCGAGGGACAGCCACCGCCATCAGGTTGCGGAAAGCCTCAGTCTCTACCAGTCTATAGGGCAGCATCTCCAGGCTCAGCAGTTTGGAGATGTGGACGTTTAGGGCTTGTGCATGTGGGTGGGTGGAATTGTATTTGCGCTTGCGCTCAAATGTCTGATGTAAAGACAGCTGATCGCTGCCCTGGGACACATTGGTGGAGGGTGTGGAGGATTGTGGAGGTGAAGGGGTGGTTGTAGGGCGGGAGGCACTCGTGCCTGCGTCCTGGGCGGGGGGTTGACTCGCAGAGCCAGCATGTGACACAGGGGAAGGAGCAGTGGTGTGACCCGCAGGAGGTGAATGGCCTTGGTTCCATTGAGTCGGGTGTTTAGCACTCATATGCCTGCGCATGATGGTAGTGGTTAGGCTGGTAGTGGTGGCTCCCCTGCTGATCCTGGTGTGGCACAGGTTGCACACCACAGTCCGTCGGTCATCCTCACTTTCTTTAAAGAACCTCCAGACTTGCAAACATCTAAGCCTCGGCACGGGAGCTTCACTCCATGAAACAGTTGCTGATCTACTTGCTCTGGCCCTGCTTCTCCCTCTGTCAACCCCACTGCCTCTCCCAATTTGTTCTCGTGCTGTACTTGCCTCCCCCTCAGAAGCACTGTCTTGACTAGGCTTACCAACCAAGCTCGGGTCAGTCACCTCATCATCCACCAGCTCTTCCTCCGATTCCTCACTCTGCTCCCCCCTTGGACTTACTGCCCTGACAACAACGTCACTGTCTGACAATTGTGTCTCATCATCATCATCATCCGACACCTCTTTACACACTACTTGCACTAAGTCCACACTCTCATCACCCACAGACTGCGAAAGTTTTAAATTTTGGGCATCGGGATAGAGCAACTGCTCCGGTTGCTGCTGAGCAGTGGTTTGTGACTCTGGGAAGGGTCCTGAAAAGAGTTCCTGGGAGTATGCTGGATCTGAATCCATATTTTCCATGGGGGGCCAGGCTGGGGGGAAGGAGGTTGATCTGGAGAAGCCAGAGGTCTACTCCCTTGGCTAGCGTGGGTGGACTGCGTGGAAGACTGGGTGGTGGATAAATTACTGGACGCATTGTCCGCTATCCACGTCATCACTTGTTCGCACTGTTGTGGTTTCAATAGTGCTGTACCACGTGACCCTGTAAATTGCGAGATGAAGCTAGGGAGCGAACCTCTGCGGCGTTCCACTGCTCCCTCATCAGCAGGTACTGTGTCACCCCACCCAGGACCACGGCCTCTGCCCCCCTACATAACTTGGACGCCCACGTCCTCGACCCTTAGCCCTGGGGTTCAACATTTTGTGTATTCACTAAACTGTAGAATTAATATCTGAGGCCAAAACCATTTTCAGTAGACTGTAGAATTACTATCAGAGGCCAAAAACGTATTCTCTAGACTGTGGCTAGTGTACCGCACACCACACAATTTTTCACTGGACTGTATTAAATGTATCTGAGAGAAAAAACTTATTCTCTAGACTGCTGCTAGTGTACCGCACAACACAGAATTTTTCACTGGACTGTATTAAATGGATCTGAGAGAAAAAACGTATTCTCTAGACTGCGGCTAGTGTACTGCACAACACACAATTTTTCACTGGACTGTATTAAATGGATCTGAGAGAAAAAACTTATTCTCTAGACTGCGGCTAGTGTACCGCACAACACACAATTTTTCACTGGACTGTATTAAATGGATCTGAGAGAAAACACATATTCTCTAGACTGCAGCTAATGTACCGCACACCACACAATTGTTCAATGGACTGTAGTATATGTATCTGAGAGAAAAAACGTATTCTCTATACTGCGGCTAGTGTACCGCACAACACACAATTTTTCACTGGACTGTAGTATATATAAGTGAGAGAAAAAACGTATTTTCTAGACTGCGGCTACTGTACCGCACACCACAGAATTGTTCACTGGACTGTAGTCACCGTCATGCTGTGTCAGGCTAACTTTTTGAGTGGTTCAGCTGCTATCTTAGTCTAACCAAGCCACTCTGGGGTTCACCGCCATGCTGTAAACTGCAATCTCTGTCTTAACAAGTCATCCTGGGGTTCACCCCCATGCTGTAAACTGCAATCTCAGTCAAACTTTGTAATTTAGGGGTTCACCACCAAGGTGTGCTAGACTACAATTTTAGCGGGTTCACCTGCAATCTCAGTCACAGACTCTCATTCAGGGGTGCACCACCATGCTTTTTTAAACCATTTGTTTCTGAGGGTCACCTCCAGGCTCTCACCCACGATTTTTTGGAGGCTCTCCACTACACTGTCGGCCAAAATTGTCTTGAGGGTCACCGGCGGCCTCTCCCCCACAACTTCAAGGAGGGTTACTACCAGGCCCTGGCACACAAACATTGTCTTGAGGGGCACTAAAAGGCTCTGCACCCACCCACGTGTGAAGACTAATAGGTGGGTGCAGTGTGTGTCTTAGCCCGTCTGGAATTAGGAAAGCTGGGCACTGTGCTTGGAGGTCTTTGTGTCTGCCGTGGACAGGGTGAGTGGGTGGTGGGTGTGTTTGCCCGCCTGGGATGGGGAGAGCTGGGCACTGTGCTGGGAGAACTTTGT
The DNA here is from genome assembly GCA_900303285.1 of Rhinella marina. Taxonomy (NCBI): domain Eukaryota; kingdom Metazoa; phylum Chordata; class Amphibia; order Anura; family Bufonidae; genus Rhinella; species Rhinella marina. The sequence continues at coordinate 272,866 of ONZH01002022.1, forward strand.
GTACGCTGTGGACTACTGGGTGGGTGCGGAGAGGGAGACGCTTATGCCTGCGTCCTGGGGTGGGGGATAGGACAGCAGTGCCAGCATGGGCAGTGGTGTCACCCGCAGGCGGTGATGGACCTTCGTTGCACCTAGTTGGGTGCTTTACTAACATGTGATGGGCATGTGCCTTGCCCATCTTAGTCTTGGTCAGCACAATTGTCTTGAGGGTCACCACCAGGCTGTTGCCCAGAATTTGGCGTAATGGTACGATTAGGCAGCCTCAGAGGCATCCATGCATGCTGCCCCTGCTGTTTCCTGTCCATTTCCGTGGTGTTTCCATCATTTTCTGAGGTTTCCAGGTTTTCACGCAACCCTCCCTGTGCAGAGCTTTGGTCCCCTGCAAAAAATGCTCGAGTCTCCCATTGACTTCAATGGGGTTCGTTATTCGAAACGAGCACCCGAGCATTGGGAAAAATTCGACTCGAATAACGAGCACCCGAGCATTTTAGTGCTCGCTCATCTCTAGTCGTCACCCTTGGGTACTAGTTGTGGCACTTACTGTGGTTTCATCTGGTGTTAAATTCATCCTGTCGACTACGCCAAATGTATGTTAATGGAGGTAGTTTTAAGTGATGTATATCCTTATACGTCATGTTGCACAATAGTCTAGGAATAGAGGTTTTGAAGATATTTCTTTATTATTATTAAGAACAGTTCCAAATATCCAAAATATTGCAAAGCTCACACTCTGAATAAAATTCTGCAGTTATGGACAATTTATAAAGGTACAGAACGACTAGATAAGATCTGATCACTACTAGAGATGAGTGAAATTCTTAAAATTTGTTTAGTCTCAGATTCAGTGAATTTAAAAAAAAAATTCAACTCAGATCCGAATCAGTTCTAGCCAAACCCCAAATATGCTTCAATTGTCCATAAAATTGGTGTCTAAGGACTCATATTTTCTGAATCTCAGAAAAAAAATATAAAAAATATCAGTCTTTAAAGATCAGAGAGTGACACCTGTGCATGAAAAACACATGAAACTTCGCTTTCTTGCCAAAAGGATTAAAAAGCTGTATGTTTCACAACTTGCAGATATAGCATGGCCATCCAGTCACTTCCTGTTTTTATTTAATAAGCTTAGCAATGACTGGATGGTTATGGTATATCTGCAGCTGTGAAACACTCAGCGTTTAATCCATTTGGAGAAAAAGCCTAATTACACTTTTACATGTCTTTCTCTCTGGTCTTTAAAGGGAACCTGTCATCAACTTTATGCTGACTGTACTGAGGGCAGCATAAAATAGTGACAGAAATGCTGATTTCAGCGGTGTGTCTCTCTTGAGCTAAAAGTGAGTGGTTGCTGAGAACCAACATCACAAACATTGCAGCCCAGGCCTTGAAAAGAGTCAAATCTACCTGAGAAGAGTTATGGTTATTCCTAATGTCCTGCTCTCCCGCCCATCTGCTGATGATTGGCAGTTCTCTCCTAGAGAGAAAGGGAGAAAACTAGGTAGAAGACTGTCAGTCATCAGCAGGTGGGCAGGGAGAGCAGGAATTCATGAATAACCATGACTCTTCTTAGGTGGCCATGACTCTTTTCCAGGCCTAATCTGCAATGTTTGTGATGTTGGTTCTCGGCAACCACTTACTTTTAACTTATAAATGACAGACCGCTGAAATCAAATCACCTGTCTCTACTTTATTCTGCTGTTAGTATGGGTAGCATAAAGGTGATGACAGGTTCCCTTTAAGGAATCATTTTCTTTATAATTTTTCTCGGACTCCTAGGAGACCAGAGACTCTTATATACTAGATTACAGGAGTACAGGGTTATATATTGGATTTTTTTTATTTGTAGTACTGATATAATATGGTCAGACTGGCATTGATTAATCCACTATCAGAGTATGGATATGCACTGTGATAGGGACTCAGAAAATTATATTATTGGTTTATTAGCGGGATTTATGATCTTTGCTGGGATTTATTTGTGTGTATTTACAGATTCCTGTACTCCTTATTCTATATGCCTATCTGTCTTCACAAGTTATATGTTATTCCATTCTATTGGGGCACTGTATGTGTTGCCAGGAGGAGACGTTGTTGCAGTATTATATTTATTTTTTATGTTATGCTCATAATTACCTATTGTGACATTATATGATTTTATTGTTTTCAATAGAAATTGATTTTATTCTTTCATATACCTTAAGGTTGTTGCCTCGGTTCCTTGTGGGGACTTGTTTTGTAGGTTCAGTGAATGTGTATTGAAGTACCCTGGTTTTTACATTTTTTGTGAGCCATTTTTTGGTGCTATCCTTTAGACTTGTGGCCTATAGTATCGCATGACCAGGCAGAGTAAGACCCCAACTCAGGTGGTACAATGATGTCATCATTAGCTAGTACACTAGCTGTGGAGAGACCTGGCTGCAGTGCTCATCTGGGGAATCCTGGTGAGGTGAGTACAACTTTTTGTATTTTAGGGGCATCTGTATTTGGAATATTTTGGGGATATTTGTGGGTGGCATATTATATTATGACCTCCGGACATTCCTTATTCTTAACAATACTGCTACTATTTGATGAATATTGAACACAGTGTGTCACTTCCAATCGTGGATGATCCAACACAAACTGTTTGGGACTACACATTGATACACTGCAATATTGCAAACATTATACAGTGTGGCAATTGTGTATAAACAACCCCACTTGGCATCATATATTTTTTGGACTAATTATATTTGGACCACATTTCTGAACTAACTAGCTAGTTGAAAAAGGACTACAATTTATTTTATTTTATCATATTTTACACTATTCATTTTTGTTTATTTTTCACTTTTTTATTATTTTTTTAATCTTTTTCATTGTTTTCACTTTTTTTATTTTTTCATTTTAATCTTTTTAACTTTTTTAATTATTATTGATTAATAAAAACTACTACTATTTAACGATATTACTATCTCCATTGCATTATTTTTCCATAATACCAAATAGAGAGTGCTCTACTTACATTGTTATTGTCTGTCTAAATAAATACGATTATTGGGTTTTAATCGCAAGTGTGAAGCACCTCGCTTTCTATTTTCTATATTGGTGAGCCACTAATTATATCGCATCCTTTAGACTTGTGGCCTATAGTATCGCATGACCAGGCAGAGTAAGACCCCAACTCAGGTGGTACAATGATGTCATCATTAGCTAGTACACTAGCTGTGGAGAGACCTGGCTGCAGTGCTCATCTGGGGAATCCTGGTGAGGTGAGTACAACTTTTTGTATTTTAGGGGCATCTGTATTTGGAACATTTTGGGGATATTTGTGGGTGGCATATTATTTTGGAAGCATGTGTGGTTTGCATATAATTTGGTAGCATATGTGGCTGGCATATAGCTTTGGGGTAAACTATGGCATATGGGGTATAATTATAGTTATGACACTGGGGGAACCTTGTCATACAGTAGGTACAGTAACAGTGGCAAATAGGCCAGAAGAAGGAACAGAATTTGGGACATTGGTAGAATGGGGACTTTGTGTAGGTAGTGGAAAGGTAGGGCAGATGCCAGAAAAGTGGGTAGCCAAAGATGTTCCTGCAAACTCTGTTGTCAATGGCAAAGGTTGTCCGGGCCAAATGGAAAAGACTTGAAAAGTGAATGGTCTCCAATCATCAGCTATAAGTCATTGGATTTACTATACTGAAATCACTTATGTGGTCTACAAAATGTCTCAGATATATCTTGCCCCCTCCTTAGCTACAGCTCTGGAAGGATCCCAATACATACCTCTGGAAGGAAGTATAAGCTAGTAAGTATAAGCTAGAATGGTAAGTATAAGCTAGAAGTAAGTATAAGCTAGAATCTTGTAAGTATAAGCTAGAATGGTTTACTGTAATTAAACATAGAAGTGAACAAGTCTTCACTTCTGGCTCATGTATGAACCTTCTATAGCTGGTTCAGTCTCGGTTCTCTCACTCGGCCCTATTCTTTTAAGTTTGGGTGGTGTTGGATACAGCAGGGTCCCATCTAATTCCTTCCATTGTTCATATGGCGTCTTATCTCAGGGGTTGGCTGCCTTGTCTTAGTGTCCTGTGAGGCTTGTTGAACCTCTGGGAGCTGTTCCTCTTAAGTATCAGATTGTTCTGGAGGAAGAAGGGATCAGAGGAGGATGGGCTCTGGCTATGTTAGACTCTCTGGAGTATCTCTGGCTATCTGCCATTTGGCAGTGAAAGCTGTGCTGGGGTGATGTAGTGATTGTTAATGGTTTTGTGTCTGTCTTAACAGGGAGAAATCCTTCTCTTTCTGTGTAAGAAATCTCATTGTTTAGTGACAGGAAGCCTGATCAGCAGAAGCAGCAAGCATAAGTGATATCTACAGCTCCTACACAGACTGGAGTCACAATCAAATTTTGATAATGCTGGTGTGAGCCAAGGCTAATACTCAGTGAATTTGCAGACCTTAGACATCTTTAAAGAGTAGCTATAGTTTCAGATAACTTTTCAGAATAAACTACCATGTGTGTATACATGTGATAACACAATACAGTTTTTGTCCATCCTAAGATTTATATCTGGCATTTGTGCAGTTTTCTCCTTTGCTTGCTGCATCTAATTCTCAGTTGTGTCTGAGATGGTGGATGGAGACTTGCTGTAATGATGTGTCCATAGAGTATACGTAAAGACAACAGATTCTACTTCCTGTCTCTCACTCACCCAGATTCACTCATAAACACCATGTAGGGCATTATAAAGAAGTAATGAGCAGTATAGATGTGAATAAAGCATGTGGGTGAGATATAACACTATTAGCTGCAGGAGAGAGGGACTGGAGGAGATGTGAGGGAATATGATCACTTCTGCAAGTCATGGGTCAGGAAGAAGAGAGAAGCCTGGAAACTTCTTCTTCCATCACAGGGTCAAAAGAAAAAGACAGTACAAAGAATCTAGATGCTACCAATTATATCTCTTAAGTAAGTGGCCAGGTCTTCAGCACAGAGGTTAGTGATAGGAAGGGAGTGAAATATATCAAAGAGTCATTTGGGGTTATTTCAGAGTGAGTAGTTTAGAGAGGTGAAATAGTTATTTTTGGCAATGTGGAGGACCAAGTTGTAGTTTTTAAGCTTTATTAACTTTATAATGGAGGAAATCTGCAGGTATTTGTGATTTTCTCCATAAGTGATTGGCGCACCTAGAGCACTGCTGGAGAAAATATGTTTCAGGTGTGTGCCGTGTTGGATTGTAGTTGGAGCTGCTTCATCCAGGGTGGTATGAGGGTATGGTTGTAATGATTAGAAGCCACATCCGGGCAAGAGAAGGAAGAGATTGGGGCGAGAGATATCTGTAGGGTGTCAATGAGTTTCTGGGAGTTAATGGCATGTAGATCTCTGTATGTGTGAAAGGCATGAGTGTTATGAGAAGAGGTAGAGATCTTTATAGTGAAGGAAAGAAGACTGTGGTCAGAAAGCAGGAAGGGGGAGTTAGTAAAGTCTGCGACTGACTGGTATGCCTTTTTGCTGAATAAAGATAGCTCCAGATGTTATCTGAAAGTCTATGGAAAATATGAAATCCAGGACACGCAAGTGTTTTCAGCTTTTGGCGTTCTTTTCCATGTGGTGTTATATTTGTTTGTGCGGCATTTTTTTAAAAATACAACATGTTAAAGCAATGGTGTTTTTTCATCCACTTCTCTAAATGGAAAAACACCATTCAAACTTATGTTAACTCAAGAGCGCCACAAAAAAAATCCATATAAAATGCATGTGGTATGGAAAAAAATGCAAGATGTTTTTATGGCATGTTTTTTAGCAGAGCAGATTTGTGTGTCATGGAAACTTTGAGAAAAATATATCCACTAAAATAGGGAAGTGTTGCTTCAGTTATTATAACTTACCTGTATTTATTAAGACAACTATTTTCAAAATTATAGAAGGCATTGGTAGAGATTTGATGTGAAAAAAAGATCCAGAATTAGTCTTGAATTATTACAAAACAGTATGGATCAAGGGGGTGGTCTGCTCCCTCATCTCTTGTGTCAGTTTCTATGTAAAACGCAATACATTTTTCATCTGTTAGAAACAGGAAGGTTAGGAGGGAGCAGACTGTCTACTCTACATATGACGCAAAGCTGCAAAATTGTTGGTGGGCATTTAGGAAACCTTGTGGATCATCGGAATTTGGTATTTTCATTTCTATATAGAGAGATCCCACATTGGCAGAAATGAATAAACTAAGGTCAGGTTCACATCTGTGTTGTGAACTTTGGCACTCTGATCTGCTTACTGTACCTGGCATATATGCTGGCTTTTGGCCAGACAAAAAATACTACATGCAGCATTTTTTGTCCATCCAAAAGCTGACATATATGCCAAAAAGCGGGCAGATCCCTGCTGGATCCCATTATAGTGAAAGGGGATCCGGTGGTGCACCGTGCTATCCGGCTCTGCCGGATACAGTGAACTCCAGCAGTCTGTTCCTCCACCAGAAACTGCTGGAGTTCACAGTGCAGATGTGAACACGGCCTAAGTGATTTTGAAAAATTGGAAAAAGGGTTTTGAGGGCAGTCTATCAACTATATTGTAACAACAAAATACACCAACACAGCTGGAGGAGGAATTGGAAGTCTCCTTATCCAAGACTCAGATATTACAGAATAGATTAACGATTTACAAAGGTCTAAGTACTAAAACGAATTTCATATGCTTTGATAACCTTAGCCTTGTTGAAAAATAATAGTGTAACGCATTATCAAAAATCTGTAAGAAATTATCAATGTTTTACTTGCAGCTTTCTTAAGGCTACAGAAAAATAGACACAGGATACTAGTCCTATATCAGATCAAAAATGGGCTGGTATGTTATAGTTGGTACTGGAGATATCACTATCAGTCTCATAGGGATGTCCCATTTTCTATCAATCCATCCATAGAGATTTTTTTCCATCTTGTTTACGTTTGGAGCAAGAGAATGCCCTAACTGCCCTAGTGGTAAAAATTCCTATATTTTTGATAAATGGGAACAGCCCTCGTTTTGAAATGTGGATTTCTGGCCTCACTAATACCATTATAAAGGAAAGGTGATACTATGTAACTAAAGGGTAAAATTAATATATTTCAATCTGAAGGTATGGAAGGTATTTGAAGCTGAACTTTTTTTTCTTTCTTTTTCTTCTTTTCTCTTCCATTCTTTTCTTGAGTTTGCATTTTTGGAAGTGGTAGGTATACTAAATGTGGTAATATTATATAGTATTATTTTTTGCAGAAAAAAATAATTAAATAATAAAAACACAGAGGAATTGTGGCTATAAAAAGAGTTTCTTACTTTTGAGAACTAATATATTTATTAAACGTAAAATAAATACGTTGATAACACAGATAGCTTTTGATTTCAATGAATTTCACCATTGGAGGCACTGTATGGAAATCTGTTAGGCTGTCCCACAGATTATGCCTAATTGGTGAGACTTCAGTACTTGTGATTAGCTTATTTTCTAGGGATCCTTCTAAAAAAGTGATTGTCCTAAGCAGGAAATCCCTTTGAATGTATAGAATTTAATTCAAACACTACTGCTTTATTTTTTTCATAGTATAACCTGTATGAATTTGATCAAACTTATGGTAGTCCTTTTTGCTAAGGGCATGACCCCAAGGTGTGGCTGTCTGCATGATGCCAAGCCATGTCCACCTGTAGCAGCCAATAGCTGCCATTGGTTGCGTGGCTTAGTCCCATGAGGCCAGCTGCACCGCGGGGTCATACACTGAGGAACGCTAGCGAATGTTAATTCTCCATTCTGGAGGTTCATGTGTAAGTATTTCTTTTGTAAGTGGGTTACAGTGGCATCCAGCTATTTATCACTTTATATTTCCTTATGTTACCTTCCTCTCGTGATTCATTCTCATATCACAAAAAAACATGGGGAAGGCCACGACGCCAGTTGAACAGTTGGCAGTTCCTGTGTCTGGCTGAACAACTAAAAATTAAGACTATGGCCAAGTATTAAATGTGACATAGTTTCCCGGTAATCCTTTCATGTTGCATAATTCTTCATGACCTGTGAGATTTAGGCATAACCTATAGTCCCACATGCAACTACCCAGCCTTCCTCTACTTTCTGTGTGTCTGGCATCCTGTTCACATCAAAGTACAGTTTTTCCATAAAAGTTATCACACCAGACTGGTAATGAATGGAAGCTATTAAACATAATCCAGAAAAAGATCATGGAGTCCAAGTTATAGAAAAAAAGAGCAAATGAAAATCAAATTTTAAATCTATAAATTTAAAAACAAAAAGTCTTAAAGGACTTAAAGCCTTAGGTGTAATGTAGGCAGGAAGCCACCATTTACTAAAACATGGAGCAAAATGCAAATGTCCGAGTAGGAAAACAACATTTGGGGTCTTTTCTATTCTTTTCCACACCAAGTCTGATTTTTTGCATAATCTGCATTCCATTTGGACCCAAGAATTCATCCACAAACAAAAGGTCTCTATTTATAGTGTGTCTGCCAGTGTATCCTGCAGAGAAAGTATTGTTCCCTTTACACTGAGCTTTACGACTTCCTTAAAAACAATATAGACTTTTACATGCAATTTACTTTAGAAAGACGGACATTATTGTGTCATTTTAATGAGCTCTGCGATTATGACAAACAGGTGAAGATAAAATGAGAAAATATTAAGAAATATACATTTAAGTTCATCAGGGTTTTCAGAGAAACGATAGTAAGCCAATGTAAAAAATAGTATTTGTCCCCTTTTCAGATGATGGATATCTATCAGTATCCACCACGCTCCATGCAATCAGAAGCACTACAGATATCCTGGTGAATGGCTCATGCAGCCTCATGTCTACTCCTCCATTGTGTTAAGATAGCTGGACCGTTGTATAAAACAAGCACTTTTTACCTATTGTGTCACCCCCATCTCCTCATAGACTGTAAGTTCTTGTGAGGACGGCCCTCATTCTTCTTGTTTTAATTGTTGACCTGTTTGTTGCTATGTTATTTATGACTCTGTTTGTACATGAACCTTCGTTCATAACTTCGGATTATTACTGTACAGAGATCCGTCTCCGTACAGTATTAGAATGTATGGGCTCAGATGAGCCGAAGTTAGTTATTCGGAAGTCGCACGTGGCTTTATTGAATAACTTTGGTAATTGATTTTTTAAGTGGAAAACCACTTTAAAACTTGAAACTGAAAACACTGCTTCGGTTCCGACTGGTACCTCTGAACTGGAGCCGAGTTTGGTTTCAAGTTCTAAAGTAAAAATCAATTACCAAAGTTATTCAACGAAGTTATGTGCGGATCTCCATACTGTATTAATCCGAAGTTAAGTACGAAGCGACTTCAGATGTCATCACCGAAGCTCGCTTCGCTCATCGCTAATTATGATACTAGATTATTGCAATGTTTTCTGACCTGAAAAAAATATGTATTATGAAACAAAGAAGACCTGAGGAACCACATAACAGTTTTTCATTAATATTATTATACTTATTGAAGGCACAAAGCATCTCCCTATAGTATAAAAAGTCACAAACACTGTGCCTGCAACTTTTTAAACGCCACTGCGACAAAATGTTGTCACACAAGGCATTTTTTATGCCAACCTCTTCACTTTCTGGAAAGAGGGCGTGGTGAGGGAGTGGGTGGCGACAGTGGGCCCAGCACATTTATCTTCTTTTACACCAGTTTTCTCATGTAAATGAAAACAGAAATCTATGGCAGCTCAGAATGCCGGAGGATGCGCCTAGTTTATGACTAGGATTTAGCCTTACCATAAATTAAGTGGATCCTCTGAGAGCAGGGGATATCAAGACCAGCACAAAACACCCCGGTTTATCATAAATCTCCCCCAAAGTTTCTTTTTTGCTGACAGTCATAATAAATGCAGCTGAATTGTTCTATATTGAGTTATGAAGTAGTTACCACAGCACGTCTGTTGTAATACTATGTCATGATCAAAGAAAGTTGAAATTTGTTGAAATATATCCATTTACAATCACTGTGACAGTTGTTCCATCCATTGTTGATAAGGTTGAAATAAAAAATATGTCCATCAAGTCCAACCTTTAGTGTTTATCCAGAAGAAGGCAAAAACCCCTATGAGGAGGATGACACCTAGCCATATTTGTGTCCAGATCCATGACTTAACTCCAGAAGTCTAGTACCCATAACGTTTAATATGATATTAAAGGGTTTGTCCTATTTCACTGTTTCCATGATTAGATGGGACTAAGTGGCGGCCCATGGATGCCGGGCCTGCAGAAACAGCTGAATGGGCAGGCTTTCCCCGAGACCCCTCTTAAAATTGCTCAGAGCATCAACCATCACATTTTGTAACAAAGAGATCTATAATCTCACTGCTCTTACAGTAAAGAATCCCCATCAATAATGATAGCAAAGTCTTCTTTCTTCTAGACATGGAGAATCCCCCCTTGTCATTATTTACACTTATGAAAACTGCAGATTTCTGGAGGATAATCAGGTGATCTAATGTATAGGGACCTCCCATCCCCATGAGTGTTTGGAAATCTTACATTTTAATATCTTGTTTCTGCTGGTGACACCTTTGGCAATGGCTTATCCCCATTGGAACAAAACAAAATGTATGTTTCAGCCTGGAGAAATAGCTGTCGGCTGAACAGATATTGTCAGTTTAAGAACACACGAACAATCAAGCATGCCGGGAATGGTACACGGGATGTTTTGTAGCCTCTGGGTCTGGAAAAAGTGGTATTACTGAGGACATCTGAGAATTGTTAAAAAGGACAATCTATAACCAAAAGTATAATTGAATTGCACAATACAAAACAATGATCCAAATTCTCTCTACATCCGAATGGTTAAGGAGAAAACTCCAGCTTTAGGCCTCTTTCACGTATTTTGCGTGTTCCGATCCGCATAATTTGATGATAAGATGCGGACCCATTCATTTTTATGGGTCCGCAAAAAATACTGACAGCACACTGTGTGCTGTCCGCATCTGTATGTCTGTTCCATAGCCCGCAAAAAAAAAAGGAACATGTCCTATTCTTGTCCGTTTTGCAGACAAAGATAGGCATTGTTACAATGGATCCGCAAAAAATCCGGATGCCATACGTACGTCATCCGTTTTTTTTTTGCGGATCCGCAATTTGCAGACCGCAAAACACAACGTTCGTGTGAAACTAGCCTTAGATTGATCAATACAGTATTCTATGTTTAACCCAACAGAGCTGACGATGCAGAAACTTTCCCCCGCGATGATATGAGAATGGATGTGTTCAATCAACTGAAATAACTTTTTTATTACTGTTTGGTAATTGTTCGCTGTAGATAAGACTCTCTTCACACATTGATTTTTCATCATGTTCAGTGTATGTATCAGGAAGGCTCCTGCCCCATATAGTTCAGTATACACTGGGAGAGTATGCAATGGAATACCTTTTTTTTTAACTTTATACAGGGGTGGACTGGGAACTTAAAGTAGCCCTGAAAAAAATACTAAAAGTGGTCCCGTTTTGTAGTCGGGTGCAAATTAATAGAAGGCAGGGCCAGCAATACCATATTGTAGCACGTTATATCACCCCAACAGAGCCAAATACCACAGTACATCCCAAAATACTGCCAGCAGCACAAAATACATCCTCAAAACCTTCCACTGACTGGCCGTCAAGACGTCCCAGGTGGTCCCCTAGTTATTGACCCACCGGGAAATCTCCCTTTAAGGTCTGTGAACTTTATTGGAAAGTGACAAGTCCACTGTATTTTCAATGACCACAAGAGTAAAATAAGTACAGTTTTTTTCTTTTTACAATAGCAGCCTATAGGTGACATATGCCACTTATGCCTGTACAGATGTATACCTACATCACAGGGAAAAAACAAGGTGTGAACAGAGCCTAAGTGGGGAGTTGATGAATAAATACAGTAGTCATTACTTTTCACTGAGGGTTCCAGTTGTCTAAGCTTGCTTTGCACATGGCTCAGGACACATTAAAAAAGACCAGAAATATACTGTATGTTTTAATGCAAATTAACATAAATGTCTATCCTTGTGCAAAATGTTGAAATGTCCCACAATTTACAGGAGTTTTGGAGTGTGGAGTTTTCAATAAAGAGGACCCGTCATCTCTCCTGACATGTCTTTTTTGTTTTTTTTATTAGATACTTGCGTTCCCTATGTAATAACAATTCTGGAGCATCTTCCATATAACTGTATGTTGTGGCTTTCCTCTATTAAGAAGTTTACAGTGCCTTGCAAAAGTATTCAGCCCCCTGGAACTTTTCAACCTTTTGCCACATTTCAGGATTCAAACAAAAAGATATAACATTTTAAATTTTTGGTGAAGAATCAACAACAAGTGGGTCACAATTGTGAAGTGAAACGAAATTTATTGGATCATTTAAACTTTTTTTGTAATAATAAAACTGAAAAGTGGGGGCGTGCAAAATTATTCGGTCCCCTTGCATTAATACTTTGTTGCGCCACTTTTTGCTGCGATTACAGCTGCAAGTCTCTTGGGGTATGGCTCTATCAGTTTTGCACATATAGAGACTGAAATTCTTGCCCATTTTTCCTTGCAAAACAGCTCGAGCTCTTTGAGGTTGGATGGAGAGCGTTTGTGAACAGCAGTTTTCAGCTCTTTCCACATATTCTCAATTGGATTCAGGTCTGGACTTTGACTTGCCCATTCTAAGACCTGGATACGTTTATTTTTGAACCATTCCATTGTAGATTTTGCTTTATGCGTGGGATAATTGTTTTGTTGGAAGATAAATCTCCGTCCTAGTCTCGGGTCTTTTGCAGACTCCAACAGTTTTTCATCCAGAATGGTCCTGTATTTGGCTCCATCCATCCTCCCATCAATTTTAACCATCTTCCCTGTCCCTGCTGATGAAAAGCAGGCCCAAACCATGATGCTGCCACCACCATGTTTGACAGTGGGGATGGTGTGTTCAGGGTGATGAGCTGTGTTGCTTTTACGCCAAACATATCGTTTTGCATTGTTTCCAAAAAGTTCGATTTTGGTTTCATCTGACCAGAGCCCCTTCTTCCACATGTTTGGTGTTTCTCCCAGGTGGCTTGTGGCAAACTGTAAAGGAGACTTTTTATGGATATCTTTGAGAAATGGCTTTCTTCTTGCCACTCTTCCATAAAGGCCAGATTTGTGAAGTGGTCGACTGATTGTTGTCCTATGGACAGACTCTCCCACCTCAGCTGTAGATCTCTGCAGTTCATCCAGAGTGATCATGGGCCTCTTGGCTGCATCTCTGATCAGTCTTCTCCTTGTTTGAGATGAAAGTTTAGAGGGATGGCCGGGTCTTGGTAGATTTGCAGTGGTCTGATACTCCTTCCATTTCAATATGATCACTTGCACAGTGCTCTTTGGGATGTTTAAAGCTTGGGAAATCTTTTGGTATCCAAATCCGGCTTTAAACTTCTCCACAGCAGTATCACGGACCTGCCTGGTGTGTTCCTTGGTCTTCATGATGCAGAACCCTGAGACTATCACAGAGCAGGTGCATTTATACGGAGACTTGATTACACACAGGTGGATTCTATTTATCTTCATCAGTCATTTAGGACAACATTGGATCATTCAGAGATCCTCAATGAGCTTCTGGAGTGAGTTTTCTGAACTGAAAGTAAATGGGCCGAATAATTTTGCACGCCCCACTTTTCAGTTTTATTATTACAAAAAAAGTTTAAATGATCCAATAAATTTCGTTCCACTTCACAATTGTGACCCACTTGTTGATTCTGTTGATTGCAGAGATCTACAGCTGAGGTAGGAGAGTCTGTCCATAGGACAACAATCAGTCGAACACTTCACAAATCTGGCCTTTATGGAAGAGTGGCAAGAAGAAAGCCATTTCTCAAAGATATCCATAAAAAGTCTCCTTTACAGTTTGCCACAAGCCACCTGGGAGACACACCAAACATGTGGAAGAAGGGGCTCTGTTCAGATGAAACCAAAATCCAACTTTTTGGAAACAATGCAAAACTATATGTTTGGCGTAAAAGCAACACAGCTCATCACCCTGAACACACCATCCCCACTGTCAAAAATAGTGGTGGCAGCATCATGGTTTGGGCCTGCTTTTCATCAGCAGGGACAGGGAAGATTGTTAAAATTTATGGGAAGATGGATGGAGCCAAATACAGGACCATTCTGGATGAAAACCTTTTGGAGTCTGCAAAAGACCTGAGACTAAGACGGAGATTTATCTTCCAACAAAACAATGATCCCAAACATAAAGCAAAATCTACAATGGAATGGTTCAAAAATAAACGTATCCTGGTCCTTAGAATGGCCAAGTCAAAGTCCAGACCTGAATCCAATTGAGAATATGTGGAAAGAGCTGAAAACTGCTGTTCACAAACGCTCTCCATCCAACCTCAAAGAGCTCGAGTTGTTTTGCAAGGAAAATGGGCAAGAATTTCAGTCTCTAGATGTGCAAAACTGATAGAGACATACCTCAAGCGACTTGCGGCTGTAATTGTAGCAAAAGGTGGCGCAACAAAGTATTAATGCAAGGGGGTCGAATAATTTTGCACGCCCCACTTTTCAGTTTTATTATTACAAAAAGTTTAAATGGTCCAAAAAATTTCATTCCACTTTTTGTTTGAAGCATGAAATGTGGCAAAAGGTTGAAAAGTTCCAGGGGGCTGAATACTTTCGCAAGGCACTGTATGAATAAATTGACAAATGGATGTTATCATTCCCCTTGTCAATGGGGTGCGCCCCTGGATGTTCTGTCATTACCAACACTAATTGGATAGTGTCAGATTGTATATAGACACACCCCAATGGGTAACGCCCAGTTGTCAATTTTTTTAATAAACTTCTATAATAATAAAAGGAATAATGGGGAGCACGGAGCCGGACGCATGACGTAAGCTTGATAATTGATTATATTTAGTATTTATTTGTTGGACTTATTATTAGGTTTGTTTTTGTGAGCCATTTTATTTAATTGCGACACTGTTGAATTGTGTGATTTAGGTATTACACAGCTCATAGAATAGGGTTTGTAGGATACGGCCTTACTGGCTTCAGGTGCACTTCTTTTTTGTTTTTTGTTGTCCACACTGTGAGTTAAAATGGCGACGAAAGGAAGGAACAAAGGGGGGAAGGTAGAAGAATTGAAAGGGAATAAACAGAATGTAGCGAAAATGGATACATTTTTTAGTACCTCCCCTAAAGCTGGTATTTCAAGTAGTAGAGGTAATAAAAATCCAGAAGGAAAAGGGGATCAAAGCTTATTGATGGATGAGGGGGAGAAAATTAATATCTCAGCCACTTCATCAACAGGTAGCGAACAGGAAGAGAGTATTAAACAATCAATATTGGAGGAGATCTGGAAAACTGTAAAAAAAATTAGATGGTTCCCTTATGAATCTTACTATTCAGATCAATAATATTCAGTCGGGCCTCTCTTTGGTTAGAGCAGATCTGACAAAGGAGAGAGAAAGGATCGGTGAGGCTGAAAAAAGGATTTCAGATCTTGAAGATCAGATGGGACATATAGTGAAGGAAACCCATATGCTAAAAGAGAAAGGTGAAGCTCAGGAAAAGAAGATAATTGATCTGGAGGATAGATCCCAGCGTTCAAATATTAAGTTGGTGGGGTTCCCGGAGGGGGTAGAGGGGAAGAACCCTGTTGCCTTTATATTCTCCTGGCTTCTGAATACTTTTGGAGTTGAAAATATGTCTAAATTTTTTTGTGTGGAGAGAGCCCACAGGTTACCCATCAGAAAAGGTCTACCGGGTTCTCCCCCTCGTCCGATTTTGGTTAAGTTACTCTGCCCCCAAGATAGAAAACAAATTATACAATTGGCTAGAAAGAAAGGGGAAATTTTGTATGATGGGGCTAAAATATTTGTTTTTCCCGACTTTTCTAGAGTAACTAATTTGGCTAGAAATAACTACCAAGAAATAAAAAAGAAATGAGGGCTACATCAGATTAAATACTCAATGCTATATCCAGCAAGATTGAGAGTGGTATTTGAAGAGACGGTGCATATGTTTCCCTCAGCGCCAGAGGTTGTTGACTGGATGGACCGTAAAGGACTCACATAAGTACAGTATTATGTTTATATGGAGGTGAGGGTGGGTGGAGACGAGGGTGCTTAGGTGAGAGTCTTGGTTTATGAGGTTGGGTAGACTGACTGGATCAAGACACAAGGGGGGGGAGGGGGGGTGGTCACTTGCCCTTTTTTTTTTTTTTTTATGGTATTATTCGTTAGATGAGAGGCTCTAAGATTCGTTTTGTCTCTTGGAATGTCAGAGGCTTAAACGATAGGAAAAAACGAATAGCTGTTTTAGATGTTTTAAAAGGTTTTTTACCAGCTATAATTTGCTTGCAAGAGACTCATTTGATGAGAGAAGCTGCATGCTCTCTTAATAGCAGATGGTGGACGGAGGAAATACATGCGATGTATTCCTCTTATTCGAGAGGAGTATGTATTCTGATTCATAGAGGTATTAACTGTAACATTAGATATGTGTATAAAGACGTAGGTGGGAGATATATTGTGATTCACCTTTTGGTGGAAGGTACAGAGATGGTTTTGGTGAATGTATATTTTCCCCCACCTTTTTCCTCAGCTCTGTTCCGGGAGATATGGGCAAGGGTTCAGGATTTTGACAAGGTTCCGGTGGTATGGATGGGGGACTTCAATGAGGTTATGTGTGAAAATGTTGATAGACTGAGACTGGGGAAAAATGTGGCTATTCGGAAAATGTCTCCATTATGGAAGCTTTGCCAAGAGAGGGAGTGGTTTGATCTTTGGAGAGTGTACAATGAAGGGAGGATCGAATTTTCATGTATTAATAAGACCCATAAGGTTATGTCCCGCATAGACCTGGTTATTGGGAATCAACTATTTCTAGAGAAGGTTAACAGTGTTAAAATAGGCCATCGGGGGTTCTCGGATCATGCCCCATTGATAACATGTGTGATTCTTCCTTCTTGTAATACTTATAGTCCTATATTTCGGTTTAATCCATATTGGTTATCCCTAGTTGATATTGACTTGAAGGAAGAAATTATAACATTTTTCTTGATGAATCAGAATTCTGCATCACAAAATATTGTTTGGGATACTTTAAAAGCAGTTTTGAGGGGTAAATTGGTCTCTAGTGTCTCTAGTTATAAGAAAATTAAACAAGAAAGAAGGGAAAATATTTTGAAGAATATGCGGGATAAAGAGTTGGGTTATACGTGGGATCCATCGGCTGAGAAGTGGGAAGCCTTCTCACAAGCTATGGATGGATATGAAGAGGCTCAAATGGCATATTTTTTTGGAAAATCAATTCTTAGAAAGGCAAGGTGGGGGATGGAGGGGGAGAGACCGAGTAGAACCCTGGCGAGGATAATATCCCAAGTGGAAGGGAAAAGTAAAATTCCCTTTATTAGGAGCAATGGTAAGCTTTTCACAGAAGCAGAGGAGATTGTGGAGTGCTTTTCTAACTTTTATAGGAATAAATAATAATAAAGAGGAAGAGTTATAATAAAGAGGAACTGTCACAGTTTTTAGGGACCTGGCCTATGCCCAAATTATCAAATGAACAAAGAGAAGAGTTGGAACGGCCGATTACATTGGAGGAGGTACAGAAAGCGATTAAAAATATGGCAAATGGGAAATCGCCGGGCCCCGACGGGCTTCCTATAGATATCTATAAGAAAGAGCTGGAAGTTCTGTCGAAAGAACTATTGTCAGTCTTTGAGGAAGCAACTGAGAAAGGGGAGCTCTCGCGGTCCATGATGGAGGCACAGATTATTCTTATATTAAAGGAAGGTAAGGACCCCTCGAGTGTGGAGTCTTACCGCCCTATATCCCTGTTAAATAGTGATGTTAAGGTCCTCGCAAAAATTTTGGCGGATAGATTAAAGGGATTGATGGGCTGTATCATAAATAAAGATCAATGTGGCTTTGTCCCGGGAAGGAGTGCTCATGAAAACATAAGAAGGGTATATGTGAATATGCAAGAGGTCGCAGAGAACCCCGGAGATAGGGCCATTCTCTCATTGGATGCCTCTAAGGCGTTCGATCGAGTAGAGTGGCCTTATCTCTGGCAGGTAATGGAGCACTTTGGCTTCGGGAATAGGTATATGTCATGGATAAAATTGCTTTATAAGAACCCTGTGGCACGTATCTATACGAATGGGGCTCTGTCTTTCCCTTTTCAGTTGACTAGAGGTACTCGCCAGGGTTGTCCGCTCTCTCCCCTTCTATTCGCCATCTCGGTGGAACCATTGGCAATACATATTAGGAATCAGGAAGGGGTTAAGGGGTTCAGCCAGGAGGAGAAGATATCCCTATATGCAGATGATATCCTGTTATTTTTAACTAATATCCACAATTCAGTAGATAAAGTGATCTATTTGATAAAACAGATTGGGCTATGGTCAGGTCTTGATATAAATTGGACCAAATCTATTTTGTATATGCTGGACGCCGATGATTTGAGTGACATACCCCTTTTGAAAAGGCATAAGAGATCAGATCCATTTAGATACTTAGGAATAAATGTGACAGCTGACCCTAGGGAGTATGAGGCTAATAATATTGAGCCGGTCTTAAAAGATCTCAGATTTAAGATCAAGAGCTGGAATAAATTACCATTGAATATGGCTTCCAGAATTGGATTATTGAAAATGGTAGTTCTTCCTAAGTTATTGTAAACTCTAGAAAACGCGCCTATATGGATTAAGAAGGGTACATTCTATAAAATAAGGAAGATTTGTAAAGAATTGATATGGAGGGGAAAAACGCCCCGGATTAAATTAGAACCAATGGAACTACCAGAGGAAAAAGGAGGGCTTTCAGTTCCAGATTTTTGTAGGTATTTTATTGTGGCTCAATTGAAGGTTATATTACGAATGTCCTCTTTGGGGAAAAATAAGAGTTGGGGTAGTCTTAGCTATTGTCAATGTCTGGTGGAGGTGTTAGAATCTGGTACGCATAAAGGGGATAAAACTTTGTGGAATTACACAATGTACATGATGAAGAAAGTTTGGAACACTGGGAAAAGAATGATGGGAAAGTTGGGGTCTAATCAATTCACTCCTTTATGGTATAATAGGGATTTTCCAGAATTTTTTGTTTTTTCAGATGAAGGGTATTGGATAAAAAAAGGGATTATGTTGTTGAAAAATTTTGTAAAGATGGCACGTTAAAGGTTTTTAGTAGATTGCAGCAAGAATATGGCTTAACAAATAGGGAATGGTTTAGATATCGACAATTATTGCATATTGTGAATAGCACTAAGGATAAAAGTATATATAAATGGGGAGATTATTATATTCTGAATGATAGGATTAATATTTGGGGGAAGGGAGTCACTGAGAAAATTTATAAGGTATTAATAGGGTGTGTGTCACTAGAAAGGAACTGAAGGCTAAATGGGAGATAGAGGTGGGCCATCTGGAGGAGGACAAATGGGAAAGAATAAAGGTAGCTAAATCGTATAAAGAACAAAGGCCGAGTAGTACTACCCGTCAATTCTTTATTATTCATCACTTATTTATTACACCTAGTAAGTTGTTCAAAATTGGTTATAGGACATCTGATAAGTGCCCTAAATGTAGTCGTCGTGGTGGTGATCTTATGCATCTACTGTGGAGTTGTCCCAAGCTGCATCTATTTTGGAACGAGGTTAGATTAGAGATAAACAAAATTATAGGAATGGATCTGGGCTTAGACCCAGTGATTTACATATTGGAAGATATCTCAGGGGTAAAAGTATCAAGGCATTTAGGGGATATGATCTTGTCTCTTATAGACTGCGCAAAAAAGGCGATCTTGAGGAGATGGATGGGGGAGAGGGCACCTCAAGGCTCAGATTTTAGGAAAGAAATTAATGAACTTATTTTGTCAGATATTCTGAAACATAAGAAGAAATCTCCAGATAATGGAAAAGATGTCTGCAAAACTATGTAAAAAAAATGGTCTGGTTGGGAAGGAATTAATCGACTATGTAGCTGGTTTTAAACTAATTGGTTGTTATGTATTTTTTTTTTTCTTTTTTTCTTTTTTTATTAATGTAATCTATGGACTGATCCCCATTTGCCGATATAAAGTGGAAACGTTATGGCGGGAGAGGGGGAGAGATGAGGGAGAGGAATTGTTTTTGTTTATGAAATATGAATGTAGTGCTAGATCTTTCGTCTTCCCTTAACTGGCTCTGCTTCCCTGCCTTTTTCTCTTGGCCTGTCCCTGGAGCCCGGGTGGGGTGAATCCGAGCCAACCCATAAGAGAGCGATGAATGATTGGGAAGGAGGACGGATTCCAGATCTGGAGAGTATACAATCCATGATCGGGGCTCCGTTTTCTCCATAATGGATTAAGCTCTTATGCTACGGCATGGAACTTGGTCCAGGAGAAAGTGTGTCCTCTGTGCTCTTATTCTAGTCGTCTGAATTTCCGGCCTCTTGGCAGGGGATTGAGATGGAAACAAGGAGCTGAGAAGGAAATGAAAATAATGATTTAATGGAAAAAGGTTCAATGTATGTGTGGGGGGACTGATTGGGTGCCCTGCCGGACCCGGGGGTCAGGCCAGAGAGGGGGTGATGGGTGGGCGGAGATGATTTTATTTTTATTTTTATTATTATTTTTATTTTTATTTTTATTTTTTTCTCTTTTCTTCTCTCTCTTCCCCCGTCTCTCTTTCCCTATATGATATACTATTGTACTATGTTATCAGGGTACTAGGTTTAGGTGGGAAATAGTGGATAATGAAATATCTGTAGGTTGAATTCGATTGTGTGGATTGGCGGATGGGCATCAGTCTGTGGAGATTTAATTAATTTTGTATGGGCAGGTGACCTAGTAGGGGTATGGGGGGTGGTGGGGTTTGAATTCATGAGATAATTGTTGTATTAATTATATGGTATAAATTACATACTTTTGTATTTTTATGGATGATATATGAAGGATATAATGTTATTAAGAGCATTATGTTTATATGTATGTATTCTTTTTTTGTAATAAAAGAAAAAGTGTAAAAAAAAAAAAAAAGGAATAATAGGGGAGGAGCTATAACAATAGATGTTCCAGAATTGTTATTTCACGTGAAATACAGTTATATCATAAAACAGACATGTCAGGAGCGGTGACTGGTCTACTTTAAAACAATTCACTTTCTATAAAACCCTTGTGGAGTACCAATCACGAAGGTAGAAATGTAAATAAGCAGGACGTTCTCAGTAACGAACGATAGGTACATATTAGTTGTCATTTCATTCACCAGACATCAAGTGTTACTAATGTGCATATAGGAAACAAAAGACTTTCCTGTCAAACTGAATAATAAATCTGTGATATGTGGTGCATTTCCTTTGTTCACATACAAGGTCTTTCATAAAACAAGCAATGTTGTAAATAGGAATGTAAAAGTATACTAACTGGTGCTGAAATGGAGGAGGTTATTTATTTATTTTTTATTTATTTCAATATTTTCACTGCCTATAAAACATAACTAGGACGACTCCTTTATCCAGTCTGTATGTTTACTTTGGACAGTGGGTGAAAAGAAAACCCGACCATCCAACTGAGACTCACTTGTGCAACTATTAAACTAGCCCTGTTATTTAAAATCCCCCTATTTAAAGAGAACATCAATTTTTAATGAGTTTCCTATGAACAACATTTATCATTATAAATGTATGATAGCTTGGGGTTCAACCACTGGGACACTGTTCACGGAAACAGTGGTCCCCAACTCCCCTATGGTTGCAGTGGTGTGCATGTGTGACTACCACTCGATTTACTTCTGTAGAGCTAGGGGAGATAGCCCAGTGCTGTACCCAGCAGTCTCATACAGGTGAATAGAGCTGTGGTCATGCATGCACACTGCAGCTCCATTCACACAGGGCCACCCTTCTCATGATTAGTAGTACCAGCGATTGAACCCCCAGCAATCATACACTTATAGTAATAAATGTATAAGAGAAAACTCCTCTATATAGCTTATTAAAGAGGACCTTTCACGGCTCCAGACATTATCATAAAACTAGCGTATGGCATAGTGAAGTAATGTTACAGTGCTTACTATTTTTCCTATGCGCCGCTCCGTTCACCCGCTGTGCCCCCCGTACTGGTTTCCCGTCTGATATGTAATTTCAAACCTTCGGTATAAAGAGGAGGAGACGGCCCTGTTTCTCAAGAAAAAAAACTAACCTTCTACCTGTCTGTGACATTCTCCGCTGCAGCGCGACACATAGGAAAAATACTTCGCTATACCCTACACAAGCAGCTGGTTATATGATAACGATCCTCTTTAAGGAATAGAGGGAGATCTCACATAAAGGGCCCTAATCTAGCAGTTACTGCTTAGAGCAGCTGCAAAAAATGTCTTTTAAGGCCCTTTAACACGACCGTGTGAATGGGGCCATATCTATTCCGCAATTTTGTGGAATAGATGCGGCCCCATTCATTTCAATGGGCGGCATTAGATCACGGAGATCTAATGCACATTTTTGCAGGTCCGCAACAACATGGCCGTCTGAACGACCCCTTACTCTGAGGGACCCAACATGTCCATGTATTATATACTGTTTATTTAGTACCTTGGAGCAAGGGTACATTAGAGTCTGGACGTTTGTGCACTTTTGCTGCTATGCAAGCCACCAACTCACTGCTTTAGTGCACTTTGAAGGGTTAACTTGTGCTGTCATTTATGCCACTGTTTGCATTATAGTTTTCTACTGTTGAACTGCATTTTATATGATATATTCTGTTTAAAGAGGACCCCCCGCTGATGCTGCCACTCTGCCTAGTTTTTTAAAATACAGCTCCTACTCCCCGCTGTGCCCGCCTGTAGTTTTCGCGCATCGGTACAGGGAGGAGGAGATGCCGGCATTTCTCAATGGGCGTCTCCTTCTCCCTGGCTGTGCCGCGATCCAATCACAGCGGAGAGCGTCACAGCCAGGGAGAAGGTGAGGTTTTTTTTTCTCCCTGGCTGTGACGCTCTCCGCTGTGATTGGATCGCGGCACAGCCAGGGAGAAGGAGACGCCCATTGAGAAATGCCGGCGTCTCCTCCTCCCTGTACCGATGCTCAGTATTTACATACTGAGCGCGAAAACTACAGGCGGGCACAGCGGGGAGTAGGAGCTGTATTTTAAAAAACTAGGCAGAGTGGCAGCATCAGCGGGGGGTACCCCGGGACAAGAGGTAGTTATCTACAGTAATTCAAAACCGTGAAAGGTCCTCTTTAATTGCACTGTTACTGCACTGTATTTCAACTGAATTGTGTAAATGGTTCATTCACCGCCAGTACACACTAAGAGACTTTAGGAATTTCTAGCCTGTGCACTGAGAAGCTAATAGGGGAACTGTCATAAGAAAGCTGAGTTTGGGGGGGAAAGCCAGATACAGTGAACTTTTGACCATCTGGTTTAGTTCATTCAGACCGTCTTTTTCTGAAAAACTGAAAACTGCTTAATCATTCCCATTGACTTGTATTGAGGCCCAGTACAAGTATATGGCTACCTTGAACTAGCCTTCAAAGGGACAGCTAACTTTCCTCCGCATAAAACCTTCTGCTGCCATATGGGAGACTGGAGAAGATAACTCAGTGCATTGCCTGTATTGTTTTGTACTTAGGTTCCTCCAGAAGTACACTGGTTTACTTAAAACATTGACTCTCTGGACTTATTGCCCATTAGGGTACACCACACCTTACCATCCTCTCCAGAGAGTAGCAACACCTGGTGACAACTTGATGGTGTCCAGAGGACCAAGGGTAGCAATGGAGGCCACCTCAAACCCAGCCACTGCATTTATTCCCTGTGGTGGCATTGCAGGGAACTTGAATACTTTTGAGTTGCCACAGGGTTTAGAGTGATGGAATACCCTGTGATCAGCTTATTATCAGGGGGCCTGTCTAACAAAAATGGATGCACTTACCTTATCAGGCACTGATACACCATATGTGCAACCTGTGAAGCTGCACATAGGCCTAACAGATAAGAAGGATTTGTATTACTTTATAAACTACGTTATTGAGTGTCATGGCTCAAAATTAATGGTTCATTGGTGGAGAGACATAAAAGAGGTGTTTTGTGATAAGTAACTGAAGAGCAACGGACCCATGTGCATTTCTCGCATGGGGGCCTTTTAGTATCTGTGACTACCCATCCTGGTCCTTTGTCTCCTATTCTTCTCATTTTTCCAGAAAGTCTGGCTGCCAGGGTAGCTCCATTCCTTGACGCAGGGCGTGGCCTGCTTGTTAGCTACTTCTCTGTCCATAGGGCTTGTAAGCTCCCCCGTGCTCACCAGTTTCCTTTGTTCATGTGGCAGATGTAAAATATATCTTAGAACAGGTAGAGGTGCAGCTTAAGATAGATAGCTGTTCCCAATAATCATGTAGAGAAAAGAGAATTTTGAAAAACTACAAATAGGGTTGCCACCCGGCCAGTATCTCACTGCTACTAATGAGCGCTTCCATTAGCGCAGCCTTTATCTCCAAACCTCTCCCTCTTCCCCTGTGTTTATAATTTTAAAAAAAACACTCACCTCCTCCATTTGCTCGCACTGTTGACTGAAGGACAGGACCTATGAGACCTCATCACACTGGAGCGCAGGTCCTGTCCTGAGCTTCCAGCCAACAGTGAGCATTCATTGCAGCGCGAGCAAATGGAGGAGGTCAGTGTCTTTTTTTTGTTGTTTTTTTTGCAGAAACAGAGCAGGGAGCACTAATGGGGGCATTATTCTAACTGGGGGGCACTAATAGGGGGACATTATTATAACTAGGGGGAACTAATGGGGGCATTATTCTAACTGGGGGCACTAATGGGGGACATTATTATAACTGGGGACACCAATGGGGCATTATTCTAACTGGGGGGCACTAATGGGGGCATTATTCTAACTGGGGGGCACTAATAGGGGGACATTATTATAACTAGGGGGAACTAATGGGGGCATTATTCTAACTGGGGGCACTAATGGGGGACATTATTATAACTGGGGACACCAATGGGGCATTATTCTAACTGGGGGGCACTAATGGGGGCATAATTCTAACTGGGGGCACTAATGGAGGCATTATTCTAACTGGGGGCATTATTTTAACTGGGGGCAGTAATGGGGCTATTATTTTAACTGGGGGAAGTAATGGCGGGCATTATTCTTGCGGGGGGTGCTAATAGGGGTATTATTCTTCCTGGGGGGCACTAATGGGGGCATTATTCTTCCTGGGGACACAAATGGGGGCATTATTCTTCCTGGGGGGCACTAATAGGGGTCATTAATTCTTCTTGCACTAATGGGGGCATTATTCTTACTGGGGGGTACTAATGGGGGCATTATTTTTACTGGGGGGCACTAATGGGACCATTACTCTTACTGGGGCGCTAATGGGGGGCATTAATTCTGAGGTGCACTGATGGGGGCATTACTATTACTGGGGGCACTAATGGGGACATTATTAATTCTGGACAGCACTAATGGGGGCATTAATATTACTGGGAGCAACAGTATGATAGCGACTTAACACCCTGTGTTAAGCCATGCCCACAGTCACACCCCCTTTGGGGTGTGCCGTAACTTGGCCAGTATTTTTTGTTGGGAAAGGTGGCAACCCTAACTACAAACGGAAATAAAATAATGAAAAAATATACAGTATGCATCACTATCTGGATATAATTTGTAATTCCAGTCATTCAATAGGAACCTTTGTTGTTGAAGTGAACTTTCCATATTGTAGTAGGGATTAACCATGTAGTAATAACCATAACGATCTAGGTATGCACAATGTAAAAAAAACATTAACCATTCAGCACTAATCCATATTGCTGCAATTGAAATTTCATTTTGAAATGACCTTACATGAACCGAATGATCACACTTACATGAAGCCTTTTCAAAGCAGCTTGGTCAGTGTCTTGAACCAGGGACTCAGGAAGTAAAGCATGGATTCTCATTTAAGAGGCTGCAGTTCAGAAGTCTGGACGATTCATCTGAGCCAGGTTTTTTTTTTTTTTTACTTATAGTAAATATATCAGTAATGTAGTTCAGAGGTAGGTTTTCCTTCTAGGGACTATTCACTATATAAAGGTTTTGCAGCTCCTATTGAGTTCAGCAGTAGTTGTGTAAATCCATATGCAGTATGCGCCCTCTAGTGGTGGCTGTAGACAGCCAGAGGTTCATCTTTTAACTATTTGTGTGCGGGTAAGCAGGGGCTTCACTCTGACACCAATAGAGTTAACAGACATGGAAACCCCTCGATGTAGTCAGAAATTCTGCCACATGTTACAAAACAATCTAAACTTGATTGAAGACTTCCTGATTTTTTTTAAATTTTCTTTCTGATTAGATTTATTACTATTTTAACTTTTTTTTATGGTAAAATAGTAACATGGGCATACTATGGATTCCACCATCAGTAATTAGGCAGGAAATCGCATGCATTATCTTAAAAATCAAACCTCTTTATGGTGGTTCCACAAATCCTAAAATGTAATTGTAGGTACTTGGAACGAAGTCTGATTACTTAATAGTTGGACTTTTCTCTTGTAGTCCTCAGCTTACCTCTGCAGACCTTACTTACATCTATGGGAACTTGTAAAACCATTATTGTAACTATCACCTAGTCATATTGATTAATTTTCCTGAGCACAATCAAGGATATCCTAAAATGTGACCTTTTCATATACTTGTGAACTGGAGGGGGAAATTGTGATCTACAGCGCAGCGCTAATTACTCTGTCAATATGAATTACTGCCCACAAATCAGGAAATGGAAGGTACTTCCAATGTGATTTCCATTTATATGCTGCCCAATAGCTGGAATCATATCCAACATTGACTAATTGTGATACATTCTACTTTAGGGAACCAGTTATTCTGATTTGCACGCAATAACATTTGCACCATTGTACAATTTTCATTGCATTCTTTGGGTAATGCCATTTACGTTCTTCCTCTATTAAATTTGATTAGGCTGAGAGAAAATGGTTCCACTGGGAACAGTGATATTGTTCTCATTAAAGGTGTAATCAGAAATATAGCTACATTTAAAAGGGGTTATCCCATGATTAATGTAAAAATGAAAATCAGACATCATGTAGTTTCTAACAAAGCTAGAACCAGCCCTGTACCTTGCATGTATCCATACATTTCTCCATTGCTCCAGATTTGGCTTTGGGCTATTTCTTAGGTCGTTAACTTGGCAGTTCCCTGGTTTTCACCCTTTAACCCCTGTACAGAGATCTGGACTTTGTTTCAGGGGAACCAACAGGCCGCTACCTGCTGGAGTAGTCTCTGTGTGATTGACAGCTGACCCACTGGGGTTAGAGACACAGGGGGATCAGGAAAAACCATAGTCAGGTCAGGGTAGGCAGAGTACGAGCTATATGATAAACAGCCTGAGGTCAGGGCAAGTAGCAAAGGGTCAAAATCCAGTAAACTGGAAGAAGTCAGTACACAGGCAGACAAATGAATATAGCACACCTTTGCAGGAACTAGCAAGCTAGGAACCTATTGCTTGGGCACCCTCCAATTGCATAAGGTACCTTAAGTACCCACAGGCGACTAGCCATTGGCTGGTGTGAAGTAGGTTGCGTGTGCAGTGACCCTTTAAGAGGCAGGGGAGTGCATGTTTGCACTCTACATACTGAGCCAGCAAGCAGGCCACAGGAGCAGGATATCAGGAGGCAGGTCTGCATTGTCAGGAGCCAGGGAACTAGGACAGGTGAGAGGAGCAACAGCAACAGTCACCGGCTGCCATTGTAAGAATTCTGTAGCAGTGAAAATGACTCATAAAACCCCCTATATAGATAGTGAATGCATTATCAGTTTACTGCTGCTGGTAAGATGTTATCAAAATAATAGGTGTAGAATTGGGAAAACAGTATGAGAGCTCTGTTGACCTCTTGAAAGACCTACTGTAGATAAAAATGTCTACAGAAGAGCATTGCATAGATCAGTATAAAATGTGATGCTCTAAGTCACTCACCCACTAACCTCTCTGGTCGCAATGATGGTCTGAGAGAGTTAAGATTGTGCTAAAAGTCCAAACAAAGGGAAAGTTAAAGAACCAGGACAGGAAGTAGAATACATGGAGTGACTTAAAAAATTATATCCAGAAAACCACCTACCAATTTTTATATATAGAAATTTTGGGAAAAATGTTTGAGGGCCTTCTACATACAGGATTATACTACAGTAAATATTATAATAAGTGATAGCCAACATGGTTTTACTAAGAACAGAAGCTGTCAAACTAATCTGTTTTGTTTTTACGAGTAGGCCGTAGACAGGGAAACGCACTCACATGGTGAGCCCTAACTTGAACCCAGCCCTTTGACCCTGCCTACTTGCAGAACAAGCCCTAGGTGGTAAGTCCACAACTAGCCGACCGTCCCTATACTGGTAAGTGCAGGGAGCCAAACCAAGTGCACACGTTAAAAACCACAGGGACCTGTACAAGTCAAGCCAAGGTCAAATCCAATAGCAATAGCTGAACAATCAGCCCACTGCTATTCTCCTCCAGCACACGCCTGCTGTGGGGAGAAAAAGCACAGCAACAGTTGCTAATGATGCTGTTGCATCACCAGGGGGCGTGGCCTTTCAGTGCGGCCCCCTCGACGCAGCCGCTCCAAAGATCTCACCGCTTGAGTATGGACAGGCACGTTTTTGGCAGGAGGTGAGTAGAAGCCTGGGCAGAGGGAAGGCTGTTGATATTGTGTTTTTGGACTTTGCAAAGGTGTTTGATACTGTCCTGCATGGAAGCCTAATGGGTAATTTGAGGTCTATTGGTTTAAAAAATATAATTTGGAATTGGATTGAAAACTGGCTTCTTGATCATATCCAAAGAGTTATGGTCAATGATTTCTACTCTGAATGGTCCCCGGTTATAAGTGGTGTAACACAAGGTTCTGTGTTGGGTCCGCTATCATTTAACTTATTCATTAATGACATAGAGGATGGGAGTAGTACTGCTGTTTCTTTTTTTTCAGATGACACCAAACTTTGTAATACAGTCCCCTTACAGAGTAATGAGGGGGGAGTTGCAGAGAGCGATGAGGAGAAAGCAAAGCTACTAAATATCTTTTTCTCCACTGTATTCACTGAGGAAAATAAACTGTGAGATGAAATGCAGAATATAAAAGTAAATTCCCCATTAAAAATGCCCTGTCTGACCCAGGAAGAAGTAGAGCTGCGTCTTAAAAAGATTAAAATAGACAAATCGCCAGGACCGGATGACATACACCACCGTATCCTAAGAGAATTAAGTAATGTAATCGACAGACCCTTATTTCTGATATTTAAGGACTCTATACTGACAGGGAGTGTTCCACACGATTGGCACATAGCAAATGTGGTGCCAATTTTCAAAAAGGGTCCAAAAACAGAGCCCGGGAACTATAGGCCGGTAAGTTTAACATCTGTCGTGGCTAAACTGAGGGTTTTCTAAGAGATGCTGTCTTGGAGTACCTCAATGAAAATAAGCAAATAACTCCATATCAGCATGGCTTCATGAGGGATCGGTCATGTCAAACCAATTTAATCAGTTTCTATGAGGAGGTAAGTTCTAGACTGGACCGCGGCGAATCAATGTATGTCGTATATCTGGACTTCTCCAAAGCATTTGACACGGTACCACATAAAAGGTTAGTATATAAAATGAGAATGCTTGGCCTGGGAGAAAATGTCTGTATGTGGGTAAGTAACTGGCTCAGTGATAGAAAACAGAGGGTGGTTATTAACGGCACATATTCAGATTGGGTCACTGTCACTAGTGGGGTACCACAGGGGTCAGTATTGGGCCCTATTCTCTTCAATATATTTATTAATGATCTTGTAGAAGGCTTGCACAGTAAAATATCAATTTTTGCAGACGACACTAAACTGTGTAAAGTAATTAACACAGAAGAGGACAGTACACTGCTACAAATGGATCTGGATAGACTGGAGGCTTGGGCAGAGAAGTGGCAGATGAGGTTTAACACTGACAAATGTAAGGTTATGCATATGGGAAGGAATAATGCAAGTCATCAGTACATACTGAATGGTAAGACATTGGGTAACTCTGACATGGAAAAGGACCTAGGAATTTTAGTGAACAGCAAACTAAGCTGTAGAAACCAGTGTCAGACAGCTGCTGCCAAGGCCAATAAGATAATGGGTTGCATCAAAAGAGGCATAGATGCATGTGATGAGAACATAGTCCTGCCACTTAACAAATCACTAGTCAGACCACACATGGAGTACTGTGTACAGTTCTGGGCTCCTGTGAACAAGGCAGACATAGCAGAGCTGGAGAGGGTTCAGAGGAGGGCAACTAAAGTCATAACTGGAATGGGAGGACTACAGTACCCAGAAAGATTATCAAAATTAGGCTTATTCACTTTAGAAAAAAGACGACTGAGGGGAGATCTAATAACTATGTATAAATATATCAGGGGTCAGTACAGAGATCTCTCCCATGATCTATTTATCCCCAGGACTGTGACTGTGACGAGGGGACATCCTCTGTGTCTGGAGGAAATAAGGTTTGTACACAAACATAGAAGAGGATTCTTTACATTAAGAGCAGTGAGACTATGGAACTCTCTGCCTGAGGAGGTGGTGATGGTAAGTTCACTAAAAGAGTTTAAGAGAGGTCTGGATGTATTTCTGGAGGGTAATAATATTACAGGTTATAGTTACTAGAGATGGGTAATTCTGATTGCCTGGAAGGAATTTTTTTCCCTAAAGTGGGGAAAATTGGCTTCTACCTCACAGGGTTTTTTTGCCTTCCTCTGGATCAACTTTTAGGAAAACAGGCCGAACAGGATGGACAGATGCCTTTTTTTGGCCTTATAAACTATGTTACTATGTTACTATGTAGTTCAGTCTATGGAAGATGTTAATAAGTTACAAGCTGACTTGGACAAACTTACTGTTTGGGCCTCCACTTGCCAAATAAGGTTCAATATGGATAAATGTAAAGTTATGCACTTGGGGACGAATAATCTGCATGCAGCATATGTCCTAGGGGGAGTAACACTGGGAGAGCCACTTGTTGAGAATGATCTGTGTGTATTAGTAGATCATAGACTAAATAACAGCATGCAATGCCAGTCAGCTGCCTCTAAGGCCAACAGAATTCTGTGTTGTATTAAAAGATGTATGGACTTGCGAGACAGGGATGTAATATTGCCAGTACACAAAGCGTTGGTGCGGCCCCAACTGGGATAGGCAGTTCAGTTCTGGCCATAATTTCATGAAATGTAACAGAATATCGGTAATCATATAATGTTTCTTAATATCAGATTTTTGATGGAGGTGTCCTTTTAATGAATCTCTGACTTTTTAAAAATACTGACGTATGGGCATTAGAGATGAGCGAATCATTCAAAAAATTATTCGCCGAACATTCACCGAACGTTTCCTAAGATTCGTATATTCGACAAATAGATTTGTTGTATTTGCGTACAAAATATACGTTATTATGTGCTATTAGCGAACATTCGCCCACTAATAACGAACGTTCATTTAAAAAATGTACGCAACTCCTTAGAAGACGTACGCATGAGCGTACAAATAGCATGCTAATCCGCAGCGTACTATTGTCTATGCGATCATGTAATATGCAGGCACGCACGACGAGAGGCCACGGCGTGCACTCCTCAGAGGCAGAGCGAATATTCGAAAATGGCATTCAGGCGATCCTCATCATTTAGCTCTGAAGAGCTGAAATTCCTGATCCAGGTGATGGACAGAGAGGATTACGATGGCACACACCGCCATCCAAACCAGCATAAGAAGAAGGTGATCCAGCAGGTGATCCAAGGCCTGCTCCATTGTTTCCACACTGTGCAGACACCGGGCCAGATCCAGCGGAAATTCAAATGCCCAGAGTGGCTTAATGAGATCCACGCAGAGATATAGTAGGGTGAGTAACAAAATATTTGATAAGTAAAAACATGTAAAAAAATTAGTGTACTGTATTGTATATACACCAGCAGTCACTGCCAATAATGAAAAAAGTATAGAAGGACAACGTAGTCGTGCGTAGTGTGCTGCAGTAATTTTGTTTCATGCTAGGCAACGCCTCTAACTCTCGACCCAAACAACTTAAGTGAAGGTTTTCTAGTCATTATTGTTAATAGTGCTGGCCGTTCTCCCGTTTGTGTCATGCAAATGCACTAGTTTGAAAGAAAGTACCCTTATATGCCCCTTCATAGTTAGCGCTTCCTCCTCCTACACACAGACTCAAAGACGTGCCCATGCTGCAGCTACTGTCAGTGGGCGATATCCAAAGTATTCCTACCGCACCGTGTTAACGATATAAAGAAAGTTATTGCGAAGATAGCGTTATCTATTGCCATAAATACCTTTTTAGAAAATATGATATGTCCCCCCTCTCACACCCATAATATCTTAATAGTAGTATGTGTTAGTATTAAAAAGAGTCATCATCTAACAATTGTGTCCATTTTTATGTTGTAGAGCACCGTCAACAACGGCGTCACCACCGTAGAGGCAGGATGGCCCCTGAAGTACCTGCAGCCTCTAGTAAGTGTAAAACATATTTAATCTATTTTTCATCCAAACTACGTGGGAGTGCAGCTGCAGTAAGAGCACTAGTGGTTAGGAACGGGATCCTCCAGCCCCAAACTATTTCCATGTAGCTACAACTGTTCATTAGAGTTGAATGTAAGGCTACTTCTACACTAGCGGCAGCCCAGATCCAGCGGGTGAAGGGTTCCTCCAGATCCGTGCTGCCGCAGGTACATGTGTGGGGCCAGAACCACGCTCTGGCCCAAATTCACTGTAATGGGGGCGGGCCACGGATCCGGCCATAGCATGTTAACCCCTGCTGATAGGCAGCCATAGCGAAAATACAACAGCTGCTGCACCACAGAGGAGCCGCTCTCACCGTCCTCCACCCCAGCGAGAGAGGACCCCACCTGCCCCTCCAACACCACCAGCCCAGCTACCAGAGGTAGAAGGTAGGTAATAAAAAAAGGGTAATGGGTGGACCTTCTGTCTTCAAAATATGAGCTGAATGTATGTTTTATCTTTGGTAGCTCCAACCGACAGGGAGCAGTTTTCCCCTGGACCATGGGAAGACCACGCCGTATGGGTGTCCAGCAGGGGCGTTGCTAGGGTCTCAAAAGATCTGGGGACCAAGCCCCAATGAATATGGCCCAATTCTCTATGTCGCCCCTCGCCCCACCCCTGCTATACAGCAGCACATACCTCACATCCAGGGCCTCCCAGGTGACGTCTCCTGTGATGTAGATCTTCTCTCTCATCATCTTTTCCATTCGGCCTGGACAACTTCTCTCAGCCACTCCTCGTCTCTGCAGAATGTGACACACGGACATCTTATCTTTCTCACATTTCTATCATCATCCCCCAATCAGGAGTCCCCACAGCCTTATCCTGCTGCTCGCTGTGCCCCCCAAAACCTCCAAATACTATCCTGGAGAAATAACAGTGCTCCCCATAGTAATAGTCCTACCAGTAATAATTCCATCATTAGTAACACTCCACCCTACAGTGACCCCAGCACTGATAATGCTCCCCAAGATTGTCCCCATTAGTAGAAGAGCCCTCCAGTATTAATAATCACAGAGCCCCCAGTAGTAATAAGGCCCCCTATTGTTCCCCCAGTGGTAATAAAGCTCTGTACAGAGTCCTCCATAATGCTCTTAGTAGAAATAAGGCGGATCTATAAGTCCCTCCTATAAAGCCCCCAGTAATAAGAATGCCTAATGACTCCTGGATTTATAATACCCCTTCAGTGCCCCCAGTATTTATATCGCTCCCCCTACTGTTATAATGCTCACCCTGAAGTGCCCGCTGTAGTTATATTCCTCCCTTTAGTGTCCTCAGAAATTATAATTCCTCAGCCCCTCCACCATACAGTCCCATGTAAATAAAGCTATTTCCCTCCTATGTAAATCACACCCTCTCTCTAGCCCCCTCCAATATACAGTCCCATGTAAATAACATCCCTCTCTATCTATAGCCCCCTCCAAATACAGTCCCATGTAACTATCACTCCCTCCGACAGCCGCCTTCAACATGCAGTCCCATGTAAATAACATAACTCCATGCCACAGTCCAATGTAAATAAGGCTACTTTCACACCAGCGTTTTTGCTGGATCCGTCATGATATTACAACCGTCTGCATCCATTCTGAACGGATCCGGTTGTATTATCTTTTAAATAGCCAGTTTGGATCAGTTTCTTCATGTGGACACCAAAAAGCAGCGTTTTAGTGTCCGCCTCCAAAACAGAAATGGAGACTGAACTGAAGCAAAACTGATATATTCTGAACGGATCCTTTTCCATTCAGAATGCATTAGGACAAAACTGATCAGTTTTGGACCATTGATAAGAGCCTGTGACGGATCTCACTAACGGATCCTGTAAACGCAAGTGTGAAAGTAGCCTAATGCTAGTTTCACACCTGTGGCAGGGGACTCTGGCAGGCTGTTCCAGCGGGTGAACAGCCTGCCGGATCCGTACTGCCGCAGGTGCACGTGTGCTGTTCCAGCATTTTATTTTCTCCATTATCATTATTGCCTATTTGTGTTGTTGTATAATTATTATGTTATGCAATGCTGCCACCCTGTGGTCATTCTTGTTATAGGTTCTGAATGTATGATATAATTCCCATATGCCTTTCTTCTCTGCTTTCTCCTCCCTTTTCTGTGACATCAGTTCCTGTTTTTCTCAGTTCCGCAGTTGCCTTCTCCTGCAACAGACACAGAGCTGGTGAGAGCATTCGTTTTTGACCTCTAATGTCCCCTAAGGTCCTCTAATATCCTGTTATATCCTCTAATGTCCTCCATATGTAAATCTTCAATAAACTACCAAAGCATCTTCCTCTGCATCCTGCTCATTGGATCTTCACATGCAACTGGTGCCAAAACCTATGGGATATTAGTGAGTTCAACTATCTACCATTGCTTGTACAGGGATTACCACTCACAACCAGTCAGAGACTTCTCTAACGTACATCTGTGGCAGAATAAACGAGGTTTATATCTTCAGTCTTTGCATGTCTACACGTAGTCTGCAAGCAAGTTTTGAATTGGCGGCCATCTTACCTGCATGTGGCTTCATAAGCACAGTGAGTAAGCTGAAATCCTTTCTTAAAGTAGCAGTACCACTTAATCAGAAACAACATGTCCACAAGAGGCTCAGCCGATTTCTCGGTCACTGAACATAGGGAAACTCACCCTGCTCCCAAAAACTCAGATATACAGGAAGCAGAGTCCATGTTCACTGAGGAACTAACTGTACGATCTAAACGTGTTATTAAGCCAACACAAAAGATTAGAGAGAACTTTGAGGCAACCAAAAATGAGTTCAGTGACAATTTAAATGATTTATGGCAAAGAACAGAACACTATATAGCAGCTCTTTCCCGCTATAACAATGACGCACCAAAGCTAACCACAACATTGAATCGTTTAACTAACGCCTATAACCGCTATCAGCGCCTGTCCGCAAAGTACATCACTTTCTTGAGCGACTCCGATTTTGATGATGCCTCAGAAGAGTTGAGAGAGAGAAAGGATCTCCTCCAAGGGAAGGATGCCTTAGTACAAGACACTAAGAGTAAAGCAGAACTACGCATAGCACACTTGCAAGAAGTGATATCCCATCGATCAACTTCAACCAAATATACACTTTCATCTTCCAAAACCTCTCGTTCCAGAAGGTCAGCGTTACATGACAAGCTTCTAGAGATCCGGGCAGAAGCAGAGGAAGCTAGTGTTAGAAGTTCCTTTACTAAGAAGGAGGCAGAAATTACAAAGAAGAAGAAGGAAGAAATGGCACAGAAGAAAGCGGAAAAAGAAGCAGAAATGGCGCAGAAGAAAGCGGAAAAAGAAGCAGAAATGGCGCAGAAGAAAGCGAAAATGGCGCAGAATGAGGCAGAAATGGCTCAGAAGGAAGCAGAAATGGGGCAGAAGAAAGCAGAAAAAGAAGCAGAAATGGCGCAGTTAGAGGCAGAGGCAGAAGCTGAACTAAAAATCCTCCAAACAGAAAGGGAAGAAGCAGCTGCCTTAGCTAAACTGAAGGTCTTCGAGCAAGCATTAGGCCAAGGTACTGATCTAGACTGTTTCATTCCAGGAGAAATGGAAGACCCAGCCGACCGCACTGCCAGATATGTGTTAAGGCAATCACCGCCTGTTCCTCCTGCTAAATCGCATGTAACCACAATACTTCTAAATCACCAACTGGATGAACCCACAGAGCATCAGATGCCATCATCTACCAATGACAAGGTAATTTCCAGCGTTGAGCCAGCTCATCCTCCAGAGACTAAACCACAGCTTAACCCTTATGCCAAATCATTTTGTCCTGATCAATCTCAGCCTTACAAGCCAGAGTCACCACAATTCAATCCAGCTACAAGGAATGGGAGATCAGACATGTCGGACTTTGCCAGATACATAATGCACAGGGAGCTGATAAACAATAGTCTCTTAAAGTATGATGAACATGCTGAAAACTACAGAGCTTGGAAATTGACCTTTGAAGCAGTAATCAGTGATCTTAACCTCACTGCCAAGGAAGAACTTGACTTGCTTGTCAGCTGGTTAGGCCCAGAATCTGCAGAATGGGTAAAGACATTAAGAGCAGTTCCTGCAGGCCACTCAGAGGAAGGTCTTGCTGCAGCATGGGAGAGACTTGAACAAACCTATTGCAGTCCTGAAGCTATAGAGAGTGCATTATTCAAGAGACTTCAGGCCTTCCCAAAGATAAATGGCAAGGACAACCGCAAACTCCAGAATCTGAGCGACCTACTAAAAGAATTAGAATTGGCTAAAAGGGACCCAAGTCTACCAGGACTGAGTTACCTTGATATGGCCCATGGCGTCAATCCAGTCATGTTGAAACTACCATACTTCATGCAAGAAAAATGGGCAGACCAGGGCTCCAGATACAAGAGAGAACACAATGTGTCTTTTCCCCCTTTCTCTCATTTTTCCAGATTCATCAGTGACCAAGCTCAGAAGAAGAATGATCCTAGCTTCGACTTCATAGAATCCAGTCTACCTGCTTCATCCTCATGCTCAAGATATGACAACCCAACAAGTAAACGTAGAGACTCAAGGGGAACAGTATCTGTTAAAAAGACAAACATTCCACTTATTGCAGCCTCCACTACTAGGAAGGACACCCCTGTCCTTAAGGAAAAGGACCCTAACCGCATGTTTCCTATCCACAAAAGACCTCATCCTTTAAAAAAATGTTGTGGGCTCAGGGCAAAGACTTTGCAAGAATGCAGAGAGACACTCAAAGAGCTTGGAGTGTGTTACAAGTGTTGTGCCTCATCAAATAATATGGCAAAAGACTGTAAGGCTATAATCAGATGTGCAGAATGCAACAATGACAAGCATGTTACAGCAATGCATCCTACCTTGCCTCCAGACAACGCATCTCAAGCCGCAACCAATGAGGTCCCACCCCATGGTGGGGAGCCACTGACTCAAGAGCTAGCTACAACGACTGTCTCCTCTTCCTGTATGGAAATATGTGGCAAGGAGACTGGTTCCAAGTGCTGCGCAAAGGTGTGTTTGGTCAACGTATACCCAGAAGGGCAGTCTGAAAAAGCCACCAGAATGTATGCCATTATAGACGATCAAAGCAATAGGTCTCTGGCGAAGCCTAAATTCTTTGAGATCTTCAGTGTAAAGGGAGAACAATGTCATACACCCTCAACACTTGTTCTGGTCATGTAGAGACTTATGGAAGAAGAGCTACTGGATACATTATCTCCTCCATTAAAGGGAACATTCATACACCCTTGTCAACATTAATTGAATGTGACCAGATACCTGATGAAAGAGATGAAATTCCTACTTCAGAAGCTGCATACCACCATCCCCACTTGAAACATCTAGCTAATGAGATTCCCCCTATGGACATGAATGCTGAAGTCTTACTCTTGCTCGGGAGAGACATTCTGAGGGTCCATAAGGTATGGCAACAATGCAATGGTCCTGACAATGCCCCATATGCGCAGAGACTCGACTTAGGCTGGGTTATTGTGGGCAATGTGTGTATTGATAAAAGCCACAAACCATCTCAGGTGAATTCCTTCAAAACCTTTGTGAACAGCAATGGTCGTCCAACTCACTTTAGGCCATGTGTTAATCATTACGAGGTAAAGGAAAGGCTTTCTGACTTCCCTAAGGAACCAGACATAATTTCTACCCTTTATGATGACTTAGGAAGATCAGTGTTTTGTACAACACCAGAAGACAACAGATTAGCCCTGTCCATAGATGACAATGAGTTTATTAAAATAATGGACAATGGATTCTTCAAAGATGCATCTAACCACTGGGTTGCACCTTTACCTTTCCGTGCTGTAACGTACTTGGAAATGAAATGAAAAACCATTTTGTGGCCCCTACGTTCTGGCCCCATTCACTGTAATGGGGGAGGGCCACAGATCTGGCCACATCATGGCAAACCCTGCCGAGAGGCGCCCAGAACAAAAGTACAACATACTGTGAGTCCCATGCTGCAAGTGTGAAAGTACCCTAACAGAACCCTGACCAAGTCACCTCCAACACACAGTCCCATGATAACATCCCTCCCTTCTGCCCTAACATACAGTCCCAGTTAAATAACCACAACTCCCAGAATCCCTCTGCTTCTCCTTTCACTTACCTCTTCTGACATAGCAGAGCTCACTGCAGCTTCTTCCCCACAATTCTCCTCTTCAGTTTAGAAGACAGGGGTTGAAAAGGACCTGCGATGATGTCACAGTCATGTGAACAGTGAAGGATTAGACGGCAATGATCACATGACCTGTGATGTCATCATAGGTCCTACATATCTTGCAGTGTGTTCGATTCAATTGTGTCTGTTTAACAGGCAGGACATTCGGGGCCTGGGAGAAAACATCAGGGGCCCAGGCCCCGAATGTTTTAGCCTAGCAATGCCCCTGGTGTCCAGTAAGTACTACAAAAGGCTTAGTCAGTACAGAATGCATGTCACAGAATAAGTCGCTCCACTACATTAAGGTTTAGATTTTTTTTGTGGGACAACCACTATAACTCGATCATACAAACTAAGTACATAACTGTTTCCACCCCTACAGACATCCCCACTGACTTCGAAGTGGAGGCTGAATTAAGGCGCCTTGGGTCCAGGCTCCACGCTGCCTCCCGGCTCATTCATGGCCTGCAGCTGGAGCTGCAAGAGCTGCAGGACATGATGGCCCGACATCAGCAAAGGCCAGCGTAATCTTATGTTTTTGTTCCTTTCTTTTGTTTATTATATTATTTATTTGTTAAATATAAGTTTTTATTTATTACAAAAATATTCTTGAAAAACCTGTGTTTTGAGTGTTTTGTTAAACCTTTAACACCTTCCTGATCCTGACATAGTGTGAAGAAGACAGAGTTTTTTTCCCACGGCCATTTTCCCATATTAATGAACACAGAGGTGTCTGCCGGCCGAAATATTACTGCATTACACACACTCCTGTTCACTGATTACAATTGACAGACAGAAAAATAGGAAAGGCTTGGCTTGTTTGGGCAGCAAGCCTGTACATTCTACCTTAACATAGGCAGTGAAAATTATATATGAGCTTTTAATGGCTGCCCCGGCCAGTAGTAGTAGGGGATGGGGTATATCAGCATAGAGTGATAGGTAAAATAAATACAACAGACTGCGGTGGTGTATAACAATGTCTGCTAATATAACTTGTACGGGAGGCAGAGGCAGTGTAAAAAAATTTTTTTTTAAATATATATAAAACATATATTTTTTTTTTTTTTGGAGGGGGGGACTAAAGGCCAAGGCTCCAAAACAAACTTAACAATACTAAATAGAACTATTAGTAATGTTAACTAACAACAGCTACTCTCCTACTAAGCGTAGAAAACAGAGGCGGAGGTAGACAACAGTGTTTGGTTTTGAAATAGGGTTTTGGAGACTTCGGGTTCGCATGACATGACACAAGACATTTGGCTGTAAAATTATGACCCGGCTGGCAGCAACAGTGGGAAGACACTCAGACTATTCTGCCCTGCAAGGCCTGATCTAATCACCACCAGCATCAGCAAGAGGAGTATGAAATTCGGATGTAATCCAGCCTTTAGTCATTTTTATAAAGGTATTTTTTTTAACACTGCCCGGTAATAGATTTGTCTTTTTGGGTGTCACCACCCCCCCAGCGGCACTAAAAACCCTCTCTGACATGACACTTGAGGCTGGGCAGGAAAGAAGCCCTAGTGCATAGTGGGACAGTTCTGGCCACTGTTCTAATCTGCCTGCCCAGAAGTCCAGGGGGTCTGAGAAGAGGCTTTGTGAGCCAGACTGCAGGTACACCTGAACCTGCTCATTGAGCCGGGTAATCTGGGCCTGCTTACTTGGCTGTAGCTGTTGGGAGCCTACAGAGAAAAATTTCTGCATCATACTAATTAGGCTTAACTGGCTGCTGCTGGTTGTGGCAGAAGGTGGATGACTTGGCCGGACCTCCTTCTCAAGCTGGTGGCAGACTGGGGCTGGCTGAAAGCTGTGGCCAGGTTACTACATAGCTTCTCCCGCAATGAGACTAATTTCTCTTCCCTTTCCTGGGGAGGAAAACAATCCCCCATATTTGGATTGATGCCGTGGGTCCAGAAGCATCGCCAGCCAGTATTCGTCTGCCTTATGTTTAGGATACGCCTGTCAGTGCTTAAGCATGTGAGCATACAACTCGTCATCCTCCCCAGCATGCCTGAGAGGCCACTTCTTTCCATCTCAGCCTCTCTCTGAGAAACTGCTGTGTCCCTGAAAGTCTCCTCCTCCTCCTCCTGGTCATCATCACCCTCATTAAAATCCTCCTCCTCTCCCCCCCCTCCTCTAACTGAAGCTCCTCATCCTCCTCCTGCTCCGCAAGGGAACTTTGGCGTTGGGGCTCCCCTACAGTGACAGCATGGCGGGTAGACAAATGGCCAGGATTTCCTTCCCCCATTGCCCCCTGCTGCATGAGCGTGAGTGTCTTTTCCAGCACAAATATTATTGAAATTATGTCGTTCATACCGCAGCTGTCCAATTTGGTGGCTTCTTCTAAGGGCCTTAGAACAGTGCAGGCATCTCGGACCAGCCTCCACTGCCTGAAATCAAAGCCGCACCTGCTCCCTATGCTGGAAGATTCTGGCTGCTGCTGGACAAAATCGTCCACTGCTCTACGCTGCTCTAGGAGTCGCTGCAACATATGAAGAGTGGAATTCCACCGGGTCGGCACGTCACCTATTAAGCGGTGTGACGGAAGACCGTTTTGACGCTGTTGTTCCACCAGAGCGTGGCGAGATACATATGAATGGCTGAAATGAGTGCAAAGCTTCTGCAACTTTGCCAGCACTGTGCGCAGGCCAGTGAATGTTTTTAGAAATCTTTGCACCACTAGATTTAGGACATGTTCCATACAGGGAGCATGCGAGATTTGACCCAGGTTCAGCGCTGCCACTATATTTGGCCCATTGTCACTCACTACCTTGCCCACTTCCAGCTGCCATGGAGTTAGCCAGTGCGCTATTTGCTGCTTCATGTAATGCAGCAAGCGCTGGCCTGTGTGGCTGCTACTGCCAAGACAAACTAAGTCTAACACTGCATGGCAGCGTTTCACCTGGCACATGTGATATGAAGGAGCGGGGGTAACTTGCTGCCCTGACACTCCAGCAGACGGACTGCCCGTGGAGGTGGAAGCGGATAGTTGTTGGGTGGTCTGCTACAATCCTGGCTGGAAAGCACGTGGAGGTGCCAACAGCAATTGACCCGGTTGCTGCTGGGGGGTTCCGGATTACTTGTGGCGTAAAACTGCTTCTTGGCCACGCACTCGGCAATGGACTGCTGCCGAATGAGAGGAGGTGGAGACATGCTTGTAGCCCTTGCACGCTTACAGGTTTAACATGTGCTGGAATAGAGGTAGTGGGCCCTTTAAAATATGGAGGAGATCGTCACAGAATCCTGCAGCAGAGAGAGGCCTCTTGGATTATAAAAACAAACGCTATGGGACCTCTAGGTCTCAATGACAAAAATGATTTAGCAGTATTTATCTAAGTTCTTAAAAGTTTTTTAATGTATTGTAGTATTTTGTCACTATAGTGATGACGCCGGAGGTAGCATAAAGTTTGGGAAGTGCGCCGACGTCATCACGCAAGCATCCAGACGAAGCGCAGGTACGCGCGAAACGGCTGTTGCCGCAACTCAGCATTGAGCATTGTACCCACATCCGCGGTATGTATGTATTTTTTGGATACAATAAAGCAGCAAGTGAAGATTTCGGGTGAGTGCCGCTTCTTACTTATCTTCTCCTGATACGCAACTACTATGGTGAATGTCTGAAGAGAGGGACTGCTTCCTGTCACAAAAATATAGCAAAAAATGAGTCACTACACAGCTGGGTAGACATAACTATATAAAAGTTATGGGGGTCAGAATATGGCGATGTAAAGTTTTTACTTTTTTCAGTATTAAAACAAAAGAAAACTTATACAAATGTGGTATCTTTGCAATCATACTTACCCAGACACTGAGGCGCACAAGTCAGTTTTACCGCATAGGGAACACCTATTCCATTTGGAATTTTTTCCCCTGCTTCCCAATACATTGTATTCCATATTAAATGGTAGCATTGGAAAGTACAACTTGTCCCACAAAAACAAGCCCTCATACGGCTATGTGAATGGAAAAATTAAAAAGTTATGGCTCCGGGAAGACAGGGAAGAAAAATGAAAATCCAAAAACAAAAATATTTTTATTCAAGAGGTTAAAGTAAATTAAAACTCAACCTGTGTGTTCATTACAATAGGGCTGTAGAATATAAGCTAGTATCAGCATTATGTATTTTGGGTGGAGTTAATTTTTAGTCACTGGCTTAGAAATCTCCATGGCAACACTACAGTAAAACAAACTTAACGATTTTATCTCATCAGGACAATAGACAAAAGATTTTTGAACTTTATATGCCACTTCCCAGAGCCCTCTTATGGAAATACTACAAAGCACACTTAAAACGGAGACACTAAAACAAATGCCAGAAATGCACAATTTCTAAAAATGATTTCTTATCCTTGAGAAACTTCCAACTTATGAATATGAATAAAATACATTGTTGGCATCATATCACATAGTATTGTTCTGGACAGAACTTTTAAAGTCTGTCACAGATAAAGAAATCAGTTTCATGGAGTCAATAGTGACTAGTTAAAAAAAGCTGAAATGGCCTCAAAAGGCCTCATTCCAATGATGTGTGAATTCATTCATAAATGTATTTATTGCTGTAACTAGTGTTGAGTGAATCAAAGCATCCGAAGTGGAATTTGATCCAAAGTTTTGGAAAAATTCGATTCACCACAAACCTGATTTCCTCACTTCAAGCTAACGAATCGCTTTTTTCTAAAATGGCGGCTACGCGTGTTACAAAGTGATAGTAAGAAGCCTGGGAATTCGAGATAACCCATATTTCCATGCAGGCAGCCAATCAGCAGCTAGCCAGCCGCTGTGATGTCACAGCCCTTAAAAAGCCTCATCCGCAGTGTCCACCATTTCATTGTGAGCTGAGCATAGGAAGGGATGTGACAAGCGCTAGGGACAGTGTTGCTAAAAGCTTTTAATTGTGGAATACTGGATAGGGAAAGTGCAGGGACAGTATAGGGAGATTGTAGGGAGAGTTTTTACATACTGTAGGGAGAGCATAGGGAGACTGCAGCGACAGTGCAGAGACTTGTAATCTGAAGTTGAAAGGATCCATAGGAGACAGCGCAGTTTCCATCAATCACAAGGCACAGAGCTATCTAATTGAACAGTGTCCTCCTTGTTTAACCCTTTCTACCCAGGGGTTTTTTTTTTTTCATTTTGCTCTCCCTGCATTCCCAGAGCCATAACTTTTTTAATTTTTCGCTCACATAGCCAAATGAGGGCTTGTTTTTTGAGAGACAAGTTGTACTTTTCAATGCTACCATTTAATATTGCATATGATGTGGTGGGAAGCAGGAAAAAAATTCCAAATGGGGTGGAATTGGAATTTTTTAAATTTTTTTTCAAGGTTCGATGTGTGATAAAACACATGTCCAAGATGGGAATACCCCTTTAAGTATAAAATTTAAGGCCAGATCTGCAGAAAAATTCCTCAGAGCATGAGAATACAATGTAAGTAAATCTTATTCATATGGGGCACATTTCACTTTTCACCTCAGGCAGCTAAAGGAGGGCTAAAGGTATTGAATAGGTTCTCTGGGATACTTTTTTTTTATTTAGACCTCTTATTTTTTAAATATAAAAAGGTTTAATATTTTAATCTCTTAATATTATAAAAATGAGTTTCTGTCTGTCTGTCTGTTCTCTATGCACAACCAAACTACTGGTCCGATTTTCACCAAATTTGGCACACAGGTATATCAGGTGTCTGGGAAGGTTTTAGACCAGGTCTCAGCTCTCTAGGATGTACCGTTCCCAAGATATTCCCAAAATATAATCTCCATTAGCCAATATTAGTCTGGGAGCATTTCACTTCAAATTCCAACTGCCATTTTCTCCACGTGCACACAGGTTTCCATAACAACCTAGACAGGTAATTAGCAGCCAGCTGAGGAGCTCAGCCATTTCTATCTGCTTTAAAGGGGTAGAGCGCTGTGGATGACACTGTTAAAGGGGTATTCCGATTACCATAAATATAACTCATGTTTTAGACTAATTTTAGACTAAGACCGTTCAGTAGTAATAAAAGATGTTTTCTTCCTCTGCCACCCATTGCATGTCCTCATAAATTACCATGGCATCGACCTATAATTCAGGCTGCCCCCTAAAGAAGGACTTAAAATCCCCTCCCCAGGTCTCGCTAATCCACGCCCCTGACTTGTTCAGGTTACGCCCACTCTGCAGCCAATGGGGATTGAAAAAATGAAGGTAAAAATAAACTTTAAACATTAAATGAAATAGACTAATTTTAG
This sequence comes from Rhinella marina, assembly GCA_900303285.1. Taxonomy (NCBI): domain Eukaryota; kingdom Metazoa; phylum Chordata; class Amphibia; order Anura; family Bufonidae; genus Rhinella; species Rhinella marina. Next base: position 317,756 of record ONZH01002022.1, read on the forward strand.
ACTACGACCATTCAGTAGTAATAAAAGATGTTTTTTTCCACTGCCACCCACTGCTACCATGGCATTGACCTGTAATTCAGGCCACCCACAAAAGAAGGACTTAAAAGCAACCCCCCAAGGTCCCGCTAAACCATGCCCCCGACTCAGTCAGGTCACGCCCCCTCCCACTCCGCAGCCAATGGGGATTGAAAAAATGAAGGTAAAAATCAACTTCTGTCAGCTGCATTGACTTTCTCTCTGCAACGACACACAGAAACATTAAATAAAATAGATGAAATACACTAATTTTAGACTGACCGTTCAGTAGTAATAAAAGATGTTTTCTTCCACTGCTACCCATTGCGTGTCCTCATAAATTACCATGGCTTCGACCTGTAATTCAGGCCACCTTCAAAAGAAGGACTTAAAACCCCCGCCCCAGGTCTTGCTAAGCCATGCCCCCGACTCAGTCAGGCCACGTCCCCTCCCACTCCGCAGCCAACGGGGATTGAAAAATGAAGCTAAAATTCAACTTCTGTCAGCTGCAGGGGAGGGTGGGAGGTTGACTTTCTTTCTGCAAAGACAACCAGAAATACTAAATGAAACAGATTAAATATACCCGTGCAAAGTGATGTTTTCTTCCACTGCTACCCATTGCGTGTCCTCATAAATTACCATGGTATTGACCTTTAATTCAGGCCAACCTCAAAAGAAGGACTTAAAAGCAACCCCCTCCAAAGTCCCGCTAAACCACGCCCCCAACCCGGTCAGGTCACGCCCCCTCCCACTCCACAGCCTATGGGGATTGAAAAAATGAAGATAAAAATCAACTACTGTCAGCTGCATTGACTTTCTCTCTGCAACAACACACAGAAACATTAAATGAAATAGATGAAATATACCCATGTGAAGCCGGGTCCTTCTCCTATCTCTTATCTCTAAAGCCACGACCCGACTTGGTTGGCGCCACGCCCCCTCCCACTCCATAGCCAATGGGGATTGAAAAAATGAAGGTAAAAATGAACTTCTGTCAGCTGCAGGAGTGGGAGGGAGGTTGACTTTCTCTCTGCAACAACACACAGAAACATTAAATGAAATAGATTAAATATACCTGTGCGAAGCAATGTTTTCTTCCACGGCTACCCACTGTGTTTGCTCATAAATTACCATGGCATTGACCTGTAATTCAGGCCACCCTCAAAAGAAGGACTTAAAAGCATTTCCCCCCCCCCAAGGTCCCGCTAAACCACGCCCCCGACACGGTCAGGTCACGCCACCTCCCACTCCGCAACCAATGGGGATTGAAAAAATTAAGGTAAAAATCAACTTCTGTCAGCTGCATTGACTTTCTCTCTGCAACGACATACACAAACATTAAATGAAATAGATGAAATATACCCAGGCGAAGCCGGGTCCTTCTGCTATATTTGTATAAAGTTGTCAGTTTCCCTCTATGGTGCCTACTGAACTTTGCCACCGTATGTTACCTTGATTCATATCTGCACAGTTTTTTTTGTTTTCTGCCCTGTTACAGAAACACAAAAATAAGAACAGTGCCTTACCCATCAGATGACAGGCACCAACACCATCTATGGGGTTTATTGAATTTCCATCATTGTTTTCGTCATAGTTGAGAGAAACATAGGCCCCTAACCAAGATATAAACCTAGCCGTAACATTGCAGTGAAATTGAAAGTCTGTACTTGTCCGACTTCCTCAGGCACAGTCAGAAAGCGCAATATACAGGTGCCCATACACTGTACCGACTGGGAGGGAGGGGATGCTATGTGCAACCTTGAGTTGGTGTTTTTTGCATTCAGTGCTATTCAGTTTAATGGGCATTGTGGAGAGGGAAGGATTTTTATTTTTACAAACATGTATAGTATAAGGATGCTAAAAATATTTCCTGGAAAATACCTTTAAGATATGACCGATAGAAAATATTACATATTTTAAATAAAATTCTGCAAACTAAATGAGTTATATAGCTCAATCATGCATCTGGGATTGCACAAAAATTACTCACCTATCCGCAGTTCCACTGTTCCTGCATCCCTGACCAATTGGACAAGAAGTGGCTTGGTCAGCAGCGTGATTTGCCATTCTAACACATGTGACTGCTGGAGCCAGTCACTGCCCACAGCTTTCACGTAATCAAGGGGGAACTGGATGCGTTCAGGAATGGGGCAGCAGGGTGAAAATGACGGGACTGTGGTTAAGTGAGTTGTTTTTCTTTTAAGTGACCACAATTGGGATTGTCTATACCTGTGCTTTAAACACCATTTTCCTCTGTAATAACACTAATAATTAGTGATGAACAAAGTTTTCAAAAATTTAAATCAGAGGCTTTGCCTCTGAATTAATTTGTCATGAAGAGTATTAAAATAGGATATATCCGGGAGAGTATATCTCCGTATACATCACTGTGCATTGCAGCAAGATGCATAGCTAGTCCTTTCTGGTAGTGAAACAGTTACTGTGACAGGCAGGTGGACATCCCAATAATAGCAGAATTAGACAGCTTATTTACCCCAGTTTGAGAATCAAGGCGTAATAGAATTGCTTATCTAGTAAACAAGGTGGACACCCTTAATAACAATAAAAGTAGAAAGTTTATTAACTCCAATTTGAATTGATTTCTATTAAACAAGGTGGACACTCCAATAACAGTAGAACTAGACAGCTTATTCAACCCAATTTGAGAATCAAGGCCTAATAGAATTGCTTATCTATTAAACAAAGAGGAAACTATATAGTTAGATAGCTCTGTGCCCTACACAGGGATTGATGCAAACAGAGCTGTCTCCTATGAATACCTGCAGCTTCAGATTACAGTCCTTTCACTGTCCTTGCTCTCCCTAAAGTGTGTAAATACTCTCCCTTCGATGTCCCTGCGGTGTACCTGCATTGTCCCTGCACTCTCCCTATACAATATTCCACAATTAAAAGCTTTTAGCAACATTGTCCCTAGCGCTTGTCACATCTGTTCCTATGCTCAGCTCACAGTAAAATGGTGGAGATCGCATGGGATGAGGCTATTCAAGGGCTGTGACATCACAGGGGCTGGCAAGCTGCTGATTAGATGTCCACACAGCATTATGATCTTGCATTCCATTTTAGGGATAAAATGATTTGTTACCATCAAAAGTGAGGAAATTCGGATTAGTTGTGAATCAAATTTTTCCTAAACTACAGATCAAATTCCACTTTGAATTCTTCGATTCATTCAACACTACTAATAATCTTTATTTATATACCACCAACATATCAGGGGGTTCATGTACAAATAGTCCAAAATTACATAGCAACAAATAAGTCAACAATGAAGACAATAAAGGCCTGCTCACAAGAGCTTACAATCTATGAGGGGATAGAGGTTACACAAAGGGTAAATAGTGCTTGATTTTTACAATGTTCCAGCTATATTAAAATAGAGGAGTATATAGGAAGCTGCATGAACCAGTCACCAGTCGATATTTGTAGCGCATTTGAGTGCATGGGGTGTAGATCTCTGATGATGGATTAGGTTCTGAAGAATGATGGTGAAGGGGGTTATGAATGGAGGAAAGTTAGATTGGTATTGGATGTGGTAGGCCACCCTAAAAAGATACGTGTTAGAGAGCACCTAAAACTGTGGATGTTGTGAATTAACCTAATTTGCTTGGGGTAGGGCATTCTAGAGAACTGGCGAAGCTTGGAAGAAGTCTTGGAGATGAGCATCACTGGAGATAGAGAGTTTGAGGTGTGTGTGTGTCTCTGTCACCTTAAAGGGGTTTTCTGAGATAAAAAGCTTGGACAAGCCCCTGAACGCTTTACAATAAAAAAAAAATGAAGGTCATGTGCATGTGTACAGCATGTGACCACTGCAGCCAATCACTGTCCTCTGCAGTCTACCACTGAGGACAGTGATTGGCTACAGTGGTCACTAGATTTATATTGGCACTTTCACGGCTGCACTTTGTAAATGAGGGAGCAGTAGGACCAGACTAGTGGTATTGAGAATTCAGGGGCTCCTCCAAGATTTTTTACAAGCCAAAAATCACCTAAAAAAACTGTGTGGCAGCTTTTTTGTTTTTGGAGGCTTTAGTGTAGAGATAAATAAATTACAAACATTTCATATCTATATTTTCTGTTGGTAACATGTTATTATTTATATTAGGTTTACAACCCTTCAAAAACTATAGTCAGTATGATCGTCATTTTTCATTTAGTAGATAGATTCATTACAGAGCCATGTTTTATTGAGTGCAGCTACAGTAGGTCAGTCTAAGTTTAATATGGTCCAGTTTATTCCAGTTCAGAGAAGGCTGAATCTGCTTGTCGTTCTTCGTTTCCTGATGTCTTCTGAACCCTTCACTTTGTCCTCAGGAAGGGAGTTTTCCTTCAAACACTCCTTAATGACTTCCACACAGATAGGGAACATGACAACTAAAATATTCCCTTGATTGATTTCATAATGATACCATCCATAGCACAAGGTCATGTAATGCATGTGTTGAGAGATCTAAGTACACAGCATGCAACTCAAATTAAGCCCTGGAAATCATGAAACAAGATAATTTTTTTTTACATCATGTGCGTCAGGAGACGCCTGAGGAAGAGATGGCATCAGGATACTGTATGGGAAGAAGGCAAGCGGGTGGAGACAATGTGATGCCCTGCTGAATGTTCTACTGGGAAACCCTGGGTCCTCGCATTCAAGTGGTTGTTTAATTTAAACTGTGTATACTGCCACAATACTACATGCATACCAAGGGCTTGCTAGCAAACTTTAGCCTAGAAGTCAAGCACACAGCTCTGGCCCATGGGAAGCTATCCACCCAGGGCAACATGACTAACACCCTATAATGGTGTTACCATCTTGCTGCCTATGTCTTGACAGCTGTAGACAAATTGTGAAAAAGATGCTATAATACTGTACTATCAATACAGCCACATTCAGTCAGAGAAGACCTCTAGTGCTTTCAGGGACATTGCTAGGGTCTCAAAAGATCAGGGGCACAAGCCTCAAGGTACACATATATGTCCTCCATCCAAACAAAAACTAATGCATATACATATATAATTAACAAATCACATACTAACAAAATATTACCATATGGTGATTAAATCTTACCTCCATATTGTTTCTAAGCAATGCTAACTATACAAAGACCAATATTACCAAGGATACCACTATATAAGGCCCGAATACTACCACCACACCATGACCACTACATAAAGACTGATTACAACCAATAACACTGTACTGTTACTAAGTAAAAATCACTATACAAAGACCAATATTACCAATAATATTGCTATACCAGGACCAAATAATGCCACCATACATTCAAAAAATAGTACATCCATGCTAATATTTATCAAAAAACACCATGTAAATGCCAATATTGCCTATAATTCCACTATACAAGGTACACAGTTTTTATTTAATTACCACCACTCAGTATCTTATAATACCTCCATACTATTACTGAATAAAAACCACACAGTGACAATATAGTGGTACATTTTAATTTTAAACAGGCATTCTGATGACCATATAATGATTACAGCACAATAAAATCTAATGACTTACAGTTGATATCTCTGATTGAAGTGGTTCACTTTCCTTCATTTTCCATTTGGCCCAGACTACCATGACAACGTCTTCCAGCCATTACTTGTTTCTGCAGAGTTTGCAACACAGATATCTTTGGCTAGTTTTTCCAGCATCCTTTCTAATCTTTTATGAAGCGTTGCAGAATTGCAATAGTGTTTATTTAAACACTGTTGGATTTCTTGCAAATCTGGGGTCAAGGTTACTCTCCACTCAGTTCAATGCCCAATCTTTTGGCCGTGTTATGGGCATTGCAACCAATATTGTCATGTTGCCCCAGCCTTACGCCTGTGTACTGTCACAGCAGCTGGCTGAATTAAAACAATGATGCTATTAGCGAGGGACGGTTTTAAATTGGGACAATGCTACCAGTGATGAAGGGGTAGGAAGCATTTATGATATTAATGCCTGGGGGGAGTGGTGGGAAGAAGGACAATGGTGCTGTTATTGGCAGACTGGTAGCAGTTATCAGGAATTACAACCAAGCTACATGGTACGTGACAATGATGATACAGAGTCTTCATTAGTGATAGATACTACTATGCCATACACTCCACTGCTCGCATTACCCCCACCAGCACCACTAAATACCTACTTGCAGAGCACATGATATCCCCTTGAGGTTGCATACACTACACTACTGTAGCACAACATACCTGCCCAATAGCACAAAATACCACAATATAGCTTAAAGGGGTTGTCCCACGAAAAATATTCTACAGTTTTCAAACCAGCACCTGAATCTGAATACTTTTGTAATTGCATGTCATTAAAAATTTTGTATAGCTACTGAGTTATTCAATAAAATGTATCTGTATAGGACCACTTATTTTCTTATTTCTTTGACCTATTCACTGAGCAGGCCGCACATGCTCAGTTTCAACTTTTAACTGCCTCCTGAGCTGTGACAGGTAGATCATGGACACGCCTCCTGAGCTGCAGCAGAAAAGACACTCCCCTTTAGCTGCCAGCTTGATATAAATCTAATAGAGCAATGAATGGAGAGATCTCTGGATCCAAGTGAGGTACAAGGCTGGTTCTAGCATTATTAGAAAGAGGTTGTCCTGTACTATATGATGTCCGATTTTCATCTTTTACATTATTCGTGGGATAACCCCTTTAAAATAGCTACTCAGAAGTGCCAGCCAGTTACCACTGTACAACATCACTGCAGCAGCATTGTCCCCCTTCCCATTATCATGCAACTGCCATCAGCAATGTTATCCTTCCCATCCATCTACCACTGGCAGCAGCATTGTACTTCTTCCCACCTCTCCCCCACACACAGTAATAACCCCTTACTACCCCTTCACCTCTTGCAGGACTGTCCCCTTTCCAAACTCTCCTTTGGTGACAGCATCATTTTTTCCCAGTCCATCCCTTCTGCTAATGGCAGCTAAAATCTTCTCCTGCCCACATCTCAGCATTCTCCCTCAAACTATTGTTCCTCACTGTTAGCAATAATTTCCCATTCCCACCTGCCCCAAACTGGCAAGAGCACAAGAGGGAAGGTGGGAGTTGCAGTTAATTTTTCATTTTCAGACATGGACTGAAGAACAATGGGTGCAGAAGTGACAACAGGATTCATCGCAACTGTGATTTCTCAGCTACCTTACTACTATATGGCAATTTTAACATTTTGGTAGAAACCCACCAGGGCAGTTCTGTTATACTGGACATTGTTGATTCCTATATCAGTATGAGTTTCAGATTTCTACCACAAGATGGCAGCAAATTGACTGCAAAACTATACTACACCCTGGAAGTTATCTTACAAGTGTGCTTAGTCTCATGAAACAGAGACTAGGTAGAGTTAATTACTCTCAGAATCACATTTTGAAAAAGAAAAAAAAAATACTTTTTGATTTCTGTTTTCTATTACTTTGGGAGATTCCTTTAAGGCATTGTCTGAGACTGAACATAAATCCTCAAGGCTCTGGTTATGGTGTCATAACATCAGAGAGCTCCAGTTCCAGCAGCATGGTGCCTGTCCCTGCCAGACCAGAAATGTGACATGGCCTCTACATGCCCCTGACCACTGCTAGTCAGTTAGTGGTCTCAGTGATGACATGTGCAGGTCATGTGCATGTAATAATAATAAGAATAATAATCTTTATTTATATAGTGCCAACATATTCCTCAGCGCTTTACAGTCCAGGGGATCATGTATAAACTGTAAAAGTGCTTGTTTCGTACGATAGTCCAGCCATCTTGGGAGAATACGGAAGCAGATATAGAGCTGCATGAGCCAGTCAGCAGCCAATATATGAAATGCTTCTGGGTGCAGTGGAACATTTGGTGGAGGATCAAGTTCAGGGAATGATAAATGGGCTATGTATGGAGAGGAGTTAGATCAGGAGAGGTGATTGGCCACCCTAAAAAGATGTGTTTTTAGGGAGTGCCTAAAACTGTGTATGTTGTGATTTAGCCTGATTTTTTCAGGTAGGGAATTTCAGAGAACCGGTGCAGCTCAGGAGAAATCTTGGAGCCGGGAGAGAGAGGTTCGGATTTTTGTAGAAGTCAGTCGTAAGTCATTGGCTGAACGGAGAGCATAGGTGTGGTGGTAGACAGAGATGAGGGAGGAGATGTAGGGGGTGCAGCACTGTGAAGAGCTTTGTGGGTGAGGACAAGCAGTTTAAATTGGATTCTATACTGTACGGGCAACCAGTGCAATGATTGGCACAGGGCAGAGGCATCGGAGTAGCAGTTGGACAGATAAGCAACCCAGGATGCTGCATTAAGAAAAGATTGGAGCGGGGAGAGTCTGGTGAGGGGGAGGCCAATTAATAGTGAGTTGCAGTAATCAAGACAGGAATGGATCAGGGCAACGATGAGAGTTTTTGTTGTTTCCATAGTGAGAAAGGGGCGGATTCTAGAGATGTTTTTGAGGTGCATGTAAATGGCACCTCACAATGGGGACCAGAAGTGGCGAAGATAGGAGCAATGGTGCTGGAACTGGGATGGGTTCTGACCAGTTCTCCCAATCCAGTTGTTAAAATTACAACTGGATCGCAGAACCATTTGCAGTACAGCAGTACAAGAGCACCTTTAGATTTTCTGTGACTGGGACCCTTTATGACTGTCATAGAGAACTGTATTGTCATTGTAGTGACCTGTAGGAGTGGTAGTGGCTATGATGGCAGTAGTAGTGCTCACAGATCATAGTGGCAATCATCCTTCTGGCATTCACCAGGCCATGTACAATGAATGGAGAGTGCACCCTTTCTTCCCTCGGGGAACACCCTGGAGTTAGGGCTCCTGCCTGGTGTTAGGTGGGGTGCCCTTGATGTTAGGTGTTTGGCTGGGTGCAAGGCAGGGGTGCAGATGAACTGGTTGGCAGATGGTGAAGTCAATAACCAGGCCGCAGGTTGTAATAAATAATGGTCTCTTTCCTCAGTTGATGGTAGGGGTAGTAGTACATATTGCAGAAAAAGCACAGTTCCCCAGTATCAAAATACAATCTTCTCTCACCCACAGATCCCCCATAACAGTGTGTCATCTACAGATCCCCCTATAACAGTGTGTCATCTACTGATCCCCCTATAACAGTGTGTCATCTACTGATCCCACTATAACAGTGGTTCATCTACTGATCCCCCTATAACAGTGTGTCATCTACAGATCCCCCTATAACAGTGTGTCATCTACAGATCCCCGTATAACAGTGTGTCATCTACTGATCCCCCTATAACAGTGTGTCATCTACTGATCCCCCTATAACAGTGTGTCATCTACTGATCCCCTATAACAGTGTGTCATCTACTGATCCCCCTATAACAGTGTGTCATCTACAGATCCCCATAACAGTGTGTCATCTACTGATGATCCCCTATAACAGTAAACAGTGTGTCATCTACTGATCCCCCTATAACAGTGTGTCATCTACAGATCCCCTATAACAGTGTGTCATCTACTGATCCCCCTATAACAGTGTGTCATCTACAGATCCCCTATAACAGTGTGTCATCTACTGATCCCCCTATAACAGTGTGTCATCTACAGATCCCCGTATAACAGTGTGTCATCTACTGATCCCCCTATAACAGTGTGTCATCTACTGATCCCACTATAACAGTGTGTCATCTACTGATCCCCCTATAACAGTGTGTCATCTACAGATCCCCTATAACAGTGTGTCATCTACAGATCCCCCTATAACAGTGTGTCATCTATAGATCCCCCTATAACAGTGTGTCATCTATAGATCCCCCTATAACAGTGTGTCATCTACTGATCCCCCTATAACAGTGTGTCATCTACTGATCCCCCTATAACAGTGTGTCATCCATAGATCCCCCATAAATTTGTATGTGGTTATTTTTTTAATGACCATTACTGACCTGGTCAATAGAGTCCAATGGAGGAATAGAGATAATATCAATACAAATACAAACATTTGTCAAATATCTATTAAAAGACAGTTGCATCACCAGCCATTAGGTAGGATCATTTTTATATTTCCCATTTTTCCAAAGGAAGCACGGTATCACATCTGAAGATCTCTAACTTCCCCTGCAATTGTTATCATGTGAGAGTTAAACCATAGGCCTGAATATGCCATAATGTATTATGATTCACCTGTACATGAGGGAAAAGAGAAGATCAGGGAGTGGGGAAATCAAACATGTAAATTAATTCTCAGTAGTGCTCCAAGAAGATCAAAGCTGCAGAATTTACCTTTTGCTCCATTTCATCTTCAGAACCCATAATTCAGGAAGGGCTTTTTCATGTTTGATACGAACATCTGCATTTTTTACTTACTTTTACAATAGTTACATTCTTTTATCAGATCTCATTTGGGAAGTCCTCAGTGAGATATCCAGATGTTCCATGTTTTCATTAACTTTTAACTTATTATACTGCATTGAAAAATCTAACGCAAAATGTTTTGGACTTTAGTGCATTACATTGTCACTGGCCTAAGGTAAGAGGGTCAGAACAGAGTCATATGGTTTATCAGTGATCTCAGTGGCATTGCGTGGGTTGTCAGTACCCAGGGCAAAATAAGTATTGTGCCCTCCTAACCTGTGACATGTTGATATCACCAAGTCCACTGAAGGAAGCAACATATCCAATGAGCAAAGGAAAAGGCAGAAGAAGTTAAAAAAAACGCTTCTGTCTTCTTCTCGGAGACCTGACCTGCTCCTTCCACATTGCAAGAGCAGGGGCTTTTAATTCAGCATTCTGGATTACACCTCTGCACCAATCGTCATACTTGTACAGCACTTGGTTACTGTGGTGTTAATATGGAAGATTATTTTTTGGGGGGCCTAAATGGAATCAGCACTGCAGGCCCATCAGAAATTTACTACTACTACTCTAGTATTACTAGTAAAATTCCCCACCTAGCTGCAGTATTGTCCCCTGACAACCCTTCCCACATTGGCTGTAGTATTGTTTTCTGAAAAAATCTCTCACACTGATAGCAGCATTGTCCCCTGACCACCCATCCCCCTGGCAGCAGTATTCTCCCAATATCTCTCACCTCTCTTGGAGACTTTCAGGACAGGAGCAGTGAAGCTGGAGGTGGAGGAAGGAAAGAAGCTTGAATGCAGTGGGTAAAAGGAAGCATGATGTCATTGGTCACATGTCGCCAATATTCATGGGGCTCTAGGCTACATAGGCAAAGCATGTAAGCAATTTTTTGGTCTGAACGCTCTGTGTAGATTAGCGTTTAGGGTTAGGGGTTAGTTCCAGGTTTTAGGGTTAGAAGTTAGTGTTAGGGGCTAGGGTTAGGGGTGGGGATTAGTAGTTAGGGTTTAGGTAGGGTGACCAGATTTGGGTTTCTGAAAAGGAGGACACCTTTTTTTTTTTAGGGGGGGGGTAATCGGTGTATCAGTGTATGATATGACACAAATGACATGGTGTCTGTGTAAACATTGCATTTATTGAACAGCACAAAACAACATAGTACACAAACAAAAACATACACTGACATTTTTTGAGTGTAATAGTGATAAACAAGAAAAAAGAATAATAAAAAAAGAAAAGGCTTCTCTTCAGCCCTGAAAAAAAGGCTCCTCTTCAGTCCTCCTCTTGTGGGGTGTATTTGTCTTAAGACTGCATCTCTTTCAACAGTTTACGATTACCCATTAAGTAGGTATAAAAATCTTTTACAATTAGGGATGAGCGAACCCCAGGGAATGGGGACCCGAACTTCCCTTTATTATTTTCCGTTATAACATGGTTATAACAGAAAATAATAGTTAAAATGGCCTTTAGGGGTTAAAAATAATTTAAAAAAAACTCACCTTTTCAACTTGTTCGTGCAGCCAGTGTCTTCTTTCTTCTTTCCCCTTGCAGGACCTGCAAAAGGACCTTTGGTGACGTCACCCGCGCTCACCATGTGGTGAGCGCGCTGACGTCACCGAAGGTCCTTTTGCAGGTCCTGCAAGGGGAAAGAAGAAAGAACACACCGGCTGTGTGAACAAGTGGAAAAGGTGAGTTTTTTTTTAATTATTTTTAACCCCTAAAGGCCATTTTAACAGTTAAAATGATTTTGTTCGACTGCCTCAAACTGTTTGAGTCGAACATAATACATGTATATTATAACAGAAAATAATAGTTAAAATTTAACTATTATTTTCTGTTATAATATACATGTATTATGTTTGACTCAAACAGTTTGAGGCAGTCAAACAAAATCCCGGACAATTTGGAAATTCCCCCCGGACATTTTTTTAGGTTTCAAAAGTAGGACATGTCCGGGAAAAAGAGGACGTCTGGTCACCCTGGTTTAGGATTACAGTTTCAGCCTAGATTACTTATTCCAGAGGGAGGACCTACTTTTACCAACTACATTCTAGCCTGCCCTACACAAAACAGGCTACATTACTGACTCCAGTGGAAGGACTTTCTTCTATAAACTCCATTTTAGTCTGAACCTTGGAAGGAGAGACCTTCTCCTGCAGTTCGTCTAGGCGGTGAAGGACCTTTAATGATGTCATCACAGGTCCTGGATCTGCACCACCCTAGCCTCAGAGCTACACTTTTGGCAATGCAGCGCCTTTACTCTTTGAAGGTTCTGGAAATGTATTATTTTACAGAAAAATAAGCACCTTTTACATCCCACAAAAAAACCTTTAATTACACTTTTACATGAATGCAGATTAGTGTAATTTTTTTGTCCAGGGGTCTCCACCATATTTGAGGCACAGTTGCAGACCTAATTTTGCTATTGAGTTTAAAAAAATAGAGCTTGACTTATTCATTCATTTATCACTAGCTCCTTATATAAGGGGAGCCTGTGTGAAACCAAACCACATTAATGTTTCCCCTCTCTACAGAGACATAGAGGTACCCCTCACCATAGCATGAGCTACTAGGACAGTGCACATGGTCCAGTACTAGCTGCCTATGGAAAGGGTTAAGTGTCAGGAAATATTAGAGAGCATAATTCATAACAACACTGATGTTCTCATGCTGTGCTTTCTCTATTAAATGAGATATTTTACCAAAAGATGTTTTATTCAGAAGGTTAACTATACAGTGTATGCTTGTACACTGCACGGCTTTTAATGAGAAAGCTCTTTGCAAACAGTCCTGTGTCTGCTTCTGCTTAGACATGCCCTATGCCCCACATTACAGGTACTGTTAAAGCACTAATGCAGTTTCTAGGGACAAAGTAAGAGGGTGCGTTGGTCCAGTCTGCTGCTTCCTGCAACTACCTTACTAGGAAAGAATGAATAGCATTTACGGGTTGCACAAGCGCCCCACTGTAAGGTCTATGGCCAATCCACCCCTGTCTATATCCCATAATGCTGCAGCAAGGCTGAATTTGTAAATTTGTCCCATGGGGTGGCATTGTTCAGATATTGCATGTTAGTGGCAGATTGCAGTAGATTTACCAACAGTCCTATGTAACGTGAAAAGAGCCAAATTACAATTCAGTCATTTCTAATATACTTTATTAATGGATTTTCTATTTTTATTAGACTTTTCCCTACCTAAAGCGCACTATTCCCTGTGCGCTTAAAACTGACATTTCTGTACACCATTGTCTGCTCAGCGGTGTGCGGACTACGGGTTGTACACACTTTATGAATGGGGCCGCAGCATAGCATGTACGTGCAGGAGCATATATTGCTGCTCCTGCCTGTGCCCCCCAGTGGTTTACTTACTCCTGGCATAACACATGGGTATCCTGTACCCATGTACCATGCCAGGATTAGCTGAGCGGAGCGGGCTCCTGCTTCTGCCTGCTTCGCTAAGCTAAGAGAGCTAAGTATGTACTGGTTGTACACACTTCATTAATGGGGCCGCAGCATAGCACGTACAGGCGGGAGCACATATTGCTGCTCCTGCCCGTGCCCCCCAGGTGTTTACTTACTACTGGAATAGCACATGGGTATCCAGTACCCATGTGCCATGCCAGGATTAGCCGAGCGGAGCTTCTTAGCTTAGTGGAGCAGGCACAGGCAGGAGCCCGCTCCACTTAGCTAATCCTGGTATAGTACAGGGGTACAGAGTGTCCATGTGCTATGCCAGGAGTTAGTAAACCTCCGTAGGGCACGGGCAGTAGCAGCAATATGCGCTCCTGCCCGTACTCCCTGCACTGCTGCGGCCCCATTGATAAAATGTACTTCGTACTCCGTACACTGCTGAGCTGTCAGCTGTGTACAGAGATCAGAGTTTTAAGCGCATAGAGAATGGTGCACTTTAGGCAGGGAAAAGTCTAATAAAAATAGAAAAGCCATTAATAAAGAATATTAGAAAAAAGTTTTATTAAGGCATTAGGGACATCTTATTAAAATTTTACTCAAAGGTTTAGTTACTCTTTAATATCACAGTAAAATTTACATTTTGCAAAGAAGTTAACTTTATTCTGCAGGTCGGTACAATTACATACTGCAGATGCCAAATTTATTTACTTGTATGTTTTACTAGTGAGCAACATATCTTTTTGCTTACCATCTATGGAGGTTTATGGCGGCTTGTTTTTGTGGGACTTATTGCCACTCTTTTGGAGTTCATAGAACTTATTGTTAAATCCCTTTGGGTTTTTTCATGGCTTTCACCATGAGAGATAAACAATGTGTTAATTTTATAGTATAGGTCGATACTGGCTATCTTTTTAAAATATTTTTTTCCCTAGAATAAAGCATTTTGTAAAAATTTGTGGTTTTTTTTTGTTTGTTTTTTTAATTTCAGAACAACTTGGGCCCCTTTGTGGCAGCAGAGTAACAGCTGTAATATAAAGATGTCACCCCCTGCAGATGGAGAACGTATAGTGCTTGAGCTTGAATTATCCTTACTCCCTACATTTGCACCGCTTGGTGCTAACTACAAGCATGGAGATTGGTGTTCATATAAAGTCATTTTTAAAGATAGCCCTGTATGCTGTTTATTTAAACCCTCAATGACACGTGCTGCTTTATACATGTATGTGCCATCAAGAGTTTTGTGAAATTGGTCATACATGTACACTGCTACACACTGCTCTATCTGAGATCCATTTTTAGGCTGGAAAAAAAGTCCTGCATGCAGTACTTTTTTTCCTTTCTAAAAAAACGGATCTCAGACAGAAATAGCTCAAGCGGCTTACAACTGATTCAACAGGATCCGTTTTTTTATAGGATTATTTTTTTGTTTTCTCTCTCTCTTCTTCTGATGAATCAGAAGAATGGAAAGCTAAATGGTGAGTTGAACTCAGCCTAAGTCGTATATAACTCAAAATGACACCAGTGAAGACAACTTTCAAACAAAACCTAAAAAACAAAAGCCAAAATGTTGCAGAATTATGTTTATATTTCCATTCCTAACAAGAACACAGATTACTATGGGAAAAGTAATACTACCAAATCCAATATATAAAAAATAAAGCAGTTTTATTAATAAATACACTAACAATTACAATAGAAATTAGTACACATGGAGATATGGCCAGATGACCCCAAAACAGAACATGAGAAAACTGCAGGGAGAGAGTCCATAAATCAGGGATACAAACATGGGAAGCCACATAGAATAATCAGACGGTCATATACAAGTGTACACAGATTATATACACTGGCAATAATATGACATTATGAAGTGGTACCATCCATGATGTGTCCCTGATTGTTGCCAAAATATTCCACACAAGTAACAATGGTTTACCTCAGGGATGTCTAGTAAAATGCAATATTGCCCTCCAAAGAGATGTAGTAACCACTCTGTATTATGGACCCAGTGACTTACCCTGAGACATGTGTGCCTCAATATAGACTCTCTGCCTACACCCAGACCTGAGGTGCTGAGCTGAGCTTTATTTTTTATATATTGGATTTGGTAGTATTACTTTTCCCATAGTAATCTGTGTTCTTGTTGGTTATGTGCTGTGTTCTATGGGTTTTTTCCCGGCTATCATACCAGGAATTGAGGTATTAATAGGTTTTTCTTATATTTCCATTCCTTCCAAAGAATGAAGAAAGAAATAGAAAAAGAACATTTTCTGTGCATTATATGTACTCTTAGTTGCTGCTATTGTATGTAAGGCAGCTATCCTATATGTCAATGTTCAACCCTTTAAATAGGCTTTGAGACATGACTTGGATAATAGATAAGTCAGCACCTCATCTGCAGACAGCTGTTTTGGGGATAATTGCCCACCTTCTTCCCAGAGTTCCAGAGGAGCATGTATGGCCTATAAGCCCCCTCACGCTGATTAAGGTGCTCTCTCCCCAAAGAGAGATAGTAACCCCCAAAGCCTGACTTAGGCCTCTCACCCATTTTAGCCAGTACTCTCTGCTCTGCACTGATGAGGGGCAATCACCCCAAAACAGCTGTCTGCAGATGAGGTGCTGGCTTGTTTAATATCCGAGTCATGTCTCGAAGCCTATTTAAAGGGTCAAACACTGACTTATAGGATAGCTGCTTTACATCTGGTGGCATCAGAGGTAGAGCTTGTTAAGAGCTTCTTTGCATCCCTTTCTTCCTAAAATTCCAGAGGAGCATGTATGGTCTATAAGTCTCCTTATGGGCCTCAATGAAAACTGATAATGTCATTCTTTCAGTCAACAGATAACAGATATAAGATCTACAGTCAAGTAGATATGGACACCTATACACCTAAACACCTTTACATTCTGGACCTTGTTAGCACCCTTGATTTCAGCACCATGGATAGCGACCAGCATGCCTATACATAGCAGTGTAAATAAGCACTTTCCTAGAGGCCAAATGCTGGCTCTCTAGTGCCACCTGTTGGATAACCAACCTATAAGCTAGTGTTTGGCCCTTTAAAACAGACCTTGGAACAATGTCTTGGCAGTGTAATAATGTTAAGAGATTTACTTACACGTGGTGTGAACTACGAATGTAGAAAATTAAATAATTTCCCTATTCAAGGAATCACTACATGCGTTATTTATGGACAGACGTATCTGTCATTAGGCTGAAAATTATCACAACTATAAGGATTATTTCCAGAATATCCCATATTACTATAGTCGTGGAATAACGAATAAAATATTATAAAAAAAGGTTATCCAAAAAGGAAAAGTAGACTTCTCGAGGTAGAAATACACTTGAATGTTCCATTCCGCCTCCTTTCTTCTCTCCTCATGGGACAATGCTGGGTACCCGCAACTGACTGTGTTTTATCTGTCCTCTGGCGGAATGGTTGAAGATTATTGAGGAAAGCAGGGTTAGCTCTCAGCCAGACATAAGAAGGCCTTGCCAGTCCCCTATGGTTTTCTGATTGCCACGTCTAATTTGTACACCCATCGCTAGAGGAGCCTTTGAAGCTGATCTGGTTAACATAATAAAATGCTTCTTATATTTTTCATTCCTTATAACCAAGTTAAATTGGGAATCTCATAGTCCTGTGTGCAGCATGCTATACTCTGCAGTAGAGATGAGCAAATTTATTTGTAAGAATCCACTTGTCTCATCAAGCACAGTTCTGCACCTGCAGGGGCGGACTGGGAACTTAAAGTGGCCCTGGAAAAAATACTAAAAGTGGCCCTGTTTTGTAGTCGGGCCAAATTGATGGAAGGCAGGGCCAGGAATACCATATTGTGGAACATTATACCACCCCAACAGAGCCAAATAGCACAGCCCATCACAAAATACTGCTCCAAAAACTTCCTGGTCAGCTGTGAAGAGGGCTCAGATGGCCCTCTGGGCATCGGCCAACCGGGAAATTTCCCTGTAAGGTCTATGGCCAATCCGCCCCTGTGCACCCGCAATGGGTTTGCCCTGAAACTGAGGACATTCCCCTGACATCTCACCTAGCCCTGAAAATCATATGCCGGCCACACAGCAAATTTTTAAATGCCCCCCCCCCCCAGCGACTTCTTTGCACTTTGCAACCTCCTCCCCCTGTGCAACCCCTACTCTTGTGACTAGTCAAGAGTTTCACTCTGTCATACGAGGCCCGGCAGCAGCTCCATCTGTTTCCCACAGCGTCACTGTATATAATGTAATTTTATAATACTATTGAGGGGGCCCTGACAATAAAATCTTTTAGCCCTCCTCCTGGGTGGGCCCCTTCTAAGTTCAGGCCCCAAAGCAGCCGCTTCTCCTGCTTCCCCTATAGCTATGCCCCTGCCTGCACTGCTGCTCCAAGTAGTGGTGGAAGTGCTAGGATACTGCTTCCACTTCTGGAAGTGTAGCGGCACATAATCATCCATTTGCTTGAAATAGGACATACAATTTTATATTTCTTCCGTCATAGCATTCAGAAAATGAATAATAACTACCCATTTCCCACCAGTGCCATACACAACAATTAACAATAAGGCATAGGCGATATTCCTTTTTGCATTCCCCCAATTCTGGAGCAGCTATTCTCATGACTCTATGTTGTTCCATTCCTGTATTATTCCTGCTAGAAGTTTACAAATAAATTGCCTGCATTATGCAGTAAAGTTACTGCTGGGTGTTACCAGTAGTGGGTGTGTCTGACTCTGTCCAATCAGTGCTGTCATTGTGAGTCTGTGCAGGGACACCCCCAATTGCTAACAACCATCTGTACCTTTACTACACTCTGCTGGCAATTCATTCATAACTGGTAGTGGCAATAATAGAGGAATGGCACAACATAGAGTCACAAGAATAGATGTTCCAGAATTGTGATTCAATGGGAAATGCAAGTAGTTACTAAAGCAGGCATGTCAGGTGAGGGGACGGGTCCTCTTTAATATGTGCAGTTGTCTACTTGATTTAAAGGGACAGCCCTGGGAGAGCAGAACAAACATACCTTTTGTATCATGAGTAGTGTCAATATGAAATTTAATTCTGCCAGATTCTGCTTGTTAAGTGCACTGGAGACGGGGCTTCACTGTGAGGTGCTCTATGAATTGAGCTGCTCTGAATGATAGCAGTAGCAGTCTCCTGGTTGGATACTACAGCTGTTACTCGCAGCAGAAATTAGGGGAAATGAAGCAGGTTTTCCAAGGTCAAAACTACTGACAAACTCCTGTTAAATGCATAAAAACACCAGACCAGTAAAGGTTACTGGAAATTGAAGAAAGTTCATTTAACAAAACATTTATCTATAGTAACCGAATACCAAACATCTTTTCATTTCATCTGTGCACTGAAGCATTATATACATTAAGTATAATATCATATATTTTTATAGTGGATCTTTCATGAATCCAGCGCCTCTGGTCTAGTAATTGCAGAGTATTTTTCCATTTGTTGCTATACTTCTGGGATTTATTATGAATCAGCTGATATTACATATTAATCTATGCAGTTAATGTTTTCCTCATTTGCCTTTCAGTAAAGATTTCATGTTGATTCACCAGGGGTCAGCATAATGATTCAAGATGAGGGACCTACTTCCACAATAGTTATCACTGCTTACACCGCTGAGGAAGATGCTTTAAAGGAGTTTTCTGGGAGTTTAATATTGATGGCCTATCCACAAGATAGGTCACCAATATCAGATTGGTGGAGCCCCGCCGCTGATCAACTGTTTAAATCGGTTGCAGCGCTCTGGTGGGTGCTGTGGCCTCCTCTATACTTAATTAATTAACTTATAGTAGGAATAAGAGGAATGGCACAACATTATAAGAATAGATACTCCGGAATTTTTGTTACATGGGGAATGCAAGTAGTTACTTAAACAGACATGTCAGGAGACAGATCTGCTTTAATATGAACAGTTTGATGGAAAAAAGGGGGAAGGTGACATGATAAAAAACAGGACTGAACAAAATTTAAATAGGTAGAAATTTCTAGAATAATCCAAGCCCCTGATAGCGAAACATCATAATTTAAAAAATCTTTAGCACATTAATACAGCACTGATTTCTATGTATTTATATATCCAGCTTTGCTGGAAGCCACTCCGTTCCCATCCGGATCCATTAAACTATGCATTGCTGGAAGCCACTGTGTTCCAGTCCGGGCCCATTAAATTATAATGGGGATTGGCGGAGATCTGGCTGCAACACGGTAAACATACCCATAATCGTCCAGATGAAAGCCACTGCACGCAGCTTTTTTGGTCTGGCCCAATCTCAGCATTTTTGCTGGGTTACGGCAGGATCTCCACTGGTCCCCATTACAGTTTAATGGGGGCGAACGGGAACACAGTGGCTTCCAGCAATGCCAGATCCAGAGAGACCAGGCAGGCTGTTCCTAGTGTGAAACTAGCCTTATTATTTAATATTCATAGAAAAGTTTTTTAAACCTTTACAGATATGATTATTATGTATGTGGGGCTCTCTGGTTAGATCTACTACCTTGCGGCACTAGATCTCTATGGAGTTTGTATGTAGTTTGCTTTTTCTCCTGTTCAACAGTTTTTTTCCACATTCTAGATCCTTACTGGAAATTTAATTGGCACCCTATAAAGTTGGCTCTAGAGGGCTAGACTGGAAGACACAGTGGGAGTAGTGGTTACAATTAGGGATGAGCGAACCCGTGGAAGTCAATGGGGACCCGAACTTCACCTTATTATTTTCTGTTATAACATTATTATAGTGGAAAATAATAGCATTCTTAAGGCAGAATACAAGAGAATCTTCATTCAGCAGTACCTGCCAAAGGACCTGCGATGATGTCACACTGCGGCAGCGTGATCAAGTGGATGAGGTGAGCTTTTTCCCCCTAAATAGCTATACTCTTCTGCACTCTGTCTTAAAGGGGTTATCCCATCTTCTGCCACCGCTAGGTGCAGCCCCCTCGCGGCGCTCTTAGAAACTAATGGGAGCACACCGCGCTTGCGCGGCCACCGCTCCCATTCATTTCTATGCTGCCGCCGTAAATATCCTAGCGATATGCCCCCATTGTCAAAGATGGGATAACCCCATTAAGAATACTATTATTTTCCACTATAACCATGTTATGACGGAAAATAATAAAATAACCCAAAACCAAACCCGAACCCGGACGTCCGTGAAAAAGTCTGGGTTTGGGTCCAGGTTCCCCCCGCAAAGTTTGGCACGAACTCGAAGTTTGCAGTTCAGGTTCGCTCATCCCTAGTTACAAACTTTAGAATTTGTTGGTGCTGTAAGAGAAATGGGAAGGAAATGATAAGTTAACGTTTCCTCCTATATTTATCAGAATGTCATTTATTTCACTTTAAGATATAAATTTCCCATAATGGACGGACACTACATAGAAAATAAATATCTTCCTCTTTGTTTATGGAGTTTTTAGAAAACACATTTTATTATTTTTATCTATGACTTGCTCCTGACATCCATTTTCAAAGTGAATGTTTCTAAGACTTTACCATTTGAAACATGAGAGTGTCTCATATTGACTTATTTTGCAGGCTGGTTCAATCATTACCTGTTTTAAATTTACCCTCTCAACAGGACCCCTGCTGACTTGCCTGACAGCGGGAGAAGCAAAATCATACAAGAAGAGATGGACCCTGCACCGCAGTCTCGGCTGGATGCCTGCTGACTTTGCTTTCTGAGTTTGCTTTCCAAAAACAGAATACGTTTTGCATATGATGCAGCAGAAGCAAATATGGGCCCTCGATGTTACACCGAAATTATTCCAATACAGATTTTATCTACAGGTCGCTACAGGTTTCAGGTGATAAAAACGTATTCAAGTAAATTGTATAATATTTCACTGCTTGTAATAATTTTATTGCATTATAATAATGTACTCCAATAAAAAATCTTAAAAGCTCAAAGGGTTTCTATACCTTTTCTTACTGATGATCTATCCTTTGGACAGGTCATCAGCATTTGATCGGCGGGGTTCCAACACTTCACTTCACTTCTGTGGGGCTGAACTGCACCCAGACCATGTGACATAGTTGTGATGTCACTGGCCTGCGGGAAGCATCGAGAAGACTGCAGCACAACTAAGATCACCGCTTCCTTCTCATATAGGTGATCGGTGGGGTGCTGGGTGTCTGATCAGATCAGATGCTGATGATCTATCCAAAGTAAGAAAAAGGTATGGAACCCCTTCAAAGTTAACTTTTCGGTTGCCTTATAGTTATGTGAGCTCATAAACATTCTAAATCACATAGTTTATTTTGTCAACAATACATTAACTCTTCAGTAATAACCAACCCTTTGCAGTAGTCCTACTGGGGACCTATTAAATAAGATGTAAATAACATAAAATTTATCCTAAATGGCCAGTGGCCAGTGGCACATTTCTGTCTGTCCAAAATGGAAAATTTCTGCCTTTGAGGCCCATTCATTTGACTTTTTTTAACGAGGGTGTAGAAATGAGATAATTTCTTGAAATTAGTTTGGGGTCCAATTCTAATGGTCGAAGACAGCAGCAGGATTCTTCCAGGGGTAGCAGCTCATAGAGAACCCTGACTCATAGATGGAGTATTACAAGGGGGTCAACAGCCAAAGGAACCCCACTCAAGGGTACCAGAACTGCTAGAATGTCCAGCAAAGTATTCAAGTTTACCTGCCAGTTTTCCCTTAGCCTGCTGGAGCCATATTGTTTGGATTAAACAAGCTCATCTCAAGTTTATTCAATAAACACCAAAAAGCAAAGCCGGAAAGTAAATAAATCAAGAAATCTTTATTTGTACAAGTATCATAAAATTACATGATTAAAATAGATTTCTGGTGGTCAAAGACTACATAAGGCACATGGACCAAGCAGGGGATACAAATGGATGGCAATGGTAAGTAGTTATAATAAATACATGAAAACTGGTACATGGGTCCAAGAAAGAGGAATATAATAGATAAAGTGAAAGTGTGTCCTAAAATGAACATACTAAATAAATAAATCAACCATTGGAACCAGAAAATACATCACACAGTATAAGTGTGAATGCACCATACCAGCCACGATGCCCTGCACCCTGACGCGCGTTTTGTTAATACTTTATCAGTTTATTGCTTCATCAAGTTTATTCAAGTAAAACCATTGAACTTTACCAAGTCTGGGCTTGACTTATTCCACCACCACCGGGATACAAAACTATCAGGCCACACCACCACTCAGCATTCCTAACACTGAGACCCGATTGGCCCTGGTGGGCGGCACGTTGCACAGCAGCAATTGCAGTGGTAAGCAGGTGTAATTACAAGTATGGCATCCCCATTCACTTCTATGGCACATCTCTAGTATTCACTTGAAGAGACAGGCAGATGCCATACTTGTAATTACACCTGCTCACCACTGCAATAGCTGTGGTGAGCAGATAAACAGAGCAGAGAAGGCAGCATTCGGGGTGCTGGGAGTTGGACCCCCGCCGATCTGATAACTGATAAGTAAAACACAAAAAAATGCAACAGCACTCTGCGAACACAAACAAAAAAATGAGTACATATAAAACTGCCATACTCACTAACTACACGATACTAACACAACGTTGTAAATGTGAGATTCTTGGCAAATACTTTTGTACAAAATTATTTGTGCCCGTCTGTCAAACATCAAGGCGATCTCTTTAAGATAGGAACCTAACACTAAATGTCATAGTCACTGAGTGCTATAGCAGCCTCCATTAGCTACAGAGGATGCAGGCTCCACATGCATGCTAAGCCAACATTATATTGTACCTCTTATGGTACCAAAATGGCCTCCACTGATTTCAGGGAATGCAGGCTCCCCATGTGTGCCAAGCCCACACAATATGATACCTCCTTGGTTCCACACTGACCTCTTTTACACTCAGGGAATGCAGGTTCCACACAACGCTGAGCCCACTCTATATTCCACCTCTGCTGGTGCCAATTGGCCTCCAATGCATATAGGGAGAGCAGGACACAGCTTTATGCTACCACTAATTAAAATCAGCCTGTAAGGCAAACAGGTTAGTTAGGAGTGCACGACCGAAGTGGTGGTGGAGTCAGCCACGCCTCCACCTAAACTGCCCAAGAAAAACTGGGGGTCAGTCAGCACATCCAAGTATGCAGGTGCACGTCACCATGGCTGCAAATAGAAAAGTAAAACACAAAAAAATGCAACAGCACTCTGCGAGCACAAACAATAAAATGAGTACATATAATACTGCCATACATACTATCTACACGATACTAACGCTACGTTGTAAATGTGAGATTCTTGGCAAATACTTTTGTACAAAATTATTTGTGCCCGTCTGCCAAACGTCAAGGCGATCTCTTTATGATAGGAACCTAAAACTAAAAGCCATAGTCACTAAGTGCCATAGCAGCCTCCATTAGCTACAGAGGATGCAGGCTCCACATGCATGCTAAGCCGACATTATATTGTACCTCTGGCAGATGGGCACAAATAATTTTGTACAAAAGTATTTGCCAAGAATCTCACATTTACAACGTAGCATTAGTATCGTGTAGATAGTGAGTATGGCAGTATTATATGTACTCATTTTATTGTTTGTGTTCGCAGAGTGCTGTTGTATTTTTTTGTGTTTTACTTTTCTATTTGCAGCCATGGTGACGTGCACCTGCATACTTGGATGTGCTGACTGACCCCCAGTTTTTCTTGCAGTTTAGGTGGAGGCGTGGCTGACTCCACCACCACTTCGGTCGTGCACTCCTAACTAACCTGTTTGCCTTACAGGCTGATTTTAATTAGTGCTAGCATAAAGCTGTGTCCTGCTCTCCCTATATGCATTGGAGGCCAATTGGCACCAGGAGAGGTGGAATATAGAGTGGGCTCAGCGTTGTGTGGAACCTGCATTCCCTGAGTGTAAAAGAGGTCAGTGTGGCACCAAGGAGGTATCATATTGTGTGGGCTCGGCACGCATGTGGAGCCTGCATTCCCTGAAATCAGTGGAGGCCATTTTGGCACCATAAGAGATACTATATTATGTCAGCTTAGCATGCATGTGGAGCCTGCATCCTCTGTAGCTAATGAAGGCTGCTATGGCACTTAGTGAATATGGCATTTAGTGTTAGGTTCCAGTCTTAAAGAGATCACCTTGACGTTTGGCAGACGGGCACAAATTGTTTTGCACAAAAGTATTTGCCAAGAATCTCACATTTACAACGTAGCATTAGTATCATGTAGATAGTGAGTATGGCAGTATTATATGTAGTCATTTTATTGTTTGTGTTCACAGAGTCCTGTTGCATTTTTTTGTGTTTTACTTTTCTATTTGCAGCCATGGTGATGTGCACCTGCATACTTGGATGTGCTGACTGACCCCCAGTTTTTCTTGAGATCTGATAACTGATGTCATCAATAGTAAAAAGCGGACAACCCCTTTAACTCAATTTACCTAACTAAATATATGTTCTTCAAAACCCCTACAAGGTCCTTAACCCTTATACTCCCAGCGCCGTACATGTACAGCGCTGGGGCGATGTGGGCACATGGCGCCCGCTCGCAAGTGCGGCGGGCGTCATGGCCGGCAAGTCTCTGCTGTTTCTAACAGCAGAGACTTGCCGCTACTTACCGCTGTGTCTTCCTGGGCGTTTAGATGCCGTGATCACACGTGATCACGGTATCTAGTTGCGTCTGAACCTGGAAGCATTCGCTTCCGGGTGGTGTACAGACACCCCGTGTGGCCAATCGGGGTGTCTGTACACCATATGAAAACTGTAATCCTCGCTGGTGAGGATTACAGTTTTCAAAGTGCAATTCTTATTCTGGCCACTAGATGGCAGGCCAGGATAAGAAATTAGCAATTCTTGGATTTCTGAGTCTAGAAAATCCCTGATTGCTCATAAAGAAAAAAAAAAAAGCCAAAATATATAAGCCCATATTTGAGCTTTCAAATAGTAAAAAAAAAATTTTTCAAAAAATGTTAAAAATATATAAAAAATAAAAAAGATATAAAAGTTCAAATCACCCCCCTTTCCGTATAATTAAAAAATAAATACCTAAATAACAATAAATATAGACATCATGGGTATCACCGTGACTGAAAACGCCTGTACTTTTAAAATATAAAAAAAAATTCCAATACGGCGAATTGTGTGGCGGAAAAAAGCGTCCAAATGGCGATTTGCCGGTTTTTGTCGCTTTTTTTAAAAAAAAAAAATTAAATAAAAAGTGATCAAAAAGTCATACACACCCCAGAATGGTATCAATAAAAACTTCAGATCATCCCGCAAAAAATGAGCCCCCATACAGCTCTGTACACATAAATACCAAAAAGTTATAGGGGTCAAGATGTGACAAGGAAAAAAAAAAAAGGGCAACTTTCTAATTATTTTATCACTATGAAAACGCAGGAAAAACTATACATATTAGGTATTGCCAGATTTGTACTGACCAGTAGAATGAAAGTAATGGATCAGTTTTAATGCACATCGAACGCTGTAAATAAGAAACCCGTAGAACTGTAGCGGAATAGCGTTTTCTTTGCAATTTCACCCGGTTTGGAATTTTTTTCCCGCTTCCCACTACACCATATGCAATATTAAATGGTGGCGTTGGAAAGTACAACTTGTCCCGCAAAAAACAAGCCTTCATACAGCTATGTGAACAGAAAAATAAAAGAGTTATGGCTGTTTGAAGGCAGGGAGCGCAAAACGAAAATGCATGACCGAAAAAACCTCCTGGAGTGAAAGGGTTAAAGTAGCTGGCACTTATTGTGTGTCTTATTGCTGTGTCTCTCACAGACATGCCCTATCACATCAGAGGCTGAGCTCAGAATTACATGTGTGCTTCACAGGTAGCAGAGAGCCTGGCAGACCAGCCAATATCCTTCCTCCTGATTGGCTGTCAGGCAGGCTGCAAAACATTGTGGGGAAAACCCACCAGCCATGACCCCGTCTAGGGTCATAGGATCCTCTGTCTTCATCTTTCCTGCCCTGTTTCCCACTCTAGTATACTGAATTTTAAAAGTAATATGGCAGGTGTCACTTTGCTTTATCCAAATCGAATTGCCAAAACTTATTTGCATTTAAATCTAACTCCGCAGTCAGCCAGTATTGTCTGCCATGTGTCTAGTAGGATTGTTCATACAGGCGAAATTTGACCAATCATTATCTCATGTGTATAGTTGGCTTTGCGATAATAGAAATGTGCTATCAGAACAATATATTACCAATTTTATCAATTTAAAAGCTTTAAATGGTTTGGGCTGGGTTGGGTTGATCAACACCAATGATTGATGAGACAGTTGTCCATTGTTGGACCTCTGGCATATATATCTCGCCATCCGAGCATGTGATGGACACCATTGGAGGATCATGTTTTAATATATCTCTGCCTGAAGAAAATAAAAATAATTATCTGTGTTATATATGGCTGGACTATTTCCTTGTCATTCCATCAGATTGGGTGGAAATCAAATTTTTGCCAGAGTGTCTCCACACTTACTTCCTCAAAATATACAGCATAGTATATTATGGCATCTCCCTCAAGTCATACAAACATACAATACATACATACTACTGAAGAATGCGTAAAAAACACACAAGCATAACCACGAGCTTACACAGGCACATAGCAATACACATACATAAACAGATACATCTACACAAGATCAAAGTCAGCTCAGCCGATCCATTATCCATTGCCTTTCCACCTCCTGCTGTCACGCGAGGTCGGCGTCGCGCTCCCTCTGCACGACGTCACCAGACCTCTCCGCCCCCCTAGAGACGAGCAATAGGGAATTGAAGTGCTGGTCTTGTCAGCCAGCACTTCATGAGTTAATTCTCTGTTTGGGTTTAGCCATGTGGTGCTGATCACACCACATGGCTACTTTACATATTGTTTTGACAGCTTGCTCCGCCTCAGGTCATGTGATGCTGGCCACATCACATGATCCTGGGCGGGCTATTTAAAGATGGCAACTGCCTCACTCAGATGCCTGTGATTAGTTACTCTTTGATCAGTGCTTGTGCGACCTTTAGTTTGGATACTTGGATTTGGATACTTGGACTTCGGACTTTGACTTCTCTCTTGCCTCACCCCTGGTATTTACGTGACCTCCTGTGTTTGACCCGGTTTGCTGACTACTCTGCCATTGTGTTTGTTCTGTCTGTGTTTTGTCCTACCCTGTGTTCCCTTTCCCTCCTGCGCACTTACCCAGTGTAGGGACCATCTTCGTGGTTGTCCGCGGCTGCCTAGGGCCGACTGAGGCAAGTAGGCAGGGAAAGAAGGAGGGGTTCAGTATAGGGCTCACCACCCTTGTCTCCCCTCGTGACAGAATCACAGGCCATATTTCATGGAGCAGTTGCGGGCTCTCACGGACCAGGTTCAAGGAATGGCTCAAGCTATCCAGGATCTGGCCGAGAGGCTCCAACACCAGGAGCGGATTCAATCCGCACCAGGAGTGGTTCCCTCCACCTCCAATCCCATTGTGGAACCCCATGTTAAGCTGCCGGATCGATTTTCGGGGAATCGGAAGGCCTTCCGTTCCTTTAAGGATAGTGTAAAATTATATTTCCGCTTACGCCCCCACTCCTCGGGTTCCGAGCAGCAGCGGGTGGGAATAATTATTTCCTTGCTGCAGGGTGACCCGCAGGAGTGGGCTTTTTCGTTACCCCCTGACTCCCCTAGCCTGCAGACTGTGGACGCGTTTTTTCTGGCCTTAGGCTTATTATATGAGGAGCCCGACTTGACTGCGGTTGCCGAGTCTCAGCTCAGGGACATTCGGCAGGGTAACCGTCCAGTAGAGGACTATTGCGCGGAGTTTAGGAAGTGGTGTGTCTCTTCAGGATGGAATGACCCAGCTCTAAGAAGTCAATTCCAGGTGGGACTGTCTGACCAACTGAAGGACCTTCTAGTATGTTACCCTACTCCTGACTCCTTAGAGGCGACCATGACCTTAGCCATCAAACTTGACCGACGGGTGAGAGAGAGACTGAGAGAACGTTCTGGCATGCCTCAGGTTGCCGTGTTGCCAGAAATTTCTCTTCCTAGTCCATCTCCTACCAGAGTTCCGGAGGAACCCATGCAGTTAGGTGGAACCTTAAGGGACCAGAGACGCCTGAAGGGAGCCTGTTTTTACTGCGGTGAAATGAACCACTGGCTCCAGCAGTGCCCCAAACTGCCGCCCTCTAGAAGATCTCCGGCGGGAAGTAAGGTAACTCCAGCGGTGGTAAGGAGGAAAGTTTTGCTACCTATCTCTGTTACCTATGATCAAATTAGGGGGGTTGGCCAAGCATTTGTTGATTCAGGTTCTGCTGTTAATTTTATTAACTTTGATTTTGTACAAACTGTGGGTATTCCGCTAGTTCCTTTAAGGGAGGCAATTCAAATCATTGCTTTAGATTCCACCCCATTGAATAACGGGAGGGTGGAGTTTTGCACTCCCGAGGTTTCCTTGACTGTGGGTATTTCCCATACTGAGACTTGTTCTTTTCTGGTCCTAAGGGATTTACCTGCTGACCTCGTTTTAGGTCTGCCATGGTTACAGGACCACAACCCAGTGATCAACTGGCCGGCAGGTGAATTAGAGAAATGGGGAGGTGATTGTTCCAAATGTTGCAAAGCTATATTGCAGGTTGGAGGTACCACTGAGTCTCTTATCTTGCCCGGATATATCAGAGATTTTCAGGACGTATTCTCCATGTCCGAGACGGAGTTCCTCCCTCCTCACCGGCAATATGATTGTGCCATTGAGATTATGGAGGGTTCCAAGTATCCTAAGGGCCGTATTTACAATCTCTCCACTCCTGAGCGTCAGTCCATGAGGGAGTATCTTAAGGAGAGTCTGGCCAAGGGTCACATCCGGCCTTCAGTTTCCCCCATGGGGGCCGGATTTTTCTTTGTTGGTAAAAAGGATGGAGGATTGAGGCCCTGTATTGATTTCAGGGAACTTAACAAAATCACGGTCAAGAACAGGTACCCGCTGCCTCTTATCCCTGACTTATTGAACCAGATTCAAGGCGCCTGCTGGTTCTCTAAGCTGGATTTGAAGGGAGCTTATAACCTGATTAGAATCAGGGAGGGGGATGAATGGAAAACTGCCTTCAATACCCCTGAGGGTCATTATGAGTACTTAGTTATGCCCTTCGGGCTAAGCAATGCACCCGCTGTGTTCCAAAATTTTGTCAATGACATTTTTAGACCTTTTATTGGGAGGTTCATGATTGTCTACATTGATGACATCCTCATTTTTTCAGCAGATTGGGAATCTCACGTTTCTCATACCAGGCAAGTGTTAGAGGTGTTACGTGAGAATAAACTATTTGTCAAAGGGGAGAAGTGTACCTTTGGCGTTCAGGAGGTGGCCTTTTTAGGATACATTTTGACTCCTTTTTCCTGCAAAATGGATCCAGCTAAGGTGCAGGCCATCCTTGATTGGGTGCGACCCTCCTCCCTTAAGGCGCTCCAACGATTTTTAGGGTTTGCGAACTTTTATCGCAAATTTATTAAAAATTTTTCGTTGGTGGTCAAACCAGTTACGGATCTGACTCGCAAGGGAGCAGATCTAGTTAATTGGCCCCCTGCAGCTATTGAAGCCTTTGAGAAGCTAAAACAGTGTTTCACTAATGCCCCTGTGTTAATCCAGCCTGACCAGAATGAACCCTTTGTAGTTGAGGTGGATGCATCTGAGGATGGGGTAGGGGCAGTACTGTCCCAGGGGTCCTCCACCTTAACTAACCTTAAGCCTTGTGCTTTTTTTTCCCGCAAGTTCTCGTCTGCTGAGAGGACTATGATATCGGTAATAGGGAGTTGTTGGCCATTAAGTGGGCATTTGAGGAGTGGCGTCACTTCCTGGAAGGGGCATTACATCGCATTGTGGTCCTCACGGATCATAAAAATCTTATGTTTCTGGAATCCGCTAAACGTTTGAATCCCAGACAGGCGAGGTGGGCTTTGTTCTTTACCCGTTTTGATTTTTGTGTTACTTTCAGACCAGGAAGCAAGAACATTAAGGCTGATGCCTTATCCCGAAGCTTTCAGGCGTATCAGCCTCCTGACGTCCCTTCTGAGCCCATCCTGCCAGCTGACATCATCGTGGCCGCTACCTCGTCTGATCTGGCAGCTGAGATCTTAGCAGGACAGCATCTCGCTCCCACTGGTACCCCCTATGACAAACTGTTTGTGCCGGCCCATTTGCGTTTGCGACTGCTGGGTGAGTGCCATAACTCTGTATTGTGTGGACATCCGGGTATCAATGCTACCAAGGAGTTAGTCTCTAGGCAGTATTGGTGGCCATCGATTTCCCGGGATGTTCAAGCTTTTGTAATTGCGTGCAATACTTGTGCCAGGTCCAAGAATCCCAAGACACGACCTATGGGTGAGCTACGTCCCTTACCCATACCTAGCAGACCATGGTCGCATTTGTCCATGGACTTCATCACGGATTTGCCTTGCTCTGAGGGTAAAACTGTGATTTTGGTTGTAGTTGACAGATTTAGCAAAATGTGTCATTTTATTCCGTTGTGTAAATTACCTTCTGCTAGGGTCTTGGCGTCTGTATTTTTGGACCACATAGTTAAACTGCATGGTATTCCAGAAAATATCGTATCGGACAGGGGGGTGCAGTTTGTGTCTAAATTTTGGAGAGCCTTCTGTAAGAAGATTGAAATATCTTTGTCCTTTTCGTCGGCCTTTCACCCGGAGACCAACGGTCAGACTGAGCGTCTTAATCAATCTGTTGAACAGTATCTCAGATGTTATGTGACAGATAACCAGCTTGTGTGGGCCAGATACCTGTCTCTGGCCGAATTCGCTATTAATAACCGAGTGAATTCTTCTTCTGGGGTTTCACCTTTCTTCTGTAATATGGGCTTTCATCCGCGCTTTGGTTCCTTTTCCTCATCCTCTTCGGTTGTCCCAGAGGTCAATGTTGTTTCTCAAGAACTGTGCACAGTTTGGGCACGGGTTCAGCTGAACCTGGAAAAGGCCCAAGGAGTCCAAAAGTCTAAAGCTGATAAGAAACGTTCTAAGGGTGTGGATTTCAAGGTGGGGGACAGGGTATGGTTGTCGACAAAAAATCTTCGCATGAAAGTACCATCGTATAAGTTTGCGCCTCGCTTCATTGGTCCATACAGGATCACCAAGGTGATCAATCCGGTATCTTTTGAATTATGTTTACCCGACTCCCTTCGCGTTCATAATGTTTTTCACATGTCTTTGCTGAAGCGTTATGTTGCTCCTATTGGTCCAGAGGAACAGCCCTCACCTCCGGTCGAGGTGGAGGACAAGTGGAGCACGAGGTTGCTAGAGTCATTGATGTGAGGAAGGTCCGGAATTCCTTTCAGTACCTCGTACACTGGAAGGGATTCGGGCCAGAGGACAGATCTTGGGTACCGTTGACCAGGATGCATGCAGACTCGCTCATCCGAAAGTTCCATCTGCAGCATCCCGATAAGCCTGCTCCCGCTGGTAAGGGTCCGGTGGCCCCTCGTGAAGGGGGGGGTACTGTCACGCGAGGTCGGCGTCGCGCTCCCTCTGCACGACGTCACCAGACCTCTCCGCCCCCCTAGAGACGAGCAATAGGGAATTGAAGTGCTGGTCTTGTCAGCCAGCACTTCATGAGTTAATTCTCTGTTTGGGTTTAGCCATGTGGTGCTGATCACACCACATGGCTACTTTACATATTGTTTTGACAGCTTGCTCCGCCTCAGGTCATGTGATGCTGGCCACATCACATGATCCTGGGCGGGCTATTTAAGATGGCAACTGCCTCACTCAGATGCCTGTGATTAGTTACTCTTTGATCAGTGCTTGTGCGACCTTTAGTTTGGATACTTGGATTTGGATACTTGGACTTCGGACTTTGACTTCTCTCTTGCCTCACCCCTGGTATTTACGTGACCTCCTGTGTTTGACCCGGTTTGCTGACTACTCTGCCATTGTGTTTGTTCTGTCTGTGTTTTGTCCTACCCTGTGTTCCCTTTCCCTCCTGCGCACTTACCCAGTGTAGGGACCGTCTTCGTGGTTGTCCGCGGCTGCCTAGGGCCGACTGAGGCAAGTAGGCAGGGAAAGAAGGAGGGGTTCAGTATAGGGCTCACCACCCTTGTCTCCCCTCGTGACACCTGCACTCTAAATTCCTCTTTCCATTTCAACCTCAGTGATCGTTAACTGCTCCCCATCTCTGTTGCTCCTTTTCCTGCTCTAACATCTATGAAATAAATGACAAACGAACGCAGAGAAGGCAGCACTCCAGAACAAATTGAAGTTTTATTCACCCAATGTCAGCAACGTTTCAGCTGTTCAATGCAGCCATTTCTTTTTTTCGTTTGTGATCTACTGAGTACCTGGATTCGGTCTCCTGTCGGCTTGCACCCATTCCTGGTTTGTTTTTTTCTTCTATTTTTCTTCTACATTTTTTCTTCTTTTTTTGCGGTGCTGCTCCCTCCATAGTATTTTTTGATTATGAAATAAATGAGTCACTCACTAAAGTTCATAAAACTGAACCCATGTACTGATCCTGGTTTTGTTAATTCTCTGAAGTATCTCAAATAAAGACATTTTAATGGTAGGAACAAGCAAACTTTCACTTTTAAATTCCCCAAAAATTAGATACAGAACAGAAAGAAGAATATGACTACCACCCAGAAAGCAGGGTTGGACTGGTCCACCTTACAAGAGTATCCTCCAGTGGGTCTTATGTTTGGACACAGTATTAGATCCTAATGATCTAGCAAGTGAGAACCACATGTGAAGCTGACTATGGAGCCAATCATTTTGTCACAAGGTTCCATTTCTTAATGGATGGTTACCTCTAGAGATGAGCGAATCATCCAAAATTCGGGGAAGCTGCGTTCAAATCATACGTTATTATGTGGTGTTTTGCGAACATTCGCGCACTAATAATGAACGTACAGTTGGTAAAGGTACGCAATTTATGGGCTTTGCTGGAGCAGAATGCTGGAGCAGGAGGAAAGCTCTGAGTCTGACCTCTGGCTACATGATACTGTATCAGCAGATGACAGCAGATCATCCGGCTAAGACTGAGAGGAGTGTGCCATCCATTCCACTACCTCATCCACTTTCTCCTCCACTACAATTTTGCGCCTTGGTGGGTTAGCCTGGTGGAACAGTGGCCACCTATTACAAATTCTACAAGTAGAAGCTCTGCCTACAGGTCCTTTGGCAGTGCTGCCCTGTGCCACCTTCTAATTTTTTTTGGAGCTCGAGGTCTGGCTGGAACCCTTTTACTTTTCCATGACAGAAATTTTTCACTTGACTATGGCCCTGCAGCTGGTCTTTGTCTCTTTCCCTGTCTCTCTCCCTATATCTCTCCCTGTCTCTCTCCCTGCCTGATTAATTACTAGCCATGCACTGGCCCTGCACTTGCCCTGCACTGGCCCATGCAGTGTCCCTGATATGTGTAATATGGATTCCCAGAACAATTACACCCCAATTTTAACAAAACAGTTCTCTGTCTCTCGGAACTTCACAGGCAGTGCTTCTGCTTGTCTCAGCTGATGCGTCACTGGCTTACCGAGCCTGAGCCAATCAGAGCAAGCCCTTCCCACTAGGTCAGGTGACCGCTTTCTTCCCGGGCTTTTTGCTGCATGAATAACGAACAGTAAAAGTTAGCTAATTAACTGAATTCGTACACATCAGCATATAAAGTAACTTATACGTAACATTAGCGTTTTATCGGACAAGTACGTAGCGAATGCATAGAAAGCTTTAAGAACATTTTTGAATCTAACAAAGCAAATCTCTAAAAATTTGGATTCACTTCGCAGCGGAAAATTTCCAAGATTCATATCGAATCTACGAAGCGGCGAATAGATTCGCTCATCTCTAGTTACCTCCCTGTGATGGGTTTAAGAAACCTTTGCCTGACACTATAAGAGAAGTGCATTCCAGTAAGGCTACTTTCACACTAGCGTTAGCACGGATCCGGCACCTAAAGGGTGCCGACGGATCCGTGCTAACGCTATACATGTGTGGAGCCGGAGCAGCGCTCCGGCCCCACACATGACACACATTAAAACAACACACAGACTACATACAAACAAACATACAGACATACATACAAACATACAGACATACATACATACTCACATACTCCCGGACGCCGGCAGAACGTCTTCACGCGCCTCCTGCGCGCAGTGATGACGATTCCCCACAGCGCCCTCTGCTGGGCGCAGTGGGGAAACGTCATCGCAGCGTGCAGGAGGCGCGTGAAGACGTTCTGCCGGCGTCCCGGGAGTATGTGAGTATGTATGTATGTCTGTATGTTTGTATGTATGTCTGTATGTTTGTTTGTATGTAGTCTGTGTGTATGTATGCCGGATCCGGAATGACCCCCCATTGGAAATCAATGGAGGACAGATCCGGATTACTGGTGTGTCCACACCAAACGGATCCGTCCCCATTGACTTCCATTGGGGGTCATTCCGGATCCGTCTTGGTGCGGATGCCTGGACCGGAGAGCAAACCGCAGCATGCTGCGGTTTGTTCTCCGGTCTGAAGACGGAACGGAATGCTTTCAGGAGCATTCCGTTGTCTTCAGTTCAGTTTTGTCCCCATTGACAATGAATGGGGACAAAACTGAAGCGTTTTTTTCCGGTATTGAGCCCCTTTGACGGAACTCAATACCGGAATTTAAAAACGCTAGTGTGAAAGTAGCCTAAAATAAAAGGATATACCTGCCTCCGTCTTTTGTAGCTATAATAGGTTATTTTTCTCTTGGATGGGTCATTTAGGGCCTTATTACACTGCCCGATGTTCGTCCATCTTTGCTCATTTGTACTGGTCTGATTACAGTGGCTGATACAAACTTAATGTGTAAGGAACGAATACTACTAGGGGTATGCGAATCAAAGAATCGAGAATCGATGCCTGAAGTTCGCCACCAAAGTTTAATGAGACTTCGGACTTAAAAAAGTTTGCCTCCATGCAGAGTATACATTTTAATGTTGTACTGCTTAAAAACTAAGTTGGGGGCAAATCGACCTCAGATTTTGGATCGGAAGCGTGATTCGCTCACTCCTAATTACTAACTGCAAAGAAAAAAGGGGGTCAGTCAGCACATCCAAGTGTGCAGGTGCACGCTGCCATGGCTAAACACACAAAGGAAAAAAATACAATGCAACAGCACTCTGCAAACCAAATAAAGTACAAAAATGCCATAATAATAGAAATATTCTGGTGCCAATGCTACGCCCATTTAGCAAATTTGAGACTCTTGGCAAATACATTCCATTCAAAACTATTTGGGCCCGTCTGCCAAACGTCAAGGCGATCTCTGTAAGACGGGAACCTAACACTAATTCCTACCTGTTATTTGCCAGGGCGGCCACCATAAAATTCAGGGAATGTATTTGCCAAGAGTCTCAAATTTGCTAAATGGGCGTAGCATTGGCACCAGAATATTTCTATTATTATGGCATTTTTGTACTTTATTTGGTTTGCAGAGTGCTGTACTGTACTACCACCAGGGGCGGATTGGCCATAAACTCTACAGAGAAATTTTCCTTGTGGGCCGATGCCCAGGGGGCCACTCAAGCCCTCCTTACAGCCGCCAGCTCGGTGCATAATGATCTGATTCTCTCCTACGCACCTGGCCAGCAGCTACAGGTGTCCTCCTGAATTCAACTGTATCGATGTCTGCAGGGCGGTATATTGCTCTGCATTATGGTATTGCTGGCCCAGCCTACCTATGTTGGCCCTGCCTAATTATTTTGCCTTGCCTTCTGTCAATTTGGACTCACCTGCAACGTGGGGCCACTTTTATGTTTTTTTCCAGGGCCACTTTTAGTTCCCAATCCGCCCCTATCACAGTCATTCCAGCCTCATTCTGTTCTATTCATTATTGGCAGCACATCCTTGATCACACATAAAGATATGCCATCGCTAATCAGGCATCTTTCATCCTGATGAAGGATGTCCATCGTATGACAAATGAGCATTTGCTAGGTCATTGGCAGATCGTCTATTGAGAACAAGAGTTCTCCATAATGGGGAGAGCATTGAGAAAATTGAAAAGAGAATTCCTGAAAATTAGCTTCAACATTGTGCAGTCTAATAAGGGCCCTAAATCTGGCCATACTGCACATTAAGCTTTTGTCAGCTGAACCCACCAAGAATGGCGGTTTGTGATCGAACTGACAAAAGTAACAGAGACTAAAAATACATCAATAAATTGATATAAATATATTGCATAGTTAATATATAAAGCGCATTACAAAGATAGTAGAAGAGAGTCAAACAGCAATATGTATGGACCAGAACATATGAATGGAGATCCCCATGACTGCACATACTATAATAGGCAGGCAGTAAATTATCAGGAACAGAAGAGCACCATTGATAAATACCCCTTGCACACAAAGAGCATATCCAGAGCAATCTCTTCCAGGCCATATGTCATCCTCACTGTCCATTGTGTCTCATGCACAATAAATAGACAAGCACCTATTTATTATCCCATGACTGAAACTGTCCTACAAACTACTACAGGACAATGAAAGTAAATGTTTCTCTCTGTTCCTAGATCCTAGAGACCCCCACACACAGCTCAGGATCTACAGTAACCCTGGCAGAGGGTCACATTAGCAGAACAATAAAGTAAAAATTAGTTCTGGCTATCTGTAGTGTTGGGTGTAATTAGCATGAGAACAAAAACTCAGAGGGGGGCTTCAATGGACCAAAGATACAAATAAGCATTCCAATTACTCTGGTATTACAAGGGTGGACAGTTGCATGTGTGAATCATTTTCAACACAAAGGCCAGGGCTTCAGGTATGAATTTCTAATGCTACAAGGGAAGTTCTTATCTCCTAATGCAGAGATATCAAACTTGTGACCCTCCAGCTGTTGTAAAACTACAACTTCCATCATGCCAGGAGAGCCTACAGCTATTGGGGCATGCTGGGAGTTGTAGTTTTACAACAGCTGGAGGGCCACGGGTTTGAGATCTCTGTCCTAATGTATAATATGTCACACACATAGACAGACATATTGATGCTTGTTGTGGTTGATATCTGTTGGCATAATCAAAGTTTCGTTACATTTTTCCTCTGATATTTATACCGCATCCCATTCCATAATGTACATGGAATGCATAGAAGGTAACTTTAGAGATTAATCTAAGCCGTGTAATAATGACCTTAGATGGTCCATACTCCATAAATGAATGGAAAAGCTGCCTTTTCCAGCTAGCCAGGTATATACATTGTAACACTGAATATTTGTAAAATGATGCTCATGTTGTTAGCACATCAAAGAACCCAGCTGGGCAATGCTATGGAGGACAGGAAGCCAGGACTCAGAGCAATTAACAACTTCTCCCCAATAAAACACTTTAAAGAGCCTCCCAGCAGCCTCCTTAAAGACACACAGATGCTTCTCTCTATCTTATTTAATAAAACCCTTTGATACAGTTTAGCCCTCCCCCTGATTTGGGACTCCTAGGAGACAACTCTTTCACGTGATGGAGCTTCTCAGCTCATGCTATAGAACATGTCCCTGATCGCTAGGCTTTCATGCTATGCCAGTGTCTGTGAAGGGGTTTCATGGGCTCCATGGGAATTTAGAATCAAGAGCAGAGAGAAATCATATCTTAAATATCCTGATGAAACAAGCAACCTGCTTAATAAAGACAGGTTATTCTTGTGTTTTATATAATCTACTAATTATGACATGTTTTATTGTATACACCGAAGGAGATTATGGTTATTTTAAATGAAATGTGTCACCAGAAACTTTATCTGCCAGTTAAACTCAGATACTAAAACATCTCCTTTTTTCTAATCTGTTCTGTTTTCTGATTGTAGATTTTTTTATTCTATTTCTTAAACATGGTTATGTTGGCGGCCATCTTGTCTGAGCTGTTTATACCAGTTAGAGGTATGCTTTACAGCAGACACAGTGGTCAGGAGGTGACCCCATTGACTTCTATGGGAGAGTTTTCTAGACATGCTCTGTGACCTATGCAGAGGTCATTGTACAAGGAAATAATACATAAGCTTTGACAATCACCTATTGTGAATGGTGGATCCTGTCTAATGATGATATCATTACAGGCAGGATTAGAATGACAGATAAGCAGATAACGGCAGTAAATTGATCTGTACAGACCAATAAGTGCTGAATATTATTAGGTTTATTGGCCAGTGAGAAAACTGCAGGACTTTTTTGTTTAAGGGGGTTGTCTCACTTGAGTAAATGGCATTTATCAAGTAGAAAAAGTTAATACACTTTCTAATGTATTGTTATTATCCATATTGCTTCCTTTGCTGGCCAGATTAATTTTTTACATCACATTATACACTGCTTCTTTCCATGGTTACAACCACCCTGCAATCCAGCAATGGTGGCCATGCTTGCACACTACAAAAAAAAAATGTGAGAGGCACACGGGGTGGTTGTAACTGTGCAAATGAGAAGTGTATAATGTGATAGAAAGATTATTCTAGTAAGCAAAGGAAGCAATATGGACAATCAGGGTACATTACTAAGTGTCTTGTTTTAACTTTCCCAACATAATAATGGTCATTTGTGAAGTGAGACAACTCCTTTAAAGATAGGTAGATGCAGTACGCCGGCTCCATATGCAGCTGTTTAATACCGCAGGCACCCGTCTGCAATGATGGGAAATGGCAATCACGGTGCACTACGTCATTTAAACCCTCAGATGCCCTGTTCAACAGCAATTGCAGCATCTGTGAGGTAAGGTAGAAGGATGTGGCTTCCCCTGTCTTCTGATCGAAGCCCCCACAGTGAAATAGCTCCAATTGGTTACCATGCCAGGGGCCTTATAAGGCTTCCCAGGGCTGTCATAGTAACTTCCCTGCTGAAGTGTGCATGAGGCACAGATCAGCAGGGAGTGTGTCAAAATTCCATTCACCCTAATAGTTCACTGTTAAGTGAATGGAATAAGGGATGAAAAAAATCCCATGTTCTAGCCCTCTAAGTAAAAAGTGAAAAAAGGTAGAAATGAAAAAAACCCATAAATATTAAACATTTAAATCACCTCCCTTTCCCAATTTTACATATACAAATATATAAACACATTAGGTATTGCCACTTCCAATGTCTGAATTATTAAAATAATTAAAAATGTTTCCTGCGTGGTGATGATCATAACAGAAAAAATCAAAAACACACAATTCGCCATTTTTAGTCACCTTGTGCCCCCCAAAAAAATTGAATAACAGTGATCAAAAAGGCATAAATACCACAAAAATGGTACCAATAAAAACTTCAGTTTGTTCTGCAAAATAAAAGCCCTCATACAGTTGTAGACCAAAATATAAAAAGTTATGGCTGTCAGAAAATGGCAATGCAAAGAAAATATAGATTTTTTTTTCCAAGGTTATTATTTTTTTAAAAGTAATAAAACAAAATAAAAACTATACAAGTTTGGTATTACCATAATCATATTGACCTGCAGAATAATGATGTCATGTAATTTGTAAGCTATGATGTAAAAACCCCAAAAACCTTTTTTCCCATTTACCGGTATAAGACATGGCAAATTAAATGGTGCCTTTACAAAATGCATCCTGTCCTCCAAAAAAATTCAGCCTTCATATAGCTATGTGAATGGAAAAATAAAAAAGTTATAGCCATTGGAATGTGGGAAGGAAAAATCAAAAATTCAAAAATAAAAATATGCCCAGTCTTTAAGGAGTTAAAGGCCCCTTTACAACTGTGCAGGCAATTATCGAGTATGAAACATTTCTTCACATTCATTTTTTGTTGAGAGCGGAGGTGAGAGCTACATTAACATACATAACATACAGCAATCATCTCTTCTGTATGGGGCTGAGAGATTGTTGCTGCAGCGATGCAGGACAATCTGCTGCCCGGAAATAATCATTTTGGTATTCACTATAATGACGCTTTCATCCAATGAACGAGCATTTGCTCATTCATCAAGTTATCTGCGGCACCTTTACACAAGGCATTTGTACGAAAGTTCATTCCCAAAAATTGGTCCTGAGTGCAGAGCCAGTATCATTCTATGGAGCGATTCACACATCTGTTTTTCTGTACAGTCTTATCAGTACTCACACTTTTTATTGTATTACTATGCAGCGTAATTCCTCAGATGTCTTACAATGGCCATCTGCTCCCCTTAGAGCTCATTGGCATCTAAAGAATATAAACTAGTATTTTTAGCATGGAGAAAAATAGTGATGACAATATAGATAAAAATATTGGAGGCAAAATCATCCATATTTGTGTCAGATATACCCTGTATATCAATACACAAGTATGAATGAAGCCTCCACGACAGATTGTGCCCTGGTGCGGCTGCAGCCAGTGCTACGTTCCAAGTACTACTCACATGGAAAATCTCATCACCACTCCTCCAGGGAAATGCCACACTAATGCAAGAGATTGTGCAACCTGGGAATGGTTCCTTTTTTGAAAATCTTGTTTGTTACTATTTCATTTCTAGAGATGAGCGAGCATACTCGTCCGAGCTTGGTGCTCGTTCGAGTATTAGGGTACTCGTAAGTGCTCGCTGCTCGGACGAGTATCTCGCCATGCTCGACGAAATGGCAACTTCCGCATTGTGCTTTTTTGGCACCTATAAACACAGCCAATCACAAGCCAGGAGACTCTGCGGTACACCCAGCATCACGTGGGGCCCTTACATGTCGATAGCAGGGGTTGGCTGGCCTGATCAGGTAACCCTGGAATATACTAGTGACTGGCCGCGGTGCTCGGCTCAGATGCTGTCTGGATGTCGTTAGGGATAAAGCTGCTGCCTTTCAGGGAGAGTGTTAGGGCCTGCATTTAGTTCTCTGTTAAGCAGGAATCACCCACAAAGAACCCAACAGCCCTTCTAAGCCTTGGCTGGCTGGCTGGCTGGCACTAGTAGTGCAACTATCGCCATATATAACCCCCCTTTTTTATGTTATATCTTAGTGATACAAATCCATTGCACACAGCAGTGTGGAACCATTCTGTGTGTCACAGTTCAGTACACTCACTACTTTCTGTCCAGGTGACACTTTCTGTACGTCACAGAATAGAACCAAGCCATTTGCTACCTGTCAAGTATACAGCTTGATCCTAAAAATCCCTGTGCGACATTTGTCTGGGTCGCAGTCTAAATATCCACCGTCAGTAGGGTGTCAGTCAGCTCTACCATAGTTTCTGCACGTCACGTTCCAAAAAAAACAAAACAAAACAAAAAATATAAAAAAAAATTTGTTTTTTTGTTGTTTTAGCTCAGTGATACAAATCCATTTCACACAGCTGCGTGTAACCTTTCTGTGTGTCACAGTTCAGCACACTCGCTCCAATCCGTATATTCTGTCCAGGTGACACTTTCTGTACGTCACAGAATACAACCAAGTCATTTGCTATCTGTCACGTATATAGATTGATCCTAAAAATCTCTGTGCGACATTTGTCTGGGTCGCAGTCTAAATAGCCACCGTCAGTAGGGTGTCATTCAGCTCTACCATAGTTTCTGCACGTCACGTTCCAAAAAAAACAAAAATCCAAAACAAAATATACAAAAAAATGAGTTTTTTTGTTGTTTTAGCTCAGTGATACAAATCCATTTCACACAGCTGCGTGTAACCTTTCTGTGTGTCACAGTTCAGCACACTTGTTCCAATCCATATATTCTGTCCAGGTGACACTTTCTGTACGTCACAGAATACAACCAAGTCATTTGCTACCTGTCACGTATATAGATTGATCCTAAAAATCTCTGTGCGACATTTGTCTGGGTCGCAGTCTAAATAGCCACCGTCAGTAGGGTGTCAGTCAGCTCTACCATAGTTTCTGCACGTCACGTTCCAAACAAAACAAAACAAAAAAAATATAAAAAAATATTTTAAAAAAATTAGTTTTTTGTTGTTTTAGCTCAGTGATACAAATCCATTTCACACAGCTGCGTGTAACCTTTCTGTGTGTCACAGTTCAGCACACTCGCTCCAATCCGTATATTCTGTCCAGGTGACACTTTCTGTACGTCACAGAATACAACCAAGTCATTTGCTACCTGTCACGTATATAGATTGATCATAAAAATCTCTGTGCG
Source organism: Rhinella marina (assembly GCA_900303285.1). Classification (NCBI taxonomy): domain Eukaryota; kingdom Metazoa; phylum Chordata; class Amphibia; order Anura; family Bufonidae; genus Rhinella; species Rhinella marina. Next base: position 360,529 of record ONZH01002022.1, read on the forward strand.
ACATTTGTCTGGGTCGCAGTCTAAATAGCCACCGTCAGTAGGGTGTCAGTCAGCTCTACCATAGTTTCTGCACGTCACGTTCCAAAAAAAACAAAACAAAACAAAAAATATAAAAAAAATTTGTTTTTTTGTTGTTTTAGCTCAGTGATACAAATCCATTTCACACAGCTGCGTGTAACCTTTCTGTGTGTCACAGTTCAGCACACTCGCTCCAATCCGTATATTCTGTCCAGGTGACACTTTCTGTACGTCACAGAATACAACCAAGTCATTTGCTATCTGTCACGTATATAGATTGATCCTAAAAATCTCTGTGCGACATTTGTCTGGGTCGCAGTCTAAATAGCCACCGTCAGTAGGGTGTCATTCAGCTCTACCATAGTTTCTGCACGTCACGTTCCAAAAAAAACAAAAATCCAAAACAAAATATACAAAAAAATGAGTTTTTTTGTTGTTTTAGCTCAGTGATACAAATCCATTTCACACAGCTGCGTGTAACCTTTCTGTGTGTCACAGTTCAGCACACTTGTTCCAATCCATATATTCTGTCCAGGTGACACTTTCTGTACGTCACAGAATACAACCAAGTCATTTGCTACCTGTCACGTATATAGATTGATCCTAAAAATCTCTGTGCGACATTTGTCTGGGTCGCAGTCTAAATAGCCACCGTCAGTAGGGTGTCAGTCAGCTCTACCATAGTTTCTGCACGTCACGTTCCAAACAAAACAAAACAAAAAAAATATAAAAAAATATTTTAAAAAAATTAGTTTTTTTGTTGTTTTAGCTCAGTGATACAAATCCATTTCACACAGCTGCGTGTAACCTTTCTGTGTGTCACAGTTCAGCACACTCGCTCCAATCCGTATATTCTGTCCAGGTGACACTTTCTGTACGTCACAGAATACAACCAAGTCATTTGCTACCTGTCACGTATATAGATTGATCATAAAAATCTCTGTGCGACATTTGTCTGGGTCGCAGTCTAAATAGCCACCGTCAGTAGGGTGTCAGTCAGCTCTACCATAGTTTCTGCACGTCACGTTCCAAACAAAACAAAACAAAAAAATATAAAAAAAATTTAAAAAAAATTAGTTTTTTTGTTGTTTTAGCTCAGTGATACAAATCCATTTCACACAGCTGCGTGTAACCTTTCTGTGTGTCACAGTTCAGCACACTCGCTCCAATCCGTATATTCTGTCCAGGTGACACTTTCTGTACGTCACAGAATACAACCAAGTCATTTGCTACCTGTCACGTATACAAATTGATCATAAAAATCTCTGTGCGACATTTGTCTGGGTCGCAGTCTAAATAGCCACCGTCAGTAGGGTGTCAGTCAGCTCTACCATAGTTTCTGCACGTCACATTCCAAACAAAACAAAACAAAAAAATATTTAAAAAAATATATAAAAAAAAAATTAGTTTTTTTGTTGTTTTAGCTCAGTGATACAAATCCATTTCACACAGCTGCGTGTAACCTTTCTGTGTGTCACAGTTCAGCACACTCGCTCAAATCCGTATATTCTGTCCAGGTGACACTTTCTGTACGTCACAGAATACAACCAAGTCATTTGCTACCTGTCACGTATATAGATTGATCCTAAAAATCTCTGTGCGACATTTGTCTGGATCGCAGTCTAAATAGCCACCGTCAGTAGGGTGTCAGTCAGCTCTACCATAGTTTCTGCACGTCACGTTCCAAAAAAAACAAAACAAAAAGTAAAAATAAAAAAAATTAAAAAAAATTAGTTTTTTTGTTGTTTTAGCTCAGTGATACAAATCCATTTCACACAGCTGCGTGTAACCTTTCTGTGTGTCACAGTTCAGCACACTCGCTCAAATCCGTATATTCTGTCCAGGTGACACTTTCTGTACGTCACAGAATACAACCAAGTCATTTGCTACCTGTCACGTATATAGATTGATCCTAAAAATCTCTGTGCGACATTTGTCTGGATCGCAGTCTAAATAGCCACCGTCAGTAGGGTGTCAGTCAGCTCTACCATAGTTTCTGCACGTCACGTTCCAAAAAAAACAAAACAAAAAGTAAAAATAAAAAAAATTAAAAAAAATTAGTTTTTTTGTTGTTTTAGCTCAGTGATACAAATCCATTTCACACAGCTGCGTGTAACCTTTCTGTGTGTCACAGTTCAGCACACTCGCTCCAATCCATATATTCTGTCCAGGTGACACTTTCTATACGTCACAGAATACAACCAAGTCATTTGTTACCTGTCACGTATATAGATTGATCCTAAAAATCTCTGTGCGACATTTGTCTGGGTCGCAGTCTAAATAGCCACCGTCAGTAGGTTGTCAGTCAGCTCTACGATAGTTTCTGCACGTCACGTTCCAAAAAAAAAATAAAAAAATATAAAAAAAGAAATATAAAAAAAAAATAGTTTTTTTGTTGTTTTAGCTCAGTGATACAAATCCATTTCACACAGCTGCGTGTAACCTTTCTGTGTGTCACAGTTCAGCACACTCACTCCAATCCATATATTCTGTCCAGGTTACACTTTCTGTACGTCACTTAATTAAACCAGACTAAACAAGTTTGTGGGTTTCAGTACACCAGGCCCGTTTATTTATTTTTTTTATATCATACACTTATATACAGAAAATGTTGAACCCCAGGGCTAAGGGTCAAGGATGAGGGTGTGGGCATTCAATTACTCCAGGGGGCAGAGGCCGTGGTCCTGGGCAGGGTGAGACAGTACCTGCTGATGAGGGAGCTGTGGAACGCCGCAGAGCTACACTCCCTAGCTTCATGTCTCAACTTACAGGGACACTTGGTAGAGGACTGTTGAAACCACAACAGTGCGAACAGCTGATCTTGTGGATTGCGGACAATGCTTCAAGTAATTTGTCCACCAGTCAGTCTTCCACGCAGTCCACCCATGTTACGAAAGGGAGCACTCCTCTGGCTCCTCCACCTCAACCTCCTATCCCCCAGTCTGCCCCCTCCCAGGAAAATTTGGAATGCGATCCGGCATACTCTTAGGAACTGTTTTCTGGACCCTTCCCAGAGTCACAAACCACTTCTCAGGTTGCTGCTGACCTCGTTCCCGATGCTCAAGTTTTCCAACTGTCGTAGTCTGTGGGTGATGATGATGATGATGATGATGATGACAATGTTGAGTTAGTGGAAGAAGTTTGTAAAGAGGTGTCGGACGATGAGGAGACACGGTTGTCAGACAGTGGTTAAGTTGTTGTAAGGGGAGGAATTCCGAGGGGGGAGCAGACTGAGGAATCAAAGGATGACGAGGTGACTGACCCAAGCTGGGTTGATATGCCGACTGAAGACAGTGCTTCTGAGGCGGAGGCGAGTGCTGCACCAGAACAGGTTGTAAGAGGCAGTGGTGTGGCCAGAGGGAGAAGCAGGGCCAGAGCTGGTGCATCAGCAGCAACTGTTTCACGTAGTGAAGCTCCCGTGGCAAGGCCTAGATGCTCGCAAGTCTGGAGGCTCTTTAAAGAAAGTGAGGATGACCGACGGACTGTGGTGTGCAACCTGTGCCACACCAGGATCAGCAGGGGTGCCACCACTACTAGCCTAACCACCACCATGCGCAGGCATATGAGTGCTAAACACCCCACTCAATGGAACCAAGGCCGTTCACCACCTCCTGCGGGTCACACCACTGCTCCTTCCCCTGTGTCACTCGCTGCCTCTGCTAGTCAACCCCCTGCGTCACTCACTGTCTCTGCTAGTCAACCCCCTGCCCAGGACCCCGGCACGAGCGCCTCCCACCGGAAAACCACACCTTCGCCTCCACGATCCTCCACAGTGTCCACCAACGTGTCCCAGCGCAGCGTTCAGCTGTCTTTACAGCAGACGCTGGAGCGCAAGAGGAAATACAGTTCCACCCACCCACATGCCCAAGCCCTCAACGTCCACATCTCCAAATTGCTTAGCCTGGAGATGCTGCCCTATAGGCTGGTAGAGACCGAGGCCTTTTGCAATCTCATGGCGGTGGCTGCCCCTCGGTATTCTGTCCCCAGCCGCCACTATTTTTCCCGATGTGCCGTCCCAGCCCTACACCAGCACGTGTCACAGAACATCATCCGTGCCCTGACCAACGCTGTTTCTGAGAAGGTCCACCTAACCACGGACACGTGGACAAGTGCTGCCGGGCAGGGACACTATATCTCACTGACGGCACATTGGGTTAACTTGGTGGAGGCTGGGACCGAGACTGACCCTGGGGCCGCTCATGTACTGCCCACACCGAGGATTGTGGGGCCTACCTTGGTCACGGTGTCTCATACGTACTATGCCTCCTCTGACCCCTCCTCCTCCAACAACAACATTTACACCTCTTGTGCTGACATTTCCGTATAATCATCTGATTTTGTCCTGAGATAAATTTTGATATACTCGTTTGTTTGTTGGATTTTAGGGAAGGGCAAGACGGAGATAAAAGGTTCTTCAGTGTAGGGGCTCTACGAAAAGTAATACCCGGGTGTTGTGGGACACTTTTTCCCAAAATAGGATCTTTCAGTAGGATGTGCCAATTTTTTTGTAAAATATTTTTTATTTTCTGATGTTTTGCATTGTACTGTGTAATTAAGTTAAATCGATGGCGATTCTCCTTGAGGTTGTCTAAAGGTGATATGTTTTTTTTCTCCTTCAAACTCTCACTTTGGCTCATTTTTTTAACTCTTTTTTCAGATTCTTTTAACAGGCCCATAGGATAACCCTTTTCTTTGAACCTATCCACTAATGTTTTAAGTTGTGTTTTTAGTGTTTTATTGGTGGAGCAATTACGTCTTATCCTGTTCATCTGACTGAATGGTATATTTGTCTTCCATTTTTTGAAATGACAACTATTGAAATCTAAAAAACTGTTTGCGTCAACGTTTTTAAAAAATGTTTTGGTTATGATCCTATTTTCTTTATTGCACATGGCAGACTTCATGTTAGGCTGCCTATCCCGTGACCCTCACGTTAGAAGAATTTTTTCAAACACCGATTACTGGGTGTTCACTCTCCTGGACCCACGGTACAAGCAGAACCTTTTCACTCTCATCCCTGCAGAGGAAAGGAGTATGAGAGTGAATAGATATCAACAGGCCCTGGTGCACAAGCTGAAACAATTCTTCCCATCTGACGCCGCTAGTGGCAGAGGGCATGGTTCTGTGGGCCAAGTAGCGGGGGAGAGGAGGCGAGCAGGCAGCTTGTCCAGCACTGGCAGGGGAACGCTCTCCAAGGCCTTTGCCAGTTTTATGTCACCCCAGCAAGACACTGTCACCTGTCCACAGTCTAGGCAGAGTAGGGGGGAGCTGTACAGAAAGATGGTGAGGGAGTACCTAGCTGACCATACCAACGTCCGTAGCGATCACTCTGCTCCATACAACTACTGGGTTTCAAAGCTGGACACGTGGCCTGAACTGGCGCTGTACGCCTTGGAGGTGCTGGCCTGCTCTGCCGCTAGCGTGCTGTCAGAGCGGGTATTCAGTGCAGCTGGTGGCGTCATCACCGATAAGCGTACACGCCTGTCAACTGACAGCGCTGACAGGCTGACGCTTATTAAAATGAACAAAGCCTGGATTTCACCGGAATTCAAATCTCCTCCGGGGTAAAGCAGCTAAAGATTTAAATAACTTATGTATCCGATTCCTCTTCTCTACTCCTCCTCCTCCTCCTCCATATCGTCTTTGCCTAACGCTGACCAAAAAAACGCCAGTTTTCAGAGGTCCAACTGGCACTCTTTTACCACAATTTTTCAGGAGGGCCACCTACAGGCCCTCTCTCCAAACAATTTTTCCGGAGGTCCACCTACAGGCCCTCTGTCCAAACAATTTTTCTGGAGGTCCACCTACAGGCCCTCTGTCCAAACAATTTTTCAGGAGGTCCACCTACAGGCCCTCTCTCCAAACAATTTTTCCGCAGGTCCACCTACAGGCCCTCTCTCCAAACAATTTTTCCAGAGGTCCACCTACAGGCCCTCTCTCCAAACAATTTTTCCGGAGGTCCACCTACAGGCCCTCTCTCCAAACAATTTTTCCGCAGGTCCACCTACAGGCCCTCTCTCTAAACAATTTTTCCGGAGGTCCACCTACAGGCCCTCTCTCCAATTCCAGTTTCCAGTTTTATTTGCGCAAACTTTGTAAATTTTTATTTTTGGGATAGGTTTGAAAAATAATATTACCTGCGTATCTATATTGCCCAACATTGGATACGGTAGCAAGTAGAAGACCAAACACATGCTGCCCACAGGGTTCCACAAATTCCTGGTCCACAATGTCAAGGGGCTCGAGGTTCTGTTGATGAGCAATAAGTCCTTCTGTGCTGAAATCGCCCACAACGTCTCCATCTAAGAACCTAAAGACCATTGTGGAGAGAGCGGCACAGCTCGCCATCAAAGTGACGAACCCCAACGCCAGACTGCGCAGCGAAGAGAACGAATAAATATCTCTGTGGTTATTTTTGCTAAATAAAAGTTAAATAAACACAAAAAAAATTGATCTGTTCCTGTGCCTGATCCACCCAAGTTGAATCTGTCCCATCATGAGAAAGTCCCCCCAAGGAGTCCCCACTGTAACTCGCTTCCCATACAACTACCTCACCCCCCGACACCTGTGTCTCGCCATTGTCCACCACCTCCTCAGACAACACTGGTAAATCCACACTGTCAGCACACGGAAACAGCAAAAGGTCTTGCGAACTGGGGCAGAGAATGTTGTGGGCTAGCACATCAGAGAAGGGGTGACTATGGGGTTCCAGGGAGTACGTGACCACATGCAATATCCATTTACAAGTCATGCCACAATTGATCGAGCTCATAATTGACAATTGTACCAGTTGATGCTAAATTTTTAAGTTGGGGTCCTGCGTCGTCATTCTAACTACATCCGGCTGTTGTCACCACCACACACTCTATCCCAGGGGGCACTCCTCTGGCTCTTCCAGCTCAACCTTCTTCCCCCCAGCCTGCCCCCCCACCTACAGGCCCTCTCTCCAAACAATTTACGTCTTTGTCCTATCTTTCTCTCTCTCCAAACCATTTTTCCGGATAGCTGCCATATACGGTATTAAACTGAGTAGTATACATGGAAGACATACCACACTTGATCAATCTTATAATTTACGACTGTACCGGTTGATGCTAAATTTTTAAGTTGGGGTCCTGCGCCGTCATTCCACCATTTCCGTGGTGTTTCCATCATTTTCTGAGGTTTCCAGGTTTTCACCCAGCCTTCCCTAGGCAGAGCCTTGGTCCCCTGCAAAAATGCTCGAGTCTCCCATTGACTTCAATGGGGTTCGTTATTCGGAATGAGCACCCGAGCAACGGGAAAAGTTCGAATCGAATAACGAGCACCCGAGCATTTTAGTGCTCGCTCATCTCTATTCATTTCTTTTACTGCATGAAAAATTGCAACAGACACAACTACATCACATGAACGAACTCTTCTAGTATAACTCGGATCTGCTGCATCTGCATGTGATGTGATCTTTTCTGGCATAGGTTTCCTCTTCTATGTCGCATGCAGCAGGCAAAACATTGTAATGAATTCCAGTTCTCATGGTAAGATATATATATATATATATATATATATATATATATATATATATATCCAGCAGGGATCAGCAAAAACGCTTCCGTTAGGATAATACAACCAGCTGCTTCTGTTATGAACGGATCCAGTTATATTATCTCTAAAATGACCAAGATGTATCCAGCACTAAAACCATTGTAAGTCAATGGATGCTGGATCCGTTTTCTTTTGTGTCCGATAAAACAGATCTGGCACCGTTGACTTAGGCTACTTTCACACTAGCGTTATGGAATTCCGGTATTGAGCTCCATCATAGGGGCTCAATACCGGAATAAAACGCTTCAGTTTTGTCCCCATTCATTGTCGATGGGGACAAAACTGAACCGAAGACAACGGAATGCTCCTTAAAGCATTCCGTTCCGTCTCCAGACCGGAGAGCAGACCACAACATACTGCGGGTTGCTCTCCTAAACGGATCCGGAATGACCCCCAATGCAAGTCAATGGGGACGGATCCGTTTGGTGTGGACACACTTGTAAACGGATCCGTCCTCCATTGACTTTTAATAGAGGTTATTCTGGATCCGTTTAAAAGATGCTAAAGATAATACAACCGGATCCGGAATTACGGATCCACAAGGTTGTATTATTCAGTACGGATCCGGCGGGTCCCTTCACCCGCCGGATCCGTACTAAGGCTAGTGTGAAAGTAGCCTTACATTGTTTTTCATCCCAGATCTGTCTTGATCAGAATCCCATGACACACTCAAAAACGCTGCTTGCAGTGGTCTTGTGTCTGGCATGGGAATGCAGCCAAACGGAACGGAATGCATTTCTGGTGACTTTGTTCCATTCAGTTTTGGCCCCATGGACAATGAATGGGGACAAAACTGAAGCAGTTTCCTCTGGTTTCCTCTTGAGATCCTATGCAGATGTGAAAGTAGCCTTACATGATGGAGAAACAGGTCAACATTTACCGAAAGATACTTCAAAGCAACATTTGTGATGTGCTTAGTGTCTATTATTGTAGTAGCCAGGCCAAACTGATCCCATATTTAAGGGACACAATCTGGTACCCTATTTCGGTTAAAATGTCAAGATTTTTATAATGCATTTAAAGGGCTGCCATCACAAGGCTGTTATAACATGTTTACCACAGTAGCTGCTGTCAGATATGCTGTCAGCTGTGAAGTACAAAAGACATAGCATAGAAAATATGATAGAAGCCTTCCAGAAATTGCTGCAGAACAGCAGTGAACATACCATACAGAATGTGCAACCTACTCATCTACATAGGGTACACACTGCTACCTTAAAAGAAGCTTCTTATATTTCCTAGATCCCAATTACTGGTGGTTTGATAGAAATTCATAAGTGGATGCTCCATGATGAACTATCAGAGATCAGGAGACTCGTTTACTATTGCATACCCATAGTGTGATAGTGGCACCACCATGCTTTCCAGTACGGATGCTGTGGTTGTGATGGTGTGTGGTATTCCAGTTTTCACCAAACATAATGGTTTTAGCTTTTTTTTTTTTTTTCGGACTGTCCCCTAAGCTTACCTCGTCATAGTGTCTTTTTTTCAGAGGGAGAGTCCCCGTTTTTTGACCCAGCTCCCTATGTACCTCTTTGCTCCTTGTTGCTTGTTTTTTTTTGGAAAATGAAATATATTTGAATTTATAAATTTGCCACATTGCTCCAGAAACTATTGGTCTGATTCCTTACTGAATATTAGACCCCATCATGTATATTATTCCCTTTTGACGTATTTTGGATTCTAAGATATCTCATCTATTCAGATTTGAGTTTTGTGCTAATATTTAAATTCACATCTGTTCAAGTGCATAGATATGCAAGAGATGGTTCCTTTACACAATGAACAATCCAGGAGGCATGAAAAGGATTGTTTCAAGGATTATTCTTCTTTGCCATCTCAGCCAAAGAAGTCACTGATGTTCTGGCATATCACGACCACTGCTTTTGTTCCTTAATTATTGTGCTACAAGGCACGATATTAGGTTTGCTATGCTTTCATTGATCACTTTGTTTTATCTCTTGTTAACAATACTGATTGATTATAGATTAACTAAATATTGTGCAAATCAAAGTAACGCACATGCTCTTTTCTGCTCAATGTACTGTTCAAATAGCACCTCACTGACTATTGTATTGGTTTGTACTGTAAAACCTAATGAAAATTTGAAAGAAAAAGTTACTGATGTCTACTTGTTATTTTTCTTGTGGTAGCCTCTCTATTTTGTGTCACCCCTTCATGGTCTCTCTTTGGTTATTTTCAGTACCTTTACCCTACATAGTATATTAATGGAGTTGTTTCATGAAGACAACCTGTATCCTTAAGGTCCTTTTACACGGGCCGATTATCGGCCGAAAAATCGTTCCTAGGAACGCTAGTGCCGATAATCGGCCCGTGTAAAAGTGGCCCTAATCAGCCGACGAACGAGCAAAACGCTCGTTCGTCAGCTGATTGGATCTTTTGTAGAAACCAAAAGATCCAATCTGTCGGGCGCACATCGCCCTGTGTAAACAGGCGATGTGCGCCTGACAGTATGGAGCTTCCGGGCCGCACGAGCGATACAGCGATCACTCGTGCGGCCCGGCGCTCGATTCGTCGGGCCGTGTAAAGGCTCCCTGCCCGAGCGCCGATATCGCTGATCGGCGCTCGGGCAGGGAGAATAATCGGCCCGTCTAAAAGGGCCTTTATGGTCTGTTTAGACACACAGACGTCATGGAGGGGTTTACCCTTATTCAGACTGCCCGTAAATGAGATAGAACAGAGAGCCACTTTATGATAGCAGCTTCTGCTCTCACGGACTCAAGCCATCCCTGTATTACATTAACAGCCAGTCATCTGAAAGGTCGCAATGTTATACTATATATCTCCTGGAGAGGTCGCTGAAAAGCAGTATACAAATATGTATACAGCATACTATGGACTCTAAATAACTAAGCTGTGCATATCCACACATTACAAAATGTGCAATATGAACACTGTGAACTAGAATTGTATCATAAAAAAAATGAGTGAAACGTTTCAAGGGGTCTGACTGAATGATGCCAACATCAGCAAATTACAACATAGAATGAAGCAGCAGTCCCGAATCTTTAGTGAAGCATGGTTTATTTACCCATGGAAGACATAATGTTCAGTCCCTCAAACCTCAAAAATGGTTCTAATGAGGGGCTGAAATGTGACAGTCTTCTGTGGGTGAAAAGGTTAGTGTACAGCCACATGGCGTGGTCTTGACCCTTTCGGGTTGCAACCAACTGACGTCAAGAATGGCATGTTGAATTACACCAGTGCTGCCTTTTATTTAACTTATAAAGACTGCACTGTATAGCTGGTATTCATTGTTATTGGTCTCGCGGTATTGAAGGTGCCATCAACAATGAAGACTGGCGGTCTTCATTAGTTAAATAAAAGTCAGCTATGGCCTAACTGACCACGTGGTTCTCGACCGCAGCTGGCAGAGACCCCATATGGCCGTAGCCACAAGGCAGGTTTACACTGCATGATGTTACAGCCGATTGTCAGGAAGGAAGTGTTCTTTCCCGACAGTCGGCTGCTCGTTCAGTGAATTTACATGCAGCGATAACCTCCACAGTATAAGGATGAGGGATCTCAATAGCTGTTTAGACAGCAGGATCTACTGCCCAGAAACGATGATTGGTGTGCCTGCACGAACGACAGGATCACCTGATGAAAAAGCATTTTGCTCATTCATCTGGTAATCGGTAGCACATTTAGATGGGCAGATTATCCTTAATGAGCTTTCGCAGGAACGGTCGTTCCCGATAATCTGCCCGAAAATTTTATAAATTTGGGAGTGCTGCTTCCTTCCACTTTGCATTTAGCAGATGCTTCTGTCTACTTTGTACTTTACACAATATACACATATGCGCACGTATTGTTGACTTCCACTTACTCCTCCACAGTAATACAATGCTCTTGTTGACTTCTGATCAATGTGTTTAGTTTTGCTCATGTTCCCAGCATTGTATTGTAATGGACACCTCTGTCTGTGTAGTGCACATTGTCAGCACTAAAACGCTATGCATACAATATGACTAGTAAATCAAGAATGTTTCATTGAAAGCAACCAGATTTCAGCCTTTTACATGTGGCATTTATCAGCTCCCGAATGTGTAAGAGGCGCAACGGTAATGTAAATGAATGCCGCGCAAATGATCCCATCGGTCAAGGAACCTTTTGTTCGTTCATTTATCTACCTGTGTAATGCGCTTTTAGGATCCATTTACACATCCACAATTCTTTTGTGGTCTGAAAAACAAATACACCAGCCATGTGCGGTCCGCAAAATTCAGAACTGTGATAGAAATGCTATTCTTGTCTGTGGCTGTGGATAAGAATAGGGCATGCTCTATCTTAAAATTAATGGGTCCGCAACTGTTCCGCAAAATTACGGAACGGATGCGGACCCATTCATGTGGATGTGTGAATGGACCCTAAACAAGTAGTGATTGACATGCTATATTATCAATCAGTGCTTATTACATAGGCAGAAATCTCCCCGTGTAAAAGGAGCCTTTGTTCAAGTTTGCATGGTCCCCTGCCGTTATGTTTCCTGCTGCAACAATGATATCACGATAAAAGGACATGTGACTGATGCAGCCAGTGATTGACTGAGCTGTGCTAAAGATGCTTTTTTTTCCATGGACAACCCCTATAATAATAATAATCTTTATTTATATAGCGCCACCATATTCCACAGCACTTTACAATTCAGAGGGTGTGAGGGCCCTGCTCGCAAGAGCTTACAATCTATGAGTATAAGTCAGATACAGCAATTTTTTTCTAGCCCTCAGAATGGAAAGATTCAAACTGACCAAATTTCGAGTGTCATTATGAATGGTTCATGTCCAGCATGTGATCTGTGGATGGGTTTTACTTAGAATTACCTACAGCAGAGCATGCAGAATAGTTGATGAATCTGCCCCCACTTGCCCCGAGTGAATAGCTGTCAGCTGAACAATCGTTCTGTCTCTCCCGACTCCCTCCCAACTCCTCCATACACATTCAATTTGATTCCAATGAGCATGAATGTCTTCTGTGGGGAGAGAGACACTTTCCTGGAGAAAAAAGGATCAGGTGAAAAAAATCAACTTGCCCAAATCTTCTCCTCTATGGCATCATCTGTCGTGGGAGAGTCAAGAGTTCCCCATACACTTTAGATTGCCAGCCAAACCTGCCATTCTCAGCAATACACTTTCTCCCTCTAGCACAGGGATCAGAAACCTCCGGCACTCCAGCCGTTGTGAAACTACAACTCCCGGCATGCTCCGTTCACTTCTGTGGGAGTTCATAGAACAGCCAAGCCAGTATGCATGATGGCAGATGTAGTTTCACAACACCTGGAGTGCCGGAGGTTGTTGACCCCTGCTCTAGCAGATTTTTAACACTAAACAGGGACAGATCCTTCTAGAAACCAAGGGGGACATATTATTTATACGCTGGTCTTAATCCCTCTGCATTGCCAGTGGATGCGCCTAAATTATGTAGAGATGCAGGCTTCTACATAACTTTGGCTCTTGCGGCCGCCGGCCGTGCGGCATGCTTTAAACTATGCCAGCTCCCCACCCAGATTATAGTGTTGAAAATAATGAATGAGACTGGCTGGCCCACCTGCCCTCTTCCCCACCCACGTCACTCCCCCCTTTTTCCCGCCACTTTGCAAAAGTGACATGAGCGGGGTAAAGTCACAAATTTTGTTGCTAAACACCATTACAACTAATTCTGCAACCTAACAAGGCCAAAAAGTGGCATAAAACAAATAATAAATGACCGTACAAGAGTTTTCTCTGACAGCACCCAAATTTCAACTGGGTAAAATGGGTATATTTGTAATGTTTTCATTATTTTAACTGGCAAGGGAGAAACTTTGCAGAAAGCAGGATTTTGACCAGCAAATAGAATGAAAGGTTTCTCCTCAAGTACATGAATGTATCTGAAATAACTGATGTCCTCTAATTCCCTGGTTTACATATTATAGTCTGGAAGGGGACTACTTTTCACGTGTGGCTTTAGATGAGTTATACAAGTCTGCAGGGTGTGAGTAAAGGAACACTGCCCCTCTATGCAGCCATGATCCCTGAGACTGGTAACCAGAGTGCAAAGTGATCAGAGTGCAACCAACCAGATTCCTCCTTTCATTTTGGACAGCTCAGTTGGAAAATGAAAGGTGGAATCTGATTGATGCTATGGGCAACTAAGCCAGTTCTCTTTTACACCAGTTTGATACATTACCCCAATAGTCTACTATTGGAAATAAAAGATAAAGGGGGAGATTTATCAAAACTGGTGTAAAGTAGAACTGGTTTAGTTGCCCATAGCAACCAATCAGATTCCACCTTTAGTTTTCCCAGCTCCTTTGGAAAATGAAAGGTAGAATCTGATTGGTTGCTATGGGCAGCTAAGCCAGTTCTACTTTACACCAGGTTTGATAAATCTCACCCCAAAGAATTATATCGGCTGAAGCAAAAAGTAACTGTTCCAAACTGCCGATGACAATAACTGAGCTGTAGACTTCCTGATTGACAATCTAGCTGTGGTGTGTGTTCTTCTGTCTTTGGCCAGTGCTTCATCCTTCTGTCAGGCCATATGTCCTCAATAAAATGCTCTATTCACTTGTTTGCAGTCAATAGGGCAACCAAGTTGTTTTCCTCTAAAAGTAATCAACTGTGTCAAAGTGTTCTATGTCAGTTGCCAAGTAAAGCAAATAATAAGAACTAAAAAAAATTGGGGTGGCTTAAACAAAAAAATTTAACAAAAAACACTCCCAATTCTGTCACCACAGAGCTCTTGTCCCCTTCTGCTGAACCAGAAGTGTGATGTGTTTCTCTACACCATCTGTCACTACATTCATGTTTATTGGGTTTTGTCTTCTTTATGTGCACAGCGTCCTGGAATGTACATGGCTTTAAAATAATAATAATAATCGTGTACAGAGCTTTATACACTCCTTCTCTATAGAGTCCAATCCAGATTTCTCCATACTATTAGCGGATCACTTGGCAGCTTTTGACAGCAGTATGTGATTTGGATTCCACAACTAAAGGCCGACGGCAGTTGCGCAGAATCTGCCTCTCATTTTGAATCCTCATTCCATTTTCCATGGGAGGCCCCACTGTCATTCATGCAGAGCTGGTTTACAGCCATGACTGTAAAGGACATGTCTTTTCCTGGTTTTGGCTTAGGGTCTTTTTACACTGGCCAAGGATTGGGACAATTATCAGTCAAAAATGTTCATATGAATACTGATAATTGTGATGTGTAAAGGTGTCGCCAATTATCTGACAAACATCTAAATCGGGATCCAACTGCAGTACCTCACCCTTGTGTAAGTATTGATCTGCTGTTGAAAAGCAATATAGGGATTGTTCAATGCCACACAGAGGAGATGCTAGCTGCATGTAAATTAAGCTCTAATGCAGCTTAAAGGAGTCTTCCAACTTTTTAAAGGATAGGTAATCAGTATCTGATCGGCTGGGTTCAGACACCTAGGAACGATGCCAATGAGCTGCTTGAGGAGACCATGGTGCTCTGGTCAGTGCGGCTGCCTCCTCACAGTTTACCGGCTGTGTTTGGTATCGCAGCTCAGCCCCATTTACTTAAATGGGACTGAGCTGCACCTAGACCATGTGACCAATGAACATGACATCACTTGACTAGTGTAAACTGCAAGAGACCACGCCGCTGTGGTCTTCTCATACAACTGGTTGTAGCATCCCACGTGTCAGAGCACCACCGATCAGATACTGATAACCTATCAGAAAACCCCTTTAATAATTGGCAAAGATTGGGAAAGAACAGTTAATTTCTGATCTATGCTCTGTTCAAAAGACCTAAGGGCACATACAAAATGAGAAATGATATCACAGTGGGATTGCCTGTTCCAATGACGGTGAACATTGAAGTGGAGGTAAAGGTGCAAATAATCAAAGAATCTTTGAAACTATGTTGAGTACTAAATTGTTCAAAAGCCAGCTTCAAAGTGAGTGCACAGTGTGGACAGGCAGGTGGAACACAAGCAGGATGCTTGACTGTATATAGAGTATAGAAGAGAGAGATTGTGATCCTGCTGTATAGTGAGACTGAGGCCACATCTGGAATACTGTGTCCAGTTCTGGAGACCCACCTTCAAAAAGATGAAAAAAATGGAACATGTGCAGAGACAGGCAACAAAAATGGTGAAGGGTCTGAAACATAATAAAGAGAGAGACTTAAAGAACTTAGGGGGTCATTTATGAAATTGGCTTTTGGTGTTTTGTGGCAAAAAAAGCCACAAGTCATGGCAACTTGCAACATTATTACAACATTTTATGATCCTCTCCACTTTTCACAGTGGTCTATGTTTAGTTGCTAAAAGTGAGAATAGACCTGGATTATGGTTTACTTACTATGTGAAACATTTGCAAAAGTCACAAAAAGTCACAACCCATGCCAGGCTACCCCCTGGTCTACTTTTACACCTAAAGGTCTAAACCAAATTACACTTTGGTTCAGTAACACAAAGCAAAGCCAGACTTAAAATTGACATAAAACAACCTTAAATGATAAATGATCCCCCCTTAGGCCTCTTTCACACGAACGATACAGATTGACTCCGGATGCGTTCAGGATGCATTCAGTGAAACTCGCACCATTTTGCAAGCAAGTTCCGTGAGTTTTGTCTGCGATTGTGCTCAGTTGTTCAGTTTTTTTCACGCAGATGCAATGCGTTTTGAGGCGTTTTTCACGAGCGTGATAAAAAACTGAAGCCCCATTCAATCTATGGGGCTAGGGCTGTGTGAATATAGAACATGTTGCGTTTTTCACGCAAAGTAGAACTGATGCATGTACACAGACACATTGAAATGAATGGGTCAGGATTCAGTGCGTGAGCTATGCTCACGCATTGCACCCGCGTGGAAAACTCGCTCTTGTGAAAGGGGCCCTAGGGTAAGTTCACATAACAATTTGGCTTTGCATTCTTCTGATCCGAAGAAGAGCGAGAAAAAAAAAACAGGAATGCACACGGAGTAACTTCCATTTTTTTTTTGCGGAACAGACACGGTAAAAAATAAGTTTGTTTGCATAAGCCCTTAAACTCTATAGCCTCGAGGAAAAAAAGGAAAGGGGGGGCATGATCGAAACCTTTGAAGGTATAAATAAGGGAATAAACTAAAAACTAAAAAGGAGGCAGATTCTAAAAGAAGTTGGGGCGAAGATCAAAACCAATGTCAGGAAATATTATTACACTGAAAGAGTAGTTGAGAGTGGATAGCACACGGAGCCAGGCACACATCCGTGTTTATTGCAGATCTGTGTGGCCATTCCACAGATTATAGAACGTGTCCTATTCTGGTCAATATCTATTGATAGGAGTGAGAAAAATACAGAATGCACACGGAAGGTATCTGTGTTTTGTGGATTTGTTGTTTTGGTGAACAAAATACGGACATGGCATTGCGAATAAAGCCTAAACTGAATGTCTTGTATGGGAGCAATGTACAAATATAATTGACACGATTATTTCTTGCATGGGATTATTATAGAAGCCGCACAAAATTCAATGACTATTAGATCTGCAATATTGGAAGGGTAGGTTCCTGCTAGAGCCAGATGTTTACCTGACACTTTCTATTGTCACCAGGATTAAGAAAAGACATGAACTCCTCTTATTAGCTGGCTGAATGATGCAGCTCTACTTTAACCCCTAGACTGCCAGGCACTAGACACAGGAAAGCTGACTTTTGTGCTGCAGTCTCCTGCCTTTCATGTTCCCGTCCTCTTACAATTCTTTCAATTAATTGTCACAAACCTGCTAGACCTTAAAAAAAAACATTAAATAGAGAAAAACACAAAATCCCTAACAAAACCAGCATATACATCCTGATCTGAGCAGAGCCAGCCTTCTGCATACATAACAGACACCCCCAGCAGGGGGTCTGCGCATAAACTAGACCCCACTTTGAAAATGGTTCAATCTATTTTAATGATTGGTTAGCTTCCTCACTTCAAAGACAATCCGAGCGCACACTCCTGATTGGCTGATAGACAGTCAAAAAAAAAAAAGTTTGCTCAGTGGAGGATCAAACAGTGGAGAGGAGTTAGGAGAGAGCTGGGAAGTATGATCATCTGCTCTCCTGCCCTGGGGATGATCTGATCCTGTGAAGCCTTCACCTACCAAGGACCAACCTCATGGCTTCGGTGGTTGTTCTACACAGGGAGAATACTTTACAGGCTTATTTACAGGTAGGTTCCTGCTTATATTTGACTCCTTAAGCTTTGCTGTATGCATCAATATTGTCAAGCAATATCTCATATGTTCAGAAGGTGTATGATATACTATAAGGTCCACTCTACATGTGCATAGAACTGGGGGTTATACATGATTAGGATGATGTTCTATATAAATCATATATATCATTATCACCCTCTGGAACTCCAGTTTCACAACAACTCTCAGCATGCTCCATTCACTTTTATGGAAGGTCCAGGAACAGCTGAGCAAGTGTGCATGCTGGAAGTTGTAGTGAATGTATATACAATTGAATGCGGTTGTGTTTTGCTTCTGCTTTACCTTCTACCTGGCATTGAGCAGAGTTCTCCATGGCAGGAAAAGTTTTCTAAACCAGGACAGCAGTGGCTTTCCTGATTCTCAGACCTTCTGCTGTGTTTTGAGGATAACCTGTTGGTACTAGTACGTTGAAGTGTTTGATATATTTCAGTCCTGTCTGATGCTGTAGAAAAGCTTTAAAAGAACTGTACATTCAACCCCTATTAAGTTGGAAACACGCATGTGCTTTCTGGTGAAATCTGGTGCTTTGAGGTGAAATTTTTGAGCCAGAAGGGGAAGAAATGGGAAGGAGATGTAGACATAATTTCTTTATTCTTCCCTTTTCCTTTTAAATCCACTTCTGGCTTTGGTTCAAAAGACTGCATCAAAAACTGCACCAAAACTGCATGTGTGATTCCAGGCTCAGGAGCACAATTATAGTAACTAGACATACAGCATGAGTTATTTATGAAATGTCAGAGCCTTGGCTTGTATATCAGGTGCCGCAAGGTGTCTTGAAACTGCAGTGCAGAGCCAGTTACAAAACCACTGTAACAATAGTAAACTGCCGTCTCATCTCATGAGGAACTAGATAGCAACAAGTCTGATCTGGTGGAAACCTCTCAAATAGTCCCTAAAGCTGTCCATGTCCGTATCAATTTTACCCCTTATATGACCTGTGTTGCAATAGTTTTGCCAATAATTGATGGTTAGGGTACAGCCACATGGGGCACAAATCCTGTTACGGATTTGGCGCAGATTTCACCTAAGGTATGATTTAAAATCCTCACCTAAGGTCAATTTCGGATGCAGTTTATGTGGATGAGAATTGTTTTAATTTCACCCACTTTGCTCCTAGTTCAAAACACTATGGATTTTATGCACAATTGTACTTTTATGCCATGTGTCGTACCCTTAAAGGGACTTACTTTACAATCAATTCATATCTGAATTGATGGAAAGAGTTTACCTGTGGAAAATCAATCTTGTAAATTTAAACTCGCACATGTTATTATTGCCAGTAATTACATTTAAAAGCAAATCACTAATCCATTATCATTACTTGTAAGTATATCATTAACTTTACATATCATTTTTATGCAAAATCTGCCTATTAAAAAAATTGTCCATTTTTGCCACTGGTGCACAGACAAGGGTCCGTTCATGTTTTTGACTTGGCGAACATGCATTGGATTGTAGACAGCTGTAAGTGTAGTGCGTGCTGATCCTAAGTAGATGTATCAAACCTGCATAGTTTTGTATTAACCCAGTAAAGCCCTTATTGTCTTTGTTTTTTATAGGACAGAACTCCAAACTCATCTCCAGACACTGGACCTATACCTACCCTGAACCTGCTTCCTTCAGCTTCAGTGATAGCACCCAGATCTAATCCCCTGGATTACCCACAATCCAACTCTATTGGACCTGCATCAACAATGTTTCAAATCTGGAGTAATGAGGTTCCTCCAAATACAGGAATGGGTTCTCATGCTGTGGCTTTTGGTGTACCTAAGATGCAGTATGCTGGTCATATGCAGGCAGTAGGAACTCATGAACTACCGTTGACTCCTCCAGCGGACCCGACTGTTTATTCATTTGATTTGTCTCCTGTAAAGGTGTTAGCTCCACAAGTACCACCCAACCCTACATACCATTTCCAAGACCCAAATGCTATGACACAAGACTTCTCCACTTTCATGCAAAACCCTGCCACACTGACCCAAAGACACATGCCCTCTGCCCATATGGATGATCAGACTTGGTGGAGCTTACAACAGACAAACCCAAATAACCTTCACTCATTCCACTTGACAAACTCCTTGGTAGTTGGACCCCAGCCTCAACTTGCAGCACTTCTTCAGAGCTCCTCTAAAACATTGCTAAGCAACACAAGACGCTGCAGGAGATGCAAGTGCCCAAACTGTCAAGCTTCTCCGAGCAATGAGGAACCAGGGAAAAAAAAGCTTCATATATGTCATCTTCCAGGTTGTGGCAAAGTATATGGTAAGACCTCTCATCTCAAAGCCCATCTACGTTGGCATGCTGGTGAGAGGCCCTTTGTATGTAACTGGGTCTTCTGTGGTAAAAGTTTCACCAGATCTGATGAGCTGCAGAGGCATCTTAGGACTCACACTGGGGAAAAGCGGTTTGGATGCCAAGAATGTGGAAAGAGATTTATGAGGAGTGACCACCTTTCCAAACATACAAAAACCCATCAAAACAAAAAGGGGAAGTGTGCCGATTCTCCTTTGGACAGTATTAAGAAGGAATGAATGGTTTTACAAGGGACAGAAAACCTGCAACTTTTATTTGTTAAGGTGTATTTGCTTCTTATTCACAATGGAAAGTTTATACGGTTGCAGAAGACTGGTATTACATTCAAATTCTTTGACCAAAGTGGCCTGCATATAAAGGGGACTCTGCCTGAAATAATCTGCATAAGAAAAGTATTAAAATACTTATTTATAAACTTGTAAAATACAAATGTACAGTGACTTTAAATGTCTATTTCTCACGTCTTTTATGGTGTCCTATGGTGTGGTCATGAATGTGTCCTTCTCACAGATGTGGAACACCATACTTCTTGAAAAGAACGCTTCTAACACCAAACAGGAGGACTCTTTCACCTGTTCAGACTCTGCTGACAACACACGACATTTAAAAATGATTTCCTGCATTTATTGCTGACATTTATGTCCAGGGGGATGCCCATTCTCTGTAGTAAATGTGCTTACTAAGCTTCTAAATAAGATGTTGCTGTGTTGTTAAGTGTCGTAATAAAAATGACATGTTCTTTTCACTTCTGATATTGTTTCTTGATTTGAGTAATCTAATCTTCTTACATTAATATTGTTTACGCACATTGATGGTCTACAGCTAAGGGCTAGTACTCATTAGGCCATAAGAAACCTCATGAAAACATACTTCAAAACACAACATCTACTATTTGTTTCTCATGAATTCCATATCAACCTATTAGGCTCCATTCACATGACAGTGAAAAACGGACATGTGACATTTTTTTTAATGGCTATCACATGTCTGTTTTAATGGTAGCCTATGGGGTTATTCAGACAGGAGTTTTTTTTAACGGCCAAGGTTTATTTCACATAAGAAAAAGAAGTGGGTCTGGGTTCCAACAGATGCAACAAGAAAACAATGAAGATCCATTCTGGTGTTTCATGACAAAAAATAGAAGGCGAAATGCAGATTTAGAGATGAGGGAGTCATTCGAAATTCGATGCCTAAAAATCTTTCGACAGATTCACTTCAGGTCTGAAAATGTATGTACGACACTTTCCTATGACTATTTTTTTCTTATCTCCCACTTTTTTTTTTATTAATTTCTCTCTCAGATCCAGTTCAGATTATTTTTTTCAGGACTCTAGTGGGAGCTAGTCTTTATGTTGCAGTAATATAAGAATAAAGTAGCATACTTAAGCCTCTTATAGGTTTAACATGCTGACTCATACTATACCTAATTTGAAAAATAGCTTTTACCAGAGTCGGACTGGGGTACCTAGGGCCCACCAGTAAAAATTATTTTGGGGGCCCACTGTACGGATACATTCAAATATAATAAATAATCTAACAAGTTTTTTATATGAACATAGGCTGGTTGAGGTGCTGTACATTGAATATAAGTATGTAGTACAGTAAGTCTACTGTGTTATGTGCCACTTGTGCAAGGAGTGGGAGACTAGGGGCCCACCTTGCTCAGGGGCCCACCGGGGGATTCACCTGTACACCTGTGGGCCAGTCCGAGCCTGGCTTTTACAATGTGTTACTAAAGTCTACTATGATGGATTGAAAAGTTTCCTGACATTATGTGGTTTTGAATGGGTTCTATTATTATAATGCACTTAGGGTCAACATACTAAACTATAAGGGATATAAAGGACGGGGTCTCACCTGGACTGTGAAGCAGCTCAAAGACTCTTTGCTCTTTAAGGGTTCATGCACGAATGTGTGCGGTCCATGCCCGTACTGCGGCCTGCAAAAAGCGGGTCTGCAATATACGGGTACCGGCCTTGTGAGCTTCATATCAGGGATGCAGATCCATTCGCTTGAATGGATCTGCAATCCACAAGATACGGAGTGATACGGAGCAGAGGCACGGAGTGGAAGCCCACAGAAGCACTATGGAGCTCGTCTACGGAGGTGCCTCCGCACCACAAAAAAATAGAATATGTTCTATTTTTTTGTGGTGCAGACTGAATCTTGTGGATCACAGACCCATTCAAATGAATGGGTCTGGATCCGCAAACGGCAAGCACACGGCTGATGCCCGTGCATTGTGGATAACTATTTGCAGTCTGCATCACAGACACGGGGCACACAGATTCGTGCGCATGAACCCTAAGAGGAGTCCAGTACGATAACGAGATCCTATTACAGATTTTTCCTTTGGGTCCAGAGTTCAGTTAAACCTCTGTTAGTAACTATAGTTATGGAGTAATATGAAACACCATTAATTTCTGGGTGCTGTACATTTGATAGGGGTTCACTTACATAATAGAATACAAAAACAAGCATAATAAACATGACTAAATGAGTGACAGACTGGTGAGAAGGAAGTGAGGGCCCTGCCTGCGAGGTCTTACAATACACGGCAAGGGGTATGAGTTATCAAAGGGGTTTTGTGTTGTTGTATAGCGGCTCTGCTTGATATTGCAGTTCAGTCCCATTCACTCGAACTATAGATTGGAAGCAGAAGGCACAAAAATTGGCTAAATCTGAAACCATTATCTATGGCCTCCTCAATTTTGTCTCCTCTTTCTTAGTGAAACAGGACTGATGTGACTCATGACAGTATACATATTGGTTGTATATATGTATTTTATTTATATGGAACCTACATATTCCCTAGTGCTGTACATCAGGGTTGACCTATATTCCAAATTTTTTGTATTTTTTGTAGTGTGGTAGTAAAGCTATGCAACCATGGGCAAACATACAAACTCCATGCAGATTTTGCCTTTGGTCAGATCTGAATCCAGGGCATTAGTGCTGTTAGGCTAGTTTAACACCAGCGTTCAGGAGATCCAGCAGGCTGTTCCGGCAGAGAATGGCGAGAATCGGCTGTACAGATACCAGTTAGTTAATGGGGCAGGGTGGCATTTGTATAGCTTCTGGCAATGCCAGATCCAGAGAGACAGGCTGGTCTCTGCCAGAACAGACTGCTGGATCTCCCGAACACTAGTGGTCATCTACTGAGGACATTATATAGGGGCATTGTACACTGGCACACATTATGGGGCACTATGGGGAAGGGGAGGAGAGGAGCACTATGGGGGCATCTACTAGGGGAACTATATAGGTATAGTAGTATACTTGCACACATTATGGGAGCACTATGTGGACATTAGCTACGCTGGGGGCACTAAGAGGGGTTTTTTTTTTAGTACTGGCGCACACATGGGGGCACTGGCACACATTATGGGGGCACTATGGGGTCATTTGGCTATACTGGGAACACTAAGAGGGGGTATTTTTTTGTACTGGCACATAGTAAGGGGCGTTGGCATACATCATGGGGGCACTATGGGGTTATTTGGCTCTACTGGGGGCACTAAGAGGAGGTATTTTTTGTACTGGCACACATCGGGGGCATTTTTGTACTTGCACACATTATGGGGGGATTTTTTTGTACTGGCTCACAATATAAGGGGCAATTTTTGTCCTGGTGCACATTATAAGGGGGCATTTTTTTGTGCTGGCACACGTTATAAGGGGGTATTATTTGCACTAGTGCACATTATAAGGAGGCATTTTTTTGTATTGGTTCACATTATAAGGGCATTTTTCTACTGTTACACATTATAAGGAGAATTATTACTACTGGGGGGCATTACGGTGAGCTTTATTACTACTGGGGGACTATGAGGAACATGATTACTAGTATGGGCACTATTATTACTTCTGGGGCACAGTCCGGACATTAGTACTGTTGGGGGGCACTGTAGCGGCACTATTACTACTAAGTACACTCTGGTAGAGAACTATTACTATTGGTGGGGCTTTTGGAAGCACTATTACTGTGGGGGCACTCTGGCACAATATCAGCTTAGCACAATTATTTTTGGGAGACATTATGTTTGCGACACTATTAGTGTCATGGGCATTTGCTTGATGTAGTTATTTTTTACAGCACTGTGTGCCAATAATTACTGAATAGGGTACTATCTGTGTGGTATTAGAATTTTCAGGTGGACTGTTTCTGCAGTTTAGTATTGAGGAGGACAGCTGACACAGTATTGGGGGTGGCAGGATGGGGTGTTCAGAAGGTGGGAAGATGATGGAAAAGTAGGAAACTAAGATTATTATTAATATGTCTGTGCAGAGCTAGAAGCACAGTTCTGTTCTTTCTGTACTGACCATGCCCCATGCCAAATTACTGCAACTCACCTCCCATTCACTTGAATGGGGAGCAAGGGCGTAACTAGAAAAGGCTGCGATCTATGGCAAATTTTTGAACAGGCATTCCCGGGCAACTTCCCCACAACCCCTACTCCTGTGGCTAGTCATGCCCCCTTTGTGCCCCCACACAGTAGTCATGCCCTCTTAGTTCCCCCTTCACAGTTGTTATGATCCTTTTGTGCTCCCACACAGTAGTCATGTCCTCTTAGTTCCCCCTTCACAGTAGTTTTGACCCCTTTGTGCCCCCACACAATAGTTTTGCCCCATTATTGCCCACACAGTGGTCATACCCTCTTAGTTCACCCTTCACGGCAGTCAGGCTCCCTTTGTGCCCATATACAGTAGAATACTACTGCTCCCACGTAGTAGTAATGACCCCTTTGTGCCTCCAAACAGCCCCTTTGTGTCCCATACAATAGGTTTGCCCCCTTAGTACCCCAACATAGTTGTCATGCCCACTTTGCCTTGGGCAGGGAAGCACATAGCCTTTGTGCTGCCAGAGGCAAAAATTGAAATCCCCCCCCCCCATGCCAAATTTTTGACCTAACCCCTTCCCTCCAGCCAGAAGTGTAACTTGACTAACATGCACTCTCTATAATACCAGTGTCTTCATATGCGGCACAAGGGTCTTGTGGCCCCCTCAGGCTCCTGGGCCCGATTTAGAGAGCTACCTCTGCACCCCTTATAGCTATGCCCCTGGTTTGTACTCCTTAGCGCCACCCCTACAGTAGTGCTGGCTCGTTAGTGCCCCCTTACAGTAATGCTGGCACCTTAGTCCCCCCTCCCTTACAGTATTGCACCCCCTGTAGCATTAATAAATAAACTGACAGGCGATGTCCAGACTGCAGTGGATGACAGACACAGAAGCCCATGCCTAGACCCATTCCTCCAATGATTGGAGCACATGCCGCTCTCCCCAGCAGGCATGATGCAGTAATGTCATTGCACCTGCTGGGCTGAGTAGGAGAGCGCACAGGCCGGGCACAGGCTGAGGGATGATCTTGACCCCTGCACTTTTCGATGATATCACTGCATTGTGCCTGCTGGAAAGAGTGGGATGTGGGGCATGGGCCATCATGGATGACAGACACAGCAGACAAGTCTGGCTGCTTTGTTTGTCATCTATTACAGCCTAGGCCCGCCTGTTGGCGCACATACAGTAATCATTTGTGTGTGTTTTGGCACGAGAGACTAGGGTCTATAGCAGGGCTGGCCAACCAGCTGCTCTCCAGCTGTAAAACTGCAATTCCCACCATTCCCTGCTGTAGGCTGATAGCTGTAAGCAGTCTGGGTATGCTGGGAGATGTAGTTTTGCAACAGCTGTAGAGCCACAGGTTGGCATCCCTGGCATATAGGCCAAGGCCGCCTGCCATTGCAGACACTGTAGCAGCGGAGCTCTAGGAACCCAGGACAGCCACTACACAGTGGACAAAACCTTGTGCTTCCAGTTCCGTCCACTGTATAGTTTCTGGTGCTGGCAGCTGATTGGCTGGGTGCCTTCTGCCAGGACTTTAAAGGGAATGTGTCCCAGAAAATGTTTTCTGCCAGTTAAAACCCGACAGCAACACATTTCCTTTTTTTTAGTAATCTATTTATATTTTCTGATTGCAGATTTTGAAATTCTATTTCCTGATCATGATTATGGAGGCAGCCATCTTGCCTGAGCTGTTCTTAACAGCATTTAGAGATATGCTTTACAGGAGCCACATGGGCCACAGGCACTGTAGTCAGGAGGGAATCTCATTGCCTTCTATGGGACAGTTTTCTAAGTATGCTGTGTGACCTGTACAGAGGTCAGGAGGGAGTAGATATCACCTATTCTGAATGGTGGATCTAGTGTTACTTATATATAGGTAGTATCTGTCATTCTAATCCTGCCTGTGATGATAAGCAGATAACTGCAGTAAAATGATCTGTGCAGACCAATAAGTGGCACATATTATTAGGTTTAATGGCCAGTGTGAAAACGGCAGGATCAATAGATATTGATATTGTAAATTAAAAATAACCAAATTCTTTAAAATATGTTTAACATAAAAACATGATCTTTTTCAGTTGACTCATTCCCTGTAATATGGATATAATTAACCTCTGCGCTGCACCCATTCACTTTAATAGTTATTAGCTCTGTCCACCAACAATTGGACAGAGCTGTGTATTTCCGGTGCTGACTTTTTGCACCAGAGCTACTGGGTATGTGGGGAGTCGGACCGCTGGCGATCAGATATTAATGGTCTATCCTGAGAATAGGCCATCAATATTAAAATCCTGTAAAACCCCTTTAAAGCCCTTTTACAGAAGCCATCGATTGGGGGTAATAGCAGCAATTGCCCTGTGTAAAGGTGCCACCAAACACTGGACAACTGTGCAAATGCTTATTCATCGGGTGATCGCATCTTGTATGTGGCACATAAAATCATATCTGTCTGACAGCACATTGTCCTGTGTAAATAGGAATCTGTATGGAAATGAAAGATTGCAGTAGAGATGATTGCTACGTGTAAATGCAGCTTCACCTTATTGTTCTCAATAATTGACTTTTCATCAGCCTGTGTAAAGGGCCTGACTCTTTTTACACCTGCCTTTGCATTACTGTTTTCCTATTCCATCAAAAGAACAGCAAAATGAAAATGACAGACACCTATGGCACCTGATGGACCCCACCGACTTGAATGGGGTCGGTCCACATTCTTCATGTTGTCTGTCATTTCAACTGCGCTATTTTTTCCGGAAATTTTGCTGGAATCTGCAACAGAGGCCTCCCCATCACAGATGTGATCAGTGCCTTATGTTTGTAACAAGTTTATTACTTATACTAGCCTATAAGAAGTTAAAAGGGTTGTGTCACTTCAGCAAATAGTATTTATCAGGTAGACAAAGTTATTACTAATGTATTGTGATTACCCATGTTGCCTCCTTTGCTGGCTTGATTCATTTTTCCATCACAATAAACACTGCTTGTTTCGAGGGGTTACGACCACTCTGTAATCCAGCAGCGGTGGTCATGCTTGCATACTATAGGAAAAAGGGTCGGCCTCTCTAGTGCCATAAGCTAATTTTCCTATAGTGATTAAGCACGACCAGCACTGCTGGGTTACAGGGTGGTGGTAACCCCCGGATATGAGCGGCGATATGAGTTGGCGCACTGTCTGGTACCATGGCAGCCATTCAGTTTGTGAAAATGGGAAGATATTTAAGGACCTAATGTAGGAGAACCTTTGTAACCTAACCTACTGCCTGTCTTATGCAGCCATATAAAGCCTCATTGCATTTGTTAGTCCATTCACAGTTTACTTGTTATTTAATAAAGACCACTAATGCAGTGGGGATATGTCAATTGGAAGAAAATCAATTTAAGCTTTATCCTGGCTTTCCATACATAGGATTAGCAGGTTACCTCGAGGTCAGGACACTTTGTAATAGGGTCTTATATTCAATAAAGAAAGGCTAGCATTGCTTTGAAATCCTGCTGGTGTGCATTTGTCTACTGGTGTAATAGTATTGGAGGAGGTAACCTTTATCAGTAACGTGATGCTTCACAGTTTGAGGTGAATAAAGGGAGCAAATAGACAAACAAAAGAGGAACAATAGAGCACAGGAAGCCAGGCTGCTGGCCCATTTGATGTCTAAGATCCCCCACCAGGTTCAGGCCCATCTCTTTGGTCTCATCCTTCTGTGAATCTATTTAACTTCCTTGCACATTAACAGGCGGCATTGTGAGCTCACTGTGTAGATGTATTCTATGTGTAATGGGGGAAAAAACTTTCCACTTACCAGAACTGTGATTTAAGGTGGTGTCAGTCTCAAAAACGTCTCAGCCTTAAGGAGTTTATATAGGAAGCATGGTGACTTCACATATCAGCTTCTCCCCAGTCTGGCAGTAGTATGTGATGTTAGGATAAGGTTAGATTGTAAGCTTCACTGTACAATGGCAGTGGATTGAGTCTATTATTCTGTAAATCTCTTCAGTCGTCCGGGATTATTTAAATTGTAAGGACTCGTGCACACGACTATATGTATTTTGCGGTCCGCAAAAACTGGACATGCAAAAAATACGGATAACGCCCATGTGCATTCCGTATTTTGGAGAACAGCTGGCCCCTAATAGAACAGTCCTATCCTTCATAATACGGACAATAATAGGACATGTTCTATTTCCATGGGAAAAAGTATTCATATCATGGGCAGAACATGTGCTTCAAGTACTGGATGCCAGGGAAAATGCCAACAAGTCTCTCTGCCTTGGCCAAAATGAGCAAAATGGAGCAGTCACCATAACAGGTGACGAATCTATGAGATGCAATGTTTGATACTTGTGAAATACAATGAACCCTAACAGATCTATGAAGCCTTGACTGACAAATAGTCCTCCTTTCTTCTCGCAGCCAAGATTCCTTTTTTTTTACTGTAAGCTTCATCTTACACCCTCTGTCCAGGGCTCTTGTAATGCGTTATTGCGTTATTTTTTGTGGAGATAATAGTTGGTTATGTTTGAGATGTTTGTGGAGATACCTGCTGATCCCCGCAGACTAGGGTGACTAGATCTGGGTTTCTGAAAAGGAGGACACCTTTTTTTTTTTTTGGGGGGGGGGGGGGGAGGCCATGTTTATAACAGAAAATAATTGTTAAAATGGCCCTTAGAGGTTAAAAATAATTTAAAAAAAACTCACCTTTTCCACTTGTTCGCGGCGCAGCTGGTCCGGTGTCTTCTTTCATCTTTCACCTTGCAGGACCTGCAAAGGGACCTTTGGTGACATCACCACGCGGTGAGCACGCTCACCACGTGGTGACCGCGGTGACGTCACCAGAGGTCCTTTTGCAGGTCCTGCAAGGCCGGGAAAGAAGAAAGAAGATACCGGACCGGCTGCGCCGCGAACAAGTGGAAAAGGTGAGTTTGTTTTTATTATTTTTAACCCTAAAGGCCATTTTAAAAGTTAAAATGACTTTGTTGGACTGCCTCAAACTGTTTGAGTCAAACCTAAATTATGTTTGACTCAAACAGTTTGAGGCAGTCCAACAAAATCCCGGACGATTTTCCAATTCCCCCCGGACATTTTTTTAATGCCCAAAAGTAGGACATGTCCGGGGAAAAGAGGACGTCTGGTCACCCTACCACAGACACAATGTGAAGTGCGGCCCCATTTGTGGTACATCTGTGGAAAGTGATGATATAAACATGGGGACGACAATGAACAAAGCAATCAACACAATAAAAAAGAAAGAAAAAGAAAGAAAGGCAGAAAAGACCAGACTAGACATTTCTATCAGATACCAGCTACCATAGCTGCCTCCTTGGGAAGTTTTCATATGCAAAATGTAGACATTACAATTTAAATAGATCAGACACCTTCAAGGAAACAGAACAACTTCCTGCTCACAACTGATTCATTAACCAATGCAACATTCAGCCCTCTTTATAATGACTGTTCTGAAGGTTCCTATAGATCTGTGGATAATTGAAGCAACCATCTCGTTAACGTTCAGACTATGCTCAAACAAATCTTTATCTGTATATGTTTCTCATTTTAGCAATGTATCCAGAATAGAGTTGAGCGAACGTGCTCGTAATGAGCACTGTACTGCTCAGATCCCCTGCGCTCTGCTGCACAGCCATCCGGATCCATCCTCCTCACCCGACTGCAAGTCAGTGGGGACGGATCCGTTTGGTATGACACACTCGTGTGTCATACCAAACGGATCCGCCCCATTGACTTACAGTCAGGTGAGGATGGATCCGGATGCCTGTAGCCATGCGAGCGCAGGGGATCCGAGCACTACAGTGCTCGTTACCAGCACGTTCGCTCAACTCTAATCCAGAACCGTTATAGTGTGGTACAGATACAGTTGCAAATCCATGTATCCAGGCATGGGATTCAGCCAGTTCTCTCAGGTTCTCCGGATCCAGTTGTTAAACTTACAGCAGCAGCTGGAGATGAGAGCTTCCATTCCATAGTTTAGTTCCGTAGGGTTTTTAAAAGTTGGGTGGTATGTGTGTGTAGTGTATATATATGTTGTATTTATTTATGTGTACCATGTATATGGTGTATTTGTGTATGTGTGTTGCATATATAAGGTGTATGTATATGTAAACATGTGTCGTGACGCCGAATGTCCGCCGTTAAGTAGGGAACCTAAATCCCACCCCTGCATGTATCCCTAAATATTTGTAACAAGTACCTTGAAAGTGCCATTTTTTGTCCTGAATAACCTGAATTATTTATGTTCCATACATATTACAGTGGGTATCACAAAAGCTCATAAACACCAAGTTCGTGCATTGGCTGTGTCTGGTATTGTAGCTTGTCCTCATGAATGGAACTGAAATGTAGTACCAGACACAGCCCATGGACAGAAGTGGTTTCTAGAAAAAACAGCAGACCCTTTTTTTCTATTCCTGGACAACCCCTTTAAGTTTGAAATCTATAATACTGTGATGAAGAAAGAAAAGTCTTCCCTGTCTTTCATATTGTTATGTAAACACTAGGGGGCAGAAGAGTACACACAATTGGGTTTCTTGCCATGAGAAGATCTTATTACAGGACATAAATTGAATATTGCCGCAGAGCAGTTAACATATATTGCACATTTATGTAAATATATAAAAGTCCCATAAGACAATTTCCCACTGCATGTAACCTAAGAAGCAAACAAACGCATTAACCTTATAGCAGTCATATTTATACCATAGCTTTCATTGGCATCATTACTATTAAACACACTCGTCAAAAAACAGCCGATAATTTTCAATGTAGGTCCATTCATAAAACATTATTGCTCATCCAAGTATTCCTTAGGATAAAACCTTAGGAAATTGCATACAATTAAAACAGTTAATGCAATTGTAGCACAATAAAATAGCAGAGATTACTTAGTGCGCTCCTGGGAAAAGAGTACCAGTACTATAAAATTTGTATTAAATTAGCTCTGAGTCACTGATCTTCTCCGTGCCTCTGGGTCATTGTGATGCTTATCTTCCTCCTATGGGATTGTTACTGTCACGGAAATTACATTAGACCTTTTCTACTTAGTGTTTATGCCATGATGTTTTCATACATCTTTTATATCTCTGGATTTTACAAAATTAATACTGTTATATTATTGTTCCATCACTTCTCATACTAGACAATTATGGTCAACTGTTAACCTTGTGACTCCCAAATGTGTCTTGGCCTCAACCAGCATTTTAGACAAGACGGTAGGAAAACTAATGTATGAATTACAACCGGAAATGTAGACGTTCGTAAATCCTATTTATTATATGTATGTAGTATTCAATGGCTGTATTCCAGCTGCTGCTCCTGGCTTTATCCTTAGAGGACACCAAGATGCCAGGCGGGCAGAATGTATTGTCTCACATCTATTAGGACTGCTTTACACAGTGTAATTTTCTGTCATTTTAAAGATGTTTTCCAGGATGACTAGAGATGTGTACATTTTTTTAAAATTCGATTCTGGTTCAATTCAGAAGCATGGGCCGTCTGATTTGAATCAGGTCGAAGAAATGTGACCCAAATTGAATGTGCTCTCAAAAAGTCTCTCTCTCTGTCTCTCCTCTCTCTCTTCATCTCGATTCTCCCAAGTGAAATCACACAAAAGTTAGGTCTATTAGAATAAGAACTTGAATTTTTAATTCGATTCACTCTTCACTATTGATGACCTATCCTCAGGATAGTTCATTAATATCTGATCAGTGGAGGGGGCCAATCAGCTGTTTTAAAAGGCCGTGACGCTCTGGTGAGTGCTGTGGCCTTATCCTAGGCCAGTGACGTCACATTCTTCGGTCACATGGCCCATGTGCATCTCAGTGCCATTCAAGTGAATGAGCCTGGGCTGCAATACCAAGCACAACCACTATGTAATGTATGACCCTGTGCTTAGTGTGCCTCTTCAAACAGCTGTTGGGTGGTTGCGCCGGGTGTCGGACCCCCACCAATCAGATATTAATGACATTTCAAGAGAATAGGTCATCAGTGTTCTACACCCAGAAAACCCCATTAAACAACCATACATAAAAAAGTGACATGTCAAAATGTTTGATCAGTGACGGTCCACATGCTAAGACCCTAACTAATCAATAAAACAAAGAGGCAGACATGTTTAGCCAAGCTCTGTCTCTTTTGTCTAGCTGAAGTCTAGTAACCCATCATCAGCTACTGAGGAGAAACACTTTTTAAATTTTAACGAGCGTTTCAATAATTTATGAGATTTTTACATGCATTTTTGTGCATGAGATAAAATAAAAAGCCCACGAAAAAATTCCAGAAAAGACACCATACCATGAGTATGTTGTATTTTGAAAAAATTATTTCTAGGTAGTGCATTTATACTTCACCAAATCCATTAACACTGGTTCTGGCCAAAAAACTTGCATAAAAATGTAAGTTAAAAAATCTTGTGTGAGAACCAGCACTCTTTGACTTTGAGGCTGGATTCTTGCTGGCCTTTCTTCACCCTCTGGTATCTTGTAAGACCTTTTGTTGTGTTTTGTTGAACCTTCTTCTGGATTCCAAGGACATATAAGCAGTTCCTAAACGTGTACATAATACAACATACTGTGTATATCAACAGCTGATTGTTTCAGCCCCTTTGTTTCAGTGATTGGTGAGGGGCCCCCACTTATAAAAACTGTCACATTTCAGAAGTTTGTTAACATGTTAGCCTTGGGCTACTTTCACATTAGCGTTTTTAAATTCCGGTATTGAGTTCCGTTATAGGGGCTCAATACCGGAAAAAAACGCTTCAGTTTTGTCCCCATTCATTGTCAATGGGGACAAAACTGAACTGAAGACAACGGAATGCTCCTGAAAGCATTCCGTTCCGCCTTCAGACCGGAGAACAAACCGCAGCATGCTGCGGTTTGCTCTCCGGTCCAGGCATCCGCACCAAGACGGATCCGGAATGACCCCCAATGCAAGTCAATGGGGACGGATCCGTTCTCCAGAACTAAAAAAGGACGTCTGCTTTCTTCCAAAGATAGCATCACTCACAGGATAAGTCGTGGTAGGGCATAAGAGATTTTTTAAAAAATTTTTATGCAGAGACAATCTTTTTAACTATGATCTGCCAGCAGACATATAATTTCCACTAAACAATGACAGATTAGTGCCTAGGCCAGTGTGTTGTAGGGGACTAGCACCTGCTAACAGGAAACATTTTTTATTTACCCCACACACTCTATGTCTCCCTGACAAGTGTGAGGGGAGCTGTGGGAGCACCATCTGCACAGCACATGCTCCACTATTCAGAGACTGCAGACACCACCTACCCACCTCAGAGCCAGCAGCATTGCAGTCAGATCATACAACCTCTGACCAGCGCAGTGAAACTAATGATGATCATAGTCTTCAGGTCTGATATGCATGCAGGTTGCATGCATGGGAAACAGAGTGGAGACAGTGGTGCAACAACCACCTCATTTGCAGTGACCCGAAGGGTTAATTATATGGATCACTGCTAATGGGTTAATATTCAGGTTACTACTTTAAAATGTCTACTGTTGTGATAACTGTGGTCTGGGCGTTGTGTATTCTAAAAGGCTGTGTATGAGAGGAAATGGTTAAACAGGCAGCCTTGGTAACCAGCTTCTATGTCCACTTCAGGGGGAGCTCCATGGGGTTTAGAGCCCCAGTTCTTTTGATCAGTGGGGATCATGTGCATAGGGGATAACTTTTTGTAACTGGAATATTCCTTTAAAGCTACTGTTACCTTCATTCGCTTCATTTACTTTATCTTCCAGTAAACTAGATGAGAATGAGAATTTCTGATCAGGCTC
Source organism: Rhinella marina (assembly GCA_900303285.1). Taxonomy (NCBI): domain Eukaryota; kingdom Metazoa; phylum Chordata; class Amphibia; order Anura; family Bufonidae; genus Rhinella; species Rhinella marina. The sequence goes on from ONZH01002022.1 coordinate 394,803, forward strand.
TAAAGAGTACACTGTACCAAGGCAGTTCAAGGCAGTTCATGTGATTTTCATTCCTGATATTCTCTGTTAGCATACTGATTGACTTTACGGTGTGCCTCAAGTAAGGATTTTAAAGGGATTTTGTCACCTAAAATTTTCTTTATTGATTAAAAAGAGATAATAAAACATGTTCTTTTTCTCTAATCTGTTTGTATTTTCTGATTGTAGTTTTTGAAATTTCATTACTAGAACATTTTTACGGGGGCTGCCATCTTGGCTGAGCTGTTCTAAACAGCATTTAGTGATATGCTTTACAGCAAGCCCCATGGACCATAGGCAGCAATAGACAGCTCCAGTCCTATTGAGAATGCATTGAGAGGCTTTTTCCTTTGAAGTTTTTGTTTATTCTACAGGGAGATTCTATTGTCTGTGATGTGAGTTGGTCTCCAATTACACTGTTTACGGTAGCAGCATTACTTTACAGCTGACACACTGACAAACAGGATATCTCAGCTGAGATTATAGCCTAGTGGCCAGAAGGAAAACTGCAAGATTTTAAGATGATTTTAAAATATAGATAGGAACATGGAAAATTAGAAAAAACATCGCCAAACATTACAAAGACATATGTTTAACATAAAAACTTGATTTAAACAATGGGTCATTTTTTTATGACAAATTCCCTTTAAGGTCTGCTGGAATCATACACAATATATCATTCACAAGCCTGAATGTCAAGGATGCGCTGACATCTGTTGGCCACGCATGGAACTGCAATAATCTACCCTAAGGCCTCTTTCACACGAGCGTGACGGATTAGGTCTGGATGTGTTCAGGAAAACTCGCACCATTTTGCAAGCAAGTTTTGTCTGCATTTGCATTGCAATGAGTTTTGATGCGTTTTTAAAAGCGAGTGAACAAAAACTGAAGGTTTGCAAACATCTCATAGCAAGCATCAGTGAAAAACACATTGCATCCGAACTTGCTTCCGGATGCAATGGGCTTTTCACTGAAGCCCCATTCACTTCTAAGGGACCAGGGCTGTGTGAAAAATGCAGAATATAGAGCATGCTGCGTTTTCACGCAACACAGAACTGATGCGTGAAAAAAACACTCATGTACACAGACACAGACCCATTGAAATAAATGGGTCAGGATTCAGTGCAGGTGCTATGCATTCACGTCACGCATTGCACCCGCGTGGAAAACTCGCTCGTGTGCAAGAGCCCTAACTATTGGGGCTTATATCATTCCAATACAAAAAAATTGTAGGGATTTGCTTATTATGCAATACCTTAAAATAAAGTGATACCTCCATTCATAAAAGAAATTCTATGGATGATACTATGTGCAGAAAACTGCCATTTTGTAGAAGCATTTAAAAATGAAAAGCACTAATTGATCTCATAGCAATTTGGTACAAACTGTAGCAATGCAAATATATTGGCCTCAATATGTGATTGGTGTGGGTTGAGTGGAGAACAAAAAGACACCACACTAGGAAGTGAAAGTTCACCTTTGATATAACAAAAGCTTTATTAGTAAACAAAAACATCTCATACTTTGCACCCCCTACCCTGCTCCCATCCCCAATCCTAGCTTCCATTGTATATTTGTACAACATAGTGCTGAGATCAGACAGTATTCCATAAAACATGCATATACAAGATTATGATACAATGGCCTGCCCCTAAAAGGGACAGAGGAGGGGCAGGCAGTAGAAGGAAACAATACAATCCGGAGGGCTACCTGTGTCCGCTACTCTGGTTTTCTGTGGTTTTCCCAGTAGAAACTGATTTTCCTTTGAATGATGCTTATGTGATTAAATAGATAAAACACCAGGTGGCACCCACAAACTGTAACAATGAGGTGGCGGTGCAGCGACACCACAAATCACTTTAAGTTCAATGACCGGTGAGCTCATAAGTATATTGTAAGAAATATATCGTCACAACTCAAAAAATATGTCTCTTGAACCTAAAATTGCTGGGGTCACAACTGCTGAAGTCAGATTTCTCAGGCTGTTATAACCTGACATCAAATATCAAAGGTCTATTTCACATTGGTATTTGGCACGTTCTCTCATACTGGTCAGAACATGCATTAAAGTAGGGCTTTAATAAAATCTTGAGGTTGAAAAACACAATATGCACTATACATTAAATGTGTTATTAACAATAAAGGGAAAAGTTACAGATTATAGTAAAAAACCATGACCCCAAAAGATGGTCCTGCAATTGTGGTTTTCCCTAGAAACAATTCCAGAAAGATTTTCTAGAACTTGCTTATACAAAAAATGTAGAAACAGCTACCAAACCACCCCTAACACACCTCCTACCACATAGACAAACTGACGTTCAATCCACCAAGCTTCCATCCATAGAGATGAGGAACGTCTTCATCACATATTGGCCATCAGATATGAGGCTTGCAATCAGAGCCTTCATTTTTTAAGCTGCGTATACATGAGGTTATATATGAGACGTTGGGGAATTGATCATGAGGGGAATTTTGCTGGAGTCTGGGCTGCCGAAATCTGCAACAAATTTATTTGACATAAACAAATTTACGTCAAATTTAGCCATAGTTACTAACAGTCCCAAATTTGAAGTGACTCCCTAAATTTCACAAAACAGAAGATGGAAGCAGCAACAAATACCTCACAGACCTTCGATGGAATGCAACAGCCAGTCCTTGACCCACGATCCACCTTGGTCACTAGTATAGCATCCAACAAACAATTGACGGCAGCATCTCCACAAAAATGGATTTATTCTTCAAAAGTCCATGATAAAGATTACCATGTAGTCGAAACATTGCACCGCACTTTATTGGCATATTTTTGTACTTGTTCACCATGGACTTTTGAAGAATAAATACGTTTTTGTGGAGATGTTGCCGTCAATTGTATGTCCCTAAATTTCAGAGACAATCCCAGGAAATTTGGGCTGGCCTGGGGCCTATGTAAGCCTGCTCATAAAGAGGAGTTCTCAGTGGGTTTTGGGGGGCATTCCTGGGATGGGCTTAAACCCGTAATTTACCATCTACAGTGCTGACAACAATGATTTCGCACATCTTCAACCGAAAGCACTTTTTGCCTAGAGATCTTACTCAAGTTTTTAAGCAACCCCTACTGGAGTGAGTGAGCAACATTTTTTGAGACTTTTTAAAAAGTCATATTTGATAAAATCGATACTATAAAGCCTTATTTACAATTCCATTTCCATGACCACATCTGTGACAAGGTGGGCAGTGTTTCATCTGTGAAGGGTCCGTGTGCTCATTATTTGCTCTGCACGTGTCATCTGTATTCCACATGCACCGCCAGGCTGAAAAAGGGATTTCCAGAGCATCTCCTACCAATTGTCAGTGAGAAACCACTGACAGAACAGCTTGCCGGATCCGTGCTACCGCTAGTCCAACGTGCCGCCGAAGTTCGAGTCCAAACATGCCGAGAGGCGACCGGGAAAAAAACTAGAACATGCTGTAGTTTTATTCTGGCTGCCTTTTATGTTGCGGCCGGACCTCCAGCCTGCCCCCATTATAGTGAATGGGGCCAGAGCGGACATCCAGTGGCACGGTGGACTAGCGGTAGCACAGATCCGGCAGGCTGTTCCCCCGCTGGAACAACCTGCCGGAAAACGCTACCACAAGTGTGAAAGTAGCCTAAGTGTATTTTGAGACAAATGTATCAAGCAGCACATGTTGTCTGTTGAATTTGGCTCATCTTTAAACCTAACAATTTTGTCTAGACATTGGGAGTTTTTATGCCACTTATTAAAAAAGTCCCAGTCATAAATCTGGAGTGAAACATGGTGAACCATGCCCATTTTCCCACCTACCTTTCAAAACTGGAACGAGTGTAAAAATGCAAAAAGTAGTAAACATTTTGCACAAGTGACCTAAAAAAATTACAAAAGCCCTATTTTTTGATTGTTTGAGCCTGAACTCTGGAGGAAAGGTCTTGGTAAATTCCACCCATAGACTTCAATATTTGTGTTTGGTCTGAATCATGGACCAAAGTAGAGCATCTGAGTGGAAAAACAAGGATGCGTGAATAAACACGCTAAAATCTATTCTGTAAATGGAGAACATGGACAGCACATGTCCGTGTTTCACTGAAGTGTGAATAAGCCTTAGGGCTCATGCACACAACAGTATGTATTTAATGATCCGCAAAAAATACGTATGACGTCCATGTGCATTCCGTATTTTGCGGAACGGAACAGCTGGCCTCTAATAGAACAGTACTATCCTTGTCCATAATGCATACAATAATAGGATATGTTCTATTATTTTGCGGAACTGACATACGAAACGGAATGCAAACGGCGTAACTTACGTTTTTTTTGCAGACCTATTGGAACTATTGGTTCTGCATACGGTCCGCAAAAAAAAACAAAAAACGGAACAGACATGGAAAGAAAATACGTTCGTGTGCATGAGCCCTTAACCAGCAGCCTAGTTAACCATTCCATCTTTCCCACCCACTTTTCAGGTGGCATAAAATCACAAAAAGTGGCACATTTTTGTGCAACAATGGTATGTGGCCAAATGTGTAACTCTCTGGCACCAGCTTTCTAGTTAAAAGATTACAAATGAGATGTATTATTAGGTTATGATATTCAGCACGACCTAACCACTTTACCTAATCTTCTTTTCAAGTATATTGTTCATGTCTTTGAAAAAATTGAAATGGTACAAGTCTTATCCAAATAGCTTTGTTGCCCATAGCAACCAATCAGAGCTTATCTTTCATTTCCTAAAGTGCTCTGGTAAAGTGATAGCTGCACAGTTATTGGTTGTTCTGGGTAAAAAAGACAGTTTGATAAATCTTCCCCGCAGCACCAGTAAATGTAATAAAATTACAAAAGAAGCTGTACTCACTATTTTTCTCCCTTGCTCTTTCCAGCATTATGCTCTGGCCCACCCTGCCAGTTCTGTATTCCTGGCTGTAGGACCGGAGCACAATTATGGAAGCAGCAGGGGAGAAAAGTAGTGAGTATTGCTTCTTTCGTAATTTCGTTCCATTAAATGGTCACTGACTTTTCACACAACTTTGCATTAATCAATAGTGTAAGTGACCACAAGAAACTTTGTGATATGTCTTATCAGTGAGAAATGTTATCAGCTATTTACCAGGCCCCCCATCCCTCCCGGCTAATTACTTTTCACTTTGAAAAATGTCTTATTCCTGTCCAGGACGGATCATCTCTACAGGAGGACCATATTACAAGTGTCAATGCAATACAATGGAGAGGGGAAGGGGAGAAGTGAGCAGGAGATGAGGAGACAGGCAGAGACAAAGAGAGACTGCACAGCAACATAGGAAGGTTATAGCTCAGCACTTGCTTTATTCACAAACATATAGGTCAGTACTTCTCTGTAATACCCTCCATTATTCTGGGGCTACTTCCTGAGTGACTGTGAAACAGGAAGGAAATTCTCCTCTACTTTCTGTGTAGTCAGTAATGGATGGTAGCTAGTCTCCACCCATCATATCTGAGAGAACTGTAAACTAGATATTCAGCATCTACAGAGGAAAATCAGCTAACAATGCCAGATACCAGTGATATAATGGCCAGAAATAGTGTTTTTCCTCATGTACACACATTGTACTACTGATTAATGCAAGGTTTTTTGAAAGCTCAGTGACCTTTGCAGCCAGGGTTTTTATTTAACTAAAACAGCCCCTTCAACCTACCAGAATATATTTGAGAGAAGTGGAGAATATACAAACTCAATTCAGAAGGCGTTCTCATTAGTGCTGAACCCATGTCCATCCAAAGTAACAGTGGTCATTATTATGCCACCTATTATGCTACTGCATACATGGAAATAACTGCATTTGAGGACACTGACCTAACAATGTCTGCCTGGCATTGTAGGTACACACTAAGCAGACCTGATAACCAACAAGACTCCTCCAATGCAACCTCTAATACTTTCCCAACCAAACCAAGGTCAGCAGTGGTGATTATGGTGTTTAGATATGTCATCCTTCCATATTTTATATGCATTCTTCAATTGAATATGCATGTGAATGGAGAACTACATTGTATTAATACCATTTACATATAATTTCCTATCAACAAAGAATCGGTTCTTAAAAGGATGAAAGGGATTTAAGCTGGTCTCCTTCACTAATTTAGTTAGGAATAAGATTGCAAATGCGCTAAAGTAATTTGTGATATTAAAAGATAGTCATTGTCCATTCATAATCTCATATACTGGACGCCGCCTCTCATGACCTGCAGAATTCCAGAGAAATCTACTGTACACAGCAGTTCAGATTGCATATCTTTGACTATTTGGTATAACGCTGTTTACAATATGGCTTAGGATGATGGCACATGTTTGAAACGGGAGATGGTCAGTTGTGATGCCACATTATTGCAATCATAAAATAGCATGACTATGGCTTGTATGGTTATGGGAAGCATCAATCTGAATTTTTCTTGTGCTGTCTACATAAAATCCCTGACTAGTTTAAGCCAAAACCACCCAGTCTTTCTTCATTTGCTGATAACTGTAATTATGTGGAGGCCACAAGCGGTCAAAAAAGGGTTTCAGAGAATAAGAAAAGCCAGAATCAATGCAATGATTGTCTTTGGGCTGCAAATGGTATTGCAGTTCAGTTCAGTTAAAGTCAACGGAGTTGAGCTGCAATACCACACAAGAGTTTTGTGGTCATGTTTTACTAATCCTGAACAATCCCTTTAAGGGATGAATAAATTAATTATAATTGCCCTACCTACTCAAACCCAGGGGCAACATCATATCTCTCTAAGGAAATGGATGCTCAGATACATATGGATAACTTACTTTCTTTGGCTAACCTTTCTTTGGCTGCAATTACTTTCATCATAAGCTTTCTATCTAAGAAGCATCCAATGGCCTAGTAGACTAATCATAAAATCCCTGATCCCTGAAAAGTAGATCTACCGTACAGATGAGATGAGGCCTTCTCTAGATTCTCACCATCGAATTCTTTGGGTTTCTTGATCACATTATCTTGCACTTATCATATAAAATTTTTATTTAGAACCAACTCTAAGAATTAGGAAGTTGGGAATTTAAGATAAGAACATGGGAAACAATCAAAGTAACATTCATACCAAACTTTTGGTCATAGCTCAGGTCAGTAAGCCACCAGATGTCTAAATGACATGGTAAATGTACAGGAGCCAATACAGATTAAATGTGGTGTTTGCAATCATTACGCCTGGAAGATGACACAGGACTAAAGGTGGATCTACACGAGCCACTTATCGGGAAAGACCATTCCTGTGAAAGCTCGTTCCCGACAATTTGCACTTGTAAATGTGCCACCAATCACACAATAAACAAGCGAAACGCTCGTTCATTAGGTGGTCCTATTGTTCGTGCAGGCACCACCAATCATCGTTTCTGGTGCTGTCTAAGCAGCGATCTGCCGCCCAGAAACAATGATTCTGTATGGGGACGAGCGATCGCTCATCCTCATACTGTGAAGGAGATCTCTTCCTGTAAATGCGTCTCCTTCACCGAGCCGACTATTGGCTGGTCCATCTGCCCGTGTAAACCCACCAAAAACCCTGAAAAACTGCATTTTCATAAGGTCAAAAAGATTTTAAAAGCCACTGAAGAAACCAGGCTAACAGTAGAGTGGGAGCTAATGGGGGTTACATCAAGTCAATGAATGTTTCCATACAATCTATTCTTCTGTCTTAGTTTCATACAAGGCGATGGAAGGGGTTGTCCATGATAGGACATAAACTTTGGATATCCTATATAAACAAAGAATTCATCCAAAATGTGTATGTGCTGATACTGTGGAGTGTAGAGTGAAAGATAAGTATATGTATATTGCACGGCTGTTTAGGGACACTGTATTGTTGATGATCTGCGTACTCCTCGTACACTTTGTGGAAACTTCAGGGTGTATACAATGTACAAATGAAAATGAATTCATCTCAGTGAAGCCTACAGGAAAACACCTCTTCCACAGAGAGCAAGGTACACACACCTAGGTAGTTTCAAGGAAGGGCATTTCCATCACTTTAATATTTTGTGACTGCCCACCAAGATGCCCATCAGTTACTCAGAGAAAGGTTGAAATATTCTGCCCAGTTTCTATGATTGTCAAGTTGTCAGCAGAACGCTTTGAATCCAAAGATCACTCTCTGCTGAATTTGGTAATGGATGAAATAGTCACATATTTTCTTTTAGGTTTTAAGAAACTGTGAAAGTGTTCGTTTATTTAAACCCATTGTCACAGAGTGCCATATATTGGTATTCCGTATGTTTCCTTCAGTCTCTCTCGACTTAGGATTTGATGAAGTCTTCTTATGCTTGAGCACACAGGACTTGATAGGACTTTCCAGAAGTCATCATATAAACACAGTTTCTTATAGAGCTGACATCGGACTGTAGAGTATGGCAAAGGTAAAAATAAGGTGAGTTCCCTTCTCACATGCTTCCGAACCACAGTACAAGTCTTCTCTTTACTCCTCCCAGGCCACAAATCCATCCTCATAATCCAGGGGACTATTGACTGTACAATATTCACAGTTCGTCCTCATCCAACTTTGCTAGTCGAGGAGCAGGTATACTCGCTTCATCTGGGGGTGAGGCGTAGCCAGGGAGCTCCCGGGACAATGTGCTGAGCTTCTGGAAGAAACAAATATGTCGTAAGGCTCAACAGAAATGCTCAATTTAAGTAAATCTGATACACTCTATTACATCTAGTGTTAAGGCCACCATACACATTAGTGTATTGTTGGTCAAACCCGCTGAGAACGGTGGGTTCAGACGTCAGAGTCTAATGTGTATGGGGAGCACTTGACTCTCCCTTGAGAGATGATGTTGGTGGAGAGAAGTATTGGGCAAAGTGAGTATCTTCACCCCCGATCCTTTTGTTCACCTCTTTCCCCATTGAATACACACACACTTTTTTCACATTTTGTTATGTTGTGGCCTTGTGATAAAATAAAAAACATAAAAATCAAGTTTCCCCCCTTGATCCTGCACACAATACCCCATAATGAGAAAGTGAAAACAAATGTTCAAAATCTTTGCAAATTTATTGAAAATGAAAAAAATGAAATCTTGCTTTGACATAAGTATTCAGACCCTTTACTCAGGACTTAGTTGAACCCCCAGTGCCAGCCTTCAGTCTTCTTGAGTATGATGGCACCAGGTTTGCACACCTGGATTTGGGGATTTTCTCTCATTCTTCTCTGCAGATCCTATTAAGAATTGTGAGGTTGGATAGGGACCGTCGGGGGCCCGATGTCTGCTTGACTGGGTTCACGTAAGGCCTCTGGTTGAGCCACTCAAAAACATTCACAAAATAGTCCCTCAGCCACTCCTGTCTTGGTCTTTCCAAATTGTATCCACTAACTTTACCACAGGTGGACACCAATAAAGGTGTAGAAACATCTCAAAGATGATCAAGAGATATGGGAGGCCACCAGAGCTAAATTTCAAGTGTCATAGCAACGGCTCTGAATAATTGTGATATTTTTTTCTTTTTTAATGAATTAACAAAAATTTCTAAAATTCTGTTTTCACTTTCTCATTATGAGAAACTGAGGGGGTTAAACTTGATTTTATTTTATTTTAGCACAAAGCCGCAACATAAGAAAATGTGAAAAATGTGAAAAGGTCTGAAGACTTTTTGAATGCAATGTACAATGCATGAGTGGCAAGAAATGTATATGACCCCGCATTAATAATTCAATTGTTTAGCCAGGTTGAATAATGTTAAAGAAATGATTAGATTATAAATTTAGTGATTGTGTGGGACATGAAACCTTCCAGCACAGATAAATAAAATCTAAAATCTAGAGTTATGGGACACAATTGAAACTGGCTGTGATCCTTTACATGAAAAAATGATTGTCTGGGCAATTTTGGCAGGACTGGAGAAACTGTTCAGATCTGTAGATGCTGATACCCTAGGCAAGTAACTGCTATGAATTTTAGTAATGGCTCCAACACTCACGCTACAAGAGATGCACCCTTCATGATAAAACTATTATTCTTGAAATGGATTTGGTTACATTACTTCTTACCCGACTGGTAGGGTCACTTTGTGTGGTTCCATTGGAGACAGTAGAAGTGGAGGACTCCGGATAATGATTTAAATCAAGACTGATGTGTGCTGGGGTAAGAACTGCTGAGGGGAGGACATCTGAGTGTGAACCCTTACGAGGAGCGTGAGCCTGTGGTATTATAGGAAAATTTCAGTATTAATTGAGAATTAAAGAAGAACTCCCGCAAAAAGTTTTATTCCATGTCCTGCTAGAAATGTACATGAGGTAATCTGTAGTGAATGTCATTTTCTTACCAGTAGCTGAATTTTTGACTTATATCATCCTGAAGTTTCTCATCTGTGTCATGTGACTAGGAATTAGACCCACCAACTCACACAGCACCTTATGTGTGGACAGGAAGTCTAATTTTCTATGCATTCCTAAGGGAGCCTCACTTTCAGTCTCATAGGAATGAATAGAGAAGTGACTGGCTTGCTGTCCTGGGTCAGTTGGAGGTCAGGGAGTTGGTCACATGACCCAGCTACAATAAGAAGAGAGTGGAAACTCTCAATTTCAGCCTCTGATAAGAAAATGACATTCACTACAGATTATATCATGCACCGTTCTAACAGGTCAGAGAATAAAATTTTTTGCGGGAGTTCTTCTTTAAGATAAAGTCTCATAAAAGAATCGTGAATAATAAACCTAATGTGACTACAAATATTCTACCACTTACCTTGCTTCCAAGCCGGCCTTCACGAGGGTTGCTGGGCAAGTAAAGGGATGGCAGGGAAGAGTTGTATGACTTGAGATTGGGCACTTTATTTCTATCCATAGAAGCAGATGAATGAGGTCTGAGGCCCCCGCGACTTGTATCCATCATACTGCTGTTAATGGATCGGCCGAGACTATTGGACTTGCTTTCTCGACGTTGGTACTCAATAGGTGACTGAAGTGCTGGAAATGGAGACACTTTTATATATAATGTAATGGGCTTACATTCATGCTATACTTCCACTATTTTCTTGATAGTTTGCTGTCTTATATTTACTTTTCTATGCATATCAATGGGGGAGATTTAGCAAAACTGGTGCTAAGGAAAACTGGCTTAGTTCCCCATAACAACCAATCAGATGACACCTTTCATTTGTCAGAGCTACTTTAGAAAATGGAAGGATCAATCTGATTGGCTGCCATGGGCAACTAAATGAGTTTTCCTTCAACCTCAATATTTATGTATTATACAAGAGAAAGCAGTCAAGTTCCATAGGGCTGCATCTGTCAACCTTTATAGGGTTGGTCTTCTGAAGACAGCCCCTGTCCATAGGGTATTTGGATCTTATAGAAAGTGGTCCTCTGCACAAGACCTCCTCTATGAGCCAGAGAAAACAGCTGCTCTGTAGGAGCCAACCATATATTACATAGGTGGCTGTTCATCTGAATGGCTGACATCTAATACTACATTTGCCTTGGAGCAGAAATGTCTGGCAGATCAGAAAAGAGTTGTCAGTAATGATACAAGCCCTTTGAGGAGGACCTGTTATCTCCCCTGATATGTGAATTTTAGTAAATAGTTGTATTCTTGTTCCTCTGTTATTCCTTCTAGACATTTACAAATACATTTGCAACTGGGTGTTACTATCTGGGGGTGTGTCCTCCCCAGTGTGACACGTTTCACTCAGTGCTGGCAATAGCAGCTGTCTAGACACAGCCAAAGTGAACGGTCGCACCTAGTCAAGTATTTAGAAGGAACAACAGAGGAACAGCACATATATCATGTCTTGAGGGAGATACATATGACTCACTTAACACTGTATATCAGTGTAAAATGGAGTGACATCATGAGTATAGCAGTTACTTACCATTAAGAAAGTTACGCTGGCTCTCCAGTATCTGCCCAATGTCTCGAACCCAGGCCATTCTAATGTCAGGAGAAGCGGATTGCAATATGTAACGCACCAAGTTGCGATCTGTACCTCGTGATGTCAGTGCAAATTTACAGGGGTCATTATCCACAGATTCTTCAATTCCTAGACAGCTAATCTAAAACACGGCAGAAAATATATGGTATGAAAATACGGTTCTTCAAGCCTGTGGAAAAACTGTGACACACAGAATATACTGCATACAGGTTGTCCCATGAAAAATATTAAGCAGTTTTCAAACCAGCACCTGGATCTGAATACTTTTGTAATTGCATGTAATTAAAAATTTAGCATAGGCAGTGAGTTATTCAAGAAAATGCATCTGTATAGCGCCACCTGCTGTTTGTTTTTTTCTTATTTCTCTGTCCACCTTGCTGAGGCAGACACACATGCTCAGTTCCATCCTTCAACTGTCTCCTGTTCTGTGATAGGGAGAGAGCTACAGCACAAAGGATGTGTCCTCTGAGCATCAGCAGAAAGGACACTCTCCTTGAGCTACAGTAGAAAGGACACACCTCCTGAGCTGCGAGCTTATAAATATAGCAGAGCAATTAAAACAATGAAAGGGGAGATTACTGGGTCATGTGAAGTACAGGGCTGGTTCTTTTTTTGTTAGAGATTGTCATGTACTATATGATGTCTGATTTTATTTTTAACACTATCATGGGGAAAAACCCCTTTAAAGGGGTTGTGTCATCTCAGACAATGGGGGCATAAAGCGAGGATATGGCCCTATTGTCTGATAGGTAATAACACCTTACCATTTAGTAAACGGAGCCTGGAAAGTTACGAAGGGCGCATCGTGCAGGCTATTTTCGGTGGCTCCATAGAAATGAACGGAGGGCAGCTGCACATGCGCGGTGCGCCCTCCGTGACTTTACAGCCTCCATTTACGGATATATCCCCATTGTCTGAGATGACACAACCCCTTTAAGGTTTATGAAAGGCAGTTTTGTTTTTCTCTCCTCAGCGCCGGGCTCTGATGAAATGAACAGAAGGATCCTGGAACATATTTTTTCAAAATTTCTATTAGATCATTTACCAAATCACTGTCCTTTAAGTGCTGCCCTTGAACACAAAAACGTTGGCGAAGAATGAAGGATTGTCATGAGCCTTGTGCAGTCCAAATGATCGGCGAGGGCATGGTGGACGTGTAATGTAAAATTCTCTGCACTGCAGTGACATGATGTGTTCGGTGGGGACACCACACACCATGTCTCATCCACAGCAGAGGATTCTTTAGAAGTGCAGCTTTGTAAAGTAACGCAGCCTCTAATAGCGTGAACATTGCATCCACATCGTGTCAATTATTTATCTGCTTTAATGATGAAGCTGGAATTTTATCAAAGCACTTAGCACATCTCACAGAACACAGTGCACTGGAGTGCTCCACATCTGGTGAGGTCAAGAAAACTCACCGCTCATTCTTTCCACACCATTGATGCTACTGAACTATGGACCATATCCCTGCAGTCAAGGTAATGGGGGGGGGGGGGGTAATGGGCAGTGTGATAAATTCTATACCAAAATTTTGACCTAAAAATAGTATTTTACATGAACAGAAAACACAAGGCCCAAGAACTGGCAACAAATCTACTGTAACCTCCAACTGCTGGCTATAATGAGTGGGACTGTAGTCCCTTAAAGGGGAGATCTGGACACTCCCTAAACCCCCAGGGGTCCAGCACATCAACATTATATGCTATATCACACACAGTAGTGACATATTTTAATGGCAAATGATATTGTTAAAAATCGTAACTAAGCTACTGCTCATGATGTTTGCTTAAAAGGACACTTCCATCAGAAAGGGGCTTTAAAACAAACAAGCAAACAAACAAACAAACCTCAATATTCATTGAAAACACAATTTTCAGGATTTTTGCCTGTTTTTCTTTTTCATTTCGGCTTTCTGTAGCCATCAACACACATGACAAGACCTCCTATATAGATAGGTAATCCACTGTCAGTGCAGTAGCAGATGTTATCTGGAGGGAAATCCTCATTATAATAGTGGATGTAGAATTGGGATAACATCTCTCTTGATGGGCCTAGATCAGGGGTCAGCAACCTCTGGCACTCCAGCTGTTGTAAAGCTACAACCCCCAGCATGCTCCATTCACCTCTGTGGGAGTTCTGAGAACAGCAGAGCAACTTGCATGCTGGGAGTCGTAGTTTCACCACACCTGGAGTGCCGAAGGTTGATGATCCCTGGCCTAAATAAAGATGCCCACAAAAGAGCATTGCATTGCTACAGTGGGGTTTTCTCTGGTCAGAGTGAATGGTCTGACTGAGAGGAAAGCTAAACAGGCAGGAGAGGAAGTAAAATACATAGAGTGACTTAAAAAAATTATTTCTAGAAAACCATCCACCAGTTTTTTTTTTAAATTAAAAATATGGAACTTTAACATATAGGTTGTTAAAGGGCTTGTCCACTTTTGTAATATTGATGACCTATCCTCAGGACAGGTCATCAATATTAGATTAGCAGGGGTCCGACTGCCTTCTCTTCTCTGTTTACTTGCCCCTCTGACGACATTGCAGCAGCGAGCATGTGCAATTACAACTCCGCCATCCCCATTCACTTCAATAGGACAGCTCTGTAGTAGTCACTTGAACAGGATGGACCCATCCCATTGAAGTGAACACGGACAGAAAGGAGAAGGCAGCGCTTGTATGAGCGCTGCGTTCTCTTCAAATAGCTGATTGGCAGGGGTACAAAAGCAGACAACCCCTTTAATATGTGGAACAAAAATTTGATGGAAGTGTCCCTTTAAGCTAGGGCAAGATCATCTATCCATGCTGAATGCTCACCTTGATGCTGTTTTTAAAGATGTACCCAGGCAGTGAAAAACCCTTTTTCTTGTCAATGGGTTCACTAAAGATGATGAGCTGCTCAAAGAGGAAGACCCTCCGCTCCTTTCCCCTTGTCAGAAAACTGCAGTCCTGTTCTGTTACCATGAACGTGTCTTGTTGGAGAAGCTTCCCCTGAGCTGTGATTTTCCCCTAGAGTACAGAGAATGAACATATTGACAGCAGTGAGAAGCCGTATGTGTGCAGTGACTCAATATACAGACCAGCAGATGAATGAAAATCCAGTGAAAAACAAGCAGAGGAGATCCCTTACTAGATCTGCTTGTATCTGCTATTATTTTCAGGAGAAGAGAGACCATACCTCAAACCCCTGCAGCCGGCCAAGGTTCATCATGTCATTGCATCTTTTAGGGACAAAACACATCACTTCCACCGCTTTCTAAAAAAATAAAAAAATTAAACAAGATACAATTGTGAGAAAGAAAACATTTCATTCTGCATAATGTCAACTACATAGTTTAAAGGGCTTTTCCAGACCTTTAATACTAATGGCCTATCGTGACAACAAGTTATCAATATTTGATTGGCGTAGGTTTGACCCCCTGTAGTTCCGTCAATCAGTTGTTTCACAGTAGCCCTGGAACTACACAGCTCTGTCAATTGTGTAGTGGACATAGCTGGTAACTGCAGCACTCTTTCAATTTAAGTGAATGGTAGCAACCTTGGAGTTACGAGCTCCGTCCACTACTGAATGGACAGAGCCGTGTAGTTCTGAAGTCAGAGCCACAGCTACTTTGAAACAGCCAGGGGCGGACTGGCCATAGACTCTACACGGAAATTTCCCTGTGGGCCAATGCCTAAGGGCCACCTGAAGCCTCCTCACAGCATCAAGTACTTATGTACCTGGCTGACCATCCTGAGGCATCTGGAGCAGGAGGACAGAACCTCAGAGGAGCAACTTCTGGGGAGGTATTTTTTGCTGCTGGGGTATTATTTTGTGTTCTGAGGTCTTTGGCTCTGCTGGGGTGGTATTTTGTGGCTCAATATGGTATTGCTTGCCCCACCTACTTGTGTTGGCCCTGCCTTCTGTCAATATTGGGCGACCTAAACATGCAGCCGCTTTTTCTTTTTTACAAGGCCACATTAAAGTCCCAGTCCGCCCCTAGTCACAGCTGATTGGCGGGGTGCTGGGTGGGGATAGGTCATCAATATTAAAATCCCAGTACACCCCTTTAAGAAGAGAGTTTCATTGTTTTGGAACGTGTTCAGTGACATTTTCATAATTCTGATCACCAACAACTATCTGAAAAAGGGATACCGCTGATTTTTTGGCCACTGGTTGTGCATTGTGAACCAGTAGCTGGCCATACACTATAGAATTTTTTAGTTTTTTTGCCAATCGTCGATGCCTTGACATGAATGAGTGTGGCAGATTCCATCTGATGGCAAATATCTTTCAAAAAGCTGATGTGTTGGATTTTTTGGGCATTGTGAGGTGCTGTTGAAAAGTCATTCGTGCCAAACAACAGATCTGCATCCCATCAATGGAAGCCCAGACTAGACCACATATCACGTCAGAGATTGATTTGAGATCTTATGCACTAGAATGTGTATGGAGCAGTCACTGAGTGTAACAATAGCCGAAGACATACGACGGCAGAGATTACTGAAAGACGTCTCATCTGAAAGCTTCTTGCTCAGATCCCCTATGTCAGGGATGCTCAACCTGCGGCTCTCCAGCTATTGTAAAACTACAACTCCCACCATGCCCTGCTGTAGGCTGATAGCTGTAGGCTCTCCCGGCATTCTGGGAGTTGTAGTTTTGCAACGGCTGGAGGGCTGCAGGTTGGGCATCCCTGACCTATGTGAATAGGTTTTTTGTCTATGCAGCCAGGTGGAGCAGGATCACTCAGAATGTTGCAGCATCGATTTATCGCATGGGAATCAAGGACAATTGCGAAAATAATCCTTCTTCCTAGGATCTGATATTCATGTTATATGATGCGCACAAAAATGAAGGTATTCTCCTGGTCCTATACGTGTACGTTTTTCTTACAAAAATTCATGGTACCCAACAATCCATAAAGAAGGACAAAGGATACACAAAAAACAAACTGCAGTACCCTTAGGCACCACTAGGTGACATCCATTTATACTCTGATTTTATGTAAACCAAAATGTAATTACACATTCTATTGTAATATTATACATTACATCCATTATATTTAGACAGCGTGCACATAGATGTTATAACAACGCCACCGCATTAAGTAACTACTGTGGGAAACCCTGTGCTGATTTAGTATGTCTAGGCTGTTGCTTGGCAATAGGGGGCTGATGGCTGACATAGACGGACCACTTCGTCACTCACAAGACAGTATTAGGACTAATAGTGCACAGTGAAATTTGGCAGCTACATCACATTACTGTGATGTACATTTTTTTAAATGTTTTTCTCTATTGCAGCATGGAATTACACTTTATGCTGTCAGTTACTGTAATAACATCACCTAATATGCAAGAAACATAGTTGTCCACATAATAATGCAACACATCCAGAGTGACATCATCACCTACCTCCAGTTCTGTCGTGTCTTGTCCGGCTTTGCTGTAATACTTGAGGAAGTCCTAGTATGGGAACAAATGCATTTATTTTAAAATTTATTTTTTTCTTTATTCACCTTTACTACAGAGATAAAATGAACGCCTCCAGAAAACTATACATAGTAGACGGAGAATATGGATCACTAAGAACTGAATCAGGAAAAGAGAAGACACAGAGGGATATTCATTATTCCCACTACGCCTGTTTTTGGATTTGTGACTTTTCTAGTCGCAATTGGAATTTTACGCCTCCCTCCCAATTTTTGTGAAAAGGGGGTGAGGTCGGAGTGTAGGTGGGGCCAACAGCCCTGACTCCTTCATCACTATCTATGTCAGCTTCCAGCATTCTGTGCACAGACTGCCAGAGGAGCTATGTAATTCATAATGAGACCTGTGCCTTGGAATAAATTACATGGCTCCTCCGACAGAGCAGGCCCCATCAAGACTGGTATAGCAGACACCGATCTTGTTGAATCGGGGCCAAAGTACATAGTTTCTATAGTGAAAAATTACTGATTATTATAATAGTAGTATAGCAGTATAGTATATAGTATAGCACAATAAAGTATTTTATTGTGTGTGTGTCCTTTTGTAGGAAAAGATTCAGCAAAAAGGCAAGTTATTCATTAAAATCTCTGCTCTTTCGGAGCTCAGTTGCCCAAGTGAGCGGTCTTAGAAATGACTGACAGCTATCAGGGACGTCAATCTGCACATCTAAGGCTAGGGCTACACGACGACAGGATGGGTTTTTCTGTGACTGTCGTGTCGCAGTCGCAGCATGTCACATGTCGAAGTGCAACCCCATAGACTTCCATTATAAAAATTGTCGTGCGACACAATGTTGCGCGACAACTGTCGCGCGACTTACTGTCGTCGTGTAGCCCTAGCCTGAAGGTGCAGCCGATCATGCTAAGAACAAGCAAAACGTTCGTTCATCGGGTGAAACTGTCGTTCGTGCAGCCACCTAAATTAACTTTTCTGGGCAGCAGCTCATTACAGCATATCCCTAAGATATAAGATAGAAGAATGGATGGATGGATAGATAGACAATAGATAGATAGGTATATAACCTATTTAATAGTGTAAGAATCCGCACGCAGAGAGGTTTGTGATAAATTTGTGCCATTCCTTTATTTCGCATATTGCCCAGACTTTATATTGGAGAGTCGAGCAGATAAAAGGAACAATTTTCAAGTTAACTTACTAATAACAATACATGACATGCTGGAATGTGGAAGTGGTAACTCATTATGACAGGTCCACTTGATTGCATAATCTGATTTGTAATATGAAGTGAACAATTGGGGAGGGGTTACTATGCCTCATACCTTTAGCAGCAGCTGGTACTTCATGATCCTCTGCACGGGTTTAATAAGTAGGTCATTGAGTTGCAGGCGATGTGACAGCTGTTGCCTCAATTCCTGCAGCGGGATGGGTATAACCATATTATGTAATTGGAAATGTGGAAACAAACAATATAATAAGTTCATTTACCCTGATAAAAAATACTGTAATATAATGAAAGCTAATTTTTCCACAATAACTGTGATGAAGTATAAAGTGGGGTAATTTGTAATCGCAAAGAAAACAAAATGGCAAGAATGGTTGTTTCAAGTGTCCTTAGCCTGGTAGTGCTATATGTATGACCTCTGTATGGCAACATGCAGTTTTTGAAGCCAAAGCCAGAAATGGATAATGTAAAAAAGAAAACCTGAGTCTTCTCTTTTTGAATTCACTTCTGGTTGTGGCTTCAAAACATTCACCAAGAAACCTGGACGAGTGGCCATTCTCTTACTACCATGATGTTGCTTTAGTTTTTTCTTTTAAAAAAGAACACATGGCCCTCATGGGGTAAATTAACGGGGTTCTCTGGGAATTAAGAAAATGAAAATACTTAAATATTACTTTATTACAAATATATTCTCAAATACCTTTTATTAATTATAATGGCTCGTTTTGTCTGGGGAGCAATCATCAGGGGAAACAAAATGGCCGCTGTTCTATTAGTTCACACAAAATCTGTCCTAATCACACAGTAGGAAAAGTTACTTTACAACACTGAGCTAAAGAGCTGCCTCATCCTCCTCTCTGCTCTGCTTGTCAGGGATTATGGTCCTGAATACAGATGATAAGAACTGTAGCTGAATCTCTGGGGAGTTTAGTTTCATGAAGAGATATGAAGTACAGAAAGGAGGGACAGGACAGACTGTGGTAATGGAGACGGCATACAAGTGCAGCTGCTCATTAGCCACACCTCACCCTCCTCTCATGTCTCCTCACCTTCTCCATTCCCACAGAGATTCACCTGTATTCAGGATCATGATTCCTGACAAGCAGAGCAGAGAGGAGGATGAGGCAGCTCTATAGCACTGTGTGATTAGGACAGGTTTTGTGTGTACTGATAGAATGGCGGCCATTTTATTTATCCTAAAGATTGCTTTCTAAACAAAACGAACAATTATAATGAAAGGTATTCGTGAATATATTTATTATAAAATAATATTTAAGTATTTTCATTTTTTAATTTCTGGAGAACCCCTTTAAGTCTTTCTTGCTTATGCCAAGCTGCTCTGCTCCCTTAGCACTGTATAAAAAAAGCAGGCTGAGTACACTGTTTGTATGGAAAAGCAGAAATAGGCTGAATAAGGACCTAGTTCTTTAAGGGCTAATCCTATCACATGAAGTGATATGTTGTTACTTCTGTCATAAGGATGACTTTACTTAGTCAATTCATCCAAAAACTGTAATTAATTATAACAAATCTACTTCATCCCCTGTAAGTGGATATTGGAGAGGATTTATCATGAGGGTAATATTTGATGTTTTGCTTGAGTCTGTGTTGGCGTACTCTGCCCCAGATTTATCAAATAGTGCACATTTGTTAAACCCTTTAGGACATCCACCATACATGTACGGCAGATGTCCCCACTTTAAAGATGGCACCCGCTGCAGAACAGAGCAGGCGACATAGTTGACGAGTTTCTGCTGTTTCACAAAGCAGATGCCCGGGGCTAAAGTCTGCGAATTGCAATTATGTCGATCGCAGAAATTTAACCCCATGGTCAATTGTGACCACAGCATCTGAGGCAGCTTTCATTCCTTGTGGCAACCTTGGTCCTTCTGAAGGATCCGAGGCTACCACTGTAATAATTTCTATGGCGCCCTCTTCCCCATAATAAAAATAAACAAGTAAAAAAAAAAGTAAACATTAGCATCGCCGCATTCCAAAATGCTCAAACAATTGTTTATCCCGTACAGTGAATGCTGTAGCGGACAAAAACAAAACAAAATGGCTGATTCTGTTTTTTTATCACTTTACCTCCCCAAAAAATGAATAAGAAGTGATTAAAAAGGAATACACACTCCAATATGATATAATTGAACATTACCGATTGCCCTGGAAAAAATAAATCCTCCTCACACAGCTCCGTAGACATAACCATAAAGACGTTACAGCGGTCAGAATATAGTGATGCAAACAAAATAAAAATCTTTTTTTTTTTTTCAAAGTTTTTTTTCTTAAAGGAAATCTGTCACATCATATGAGTGTATTAAGCTAAAAGTATGGCTGTGTTCAATAAAGTACCTTGTTTACTGCTGTAGTCTTTATTCTTTTTTCTGACTTTCTGTTTTTATATAATTTCCGTTTTTCTCATATGTAAATTTCAGGTGAAGGAGCCCAGAGGGGCGTTACTATCGATAAACTGAGCCCAGTAACGCCCCCCTCCTGTGCCCAGCCCGCCTTCTTACTTGTATAATTCACTCCTCTTCAGGGCTTGAGTAACGGCCACATTTGCATACTTGGCCTCCGCCCCCCCCTCAGCATCGGCACGGCAGCTCCAAAAAGTACACCTCTAGCTGCCTGCCGCTCTCCTCCGAAATCTCGCGCAGGCGCAGTACCGCCCGCTGCCTGCTATCAGCGGAGGAGAGCGGCAGGCAGATGAAGGTGTAGTTTTTAGAGCTGCCGTGCCGATGCTGAGGGGGGGCGGAGGCCAAGTATGCAAATGTGGCCGTTACTCAAGCCCTGAAGAGGAGTGAATTATACAAGTAAGAAGGCGGGCTGGGCACAGGAGGGGGCGTTACTGGGCTCAGTTTATCGATAGTAACGCCCCTCTGGGCTCCTTCACCTGAAATTTACATATGAGAAAAACGGAAATTATATAAAAACAGAAAGTCAGAAAAAAGAATAAAGACTACAGCAGTAAACAAGGTACTTTATTGAACACAGCCATACTTTTAGCTTAATACACTCATATGATGTGACAGATTTCCTTTAAGTATTAAAACAAAAGAAAACTGATGGTAACAGGTCAGTTTTACTGCATAGGAAATCTATGATGGAATTGTGAATTTTTTTTTTTGTTTCCAATTTTATGCATCACATGATAATAATAAATGGTAACACAACGTGTCCCACAAAAAACAAGCCGTCATACAGCTAAAAAAAGTTATGTTTCTGGGAAGGCCGGAAGTAAAAAAACGGAGACGCAAAAAACGGAAAATCGCTCTGTCCTTAAGGCGTTTGGAGCATCTTTAAACTTAACACTTTTGTCTAGACATGCTACTCCAGTTTTTCTAAGCCACCTCCCTACTAAGTTTGTTACATTTTTGCAACTTTTTTTTTTTTTTTTACACAATAGTTGCTGTGCTAAATTTGAAGTGAAACTAATTAACCTAGCTTACCCCACACGTTCGCACTGACTTTTCAAAACTGGTGTGATTGGTGGAAAAAGTTGACAAATTTGGGGCAAGTGACCCACAAAGTCCTATTTTGTGATCCAGTTTTGTTCCGATTGTTATCTGGATACTGCAATTTTACATTTATGTTTTGGTCTCTACAGCATTACTGCTATGTTGCTGGGGTTTATGGGATTGTACTCTTCCAGCGCTCATTGACTGAGAGTTTCTCTAGTAACATGGGGCACTGCTTAGCAGCACCCAGGCTCATCTGTCACTGGACAGTGGTCTGTGGACATCATAAGTGAGTCTTAGAGCAGCCTGACACCACCTAATAAGTGAGCATTGGACCTTAAAGGGAGTCTATCACCTCATATTCACCTATATAACTAACAGCAGTGCCCCACAGACGATTGCAGACAAATCCCAGACATACCTGTGTGCACTGTGTGTCTGTATTACATGTCACATCCCAGACATACCTGTGTGCACTGTGTGTCTGTATTACCTGTTCAGAAAAAGCACTTTTATTCTGCAGGAAAACAGCTCCCAAGTGCCCGGCTGAAAGTGAAACTAAAAACCGCTTTCTCTCCCGACTCGATTTCTAACAGCTATATCTTCTGATATGCTGGATATAATGGTGTGATTTTGGTATCATTTGAAAGCTTGGAATGCCAGCTTTCAAAGAAGAATTTTTCTATCTGCTACCAATCCCAAGATATGAGCAGCTAAAGCAGCCCTCCCCTCTTCAGTCTGGTTTGCTTTGAGCACTTGCAGCAGCAGAGCTGGGCACTTGGCAGCTGTTTTCCTGCAGAATAAAAGTGCTTTTCCTGGACATGTAATACAGACACACAGTGCACACAGGTATGTCTGGGATGTGTCTGCAATCTTCTGTGGGGAACTGCTGTTAGTTATATAGGTGAAAATGAGGTGACAGACTCCCTTTAATCCAGGTGCTTGCGGCAGGGCCATTTGCAGCTGAACCAATATGTTGTGACTCTGCCAAGCTTATATGCGTTCACGAAACATTAATGTCCCCCTGAGTATGCACCCATACAGCTGATGGTGTTGGTGCGTGTAGGGTTGATGTAGGTAGGTTTTACAAGGGAGCTAGTTACTGGCTGTAGTGTGAGTTAGCTCTATGTATTCTATAGGGTCTATATTTCAATCATCTATTCAAGCAGTAATATTACTTACTTCAAAGTACGTATCAATATATTCTGACACAATGTGCTCCGACTTGGGCTTGTTCTGGCAATATACCACATACATGTGCAGCCTGCGCTCCTGCAGAAATAATAAAAAAAAATATAATATATTCATTATCACACATAGGTCATAAACATGCAGTGAAATACTCCACAATCTACAACAGTCTTCTCAACAGAGATTGTGATGTCAGTGGGTTTACTTAAAGGGAATGTGTCATCAGAAAATAACCTATTGTTTAAATTACATTTTTATGTTTAACATATTTTTGATGATATTTTTAGTTTTCCATGTCAATATCTATATTTAATCTAAAATCATAACATCCTGCAGTTTACTGGCTACTTAACC
Source organism: Rhinella marina (assembly GCA_900303285.1). NCBI lineage: Eukaryota > Metazoa > Chordata > Amphibia > Anura > Bufonidae > Rhinella > Rhinella marina. Next base: position 418,381 of record ONZH01002022.1, read on the forward strand.
TAATAATAGGCGCCACATCTTGGTCTGTACAGATCACTTTACTACAGTTATCAGCTTATCTGTTATTCTAATCCTGCCTGTAATTATATCATCTCTGTGTATAGATAGGACAGGATCCACTATTGACAATAGGTGATTGTCAAAGCTGATCTATTGTTTCCTTCTACAATGACTCTGCACAAGTCACAGAGCATGCCCAGAAAACTATCCCATTAAAGTCAGTGACCACTGTGTCTATGGCTCATGGGGCTGCTGTAAAGCAATATTTTTAAGGCTGTTAAGGCTACTTTCACACTAGCGTTTTATAATTCCGGTATTGAGTTCCGTCATAGGGGCTCAATACCGGAATAAAACGCTTTAGTTCAACGATCATTGTCAATGGGGACAAAACTGAACTGAAGACAACGGAATGTTCCTAAAAGCATGCTGCGGTTTGCTCTCCGGTCCAGGCATCCGCACCAAGACCGATCCGTCATAACCCCCAATGAAAGTCAATGGGGACGGATCCGTTGGCGTGACACAATGGTGAACGGATCCGTCCTCCATTGACTTTCAATGGAGTTCATGATGGATCCGTCACCTGCATACATACATACATACACACACACATACAGACATACACATAAACATACACAGACATATACACATACAAATACACATACATACTTACATGCTCCCGGCAGGTCTCCACAGCGCTGGAGGAGCAGGACGGCGCACACATAGGACGATTCCACCCGGCGCCCAGCAGAGGGCGCTGTGGGGAATCGTCCTATGTGCACGCCGTCCTGCTCCTCCTGCGCTGTGGAGACCTGCCGGGAGCATGTAAGTATGTATGTGTGTTTGTATGTGTATATGTCTGTGTGTGTGTGTCTGTACTGTGTGACATGTGTGGGGCCGGAGCGCGGTTCCGGCCCCACACATGTCCCTGCGGCAGCATGGATCCGGCGGCACCCTTCACCTGCCAGATCCGTGCTGCCACTAATGTGAAAGAAGCCTAAGAACAGCTCAGGCAAGATGGCCGATTAAAAAATCTGTAATCAGAAAATAAAAACAGATTCGTAAAAAAGAGCTCTGAGTTGCTTGATTTGTCTGTAACTGGGATAGCACATCTGAAAATTCATTAAAGAAAGGTGGATAAGCGGCCCATATGTGGAACCATTCGCTTCAATGTGTCTGCAAAAAAAAGGGAAATTCCGTTTCTGTATGTCCGCATGGCTGTTCTGCAACAAATATAGAACATCTCCTATTCTTGTCCGTTTTGCAGACAAGGTTAGGCATTGTTACAGTGGAACCGCAAAAAAAAAACCCAGATGCAATATGGATGTCACACGGACATCATCTGTATTTTTTGAGGATCCATGTTTTGCGGACTGCAAAATACATACAGTCGTGTGCATGAGCCTTTAAAGTATGATAAAATAAAACCAGGACAAGAACCATCTATACAAAGTTAAAGGGGTATTCCCATCTCACAAATGTAGTTTGTATAGTTAGATATAGCCATACCAATATTATCACTGATAGAATGTATTTATATAAAATGTACTGTTTAGAAGATTTTGCCTATTTGTATATTCCTTGTCCCACGCACATCAGTCAGGCTGTTGCCCCTAGTTACGACCACCGCGGCCATGTAGTAGTGGTGGTCAGCTTGCTCTTGTTGAAACCCGCTCTGAGGTAACTACTGTATTGTGAATGCACATTGCATGAGCATGCGGAGACACATCTTAGGGTTGTAGCATTTTTGTCTGCACTTCCAAAACGCAGAGAAACCGATCCTGTTCCAAGATCAATTCATCTCTATGGAGCAGGATCCTTTTATAAAGTCTGCGTTTTGGACGGATCCTGATCATTGTGTTTTGGACTGGTAGCGCCCAAAACGTAGATGTGAAAGTACCCTAAGATGTGTCTCCGCATGTTCATGTAATGTGCGTTCACAATACAGCAGTTACCTCAGAGCGGGTTTGAACAGGAGCAAGCCGGCCACCACTACTACATGGCTGTGGTGGCCGTAACTAGGGGCAACAGCCTGACTGATGTGTGTGGGACGATGCATATACAAATAGGAAAATCTTCTAAACGGTACATTTTATATAAATACATTCTATTGGTAATAATATTGGTATGTCTATATCTAACTATACAAACTACATGTGTGAGATGGGAATACCCCTTTAACTGCATTATTCACGTTTACCGTCTATTAAATGCATTGATGAAAAATCTTCACACTGAAGTGTGGAAGTAGTAGCAGAAGTAGTAGTAGTAGTAGTAGTGGTAGTAGTATTAGTAGTAGCAGTAGTAGTAGTAGTAGAAGCAGTAGTAGCAGTAGTATTAGTAGTAGCAGTAGTAGTAGTAATATTAGTAGTAGCAGTAGCAGTATTAGTAGTTGCAGTAGTAGTATTAGTAGTAGTAGTAGTGGTAGCAGTAGTAATATTAGTAGTAGCAGTAGTAGTAGAAGCAGTAGTAGCAGTAGTAGCAATATTAGTAGTAGCAGTATTAGTAGTAGCAGTAGTATTAGTAGTAGCAGTATTAGTAGTAGCAGTAGTAGTAGTGGTAGCAGTAGTAATATTAGTAGTAGTAGTAGTAGTGGTAGCAGTAGTAATATTAGTAGTAGCAGTAGTAATAGTAGTACTCACATGTTTTATGAAGAGATGTGCTAATCGGTTTGGATCCTCAAGGCACTTTTGAAGTTCACCTAGGAAATAGCTGTAATGTAACAATACATGGGGCGTCAGTACAAGGTACAATAGAGAGAAGTATGGACTGAACATGGACATTGACAACAGAATTCGGCTACTTTCACACATAGGTTTTAATGACATTTTATGCACTTTTGCAGTTTTAGTGCCTTTTTTTGTATCTAATTGTATCTAATCTTATTTTTTGAAGTAAAAACGCCAGCTACAGATGTTAGCTGAAAGTCTATGGGAAATATGAAACGCAGGCCACACTTTTATTGACCTAGCTGCGTTTTTGTTAATTAGGTGATATCAGGAAAACAGTTGTTCACACAGTTCTCGCTGACGAGCAAGTTCCACGCATCAGACTGGCAGCGTGAGTATGCAGCAGCTCCGTCCTGACCTCCAAGCACTGACTCACATAGTATTATATTGATTTGTGATACCATGTAACCCTTAGGCCCCTTTCACACGAGCGGGAGACTCGCATGTCTCCCGCAACGGATCTACAGGGCTGGACTCCGCACTGACAGGGATCGCATAGCATTATATGCGATCCCTGTCCGTGCGGAGTCCAGCCCTGTAGATGCGTTGCGGGAGACATGCGAGTCTCCCGCTCGTGTGAAAGGGGCCTTAGAGTTCTGGAATGTATTGATGGGTGGAACTCGCTAGTATGAAAGGGACCTAAGGTATTTTTTTAGTGAGCAAAAAAGACTAGAAAAAAAATGTGTGCACAATGAGACCAGGAACTGATGTTCAGATGGCTGGGCAGTGTGCAAAAGTTATAGGTGCTCGGAATCCAGTAATGAGCTCCCTGCTCCACCACTTCCAGTCCCCTCTGGATTGGGAGTGTGACATGCCGTCTACATGTAGATCACCACTGCCAGCCAATCAAAGGTACGACCACACGGAGCGACCACGCTTGGGATGGAGCAACCTGCCAATTGAGCACTGCACAAGCCGCAGTTATGTCCTATAAATAATTACAAACGCATTGTTTCTCACGGGTTGCCGCGCAGCCATTACAGATGAAGACATCCATTTGCAGGATACAGATGTGGCTTGTATGGCCGATCAGTATTCAGCTTCAGATGGCTGCATAGCAAGCGCAGCAGGGCCACGCGGTGTGGTCGTATACTGAGGCGGCAATAAAAAGCATGATTCTCTCTTTAAAGTTAGGCTGGGTTCACATCATGTTTCGTTTTCCGTTCTTCAGATCTGTCACATGAACAGAAAAGGATCCATTTTTTGGTTTTCTGCTCTTCTGACGGATCTGAGGAAACGTGATGTGAGCGCAGCCTTAGCCGATGCAGTCCAAAAGGCCTATATAGTGTTCTTTCTCCCCCGCCTTGTGTTTTATATTCATTTTTTATGTAATTCTGCAGTCACCTACTCTTTGTGCCAGTCGTATATCTGGTGAATATTTCCAAATACAATTTTGTCTTTTCCCTTCATGTCCTCAGGAATTCCTTGAGCATTCATGGTCGCCATATAACCCTGCAGAGAAAAGGTGACATTCAGTATAAGTCCTGACACCGTCTCTAATCAGAGGAAAGACAAGGGTACAGATCCCAGGAAGCACCTGAGGGTTACACAGACTGGGTTTGAAGATGCTGGGCTATCTAACGTGTTGAACATTGAGATTCATTGGATGCATCATTATAGTTTCCAGACATCAGGCAGAGGTTCTTCTATGTTCCTCTAGCCGTATCGGCAACCATTCTTTCTGAGTCTTTCCTGATACACTTATAGAGAATAAAACTGCCTCATGCTAAGCCAAAAATACTATATGATTTTATTACTCGCTGCCCTCACAGATTATGATTTCTCGGTAATAAACCAGCCTTGACACTGCAGTAGGGTCATCATCTAATGTCCCATGTTACGAGTGAACTGGTTGTTCCGTACATGGTCCCGGAACAAAGGAGAATAAATATCCCGGTCCCTGTATGAGGCTACACACGTCCTAAAGGGCTTAAGCCAGAGCACCCTAACCCTCGGTGTCCCTGCTTCCCATTGGGTCCGGCAGCCCTGTTTCCTGCTTGTGTTATATCAGCTGGGGTCTGTTTGTTTCTCTACTGTTCTGTTTGTGTAGCGTTAATAACAAAGTTTCCTCACGCTGAACTATTCAAGCCATAATGAACTTTCTTAAATGATGCTACACTGCTAAATTAGAGACCTTGTACAGCCATGATAAACGGGGTGGACTGGGAACCTATGGAAAAAACCTAAAAGTGGCCCCAAGTTGTAGGCGGATCCAATTGATAGAATACAGGGCAAGGCCAGCAATACCATAGCACAGCACAAAATACCACCCCAGCAAAACTAAATATCACAGTGCAGAACAGAATACTGCCCCAGCAGCACCAAATATCACAGTACAGCACAAAATACTGCCTCAGCAGCATCAAATATCACAGTACAGAACAAAATACTGCCCCAGCAGCATCAAATATCACAGTACAGAACAAAATACTGCCTCAGCAGCACCAAATATCACAGTGCAGCACAAAATACTGCCCCAGCAGCATCAAATATCACAGTACAGAACAAAATACTGCCCCAGCAGCATCAAATATCACAGTACAGCACAAAATACTGCCTCAGCAGCATCAAATATCACAGTACAGCACAAAATACTGCCTCAGCAGCACCAAATATCACAGTGCAGCACAAAATACTGCCTCAGCAGCATCAAATATCACAGTGCAGCACAAAATACTGCCTCAGCAGCACCAAATATCACAGTGCAGCACAAAATACTGCCCCAGCAGCATCAAATATCACAGTGCAGCACAAAATACTGCCTCAGCAGCATCAAATATCACAGTGCAGAACAAAATACTACCCCAGCAGCATCAAATATCACAGTGCAGAACAAAATACTGCCTCAGCAGCATCAAATATAACAGTACAGCACAAAATACTGCCCCAGCAGCGTCAAATATCACAGTGCAGCACAAAATACTGCCTCAGCAGCACCAAATATCACAGTACAGCACAAAATACTGCCCCAGCAGCATCAAATATCACAGTGCAGCAAAATACTGCCTCAGCAGCATCAAATATCACAGTGCAGCACAAAATACTGCCTCAGCAGCATCAAATATCACAGTGCAGAACAAAATACTGCCTCAGCAGCATCAAATATCACAGTACAGTACAAAATACTGCCTCATCAGCATCAAATATCACAGTTCAGCACAAAATACTGCCTCAGCAGCATAAAATATCACAGTGCAGAACAAAATACTGCCCCAGCAGCATCAAATATCACAGTGCAGCACAAAATACTGCCCCAGCAGCATCAAATATCACAGTGCAGCACAAAATACTACCTCAGCAGCATTAAATATCACAGTGCAGCACAAAATACTGCCTCAGCAGCATCAAATATCACAGTGCAGAACAAAATACTGCCCCAGCAGCATAAAATATCACAGTGCAGCACAAAATACTGCCTCAGCAGCATCAAATATCACAGTGCAGCACAAAATACTGCCTCAGCAGCATCAAATACCACAGTGCAGAACAAAATACTGCCTCAGCAGCATCAAATATCAAAGTGCAGCACAAAATACTGCCTCAGCAGCATCAAATATCACAATGCAGCACAAAATACTGCGTCAGCAGCATCAAATACCACAGTGCAGAACAAAATACTGCCTCAGCAGCATCAAATACCACAGTGCAGCACAAAATACTGCCCCAGCAGCATCAAATATCACAGTACAGCACAAAATACTGCCCCAGCAGCATCAAATATCACAGTACAGAACAAAATACTGCCCTAGCAGCACCAAATATCACAGTGCAGAACAAAATACTGCCCCAGCAGCACCAAATATCACAGTGCAGAACAAAATACTGCCCCAGCAGCATCAAATATCACAATACAGCACAAAATACTGCCTCAGCAGGATCAAATATCACAGTACAGCACAAAATACTGCCTCAGCAGCATCAAATATCACAGTGCAGAACAAAATACTGCCTCAGCAGCATCAAATACCACAGTGCAGCACAAAATACTGCCCCAGCAGCATCAAATATCACAGTGCAGCACATAATACTGCCCAAGCAGCATCAAATATCACAGTGCAGAACAAAATACTGCCCCAGCAGCATCAAATATCACAGTACAGCACAAAATACTGCCTCAGCAGCATCAAATATCACAGTACAGCACAAAATACTGCCCCAGCAGCATCAAATATCACAGTGCAGAACAAAATACTGCCCCAGCAGCATCAAATATCACAGTACAGCACAAAATACTGCCTCAGCAGCATCAAATATCACAGTGCAGCACAAAATACTGCCCCAGCAGCATCAAATATCACAGTGCAGAACAAAATACTGCCCCAGCAGCATCAAATATCACAGTACAGCACAAAATACTGCCTCAGCAGCATCAAATATCACAGTGCAGCACAAAATACTGCCCCAGCAGCATCAAATATCACAGTGCAGCACAAAATACTGCCTCAGCAGCATCAAATATCACAGTGCAGTACAAAATAGTGCGTCAGCAGCATCAAATATCACAGTACAGAACAAAATACTGCCTCAGCAGTATCAAATATCACAGTGCAGTACAAAATACTGCGTCAGCAGCATCAAATACTACAGTGCAGAACAAAATACTGCCTCAGCAGCATCAAATACCATAGTGCAGCACAAAATACTGCCCCAGCATCAAATATCACAGTGCAGCACAAAATGCTGCCCCAGCAGCATCAAATATCACAGTACAGCACAAAATACTGCTTCAGCAGCATCAAATATCACAGTGCAGCACAAAATACTGCCCCAACAGCATCAAATATCACAGTGCAGCACAAAATACTGCCTCAGCAGCATCAAATATCACAATACAGCACAAAATACTGCCTCAGCAGCATCAAATATCACAATGCAGAACAAAATACTGCCTCAGCAGCATCAAATATCACAATGCAGAACAAAATACTGCCTCAGCAGCATCAAATACCACAGTGCAGCACAAAATGGTGCATGGCCAGGTGCATTAGTATCTGATGATCCTAGCATTAATTAATGCTAAGACCATCAGATCGTTATGTACATGGCTGACGGTCATGAGAAGGGCTTGGACGGCCCTCTGGCCATCAGCCCACAAGGAAATTTCTAGGGTCTATGGCCAGTGCTCCCCTGATAATAAATAATTTTTCCATAAATGCACACAACTATGTCACTTTGATATTAGGGCAAAGGTCCTGACTAAAGGCCCTATTACACAGGAACATTATTGTTAAGATGATCGCTAACGAGCGTTTGTATTAGCTCTGGTTAGCCATCATCTGGCAGTGTAATACTGCCGCTCGTTCATCGGGTAATTGGGATCTTTTAACATGTAAAAAAAATCCTGGTTTGCTGGTGGCTGATTGTGCCGTGTTATAGGCGCACTGCTGCCGGCAAACAATGAGACAGTATAGGGACGATGCATTAGAGACAGGGCGGGGGGAGGTGGACCTGGGGGACAGCCAATAGCAGGCCGCAACAGGGACAATCCTCCCTAACGTCGCCAGCGATGCTGGTAAGGTTCGTCCCCGTTGAGGCTTGCTCTTGGCTGTACCTCCCCACTCCCATGTTTTGATCCGTGCAACAGGGAGATGCAGCGGCGGCCATGTGGGGGATCAGAAGTGACATGGGAGCTGGGGAGTATAACCTATACGAGGGGCTGGGCATTAGGGTTTTTTAGGGATTGGATAAGCCCTTTAAGGGCATACTCCAGCGGTCCGTACGCTGGGCTCCTAGCTGGCGTAAATTATGGTAAATACACTGGGTTGATGGGCACGCCCTCTTTTTGGAAAGTAGCAAGGGTGGCATAGAAATGTCCCTTGCGCCTAAATTCAGGAGCGCAAGTTAGAAGTTAGAAAACAGGCATAAGCCCAATGTACATGACCCCCATTGTGTTCTCTGAAATAAATTCCTTTTGACTCTAATGTATTTGTACGGAGAATGTGAAAAAAAAAAATAAATAAATATTTGAGCGAGGCCAAAACTGTAATCTCTAGGAATTTGCCACTATCATTTATTTATCAGAATGTAGCCCTAAGGGACAACACATTCACTTAGCGGAGAGACAGTTAAAGATGGCCGAAATAATTAGTAAGCATTCCGTTTTTGTCAGAGCATACAAATCTCAGAGAAATTCAATTAATGCTCGTCTCAAAGGAGTCACACATAAGCAATGGTTCGTTACACATCTCAATGCATTCTGCTGGGACCAAACCCATTTCCTATTATAAAGCACCGTAGTTATCAAAGCCCGTAAGACAAGTAATGATACGAAGAATCCACATGCAGCAGGCAGGGCTGACAACTGTCCAGAAATATTTGGACAGTCTGGAAAAATAGGAAACTTTTTTCCAATGTCCGTGAAAAAAATAGATGTCTCTATGATTTTTTTGAGGCTAGATTATTTTATCATTTTACGGCTCACAGTAAAGCCTCATTCACACGTCTGTGTCTAAATCTGTGAGAAGGTGGTCAGTGATGCCTCCGTGAAGATGTCTGTGATGGATCTGTGTTGGGTCCTTGTGTCCATTTTTTGCTCTCCGTGTGTCATCAGTGTTTCTCAGACACCGTGCAGCTGAAAAATAATTTCCAAAGCATCTCTTCCCAATGAGCCATGAAACACGTATGCAACATGGATGGCATCCATGCTGCATGTGTCGTTTTCCCGTTTTCCCATAGATTATAATGGGCATGATGGACCTGTCAACACGGACAAAATAGAGCATGCTTCCGTTCTAAAAACACTGACCCATGGACCGTGGAAAAAAACTGATGTGTGAATACATTCATTAAAATGAATGGGGAAGTATGCTGTCTGTGAAGAACACGTACAGCACACGTATGTGGAACACTGACGTGTAGATGAGGCCTAAAGGCTGGTAATGAGGTTTATCAGTAAATGGAGCTATAGACCTATATTACTAATAATCTACAGTACAGACCAAAAGTTTGGACACACCTTCTCATTCAAAGAGTTTTCTGTATTTTCATGACTATGAAAATTGTAGATTCACACTGAAGGCATCAAAACTATGAATTAACACATGTGGAATTATATACTTAACAAAAAAGTGTGAAACAAGTGAAAATATGTCTTATATTCTAGGTTCTTCAAAGTAGCCACCTTTTGCTTTGATTACTGCTTTGCACACTCTTGGCATTCTCTTGATGAGCTTCAAGAGGTAGTCACCTGAAATGGTTTTCACTTCACAGGTGTGCCCTGTCAGGTTTAATAAGTGGGATTTCTTGCCTTATAAATGGGGTTGGGACCATGAGTTGTGTTGGGCAGAAGTCAGGTGGATACACAGCTGATAGTCCTACTGAATAGACTGTTAGAATTTGTATTATGGCAAGAAAAAAGCAGCTAAGTAAAGAAAAACGAGTGGCCATCATTACTTTAAGAAATGAAGTTCAGTCAGTCTGAAAAATTGGGAAAACTTTGAAAGTGTCCCCAAGTGCAGTTGCAAAAACCATCAAGCGCTACAAAGAAACTGGCTCACATGAGGACTGCCCCAGGAAAGGAAGACCAAGAGTCACCTCTGCTGCAAACTTTTGGTCTGTACTGTATATAATTCATTACGGTTTTAAAGTCTGTCTGCAAAAATTGTTGGATGTCCATGATTTTGGGATAAGTTATCCAGAAAAAAAGAAATATTCTGGTTGAAAACCCTGGCGGCAGGGCACTGCCTAGCTAAAGCATGATACATATGGAAGCATTTATTGATCTGCACTCATTCACCATGAATGAATTGAGCATCGGTGATTTTCCCACTCCGATGCTCCTCGTTGCCCGGGCATTTTCTTGAGATATGGTGACGTACTGGGCTCTCCATGGGTAAGCTAGGCAGAAGCTTCCACCTAGCAGTGAGCCTGGTGACGTCACTGGCACTAATGGGCAGTCTTTAGTGCTGCTTTTACAGGCTAGGGCAGCGCTAAAGACTGCCCATCAGAGCTGGTGATGTCACCAAGATCACTGCTAGGAGGAAGCCTCCGCCTAGCAGTGTCCAAATGTAAACAAATAGCCCTTGTCCTGTGCGATACAACGCAGGGCAAGGGAGAGCAGTGGAGCATAAAAAGCTCAGATGCTCCACTCACTCATGGTAAATGAATGCAGATCGGGTTCAGGTTTGAACCATGCATCAACATTATGTGTACTTACCTCTACTATTTGGCCCAAGTCTTCAACATACATCTTCTCAGTTTCTATTAATTCCATTAAGACATACCTGCAATGACGGGTGGAAAAGGGAAATTTATTAAACGTGCCGACAAATAGCAGAGTATCGCGGTGTAAAATGTAATGGTCTGTTCCGCTGGATGGAAATCACCAGTAAATCAGTTGGTCCTGGGGTAGACAGGCCATTTTTCCACCACTACTTTCTGAGTGTGTTGCAGATGACAGACATGGCGGCCCTCACCTAGGCCCAGCTGACACTACAATATCAGGCACATACACTGGCAGCAAATTATTAAATTTTAAGAGCCTTACTTAGCCGGCCAGCGATCTCCTACTCAGCCCTTGGGAGACGGACAGATACATAGCACATTTTTAGTGTGTCGTCAAGAGATACTATGGGACAAACACACTGTAGTCAGTGAGCAGCGTGGCAGAAAAGGCGCTGTGGACCAATATTCTACATTTGTTATCTGGCATGCAAACTACTGCCACTGTCATTGGTGGCACTTTGGGGTATCTCAAAGGGTTAAAGAAGACCTTTAACCTCTTCTGACATGTCTGTTTTAGTAACTACTTACACCCCCATGTAATAACAGTTCTGGGGCATCTATTCTTATGACTCTATGTTGTGCCATTCCTTTATTATTCCTGCTAGACGTTATGAATGAATTGCGGGCAGTTTGAAGTGAAGGTCCAGATGGGTGTTACGAGTTTGGGGTGTTTCCCTAACTTTATCCAGTCAAAGCTGACAGTGTTAGACTGCACAGGGATACAACCAACTGGTAACATCCATCTGGACCTTCAATGCAAACAGCTAGTAATTCATTCATAACTTTTAGCAGGAATAATAAGAGAATGGCACAACATACAGTCATAAGAATAGATGTTCCAGAATTGTTATTACATGGGGAATACAAGTAGTTCATAAAACAGACATGTCGGGAGAGGTCCTCTTTAAAAAGGGGGTTCCCAGAGCAACAGCTTCAAAACCCTAAAAATCAGTGTTCACCAGCGCTACATATTACGCGCTAGAGCAGGGATGGCCAACCTGCGGCTCTCCAGTTGTTGCAAAACTACAACTTCCAGCATGCCCATACTGCATACAGCTATCAGCCTACAGGAGGGCATGGTGGGAATTGTAGTTTTACAACAGCTGGAGAGTCCCAGGTTGGCCATCCCTGCACTAGAGATACGACTGTGGTGGCACAAGAAGTATTGCCAGCATGTTTTTTGTAGAAAGACTACATGGGGGCTCATGCACACCACCGAATGTTTTTTACAGTCTGCAAAAAATGGATCCGCAAAAAAAGAACAACTGATGACGTTTGTGTGCATTCCGTATTTTGCGGAACAGCCGGCCGCTAATAGAACAGTCCTATCCTCCGTAATGCGGACAATAATAGGACATGTTCTATCTCTTTGTGGAACTGACATACGGAAACGGAATGCACACAGAGTACCGACCGTTTTTTTTTTTTGCGGACCCGTTGAAATGAATGGTTCTGCATATGGTCCACAAAAAAATGGAATGGATATGGAAAGAATATACGTTCGTGTGCATGACCCCTAAGTGTTATAGATTTCCTTATTTAAACTGCCACTGACAGTGGGTCTTACAGTCTGCCAGATGTTATGCCATGCAGCATCACTGCTACCATATCAAAACGGCAGTGCCACATACTTTTTATTTTATGAGAAAATGTGGTTGTGATATTACATTTGTAGCAGAGCTGAGTTTGTAACGTAAATGTTAATTATTTGCTCAGTAATAGGTTTAAGAAGATCAGTCACTTGTCCTAACTTGTCTAGTTTACTAAATGACTGTATTCACCATAAAATAATTCTGGAGAATCATGTCTTTGGACTCCGTGTTGTATGTTTCCTCTGTGACTCCTCCTAAAAATCTATGAACAAATCAACAACTGGGTGTTACCAGGTTGGAGTGTGTCACACTCAGTGACAGTGTAGGAACATACCCGTTTGACAAGGGCCATAGTACCACTCAGTTGTGATCTTATATATACATTTCTAGAAGGAATAATAGATGAATGGCATAGTGCAGGGCAGAAATGGTGCTTCTGCATTTTCATGTCAAGGGGAACACAAGTGTTTACTAAAATATCACGTCAGGAGAGCTGCCAGGTCCACATTATGGTAGCCCTGCATGGATATATACAATCAAAAGAACAACCACAGGCAGCAAATCACAATGGGGTTTTGTCAAATCACAAACTCAGCACTGCTATACTGATGAAGTCAGCTCTCCTATATATAAACTTCCTGTAAATTTGTGTGTGTATAATACTGAACAAGCAGGGAACACCAGCAATCTAGAGGATCACGCTCCCTCTCTCTTAAAATAGAAAAGGTCCATGAATGTCCTGACTGGCGGGGCTGATGAGGGACGCCTGGCTGCGCTGACACCACCCATTATACACAAATGGCTCAGTAATCACTGCAGCCGGGCTCAGACCACGCTCTGAATCAAAGGCGGAGGTTGCTAAGTGAGGAAAAAGACACTGATTGGTCACGTCCCCCGGAACCCACATCCATTGTCAGGTAGTACAGAAAATCCTCTAAAAAGTAATGTTTTCATTTCCTCATTCACTTATCAGCAGAGCAGCATTTCCCTCCGTAAATGCCGTATAATCAACCGAGACATGGCCTTAAAGGGGTTTTCTGGGATTTTTACACTCAGGATAGGCCATCAATATCAGATCAGTATGGGGTCCAACACCTCGCACCCCTGCCTATCAGCTGCCTGAACTACACAGCTGGTTACTGCAGTGCTGCTCCCATTGAAGGGCACTGGCAAGGGGTGCAGGTGTCGGACCCTCTCTGATCTGATATTTAGTCAATAATAAGGATAGGTCATTGATATAAAAATCCCAGAAATCCCCTTTAACTACAGTATATATACCACTGGCCTCTCTACTGAGCAGTAGACCGGCCACACGGTCAGGTTTCTGCATGCACTTCCCATGCATTTCTATGGGAAGAATCGCTCCCATACAAGTCTATGGAAGCGATTCTATTCATAGAAATGAATGGGGCAGTGAGGTGTAATTACACCTACTCACCACTACCCCCGAAGTCGGCCAGCATGTAAACACTGAAGAGGAGGCAGCGCTGATACGGCGCGCGCCTCCTCTTCAAACAGCTGATCGGCGGGGGTGCCGGGTGTCGGACCCCTGCCGATCTGATATTGATGACCTATCCTGAGGATAGGTCATCAATATTTATAACTCGGAGAACCCCTTTAAACAAACTTTGCATAAATCAATAGTACAGATATGTCATGACAAAAAGTTTGTAATCTATGTTTTACTAGATATCTTTACTCTGAACTTTCAGTATCAGGCTTCTCTGGGTACAGCTCACTAAGGGCTTGATGTATGAAAACTGTCTAGGTCTAAGACTTTCTTTGTTGCCCATAGCAACCAATCAGAGCTCCCCTTTCATTTCTCCAGAGCACTATATGAAATGAAAGGGGAGCTCTAATTGGTTTCTATGGGCAACAAAGAAACTTCTACACCTAGACAGTTTTCATACATGAGGCCCTAGGTGTTTTACATCAGAGGAAAAAGTAAAACATAAAGCATACATGGACTGGACAATTGATTTTTCTCAGCACATTGATTCACTGACTGACAGGCGTTTTCCACTCACTCTGTCTCCTCAGTCTGTGGGGGGGGGATCTCCAGCATTTATTAGCATATATTATCTTACTCTGACAGAGCAGGAGGTTGTGATCTCTAACACAATTACAGGTAAAGCCATCCTTCTCAGCCCTCAACACATTTTGCTTACTGAGGTCACTCCTGCTCTCAGCCATCAGATAACAGTCTTTCTGGTCTGCAGGTTACCATAGAAACCTGTGTGCAGTCAGAGACCTGCTGAACTGTCTATAGCTCATGACTGACCACTGTATTTAGAAAATATCTTCTTTTAACTGTCCCTGTTGAAAGCTAATATTTGTAACTAGTGAGAAAACCTCTTTAAACCTGTTTTCTCTAGCAGCCATTCCTTCCCAGTGCCTTTTTCCTCTGATCTGTAGCAGAGGAGTTTCACCTCTGAGCATCTACATGAAGGGCAGAACACAGTCATCTCAACTAAAAGCCTAGATCTAGCCTAGATAGAACAGACATTTGTAGGACATTTCATCACGTTCCCAAATTCTTATGAAAATATATTCAGCACATACTGCATTGAACTAAATGTACCAATTTATTATATATTTTAGGAGTCGGAGTCGGTCCATTTTATACCGACTCCAACAAAATGGTCACCGACTCCGACTCCACGACTCCGACTCCACAGCCCTGCTACTTTCACACTCGCGTTAGCAGGGTCCAGCAGGGGAACAATCTGCCGGATCCCTACTAACGCTACCCCATATGTTCCGCCGGAAGTCTGCCCAGCCCCATTCGCTATAATGTGGACGGGATGGAGGTGTGGCCGGACAAAAAGGACAGCAAACTGCATGTTTTCTGTGCTGAAGCCGCCTCTCCCCCCGGTCCCCATTATAGTGAATGGGGCCGGAGCGGACTTCCGGTGGCACACATGGGTTAGTATGGAACAGCCTGCCGGACCCTGCTAGTACGAGTGTGAAAGTAGCCTAAGATCTGCTCCTGATTTTGGCTTCCAAAACTGCTTTAAGAAACCTGACCATGTGGCAGTGTTCTTGCTGAGAAAATATCAGCCATTTTGCTACACACCAGAGAGGTAGATTTATCCAGCAATGCAGTAATCTATGCCGTGCTCCACTACAGCTACATAACAGCAGCTTTCCAGGTGTCAGCTCTTCTGGATGCTTGGGAATATACAGTTACAGTAAAATGTGAAATAATCTTTCAATTGTGCTAACACGTTGTCCATAAAATCCAAGGGGGGTATTTATTATCCAGAAATACGCCTATATTAGATGTATTTCTGGCGCAAATTGCAGCACAAAGGTTATTTGCTCCACAATCTGCGACTTCTACCCGCTCACGCCAGATCTAAATAAGTGCGAGCGTCTTAATAAATGACCCCCCCAAAATGTCTTTCAGTTTTCCTCATTCCGATTGTTCAATGGTAAAAGTCACTGGCCGGCATTTACTAGAGCGGCTGCTCCTACTTGTATATTCTGGTATAAACTGCGTCAAAATTTGATGCATCTTATTATAGACAGGATTATGAAGCAAGTAAGCCAAAAAGAATAATCCACCATGCCTTGGTCTAAAAAGGGGCCATTTCTTTCTGGGAAAGGGGTGTCAATGGTGAGGCTTAATGGGTTATACCCATATCAGACATTAGGTACAATCCCAGGAGCCAACACATGTATCTTTTTGTCATGTCCCTCAAAACATTCCTAAACAATAATTTCCTTGTAGCATGGTGCCATTAGGGAATTGCCATGAAGGAGTGCCCTCGCCATTGGTCTGCAACAACGTATAGGTAACTGGCTTGGTCTGAAGTTAAAAAAAATTATGGTTTATCAGACCAGGCTTTAGTTGTTCCATGGTTCAGTTCTGATGCTTAAAGGGAACCTGTCATCTCCAAAACCCCCCCTGAACTAGAGTAAGAGATGTTTAGTGTAAGTGATGCTGAATCCGAATATGTAAGTTTTATCTTCATACTCACTTCCATTCTGACGCTGTGCTCTGACAAACCTGTAGTAAAATGCACTCAGTGGACTCCGGTGCTCACTCACATAATGGAGAGGACTCAAAGAAGAGTCCAGTGAGTGCATTTTACTGCTGGTTTGTGTGAGCACAGTGTCAGAATGGAAGTGAGTATGAAGATAAAACTTACATATTCGGATTCAGCATCACTTACACTATACAGCACTTACTCTAGTTCAGGGGGTGTTTCAGAGGTGACAGGTTCCCTTTAAGTGCCTATTGTAGGGTAATTCACCAGTGGACAGGGCTCAGCATGGGCATTGTGACCATTTTGTGGCTCCACAGCCCCAATGTGCATAAGACTACAATGCACTGACTCCACTATATCAAAGCCAGCTTGGAATTTGTGCTACAACAGCTTTTTTGTGGGATCCTTGGACTACTTTTCATAGATACCATCCACTGCATAATGGAAGCACCCAATAAAGACCTGCCATCTTGGAGATGGATTTGGTCCTTGACAAACTCGCTCAGACCCTTACGCCTGCCCATGTTTCCTGCTTTCAACAAGTCAACTTCAAGAACCAGCAAGGAGCCATTATAATGAGAAAACCAATGTTATCCACTTCACTTGTCAGGGGTTTTCACGGCTACAGATAAAATCTAAAAATTACAAACCGTCTCCCCCCATATACCCAAAAAGGACTCACTTACATACTCTTTTCTAAGGCACTCTTCCTTTCTTCTTCTGTTTCTTCAGGGGGGTAGAAGGAAGCAACAGATGTTGATGTTTCAGAAGCTATAGATTCATCCTCCTTGGAGTCTGAGAGGTAGGACGTGTGCGGATCCTGAAAAGTAAAGAGTCATCTATCTTTGTCAATGAAGCAAAACATTTCCATGATGTTGTCCAGCCATTTATCAGCGTGATGTACAGTCCTGACACTCTGCCTTGCAGAAGTCGGAGAAAGATAAAATACTTAGAAACCTTGCACTGTAGATCAGTCCCAAAGGAAAGTACACATATCACATTCAGCGCTATTTTACCCCCTTTTGCTGCTTATTTTGCAGGATTTCTCCTGCATTTTTCTGGTGTGGCCTCTTGCCTCACAGGAAGGGACCCGAACAAATCTGTGTAGCACAGAGAAGTGCAATGTGTAGCATGTGCAGACATATCAGTAAAATTGTGACCAGATCCATTGCCTATATTGTGAAGTAATAAGACTTACAAAGCAGAGGTGTAAGCAATGAATTATGGACTTGTAGCTCAGGTATGCTACCAGGTGGTTGTGGAGTTTGATGTTCAGAGCTGCCGCATAGGTGTAGATTTACTAATGTGTCTGCGACAAAAATCTGTCTTAAAGGTGGCGCAAATTCTGTGCGTCTAGGGTTTCTACACTTTTTTCTGACATGCTTGATAATAGGCGGGGTTTAGGGGAAAGGGATAAAGCTTCATGGGATCTTAGACGCACCATTTTGCGTCAAAATTGCACCACAATTCTGGCATAAAAATCTATCTCAATAAAAGCCAACCAGTAGTTCGTACAGAGCCAGAGAAAACTGACATGAAAAACACAACACACATTGCTATTTGTCACACCCAGAGAATGCTGTGATAAAAATAATAAAGCCAAATATTTAATGTAAAAAACACCTGACCTGTCAGGCAGCATGTTACAGAGGAGGAGGAGCTGAGTAAAATGATATATAGTTTTATAGGAAAAGATTCAGTATAACTGTAATTTATTCATTTATATCTCTGCTCATTTTGGGCTTTGAAGTCCAGGAGACGGTCCTATCAGTGATTGACAGCTCTCTCTGTATACACAGTCATAGAGGGAAGGCTGTCAATCACTGATGGGACCTCCTCCTGGACTTCAAAGCCCAGAATGAGCAGAGATATAAATGAATAAATTACAAGTTTTACTGAATCTTTTCCCATAAAACTATACATCAATCTGCTCAGCTCCTCCTGCTCTATAACATTCTGCCTGCAGATTATACTGGATTATCACGGTGACAGGTTCCCTTTAACAATTCCCACAGGTTTCAATGTAACATCTGAAGCTGACGTTTCTCAGTCTACAAAATTAGGCAAAACAAAATTCACAAAAAAATTACAAATTTCTTTTTTTTTGTCTTTAGGACAGCTCAAAGTGGACCACATTTATTAAGAGGCATGTACCTTGTGTGCTTTATTTCTATACGATTAACATTAGTTTAAGAATGGCGCATGATATGCCATTCTGAATAAATATCCCCTGATGTCTTTTCTCTGATGAACTGATAAAGACTGATGTACTTTGTGGGCTTCATAGGTCACGACTCGCGCCATGGAGTCTTCCCCTATGAAGCCCACAAAGTATGCAGCGCGGTCTTGAGCCATTCGGGGTGCGGCCAGCTGCGGTCGAGAACCGCGTGGCTAATTAGGCCGCAGCTGCCTTTTATTTTACTAATGGAGACTGTGCTGTATAGCCGGTCTTCATGGTTAATGGCACCTTCAATACTGCGTGGCCATTAACAATGAATACTGGCTAGTTAAAGGGGTTATCCCATGAATAATGTAAAAAATGAAAATCATACAAAATCTAGTACATGACAGTCTCTGTCTAACAAAGCTAGAACCCAGGGCTGTGAAGTCGGTAAGCCAAAGCCCCGACTCCGACTCCTCAATTTCCCCTCACCCCGACTCCCTCATACATGGAGCATGTTTAAGTGATAACTTTAAACAAATTTGCATAAAATCAATAGTACAGATAAGTCATGACAAAAACAGTTTGTAATCTATCAGGCTTCTCTGGGTACAGCTCACTAAGGGCCTGATCAGAGGCGTAGCTAGAGGTTCAGCACATGGGGGGGCGAAACATACTTGAGTGGGCCCCCCACTTATTGGCTTCCCAAACGCACGTTTCCAACTTCACAGGCACATACTACTAGTTGTGGTTATAATACTGTATTAGCAAGATGACTATATAAACTGCTAGATCATCTATGCTGTTAAATACAGTACAATAGGCTTTCTACATACCCTACTCTAAATACTCTACCACATAATGCAGTAAAATATAGGATTAATAGGAGTAAAAAAGGGGACTCCTATGTTAAAGGAAATCTGTCCCCAGCTTTTACATCACTAAACTAACAGTCCCTTGCCCCCATCAGACCTCAGATCGGCTTAATGTGCCCCCATCAGACCTCAGATCAGCGTATTGTGCCCCCATCAGACCTCAGATCAGCAGAATGTGCCCCCATCAGACCTCATATCAGCTGAATGTGCCCCCATCAGACCTCAGGTCAGCAGAATGTACCCCCATCAGACTTCAGATCAATAGAATGTGCCCCCATCAGACCTCAGATCAGCAGAATGTTCCCCCTTCAGACCTCAGATTGGCTTAATCTGCCCCCATCAGACCTTAGATAGGCTTAATGTGCCCCCATCAGACCTCAGATCAGCGTATTGTGCCCCCATCAGACCTCAGATCGGCTTAATGTGCCCCCATCAGACCACAGATCGGCTTAATGTGCCCCCATCAGACCTCAGATCGGCTTAATGTGCCCCCATCAGACCTCAGATCAGCAGAATGTTCCCCCATCAGACCTCAGATCAGCAGAATGTACCCCCATTAGTCCTCAGATCAGCAGAATGTGCCCCCATCAGACCTCAGATCATCAGAATGTGCCCCCATCAGACCTCAGATCAGCAGAATGTTCCCCCATCAGACCTCAGATCAGCAGAATGTACCCCCATCAGACCTCAGCTCATCAGAATGTGCCCCCATCAGACCTCAGATCAGCAGAATGTTCCCCCATCAGACCTCAGATCAGCAGAATGTACCCCCATCAGACCTCAGATCATCAGAATGTGCCCCCATCAGACCTCAGATCAGCAGAATGTGCCCCCATCAGACCTCAGATCATCAGAATGTGCCCCCATCAGACCTCAGATCGGCTTAATGTGCCCCCATCAGACCTCAGATCAGCAGAATGTGCCCCCATCAGACCTCAGATCATCAGAATGTGCCCCCAACAGACCTCAGATCGGCTTAATGTGCCCCCATCAGACTCCATAATGGAAGCGCTCACTTGTATTCGCCTGATTGTACTAAGGCCATCCCTGCTGGGCCCCCCCAGAGGTATTGGGCCCAGAGCATCGCCTCCCCTGCCCCCCCTCTCCCCCCAGTAGCTACGCCTCTGGGCCTGATGTATGAAAACTGTCTAGGTCTAAGACTTTTTTTGTTGCCCATAGCAACCAATCAGAGCTCCCCTTTCATTTCTCCAGAGCACTATATGAAATGAAAGGGGAGCTCTGATTGGTTGCTATGGGCAACAAAGAAACTTCTACACCTAGACAGTTTTCATACATAAGGCTCTAGGTGTTTTACATCAGCAGATAGAAGCCATGAGAGCAGCTAACCTCTCCAAACATGAGCTCAGAGGAAACATAAAGCAGAGAGAACATGCACTGGACATAAAGGGCAGTACACAGTCATCTCAACTAAAAGCCTAAATCCTTAGATCAGGAATAGAACAGACATTTATAGGACATTTCATCATTTTCACAAATTCTTATAAAAATATATTCAGCACTGAACTAAATGTACTAATTCATTATATATTTTAGGAGTCGGAGTCGGTCCATTTTATACTGACTCCGACTCCACCAAAATGTTGACCGACTCCGACTCCATGACTCCGACTCCACAGCCCTGCTAGAACCAGCCCTGTACCTCACATGGGTTCAGAGATCTCCCCAGTCATTGCTCTGCTAGATTTATATCAATCTGACAGCTCAAGGGGAGTGTCTTTTCTGCTGCAGCTCAGGGGGCGTGTCCATGCTCTCCCTATCACAGGCAGTTGAAAGATGAATCTCAGTGAGCAGGACGTAAAAACAAAACAAAAAAAAACACAGCAGGTGGCGCTATACAGATATGTTTTATTGAATAACTCAGTAGCTATAAAAATAAATTAAATTACATGCAAATACAAAAGTATTCAGATCCAGGTGCTGGTTTGAAAACTGTAGAATATTTTTTGTGGGACAACCCCTTTAAATAAAAGGCAGATGCGGCCTAATTGGCCTCGAGGTTCTCAACCACAGCAGTCCACAACCCAAACTGATCACGACCACACCATGTGGTTGTAACTATAGAGAAAAACCTACAGATGGCGTGAACCTCACTTTCCTCTTCACGGCAGATACAAGTCCATGTGAGTACATGAAGGCGGTTGTGTATTATTCAGTGCGCCTCCACAGAGAATAGATATAGTGAGTATAGACACATAAGGTAATTGCCTCTCAGTCTTATACATTATTGATCAGCACAAGAAATGCTGGCAGTGGAGACATTCTGGTAAAAGGGATCTGTCAATGTCATAATAGCTTTCTTCAAATAAGTACAGACAGGAGGCTCTGGGGATTGAAGAGCTTGCTTTTTTTCCAAAAAATACAGCGTATAATAGCTCCCAGCCTGACTTCTGGTTAAACCACTACATAACATCTGAACAATTATAGTATCATGAAGAAGTGTTATCATATTTACTAATGTGCTAGGTGCAGAAGATAAAGACCTTCAACGTCCATCTCAAAGGTGTTTTCCTGGATCTAAATATTGATGGCCTCTCCACAAGACGGCTCATCAATATCGGATTGGTGGGGGCCCGATTCCCAGCAGCCCCGCCAATCAGCTGTTTGAAGGGGCTGCAGTGTCGGGACTAGGCTCCAAGCTGTCACAGAAGTAGAACTGTAGAAAACACCGACATGTAAGTAGCTGCCATCAGTTCCAATATCGATTTTGTTGACTATGCTACATTTTTAGCTAATCTCAGTTTAATCAGGTTATAAAAGGGAAACTGGTGGGAAATTATAATTGGGAGGCACACAATTATGTGCCTCAGGTATAATGGCGGTGCTGCTGGTGATGGCCTCCATGTAACAGGGGGTAGTGTTAATGAGTAATGAGGGGAAGGATGAAAAAGTTCAGTGGGATAAATCTGAGACAGACAGTCTGCCCAGTCCAGGCACTAGATCTCAGCCTTGGACCTATGTTCTGAATTATTAATGTGGATCTATAGCACAACAACAGCAGCAGAGGGTCCATAGGTATGAGGAGAACGCCCCCCACACACAGTACAGGGATAGCTGCTAAGTAACTCTCGATAGAAGCTCTCATTTTTACAGAGAAAATGATAGACAACACCAAGTACATGTTCCAATACAATACAATACAACGTGCATTACAATCCGAAGGGTCAGGGACAGACCCGGACAAGTGATTTATACACTTTGAGGGACATTTATATTTTCAGATGGATTTAATGTCACCTTTAAGCCTGCTTTTGCATTGTGAGGTTGCACCAAATTTATGAAGGGTTGTACAGCTTTCATGTATTTGGTGCAACTGTAATGTGTTGTATGACTTAGGCTTCATGCATACAGCCGTTGTTGGCCGGTGCCTGTGTTGCGGGCCAAAAAATTGCAGTCCACAATGAACGGGCACTGACCGTAGGGCTGCCATATGCGGACACAGGAACCATTCGCTTGAATGGTGGCGGCAATCCGCGTTCCGACAATCCGCACAGCAAAAAAGGAGTGCATGCACTCCTTTTTTGCTGTGCGGAGGCACGGATAGAAAAGTCATGGAACTAGGGTTGTCACGATACCAAAATTTTTATGCGGTTTCGATACCATAAAAAGGTATTGCGATACTTGATACCACGCGAAAAAATAAAAACACCAAAAAAAGCTGTGTGCATTCTACATTTTATAAAACGTCCAGCCCATAATAGAACAGTCCTATCCTATTTTTGGGGGGGACAAGGTGACTTAAAAAATGGTGAATCATGCGTTTTTTATTTATTTATTTTTTTTCTATTACGTTCACTGTATATGAGATATTTTTTAATAGTTTAAAACTTTGGACTTTTTGGACGTGGCGATACCTAATATGTTAATTTATTTATTGTTTGTATATTTTATATGTAAAATTGGGAAGGGGGGATTTAAACCTGATATTTTGGTGTTTGTTGTCAGGGCAGCAGGGAGCTTACCATGTCAGCCAGGGCTTCAGTAGCGCCCTGGTTGCCATGGTAACCGATCGGAACCCCGCGATTACACTGCTGGGGTTCCAATCAGAATCTACCACTGCACCACCAATGAAGAGGGGAAGGGGGGGCGCCTGCGGCCACTGCCACCAATAATTTAATACTGGGGAGTTGGGGGGGGGGCGCCACCAATGAACATTACCATCATTTAATACAAGTACAGGAGCGGGTGCCGGCGGCAGAATCACATAGCCGGCAACCGACCTGTATGTTACGGAGCTGCGATATGCTGCAGTTAACTACCGCTGATCGCAGCTCCCTTTCTTACAGGTCGGGTGCCGCAGCGCGCTCCATGTTCTCTGATACTAGGCTATACCGGGACAAAAGTATCAATTGGGTATCGAGAATTCGATACCCGGTGCAGCCCTACATGGAAGCACTATGGAGTGTTTCAGTAGTGAACGGGTCCGCATCCGTGATGCAGTGCACAAATGGCTGATGCCCGTATTGTGGCCCGCAAACAGTGGGTTCGCAATATATGGGAGCCAGCCAACAACAACTGTGCATGAGGCCTTAGTCTTAAAAAATACACAAGGAGGCTGTATAGTGTAGGATGCAACTTTTCTGCAACATTTCAAGTGTCACGGATAGTAAGGGTGCATTCACACGACCGTATGTATTTAGCGGTCCGCAACATACGGATCCACAAAAATAAGGATGACGTCTGTGTTGCATCCATTTATTTTTTTTTTTGGCATCACGGTGTGCTATCTGCAATTTTTGAGGACCCATTGAAATGAATGGGTCGCATCCTATCCTTAAAAAATGCGGATTGGATGCAGACCAAAAAATACAGTTAGGTGAATGGGGCCTAAATGTGCCATAATCCAGATCTAATCTCACTTTGAAAAGTGACATGTCTCCAAAACGTCGCAATTGACATGTTGTCCGACATTTTTACACCAAAACCTGCCGTATCTAGTTTGAGAAATGTCCCCCTAAGTCATTCAGCTCAATGCAGTTGATGCACCAAATACATGAAAACTGTGCACCACTTTATAAAGTTGGTGAAACCACATAATGCAAAACCAGATTTAGAAGTGACATCAAATCGATCTCAAATTACAAATGTCTGGAATGTTTTCCCCTATTCTTTACTGCAGTGATACAGACCATTGTACACTGCCACATTAATTATACATGATGGATAGATGCTGAATATGGATAGTAACTGTAATGGTAGAACCAGGTAAATTAGTCATGCTATATTGTGTGTGTGTGGGGGGGGGGTCACACGATTTCTGTATATGGCTGCTGTCACACAAGCTGCAGTATTGTAGCTGGAGCCATAATGTGTGTCAGGAGCTCAGGAGGCCACGTACAAAGATAGGGAAATGCAGATTGTTCAAACTGAATATAAACCCATGTATGGAAGTAAAAGATTCGGGGGACACTATATCTCCTTATGAAGAGTGCTGAAACTGCGTGAGGAGTCTTATAAGCCAGGCAACGCTCCTCTGGATCTGTGGGAAGAAGGGTATCCAAATGAGTTCTTAACAAGTTCTGCCTCTAATGTCACCAGATTAAGGAACCCATCCTCTAAACCATTTCGAGACAGAATCCCTCATCTTCCTCATGTCTAAGAACTCATTAGTTCACATAATATTTTTGCAGCACAGGCCGTGAGGACTACATATATGTTCATACAAATGGGAACATTTTTATTTCACAGGGTATTTATTTGTATCTTCAGGAACATGGTGAGGATGCTGAAACCTTATGGGTGGTATTACAAAAAATAATACTAGGTGTAATATATAGTCCTCCTAACATAACAGAGGAGATAGAAGTCCAGCTGTATAACCAAATAGAGCGGGCTGCACAGGCTGGTACAGTGGTCATAATGGGAGATTTTACCTTCCCAAACATTGACTGGGGTCACGGTTCTGTCTGAACCACAAAAGATTTCTCAACTTGCTGCAGGACCACTTTATGGGTCAGTTTGTAGAAGCTCTCACTAGGGGCAATGCTCTGTTGGATCTGGTAATTTCTAATGATGCAGCGCTTGTTGGAATAAAAAAAAAAGGTTGCGGGCAGCATTTCAGGTCACCAGTTTTGGGCATATCAAACAGGATGACATTTGCAATGTGCAAATGTCACCTGATGCCCGATCTGGTAATCATTTTTGTTTTGGTGTCCCCGTTTTTCAGAAAAATACACTTTTATGATATGCAAATTAGGCTTACTAGGTGCAAGGGGCGGTAACCCTGCACCTAGTAGCGCCGTTTTCCCACCTCTAATGACGCCTCCTTTCTTGTGATGGACAGGGCCAGGCAGCTCGCTCTAACTGCTGCCGGCCCTGCCTGAGCTCCAAATCCCGCGCCTGCGTAAGGCTAGTTTCACACTAGCGTTTATATATTCCGGTATTGAGCTCCGTCATAGGGGCTCAATACCGGAATAAAACGCTTCAGTTTTGTCCCCATTCATTGTCAATGGGGACAAAACTGAACTGAAGACAACGGAATGCTCCTGAAAGCATTCCGTTCAGTCTTCAGACCGGAGAGCAAACCGCAACATGTTGCGGTTTGCTCTCCGTACTAGTTATCCGCACCTAAACGGATCCGGAATGACCCCCAATGCAAGTCAATGGGGACGGATCCGTTTGGTGTGGACACACTTGTAAACGGATCCGTCCTCCATTGACTTTCAATAGAGGTTATTCCGGATCCGTTTAAAAGCTAATACAACCGGATCCGGAATTACGGATCCACAAGGTTGTATTATCAGTACGGATCCGGCGGGTCCCTTCACCCGCCGGATCCGTACTAACGATAGTGTGAAAGAGCCTAAGCCTAATTTGCATATCATAAAAGTGTATTTTTCTGAAAAACGGGGACACCAAAACAAAAATGATTACCAGATCGGGCATCAGGTGACATTTGCATATTGCAAATGTCATCCTGTTTGATATGCCCAAAACTGGTGACAGAAACCCTTTAAATCCACGTTGGGTAATTACACAGCAAAATTTATTCCTGTAGGTAACAAGTATAAACGGCTAAAATTAAACCTCACATGGCTTACAGTTACTGTAAAAAGGGCAATAAATGACAAAAAAGGGCATTGAAAGCATACAAATCTGATGGGTCAGCTGTAGCCTTTGAAATTTACAAAAGGGCTTAAAGGGAACCTGTCATCTCCAAAACACCCCCTGAACTAGAGTAAGCCGTGTACAGTGTAAGTGACGTTGAGTCCGGTTATGTAATTTTTATCTTTAAACTCCCTTTCTTTACGACGCTGTGCTCCCAAAAACCAGCAGTAAAATGCACTCAGTGGACTCCAGTGCTCACTCACATAATGGAGAGGACTCAAAGAAGAGTCCTCTCAATGCATTTTACTGCAGGTTTGTGGGAGCACAGCGTCGTAAAGAAAGGGAGTTTAAAGATAAAACTTACATATTCGGATTCAGCATCATTTACACTATACACCGCTTACTCTAGTTCAGGGGGTGTTTCGGAGATGACAGGTTCCCTTTAATAAAATCTGTAAAAAAGAGATAAAATCTGCAAAAATATAAAACAAACAGCAGGTGGTCCCCTTTGATTTTGCAAAGGCTTTTGATATTGTCCCTCATAGACGTTTCATAGATAAAGTAAGGTCTATAGGCTTGAAAAGTGCAGTCTGTAATTGGATTGAAAACTGGCTGAAGGACCGTGTCCAGAGTGTTGTGGTCAAAGATTCCTATTCAGAATGGTCCCGGGTTATAAGTGGTGTACCCCAAGGTTCAGTGCTTGGTCCTTTTTTATTTAATTTATTTATTAATTATATCAAGGATGGGATTAATAGCACTATTTCTATTTTTGCAGATGACACTAAGCTATGTAATACTGTACAGTCTATGGAAGATGCCCATAAACTACAAGCTGACTTGAACACTCTGAGTGACTGGACATCATCTTGGCAAATGAGGTTCAATGTGGATAAATGTAAAGTTATGCATCTTGGTAGTAATAACCTCTGTGCATCATATGTCCTAGGGGAGGTAACACTGGGGGAGTCACTTGTAGAGAAGGATTTGTGTGTCCTTGTAGATCGTAGATTAAATAACAGCATACAATGTCAATCAGCTGCTTCTAAGGCTAGCAAGATATTGTCATGTATTAAACGAGGCATGGACTCGCGGGGCAGGGATGTAATATTACCACTTTATAAAGCGATGGTATGGCCTCATCTGAAATATGCAGTTCAGTTCTGGGCACTGGTCCATAAGATGCTCTGCAGCTTGAAAAAGTACAGAGGAGAGCGACTAAACTGATAAGGGGCATGGAGGGTCGAAGTTATGAGGAAAGGTTAAAAGAATTGAATTTATTTATCTAAGGGGGGACATGATTAACCTATACAAGTATATAAATGGGCCATACAAAAAATATGCTGAAAAGCTGTTCCATGTAAAATCCCTTCAAAAGACAAGGGGGCACTGCCTCCGACTGAAGAAGAAAAAGTTCAGTCTCCAGAAGCGTCAAAGTTTCTTTACTGTAAGAACCGTGAATCTGTGGAATAGTCACCTCCGTGGTCACAGCACGTGGTCACAGCAGGAACAGTGGACAGGTTTAAAAAGGGCCTAGAGAAATTCTTAAAAGTAAATGACATTAATGCTCATGAAAATGTGTAGAAATCTGAGTCTCACTCCTTTTTTTAAAATTTATGTCTTCTCCAATCCCCTGGTTGAACTTCATGGACTTATGTCTTTTTTCAACTGTATTAACTATGTAACTTTATATAGGGTGTTTGTTTGTTAAATGGACCACATTGTATGTTCACTTATTATATATAATATATAGCAGAAGAAAACTACACCTATCCTCTAGCTGTAGTCTTCAAGATCCTCTCTAGAGGTTCAAAGTACTCTAAAAGATTTATACAGTTACCATAATTTCAACAAACTGGAGGAGATTTATCAAAATGGTGTAAAGGAAAACTGGCTTAGTTGCCCATAGCAACCATATTACACTTTTCATGTTCCAAAGGAGCTTGGAAAAATGAAAGCTGGAATCTTATTGGTTGCTCTGGGCAACTAAACCAGTTTTTCTTGGTCAATTTTCATAAATCTATCCCACTCTGTGTAAATAAATAGTACAAGTGACTATAAGTAGCTTTGTAACATCTTATTACAGCAAAAATGACCCTTTCTGCATTTAAAGGGAACCTGTCATCTCCGAAACACCCCCTGAACTAGAGTAAGCGTTGTATAGTGTAAGTGATGCTGAATCCAAATATGTAAGTTTTATCTTCATACTCACTTCCATTCCGACGCTGTGCTCCCACAAACCAGCAGTAAAATACATTGAGAGGACTCTTCTTTGAGTCCTCTCCATTATGTGAGTGAGCACTGGAGTCCACTGAGTGCATTTTTCTGCCGGTTTGTGGGAGCACAGCATTGGAATGGAAGTGAGTATGAAGATAAAACTTACATATTTGGATTCAGCATCACTTACACTATACACCACTTACTCTAGTTCAGGGGGTGTTTTGGAGATGACAGGTTCCCTTTAAGAGCCACTTCTTCTCTCCTTCTGCTTCCTGCTCTAATCATGTATTCAATTCAATGTCACAAAAATGTCTTGATAGACAGAATGGACTATTAGCTTATGCTGGTCATAGAAATCTATGAAGAAGAGCAGAACACCAGGAGGAGTGAGCTGTTGGAGGGAGACAGAGGCAAAGACACAAAGAGACACCAGCTGGTTCTAGTACATTTTCTATCTCACCCTAGTGCTGGATTCACAGCTACACTGCTCAGTACTGCTGCACAATGTCCTCTATGCTGCTGTTTCTTCTGAGGATGTGCTACAAAGAGTTAGGGGAGCAGGATCTCCTCCGCTCTCTGTGTGCTGTGTATGGGAGACATCATAGCAGCTAATCTCCACCTCTCTTGGGGAAAATGGGAACTAGAAATAAAACTGCTGAAATGCCATATACAAGTCAGATATAGTGCTACTTCCCATGCACACACATGTCAGCTTAGGCCTCTTTCACACTAGCGGCAGCACGGATCCGGCACCTAAAGGGTGCCAACGGATCCGTGCTGCCGCTGATACATGTGTGGAGCCAGAGCAGTGCACAGACATTGCGACAGAAATACATACAGACATACACACACAAACACATACATACTTACATACTCCAGCCCGGGACTCCGGCAGCACGTCTTCACTCGCCTCCTGCGCACAGTGATGACGATTCCCCACAGCGCCCTCTGCTGGGCGCAGTGGGGAAACGTCATAGCTGCGCGCAGAAGGCGCGTGAAGACATGCTGCCGGCGTCCCTGCCTGGAGTATGTGAGTATGTATGTGTATGTATGTATGTATGTATGTATGTCTTTCTGTGTAGCCGGATCCGGAATGACCCCCCATTGCAAGTCAATGGAGGACAGATCCGGATTACTGGTGTGTCACACCAAACAGATCCGTCCCCATTGACTTGCATTGGAGGTCATTCCGGATCCGTCTTGGTGCGGATGCTTGGACCGGAGAGAAAACCGCAGCATGCTGTGGTTTGTTCTCCGGTCTGAAGACGGGACGGAATGCTTTCAGGAGCATTCCGTTGTCTTCAGTTCAGTTTTGTCCCCATTGACAATGGATGGGGACAAAACTGAAGCGTTTTTTTCTGGTATTGAGCCCCTATGACTGAACTCAATACCGGAATTTAAAAACGCTAGTGTGAAAGTAGCCTTATTCTGATAAGTCACCTGAAAAGACATCAGGTACACTTTAAAAGTAAATACAGTAATCTTTTCGGTTATCTTTATATAGACAGTCAAAAAGTAAGGTCCTGTATGGGACTGCGGCTGTCTATTCAGCTGTAGTGTCTCTCAGTTCTGTCTCATCACAGAAATATGCAATGACCCTGAGGATTGAAGGGGAAGATATAGCTGAGGTTCCCAAGACCTTCTGTTCACACTATGAGTGGCTGAGGGAAAGGTCACCAGTCAAGCAATGAAAACAGATTCATTCATTTCGCTCATAGAAGTCACACATGAAATAAGAATGCTTGTAAAATGAGTGATGTGAATAGTGCGTCAAATTTATCATCACTGGAAGGAGAGAGACTATTTCTTGTATCTATTATGAGAAATATCTATTACATGATGGAAATATTGTTTGTCTTTACATAAAAATGCTGATAATCAAAGCGAAATTCAGAAATAAATCAGACATAAATTATACAGCAGACACAAAACCCGACCACAGTAGCGCTCAATCACAGCGTATGTAATATGCAATATGTTATCTTCAAAGGAAGGTTTCCATAGCAACGAAGGCGCTGAGAACGTGCTGCGATTTCTCAGGAATGGCTGCCTCATGGGTTACAAGTGGGAAAAGTAATTTTTTTCTGTAGCAAGAAAGAGAAAGTCTTGTAAAAGTTCTATAGTGAATTGAAGAATTTTGCTAGTTTTTAAGCCTTGGCCATCAATTAACTGCCTTAAAAGGCCCTTAGAGATGATAATTTGACCAAGTATTCAGAGAAATAATCTGTGTATCTGTGAAAATCTGTTTGAGCAGTGAGAAAATTAAATAGGCATGTTATCTGTCCAGCCGCTACTCCGATGCCTCCGCCCTGTGCCAGTCATTGCACTGGTTGCCCGTACGGTTTAGAATCCAATTTAAACTGCTCGTCCTCACCCACAAAGCTCTCCACAGTGCTGCACCCCCTACATCTCCTCCCTCATCTCTGTCTACCACCCCACCCTTGCTCTCCGTTCAGCCAATGACTTACGACTGACTTCTACAAAAATCCGAACCTCTCTCTCCCGGCTCCAAGATTTCTCCTGAGCTGCACCGGTTCTCTGGAATGCCCTACCCCAAGAAATCAGTTTTAGCCGCTCCCTAAAAACACTTGTTTTTTGGGTGGTCTATCACATCTCCTGATCTAACTTCTCTCCATACATAGACCATCTATCATTTCCTGAACCTGATCCTCCACCAACCTCTCCACTGCACACGAGCATCTATTTCCCTATTTTCCCAACATAGCTGGACCATTGTACAAAACAAGCACTTTTACCTTTTGTGTCACCCCTATATCCTCATAGATTGTAAGCTCTTGTGGACTAGAGTCCTCATCCCTCTTGTTCTAATTATTGATATGAACATGAACCCCTGAACTGTAAAGTGCTGTGGAATATGTTGGCGCTATATAAATAAAGATAATTTTTTTTTATTTAAAGAGAACCTGTCATCTCCAAAACACCCCCTAAACTAAAGTAAGCGGTGTATAGTGTAAGTGATGCTGAAACCGAATATGTAATTTTTATCTTCATACTCACTTCCATTCCGACGCTGTGCTCCCACAAACCTGCAGTAAAATGCATTGAGAGGACTCCGGTGCTCACTCACATAATGGAGAGGACTCAAAGAAGAGTCCTCTCAATGCATTTTACTGCTGGTTTGTGGGAGCACAGCGTCGGAATGGAAGTGAGTATGAAGATAAAACTTACATATTCGGATTCAGCATCACTTACACTATACAAAGCTTACTCTAGTTCAGGGGGTGTTTTGGAGATGACAGGTTCCCTTTAAAAGTTTGCAGAAGATTACAATTGTAAGATTTGCAGTGATATAGGCAGATAAATGTACTGGAGCTTGAGAACAATGCGTATTCTACTTTTTTTATTTTCTGGTAATTTTCTGGCATTCTGGTAATGCATATGGTTGTATTAAAGGGGTTGTGCCAAGTTAACACGTTATCCCCTATCCACGGGATAGGGAATAACTAGCTGATCGCTGGTGGTCTGACCGTTGGGACCATCGATCCTGAGAACAGCTCCTTGCTGCTCCATTCATTCCCTGTGGGAGTAGTATTCAGCTCTCCACTGCTCCCATAGAGAGTGAGTGGAGCAGCAGTGCACATGCATGACCTGCTGCTCTATCAGTTCTTGTGATCGTAGGGGTCCCAGCGGTTGGACCCATAGCAATCAGCTAGTTATCCCCTATTCTGTTGATAGGGGTAACGTATTATCTTAGTACAACCCCTTACCAAATTCTGAACAACCCCTTTAAAAACAAGCATTGTCTGGAACCACTAGCCTGCTATGGGCCAATCTGATTTTAAAGAGAGGCATATGGACGTGAAAAAAAATGTCATTTTTCATTACATGCACTGCCACACAGACAAAGCATCTACAGGTCCATAATATGGCCTGAGATCTGTATTGAAAGGAACAAGTACCCTATCCATGAGTTATCTGGTAATTTAAGGGCTGTTTCACACGAGCGAGTCTACTGTAGGAATCACGTTCTGTGTGTGAGCGTGATCCTCCGTTCTGTACTTGCAGCACTATCATGATTTATAATGCTATGTGCTTCTACCGGATTATACTGAAATAATACTGTCAGTATGATTCTGTAGCAATAAGGTCATGCAGAGACACATGATAATGATAATGCCATGCCCTCCTGCAAGACGAGCAGTGTCCACAACGGAGGATCACGCTCACACACGGAGAGTGATTCCCGTAATGGACTCGCTTGTGAGAAACAGCCCTAAAGGCAGCTTGTCACCATGAAAATCCAGTGCAGTCTGCAGGCAGCATGTTATAGAGCTGGAGGAGCTGAGCAGATTGATATATAGCTTTGTACAAAGTACAGGGGACAAACGATTGCAGTAACAACAGTCATTTGTCCCCATGCACTTTCCATCAGCCTGTGTAAAGGTCTTTTAAAAGTTGATTGCCACCTTTTACAGCCAAGCTGACCATTGATTTTGGCAGGATTGGACGGCCACTGAAATTGTAAACAGGGCTTCCAAACTCTAAGCCGTCAGAGTGTCTGGAAGCAGCTTTATCCCTTTGTTCTGTTCAGGCAACAACACATGCATGCTTGGCTAAGACAGTTCTGGGAGTTCAGGCCGGGTGCCTCATTGTGGACTCGCAGTAAGACACTCGCTCGTCTGAAAGGAGCCTAAAGGCAGCAGATTACATGAATGCCAGCCAAAGCAGTCGATTTTGGCTGAACTGGCTGCTTTATGTAATGTCTATGGTGGTGTCCCGACTCTCCTCTAACAGTAAATTTCAGGGGAAAAAAAAAGATTTCAGGATGCTTAATCCTTTTGTTCTCAAGGGAGATAAGCCACTTCCAGATGTGTCAGGTACTGACTTAAAGGGAACCTGTCATCTCCGAAACACCCCCTGAACTAGAGTAAGCGTTGTATAGTGTAAGTGATGTTGAATCCGAATATGTAAGTTTTATCTTCATACTCATTTCCATTCCGACGCTGTGCTCCCACAAACCTGCAGTAAAATGCACTCACTGGACTCTTCTTTGAGTCCTCTCCATTATGTGAGTGAGCACTGGAGTCCACTGAGTGCATTTTACTGCAGGTTTGTGGGAGCACAGCATCAGAATGGAAGTGAGTATGAAGATAAAACTTACATATTCGGATTCAGCATCACTTACACTATACACCGCTTACTCTAGTTCAGGGGGTGTTTCGGAGATGACAGGTTCCCTTTAAGCCTGTATTACACCAGGAGATTGTCGGGCCAATCATTGCTAACAAACATTCGTATGAAAGCTCGTTAGGCAGTGTAATACTGCCGCCGATTACCCGATGAATAAGCAAACGCTTGTTCATAGAGCAGTCCAAATCTTTTGACAGGTTTAAAAATTATTTTTTGCTGGTGGCAGATAGTGGTGTCTAATCACGATCTGCTGCCATCAAACAACTGAACAGCATGGGGACGAGCAATGACATAACACTGCATGTAACTGATGCAGTCTCCTCCGCCTTCCTTCCCGACAATCGCCGGCAGAATTGGGCTGTCTAAAACAGCCTTTACTCCCCTATTGAGAACACAAACATGTATGTGAATGGAGGGGTCGGGAGGGACAGTTGTCGACCACATGAGCGTTCAGGCTGACGACTATCTAAAGTGCATCTTAAGGGAGGTCCTCAATTATTAATCGTCCATTATAACAACCCTCAGAAGTCTAACCACAGTTACAAAGACACCCTCCAATGCTGAAAGCTTCTTTCTTGCAGATGCCATCTACCTTCTTGAAACTCTGATTGTGAAAATCATAATCATGCCCGGACTTCATCACGAATGGTGATGCAACGTGAGTGCCATACATTATAAAACCACAAAAATATAAAAAGTCAAAACTTGGATTAAGGTGACATAATTGGCATATAGCATAATGACATGCACTATATCCACACGTTTCTGAACATTTGTATGCATAACAGGAGATATGAAAATGCCAAGGGCTGTGGCCACTTTTGCATTCCGCACCTCAACCACTGAATCAGAACAAAATCTGAAAAATTTGCTCTCCCGTTATTATAACAGTTTTATGCTCCTGACATTTTTATAACAGTTTTGTGCTCCAGGTATTTTCTTTGTTATTGTGTTTGTGTTGCGGTGGCCAAAGATGCCATCATTGTGCCCTGAAGCACACAATCACTTTAGAGATTAGCTGTGACAGAGTTTGCCGTCCTGCCAATAATTCTGACCCAAAGGCAAGTATTAGTGTTATGGTTATTAGACTACAGGTGCCAAAAGTTGGGGAGCCACAGGAGGGGCCCGGAGTCCCTGTTGGAGAACTGTGTTCCTCAACCACAGCGACTATATATAGTAATAGCACAAAAAGCATACAAGTAACAGCTTTTACCAGATTTGACAATAGTGTACACCCTCAGAAATCAATAGCTGGGGACAACTATACAGAGAGCATCAGATTGTGAGGTACTTACCTTATTATTGGGCTCTGTGGTCGCTCCTTGAAGCAAGTCACACAGAAAGGATAAGTCGGGCAAGTTATGTTTGTTAGGATTTTCATGCTCTTTCCATTCCTACAAAGGGTAAATGAGAAATGAGTTCAGAAGACTATTAGGTACACTGCATGAATATGTCAGGTGTGTGATTCACTACGCTAAGGTTTCCAAGTAATGCTCACGGCACATGGAAATGGAAAATCACTTGACTTTGACTTTTATGACTAAAATAATAATAACATAATCATACAGGAGCCTCGTTCTATCACAATCAAACATTTGGTCAAGTCACTGCCTGCCATATGAGACGGACGATCATCTCCTGCTGCAGTGGACCTTCTAATGGTATGACCCATTGCTACGTTACCGTGTCCAGCCAGAAGATGAAGAATCTTGTCTAACCTGGATATAAAGAAATGTCTGAACCCTCAGAGACAATCTGATAATGTAGACGTGTAGCTCTAGTTTCTTTTGACAATATAGATGTCCCTAAAGGCCCCTTTACACTGCTAGATATAGCCAATGATTGTTTAGAAGGAAGTGTTCCTTCCCAGCAAGCGCCTGCTCGTCAGTGGAGGAGACCGCTGTATTTATGCAGTATGGGGAGGAGTGATCGCTAATGCCATTGCTCGTCCCCATATGGAATTAATGTTTGCCGGCAGCAGATAATCGCTAAACAGCATACCAACGAACGCTTGTTAGCAATCATCTGTTGATGATTGGCCAGTGTAAAGGGGCCTTAAGGCACACTTAAATGATTCAACTTTACTGTATCCACAACTACATGAAGGATATAACCTCATATGAAGGATATATTTATTTATTGTATGCACTTATATAGCGCTATTATATTTCGCTGTGCTTTACAGACATTAGCATCAAGCTGTCCCCAATGGGCTCACAATCTAAGGTCCCTATCAGTATGGAGTGTGGGAGGAAACCGGAGTACCTGGAGGAAACCCACACAAACACGGGGAGAACATACAAACTGCATGCAGATGTTGTCCTTGGTCAGATGAGCCACCGTGCTGCCCATGTCAAGTAATCTTGAATGGGTTTACTGGATCATAGATATTGATTGCTTATCCTCTGAATAGGTGATCAATAACAGATAGGTGGGGCTCCAACCCCCCCAACACATTGACCAGCTGTTTTGGGCAGCCACCAGCACCAAAAACTATACAGTAGACGGAGCCGGAAGCACCAAATTCCATCCATTGTGTAGAGTCCGTACTTCAGTAAGCTAGTGCTGGAAACTACACGGTGCTGGAGACTTCTGTCCACTATTTAGTTTCTGGTGCTGATCAGTTTTGGAGCTCGATCTGATATAAATGACCTATCCTGAGGATAAGCAATGAATACCTATAAGTTCCAGAAAACCCATACCAGATTACTTGACATATATCCTTCATACAAGTATAGTTGTGGTTATAGTACAGCTGAATTTCCCTTATGACCTCTTTTATACGTGCCTTAGGTACCAACCTGGTACTGATGACCTATCCTGAGAACAGGTCATCAGTATCTAAGGACTGGAGAAGCCCATTAGTAGTTCCTTGGCGTGGAATTAATAAGAACATAAAATAAGAGTGACCATGATGTGATAAATGTGGACATGACTGTCCCCTCAATTAATATGACTTAGGCCAGGTGACATCTGTGTCGGAGGCTTCACTGCAGATTCCATTTAAAAAATGCTGAACTCCCTGGCAGGAACCCTACAGGGACAATAATAGTCAATGGGGTCTGTGAGAAAAAATGCTGCAGTTGTGAATGCAGACTTAATGTCGAGCCTGTTGTCAGTTTCCAGTAATAACCAGCAGAATTATGAATTCAGCTGTGAACTGTAATGACACAAACTTTAAGGCTATGTCCACATCTGATACGGTAATCAGGTAGTCTGTTCTGACAGAGGAGCAGACTACTGGAACGATTGTATCAGGCACTGGAAAACGCAGGGTCCCGACAGATCACTATCCACTATAATGGTATCCGTCGGGAAGCCACCAGGTTTCATGCATGAATGCTGGCTTCCTGCTGGAAAAAAATACCGTTGCGTGCAGCATTTTAGTGAATGGTGATCCAAGGGCCCCATCAGTGTCCAGTAATCTGCTGCTTAATGGTTGTTACTGGAAACTGACCACAGTCTTGGTAATTAGTCTGAATTCACATCTGCACTATTTTTGAATTTTTCTGTTTGGCCTTAGTAACAGAAAAGGGAGAGCGGCCGTGCATGCACAATGCGCTCTCGTTCACTTTGGGGGTCCTGTTCTAGAGACAGGTATGGGTCCCAAAGATGGGACCCACATCTATCTGACATTGGTGGTACACTCTAGCGATATTCCACCAACATCTGAGGTAAGAAAACGCCTTTAAAGTTTCGACTACTCTAAAGATAAAAGTTTCCTACATGTAGCCCTCGCCTTAACTGTATCAGCTGCTAAAACTTCCAGTGTTTCCAGTCCAGTTGTCCCAAAATAACAAAAAGATTCTAAAATAATGAAGAGTGTAGTAGACTTGAGGGATTTGTCAAGCCATTCATACTGAACACTACATGCCTGAATGCCTTGAGAGAAGTAGTAATTATCTCCTGTCACTATGGTGGTTCATGACCTCAAAACAGCTTAGCATGTTCCTTCAGACAGACCACCTAATCTATAGTGTCCTGTTCGTGAACCGGCCTGCGCCGTACCCCTGAGGCCTCTTACACTTTCACTGCTCATTTGAGCTTTTTACAAGTCTGCTTTTTAGCCTTTTGAAAATATGCTAATGTCAGACAAGGTATAATTCTGCCATCGTTCTACGCGATAAAAGTGCAGCTAAAGAAAAATGGCTTACTAAAGGGAATGTGTCATCAGAAAATGACCTCTTGTTTAAATCACATTTTTTAGGTTTAAAGAGGACCCTTCACTGGTCCTGACGTTACATTATAATTATCTGATAGTGTAGGGCTTTATTAGTAGATGTCAGTGCTGCTCTTTTCCTCTGCTGTACCCCATCCCCCAGTCACTTTTGCCTCCCTATATGCTAATTAGTAGCATCGGTACAGGGAGGAGGAGACGGCTGGGTTTCTCAAGGGGCATCTCCTTCTCACTGGCTGTGATGCTCTCCACAGAAGGTGACACCCCTTGAGAAACCCAGCCGTCTCCTCCCCCCTGTAGCGATGCTACTAATTAGCATACAGGGCGGCAAAATTGGCACATTGGGGGAACAGAGCAGCGCATCTGGAAAAAAAAAGCACCCTGACGTATACTAATAAAACCCTACACTGCCATTTTAAAATAATTTTTTATGGTGGTATTTTTAATTTTCCACGTCAATATCCATATTTAAACAAAAACATAAAATCCTGCAGTTTTCATACTGGCCACTAAGCCTAATAATAGGAGTCGCTTCTTGGTCTGTACAGATCACATTACTGCAGTTATCTGCTAATCTGTCATGCTAATCCTGCCTGTAATGATGTCACATGTGTGTATGGATAAGACAGGATCCATCATTCAAAAAAAAAAAAAAAAACAGCACCCTTATTTAAAAAATAAAGACTATTAATGTAAAAAAGTAGAGAAAAAGCACAAACCGAGTTGCAAAAAAGGAGAAAGTGAAGTCTTTATTCCATAAGTGCCAATCTAGTAGATGCAATGTTTTGGCTAGACATTAGCCTTTTTCTTGCTTGCAACACAAGTGCTGCTTTTTCTTCACTTTTAGGATCCACCATTCACAACAGGTGACTGTCAGAGCTTATCTATTCTTTCCTTGTACAATAACCTCTGCACAGGTCACAGAGCATGCCCAGAAAACTCTCCCACAGAAGTCAGTGTTATGTAAATGTTGTTAAGAACTACTCAGGCAAGATGGCCGCCAACATAACCATGTTCAGTATATAAATATGACTGCAATCAGGATGGATATGTGTTACTATCAAAAGGATATTAACTGGCAGGCACTTTTTTTGGCAACACATTTCCTTTAAGAATGAATAAGGAACTTGTTCAAAACTTCCCACAACCTCTAGGAAGACCTATCATGAATAAAACACACATTTTATTTTACAGTGGAAATACCTTTAACCATTTAAGGGCACATGCCACCAGGAAATTCATTTATATACCAAGCACATTGCTTTGTAGGGCTAGCTCAGATGATTGTAATGATAGCTTTCACTTGATCCACTGCTCAAATCGGGAGAACGGGTGCTTTTAATCCATATGCAAATGAGCAGTTAAGTGTACGGGGGGGGGGGGTCAATCCACTCTGTGCACCCTTGCTCCTCCTTCTTCCTCTGCCAGATCCTTCTTATTCTTCTTGATTTATATGGCAAGATGAGATGACTATGCAGGAGCCTGTCCTACTATAAGGAGTGAAAGGGGCTTGCAGAGGAAGCAGGAGGAGCTAGGGTGCACACAGAGGATTGCCCCCCCTCTTGGTCCACTGATGCAATGCTATGTGTATGGAAGAGCAAACTCATTCAGCTGACAGTTTTCTCATGCACAATCTATTTGGCTGGTGATGGTCTGATCTCTGGGACGTCGTAGCCATCAGGTCTTAGAGCTGATTTTGCACTATGTCCTCTACTGCATCCTTTTCTGTGCACTGAGGCAGTTACAACCACCCGGCTGTGCAAGAAACTGCAGCCAATCTCATTCACTTGAATGGGAGCTGAGCTGCAGTACCCCAGCACGGCCACTACACAGTGTATGGCAATGTTGCTATCCAGCTCTGTACACTGCACAGTTTCAGAAGACACGGCTGCCCAAAATACAGCTGGTCGTGGGGGTGCTGGGTGTTGGACCAGAGGATATCAGTATCTGTAGACTGAACAACACCTTTAAGGCGGGCTGATACAGAAGACAATTATTGGGACTGAACTACTCGTTCCCAATAATTGCCTGTTTGTTACAGGAGATGAAAGCTGCATTTACATGTAGCAATCACCTGTGCTTTATTGGGACTAGCCATCGCTAAATCGCTTTATTGTTTTATAGGAGCAGATCCCTGTTTACCCAGAAATGGTTATTTAGGTGTCAGTGATGCCTTCACCCGACAAACAAGAGTTAGCTTGTATACTGAGTTATCGGCAGCGCCTTTACAAAGGGCTTATCAGGAAGGAACGTTCCTAGGGATGCTACTTCACAATAATTACTAGAAATCAATGGCCTTTAGGCTTTGTGCCTGTCATATTAAAGGGAGTCTGTCACCTGTTTTTCACTAATATAAC
The DNA here is from genome assembly GCA_900303285.1 of Rhinella marina. Classification (NCBI taxonomy): domain Eukaryota; kingdom Metazoa; phylum Chordata; class Amphibia; order Anura; family Bufonidae; genus Rhinella; species Rhinella marina. The sequence continues at coordinate 458,917 of ONZH01002022.1, forward strand.
TAACAGCAGTGCCCCACAGAAGATTGCAGACACATCCCAGACATATCTGTGTGCACTTTGTGCCTTTATTCCATGTTCAGGAAAAGCACTTTTATTCTACTGAAAAACAGTTCCCAAGTGCCCAGGTGAAAGTGAAAGTAAAAACAGCTTTCTCTTCCAACTCAATTTCTAGTGGCTATATCTTCTGATATACTGGATATAATGCTGTGATTCTGGTATCGTTTGAAAGGTTGGAATGCTAGCTTTCAAAGAAGGTCAGGTCAGTTCATACTTCTAGTGGCTACCAATCCCAAGATACGAGCAGCTAAAGCAGCCCTCCCCTCTTCAGTCTGGTTTGCTTTGGGCACTTGAAGCAGCAGAGCTGGGCACAGGTATGTCTTGGATGTGTGTGCAATCTTCTGTGGGGCACTGCTGTTAGTTATATTGGTGAAAAACAGGTGACAGACTCCCTTTAAATGATCATATCTCAACATACTAATAAGATATTAAAATGTAAGAGTACTGGTAGGTCTTCTGAAAACTGTGGTTCCCTGTAATTCAATACACATGGGTAAGAATTTTTTCCTGCCATGTAGAAGTGACATAGCAGAACCAAGAATGCTCTTACAGACTTTTAAGCACGGACTGACAAATGCTGTTCTATGTATGCGCCTCGTAAAAATATAGAATAATCCCTGAACAATATGTCATTATATGATGATCAACAGAATTGTCCTATTTCCAGAGCTCCTTTTTTCCCATTTATGGTTAGTTTTACATGAGCATTGTGTCTTCCTGGCGTGGTGTCACAGCATCATATTGTAAAGGTTGGACTTTTCATGTACTCGTGTCTCTTATCTGACAGTAATCCGATTATCTGATCTTGCGGACTTGTGCTTTGCCACCAAAGCCTCCTCCCATCTGCATTTTCCACCTACTAACGTACGGCTGCATTAATGTCAAGAGAGAGCTGTTTCCCTTTAATCGCATCCTGCGGCCCTTTATGCCCTCCTGAGGTTACGCACATACACCCTCAATATATGACCGACTATGATCCAATCATCCATGGCTGGCCCACACCCAGTACATCATCTAAGCATCTGGGGTTTAATAAGAGCAACTGCAACGGGCAAACTGTGAGGCCTTGTGTATGACATCATTTATTCTCATAGTATCATGGGGCAGATTAGATCCAATGTTAAAGAACTGAGAATTCCCCATATATTGTATGTCTCTAATGAAGGGGCACACCCATTAGGCTACTTTCACACTAGCATTTTTTAATTCCGGTATTGAGTTCCATCATAAGGGCTCAATACTGGAATAAAACGCTTCAGTTTTGTCCCCATTCATTGTCAATGGGGACAAAACTGAACTGAAGACAACGGAATGCTCCTGAAAGCATGCTGTGGTTTTCTCTCCGGTCCAGGCATCCGCACCAAGACGGATCCGTCATGACCCCCAATGCAAGTCAATGGGGACGGATCCGTTTGGTGTGACACAATGGTAAACGGATCCGTCCTCCATTGACTTTCAATGGAGTCCATGACGGATCCGTCACCTGCACACATACATACATACAGACATACACATAAACATACACAGACATATACACATACATACTTACATGCTCCCGGCAGGTCTCCACAGCGCAGGAGGAGCAGGACAGCGCGCACATAGGACGATTCCCCACAGCACACAGCAGAGGTCGCTGTGGGGAATCGTCCTATGTGCGCGCCGTCCTCTTCCTGTACTGTGCTGCGCGGAGCTGCCGGGAGCAAGTAAGTATGTATGTGTCTGTGTATGTGTGTGTGTGTCTGTGTGTATGTACTGTGTGACATGTGTGGGGCCGGAGCCCGGTTCCGGCCCCACACATGTACCTGCGGCAGCACGGATCTGGCGGCACCCTTCACCTGCCGGAACCGTGCTGCCGCTAGTGTGAAAGAGGCCTTACACATGCAAAGTCCTTCTTCTGAAATTCCAACTTCCCGCCTGTAATGGATGCAACTTATTGAATGGACCGATAGATTGGTGGCAAAGATGATGTATGTCATTTTTTAAAGTAATACTATGCACTGAGGTGACCTATAGCACTAGCCATATGAATCTTGGGAACTTTTTGGGGGCCTTTTTACACATTCACATGAATGATCATTCCTGATTATTATTCGGTGTAAATGGACCTGTTCATTCGCCAGGGGATCACTTGAATGTGAATGAGCTGCAAATACGCCACGTGACCATCATACCACTGGCCTAGGAACAGACTACAACGCCCACAGGAGTACTGCAGATTCTTCAAACAGCTTATCAGCAGTGGGGGTGCTGGGAGTCGAACCCCCACCAATCAGATATTGATGACCTATTCTGAGGATAGGTACAGAAAACCCCTTTAAAGGTCACACTGATTTCACCATGGGGGGGCTTTTATCTGGTGCATTTTGATCATTTTCTGCCAGTGCAAGAATGTATATTTCAGTTTAGTAAAGGTGATTGAGCTGAACAGATAGTGATGAGCTGAAATCCCCCGGTCACAGAACAATGATGAGAACATCAGACAGGAAGGGGCTTTGTGATGAGCATTTGACTAGATAGAGAGACTATAAACCATAAAATAACATGAAACGTGGAAAATGTGAGCTCTAATTTAATGTCAGCCTCTAAGCCCCAAGTAACCACATGTTCTATAATTCAGAAATAATACAGGAAATGGAAAAATAAGTATGAAGTAAAATATAAAGTATGGCGGTATGAAGGAGGACGCACGCTGTTTAAGAGGACGCCGGGAGTACTTACTCTGCAGATAAAGTATGTATTACGGAAACAGTAGGGAATTCGCTCTCCTCTGAGCTGTGAGTCATTACAATGGAGGATTAGTAGTTGGTGTTACACTCACAACAAACACATCTTCCTAAATCCCAAGAGTATTAACTGTGTCACTCAGGTACTGTTCAAACATGATGGACTCCCAGCAGCGTGTGTATGTATGTATTATATTATTTATATATCTACACACACATCTTTCCTGAATGCTTGATACGAATAGACTACATTTAGATTGGATTCAAGTCCTGGAGAATGCACATCATCTTTGCAGAAGTCCAACAAAGAACCCCTTATGTAAAGTAGAAAGGCTGCATATGTGCGCTGGAACCGGCTGATTAGGTAAGTGTTGACAGATTCTGTTGATTTCAATGGTCTTTTAACAATCAAGTATAGTGATGGGTCAGACTGACCCTTGTTCAGATTTCTACCAGTCTAGACTTCTGTTTCCTTTGGAGATAAGAGTGACTGACAGCTATGTTACCTATGTATGGGCTCATCTGGTGCTGAAGGGCTGCTCACAGACCTGTGCAGTTCATGGGGATAAAGGTGGCAGCAACCTGAAGCTTGGGCTAAATAATCGGGCTTTAAAGGGGTTGTCCGGGCTTTTGTAATTGATGACCTGATCAGCGGGGGCCTGACATCCGACACACCCGCGTGTGCACTGTCTTCTCATACAGTCGGGTGTCGGACCCCCGCCGATCTTAATTATATTGATGACCTATCCTGAAGTACTCAATATACTCAATAGTAAAAGGCTGGACAACCCCTTTAAAGAGGACCTATAGCCTCTTCTGATATGACCGTTTTAATAACTATTTGCATTCCCCATGTAATAACGATTCTGGAGCATCTATTTTTATGGCTGTATGGTGCGCTAGAAGTTATAAATGAATTGCTAGCAGTTTGCACTGACTGGATAACGTCTGACTGTCCCACAACTGGTAACACCCATCTGGAGCTACATACTACTGCAAACTGCTAGCAATTAACTGTAGCAGGAATAATAAAGGAATGGCACATCATAGAGCCGTAAGACAACATGCTCCATAATTATTACACTGGCATGCTTGTGCACAGACAGGGGGGTATGACCATAAACTTCTGAAATCGCAGCCATGCATCATGAGGATATTAGGACTGCGCAGAACTAGATGGGCTCAGTTTATTCAGATCAGGGAGGCTTAACCTCTAGCTGCTGCAAAACTACAACTCCCAGCATGCCATAATAGCTGTAGACTGTCCAGGCATACTGGGAGTTGCAGTTTTGTAACAGCTGGAGGGCTGCAGATTGGGCATTCCCGATTTAGGTATACTCTAAAATCCCTCTGCATGGGGTAAGAATTGTCTGTAACAAATGGGGTAACCATTTGTGTGAAAACAAGCATTTAACCCAAACCATCACTGCATTATATTGTTCCGTTGAATTCACTTTAAATACAAAATTTCTTACCGAACCCTTGTCTTCTCCCCGGGTGAAGTCATCCATCTTCCTCAAAACCCCAAGGTCAAAGCTAGCTCTTCCCCCATCATCGGCGCTCCTTCTCCGGCCAGGCGTGCCTCTTTTTGGCCTGCTTTCAATTTTCTTCTGGCGCTGATCAAGGCGGCTGCCACTGCTTAATTTTCTCACTGGGTTTGTCAGCCATTTCTTCAATGTACTAACAGACCTCCTGGATCCCGGGGAACTAGGGGCAGAACTAGTGGAGGGCTGAGGTTGAATGGAAGCCACCGAAGCTGATATGCTGCCATCACTGCCAGCAATAGAGTAGGATTCTGAGAAAAAGAAAAAAAAATCCACATTAGCCTAAATTCAGGAGATCATCCATACTACATATCCTGCAACGTTGCGTTTTTTGAAGTATTCTGTTTCTAGACAGCGTGAGAAAAAAAAACTAAAAAAACTATTATTGATAAAATGTTTATATTTTCACTATTAAATAAGACATATTTGAAAAGCAAAGAAAAATATGGCACATTTGGCCGCCTAAAGTGTTATGCAACCAATCAAAATATTGGAGATACTTGAGTGTAAGTGCAAGGATTTCCGACGGTGACAGCTGGAGTTATGTAATTCTGGAGCATAAATCTTCATGAAAGGTTAGGAAACATACATATGATGTGATTTATGAATTGATTTATGGTAGCAGATGAATCCAAATACATCCACAAAGTGTTATAGACTATTATAACACAAAAGGACAATTAACTTGTGTATACACGTCTGCAACTAGAGATCAGCAATCTGATTCTAAACTGTTAAAATTTCAATTAATCTGAATTTATTTTCACTAAACCTGCACAAAACTCACCAAATGGTGGCTGCTATTTTGTCATTGAGAGAAGAGAAAGAATACTTGTCTCTGGAGAGTACCCCTTTTTGCCATATTGAGGCAGAGTTTTGGCAGGGGCGTTGCTATAGTGGAAGTAGGGGAAGCGGCTGCTATGGGGCACAAACTCAGAAGGGGCCCACCCAGAAGGAGGACTGAAAGATTTTATTGTCAGAGCCCCTGCAACAGTATTATACAATGACATTAAACACAGTGACAGTATATACAGTGGCATGACATACAGTATACACATATAGAAAATGGCCTCTTCTGAGGAGCGATCTTGACTAGCTGAAGGACTGAGGGTTGCACGGGAGGAGGAGTTTCAGGGAAGGGGGGGTTTAAAGATTTTGTTGGTGGGGCTGAGTCAGTTCTAGTTACACCACTGAGTTTTGGTGATTTTTCATTCAAATTTTCCATGTCTCTGTCTATATTTAAAAAAAAATCCTAAAATTCTGCAGTTTTCACCCTGACCACTAAGCCTCACAATATGATGAGACTTCTTGTTCCTTACAGATCACTTTTCAGCAGTCATCTCATTATCATCACAGGCAGGCCATTCACAACAGCTGACGGTCATAGCTTATATTCCCCCCTCTGTACAGTGACCTCTGTACAAGTCACCGAGCATGCCTACAGCACTCTTCTATAAAAGTTAGTGAGGTCCCATCCAGTCTATTGTGTCTACAGCCCATGTGGCTGCTGTAACACAATACTTTAAATGCTATTAACAGCTCATGCAAGGAAATAGAAATGAGAAAATCTACTATCAGAAAATAAGAACAGATTAGAAATAAGAAGATTTGTCACTATCTTGTTTTAAAAGGCATAAACGATTATAGGGAACACATTCGTTTTAAATACATTTCTTTTAACCTTTCCTCATAAATAAGACTTTCCATGCCCCTTATCAGTTTGGTTGCTCTTCTTTGTACTCTTTCCTACTCCAGGGCATCCTTTCTATGAAGTGCTGCCCAAGAAAGAAACTGTATATTCCCGATTAGGCCGCACCAATGCCCCATATGCACAACAGTATCCTTAGATTCCACAGGTGCCCCTTTGTCTGTACTGTGATAGGTCATCAGTATCAGATCATTGGTGGTCTGACACCCAGGACCCCCGCCGATCAGCAGTTTGAGAAGGCAAGGGCATTCCAGATTTTCCTAGGCCATGTGACGTCACGTTCATTGGTCCCATGGCCTAGGTGGCCACTGAACTGAATAGGGCTGAACGCGATACCAAGCACAGCCGCTATACAATGTACAGTGCTGTGATTTGTGAGCAGAGAGAAGGCTGTGGCGCTCACATGGGTGTCTGTGCCTTCTCAAACACCTGATCAGTGGAGGTCTCTGGGGTCGTACCCCCACCGATCAGATACTGATAGGTTATCAGTATTTAAGTCTCAGAAAACCCCATTTAAAGGGAATTTTTCACCAGTTTTAAGCAAAAACTGGAGACACAGACCCAGATGAAAAGGCTGGGTCACTTGTTTGGATTGCTACGATCAGTACTGATTACCTCTAGCATGAATCGACTGCTTGAGGCCGCTCAATGAGATGCACAAGAAAAGACTCTGCACTATTTCCACAACTTACAAAATCAATTAATAACAAAAGGACATTCTTTCAATATTAGCGTAAAATGTCTTACTAATTAAGAGCTGAATCATAAACTGTAGGATGCCTCACTGGAGATTTACTGTACAAACTGAGGCAAAAGAACAGGCGGCCGGGACTGGGTCATAATAATGACTGTCTCATGTCTGTGTGGGCTGAATTCCACCGCAGGACACATCACCATGGCGACCGGTGACTATGGAGAAGAACCATGTGTTCATCACTGGTGAGAATGACAAGAGACGTCTAAGTGTCAAGCACAGCGTGCCACTGTCATGTAATATTTATCTAGAGATAGAGGCACAGCGACAAGCTAGAAAGGGACGCTAATACAGTATGGCAGAATGCGAAAAAGAACCACAGACTGATGCAAAAAAAATCATAGACAAATATATGACGGCGCTTACAGAATAGTAATGAAACAAAGACCTTCCAACAGGTGCCCCAGCTATAAAAAATACTGGCAATACATAAATGCTCTAAACTTCCATATACAGTGAGACCTCTCGAAAACGCCCCTTCTTTGAGAAGTCCACACTTATCCAGACCAGATTTCCTGTGACAGACTTTCAGTTCTGCCCTATATTATGCATACTGGCTGTAAGGCCAGCGGTCCGCGCCTACGACCACCAGACTAAATCATAGCCCATAGTGCTGTCTTGCCAGTTATCTGTTTTGGCCTCCCCACTTTTTGCCTGCTATTCTCTAAACCCATTGGGTGCACACGCTCTTCCCAGTTCTTAAAGGGTGATCGTGTTCAGCCCAATGGGTCCCAAGCCAATGGCGGCGGCCTTCACTGAGTTATTTTAGGTGCCTAAGGTGTCTGATCAATAGGCTCTGCTCCTGCACTATTTTATTGTCCTGACCTCTCAGTCCAGACCTCTATCTGTTTACCAAATTGACCCCGTGTTGACAGTCCTGACTCCTGCCTGATTTCTGTATTGATCATGTGCCTCCTGTACTGACCCTCTGCATGTTTATCGGATTTAAAAAACCTTGCCTAGCCTGACTTCAGTTTGTTCTTTGACTTCGCTCTCGTCTGTCCCCATGGTGCCATACATCAGTGTCTCTCGTCCTGCCTTGGTCGGCTGTCACTAAATAGAGACTACTTCAAGAGGTAGTGACCTGGAGTCCCACAAGGTTCAAATCCCTGTTCAGGGACGAAACGGGTGAAGACTAGAGGGGCCACTTAGAGAACGCCCTTAGGAGTAGCCCTAAGTAAAATCTGTTCAATGACATAGTGGGTCCATACCACTGGCCATCTTATTTGAAAAGATGAATCCCTAGTAGACCACTTTTTAATGCTATTTTTGGTGGTTGTCTCATAGGGCAAGTATGCCAGTTCCTGGCTCAACCATACATGGCCATTGGTAAGCTAATACTTGTTTATGACCTACTTCATTTTTATCAAAACCTTTCCTGCCCCCTACTGATGATACTGGTGGATTAACTGATGGATATATTTAGAGGATTAGTAGTGTTCATAAGGGGAGGCTTTTTAGGGTCGCCTCTTCTCAGAGCAGGTGGTCTACCAGACGCTAGTGTAGGACAACCCCAGACACCGCAATACCACAAGATGAACAAACACCTGATACTTTAATGCCATTGTAAACTATGTTACTATGTTACTGTGAGCCATTTGTAGGTAATAACATGGTATGGGTGAGTCTGGCTCAGTGGAAGTGTTGCAACAAGGTTTCTGGTTGACCACCGTAATTTTTTAGATTTTTTTGTTTAAATTTATGGAATAAAAGTTATGTTTTAGAGGCATTTTATGCAGTGATTGATCCAATTTTTTGACTTTTTTATCTTGTATTATTTAGTGATCACCCGTCTCTAGGACATGATACAAAAACACAAAAACAGATCCATATTAATACCAAGCAGAGGAACAGGGAGTGCGTATCTAAGTGAATGTGTACAACACAACATCTGCCAACAGATGATATGAGAACATTCAATTAGTTAGTGATTCAATGCCCACTTTACTAATGTTATAAAAACGTTTTGTGAAGCAGAGCTCAATGAGAGATGAAAACTGCCAAGCTGTCAGCATGACCAACGTTCCTCCCGGGATCCAGAGAACTCCTAACTGGTCTTCATTATATCTCATTTCTGAGTGAAGACTTGTAAGAGCATTAGCTTTTATGGTGATTGTTCTTGTATTAGAAGTGCTGGGGGAAGTTCTAAGAGCATAGACGCACAGCATTATTGTATTATTTAAGTCAGGAACCTAATGCATCGTTTGCGCAGCATGGATTTTATCACCTTGAAATTGCATGAATGAAATGCACAATGGAGTCCATTTATAGAGTTAATTATATGGGAAAATCTGTAGTAATCCCTGACAGGTACAGAAAGATCACTTACAATTAAACATGTACTTTGCAGGGGGAAAAAAAAGACAATTTAAGGCTATAGTTACATAGCTACAAAAAAGTCAAGCTAAAATATCAGCTCATTCCGTTAATGTCTTAAAGTGGTTGCCTGATAAGACAATTTCGGAATACCCTTCCTGTGGCAAAACTAACACAACCATTTATTATATGGATGGTCATTCCGTGAATGGCTGACAAACATTTCTGCATTTCCCCTACAGAGACGGCTACTCCTTACCATGGGGTCCTGAAGCAGGACTTGCAGAGATCAGCTTATCACACACTTGGCAACTCTTCCAGAATATTCGGAAAAGGGACAGCCCCCCCCCCCCGAACTCCTGAAAGTGTTGGCAAATCTTCCAGTTTGAAGGGGTGGCACCATGTCATAAAAAGGGGACATGGAACACCAAAAGAGATCTGGTCTGTGAAACGGGGTGAGTCAATTCCACGCCTCCCTTAACACAATTTTTAATGGCACATTGCTTTGATCAAAAAGGAGGGTACCAGGTAAGTGTTCTATTTGTTCCCCAGTTAAAGGGGTTCTCCGGGAATTAAGAAAATGAAAATACTTAAATATTACTTTATTATAAATATATTCCCAAATACCTTTCATTAGTTATAATGGCTCATTTTGTCTAGGAAGCAATCATTAGGAGAAATAAGATGGCCGCCATCCTATTTGTGCACATAAAACCTGTCCTAATCACACAGCAGAAGTTACTTCACAACACTGAGATAAAGAGCTGCCTCATCCTTCTCTCTGCTCTGCTTTCAGGGATTATAATCCTGAATACAGGTGATGAGATCTTCAGCTGAATCTCTGCAGGAATGGAGATCATGAGGAGACATGAAGTACAGAGAGGATGAACAGGACAGAGTGTCGTAATGGAGACTCCATACAAGTGCTGCTGCTCATTAGCCTCAGCCCCACCTCCTCTCTGTACTTCATGTCTCCTCATGAACTCCATTACTATAGAGATTCAGATGAAGATCATATCAGCTGTATTCAGGACCATGATCCCTGACAAGTAGAGGAGAGAGGAGGATGAGGCAGCTATTCAGGTTTTGTGTGTACTAATAGGATGGTGGCCATTTTGTTTCTCCTAATGATTGCTCCCCAGACAAAACGAGCCATTATAAGTAATGAAAGGTATTTGGGAATATATTTATAATATATTAATATTTAAGTATGTTCATTTTTGTAATTCCCGGAAAACCCATTTAATGTGATTTTGTTTCCTGGACCACAGGGTTCTCCATGGGCCAAATTTATGATTAGGATTCACCACTTTTTGATGTGGCGTGAACTGCATGTTTGGGACTTTTTCAGCAGCTCTTGTGCAAAATTTTTTACGCTTCATCATAAAGCAGGCGCAGCATCTGACAATGCGCCTGATTACCATAGTCCAGCGTATACCACCGGCTAGAATAAATCTGGACCTATGTTTTTCATACAGAACATATGGCAAGAAAACGTAGAGTCAAATACTGGATTCCAAAATAGGCTAGAGCAGGAAAAAACATAATCTGTCTGGCTTCAAGGGGATATTATTTCACTGTGTCCTAATTAGAGCTGAGGTTTTAATGTAAATTATCTAAACATGCCAATACTGAAGCTAGCCCAGAACCACCCATTACAATCCTCACTGCTGCATCCAGGGAGTTATTCTGATGACCTGATTGGAGTCAGGAAGGAATTTTTTCCCCCTAAAATGAGGAAAATTTGCTTCTACCTCACAGGGTTTTTTTTGCCTTCTTCTGGATCAACTTGCAGGATAACAGGCTGAACTGGATGGATGGATGTCTTTTTTCGGCCTTATAAACTATGTTACCACAAGAAACGCATTGAAAGTACTACACATTAAAAGTCTGGTGCCATTTGATACAAATGTATAGAACTGATAGAAAACTATAGAAAAGGTCTGATACCACAGAAAACAAAAAAAGAAGAAAATAAAATAAAGTCAGACGTCAAATTTAACATGGAAAAGGAAGACTAAGGGCCCTATTACACTGCCCATGTTTGGGCAGGATGAGCGACGGCTGACAAACACGCTGATCGGCGCTCGTTTGCATCACCCTATTACACAGGTCGATGCAAAGTTAATGGGGGTTGGGGAAGGGGGAATAATAGCTACTGCAGTTGTTCTTCCCCCATGCAGGTTTAATGATTGTTGGCAGCTCAAACCTCAACCAACATACATCCTTCATTGTGACCAATTATCAGGAATGATGTACCCGAAATTTGTCTGTTCTAATAGGCTCTTAAATAGGATCTGTCTCCTCTCCTGACAGGTCTGTTTTAGTAACTACTTGCATCCCCCATGTAATAACAATTCTGGAGCATCTTATGATTCTACATTGTCCCATTCCTGTATTATTCCTGCTAGAAGTTTACAAATAAATTGCCAGTAGTTTGTAGTAAAGGTACTATTGGGTGTTACCAGTAGGGGGTGTGTCTGAACTCTGTCCAATCAGTGCTGCTAGTGTCAGACTGTGCAGGGACATATTCCCAGCTGGTAACACCTATGTGTACCTTTACTGCAAGCTGCTGACAATTCATTCATAAACTTCTAGTAGAAATAACAGGGGACTGGCACACTGTAGAGTCATAGGACTAGATACTCCAGAATTGTTATTACATGGGGAATGCAAGTAGTTATTACAACAGACATCTCAGGAGAGGAGACAGGTCCTCTTTAAATCCTTAATTGAAGGCTTCCATGCAGAAGGGAAACAAGAAAGCTATTGAAAGAATTTCTCAAGGCAAAATAAAGAGATCATGTGCACAAGCTGAAAAAAATACAGATAGACTTATCAAGTTACATGATCCTCCATAGAAAATTGCGCGTTATGTCATAAAGTGTTCTGAAAGCAGTCCTTGAGTTTATGACATTACAACCACTGACAGTTGGAGTGAAGATTATCTTGTGCCAAGAGCACCATTCAAAAGATGGGATATATTAGGCAGCAAGCAAACAGTCCGCACTTGAACGTAAGGAAACAGGAAAATGTGAAAGGACCTGGGCGACCTCAAAAGCATCTCCAAAATGGCAGGTCTTGAGTAGTGATGCAGTTAATATGTATCAAAGGTGACTTAAGGAAGGAGACAGCGTCATGGGCGCCAGGGAATTATTGACAAGTAGCCCATTTGATCACACAGAAGAGCTACTATGGCAAAAATTGCTGAAAAAGTTAAAGAGGACCTGTCACCACTCCTGACATGGCATGTTTTAATAAATGTAAGCATTCCCTATGTGATAATGATTATGTAGCATCTATTCTTATGGCTCTATGTTGTGCAATTCCTCTATTATTTCTACTAGAAGTTATGAATTAATTGCTAGCAGTCTGCAGTAAGAGTACAGAAATACAGGGGGTGTGTACCTGAACAGTCTGAAAATGGCAGCACTGATTAGATAGAGTGAGTCTGTGCAGGTACACACCCCAAACTGGTTACCTCCCCTCTGTACCCTTACTGCAGACTGCTAGCAATTCATCCATAACTTCTAGTAGAAATAATAAAGGAATGGTACAACATAGAGCCATAAGAATAGATGTTCCAGAATTGTTATTACATGGGGAATGCATGAAGCTATTAAAACAGCCATGTCAGGAGAGGTGAAAGGTCCTCTTTAATGCTGGCTATGATAGGTGTCAGGACCACAGTGCATCACAACTTGCTAGTATGGGGCTGTGCAGTAGCAAACCAGTCACAGTACCCATGGTGACATCTATCCACTGACAAAATTGCCTACAATGAGCCTTTGAGCCCCAAAAACGAACTGGTTTGATAAATCATGGTTGTAGAGGAGATGGCACTAGGATATACTGTCGGAAGAGACCATGTGAGCGGAGACAGTGTGATGATCTGTTCTGATGGGAAACCTTGGGTCCTGGCATTTATGTGCATATTACTTCTTCACATAGCACCTACATAAACACTGCTGTAGACCAAGCACAATCTTGAAAGGGAACCTGACATCTTGTTTATGCCTTTTTCATCTGGTTATGGTGGTCCAGAAGTGACTGTTGATCTCTTTGTGTAAACTTGTAAATCCACTGAAAATACACTTTTATTCTCATTCTCACTGTATGCAAATTAGCTTGCTGAAGTCAAGGAGGATGGCGCCAACCTCCTGGAAGTCAGGCTTTCCCACCCTCCCCTTCCCCCGTCGCTTGATTGACATTCTCCAGGCCACGGAACGTCATACTTTGTTCTCATAAGATCCTGCGCAGATTCTGTTCGCTTTCACTTCTGGCACATGCCCAGTGAATAGTGCAGTAGAGCAGTTGTAGAGAGGAGTGTGCATCCATGGGCATGCACTGGAAGTGAAAGCTAATGGAGCCTGCGTGGGATCTTGTGAGAAAAGGGGAAGACATTCCCCGGGCCTAAAGAACGTCAATCAAACTGTGAGAGGGGGGGCATGTGGGAAAAGCCTGACTTCCAGGAAGTTTGTGACAGCCTCCATGACTTCAACAAGCTGATTTTCATACTATGACAAGAATAAAAGTGCTTTTTCTGCAGATTTACATGGTATTTTCAAATGGCAGTGGCCTGTCTAACCAAGATCATGTATCAAAAACTTCAAAAATTGTTCAGGACTGGTTTGAGGAACATAACAAGGAATTCAAGGTGTTGCCCTGTCCTTCAAATCACCCAGATATCAGAGCCACAGAACATTTGTGGGATGTGCGGGAAAAAGCAGTTTGATCTATGGAAGACCCACATTTCAACAGAACTGCTGCTATCCCTTGGGTAGTAGATATCAAAGGACACATTCAGCAGTTGATGGGTCAGAGCTATTTTGGAGGCAAAATATCATGCAGGTAGTTTTAACAATATGGTTGATCAGTGTATATTATAACAATGTTCACTTGAGTTTCATGCATGCCCTTTTGTTAGCCCCTCGCCAGCCTACCATTAAAATGGTCAAGGCATAGACAAATCCAATGACCACTGAACCTTAACATTTCTTACTGTCTCCTAACTTCATGTGGTGTTTTCCACTGACCTCTATCAATTATGTGTTCATAAGAAAGTTAAATTGGCTCATACCATGGTCTACCTGGATCTTGAGGTATACGGTATTTTACATGCTCCAACTAAATACGGTAATCACTTTCTTGCCTGTGGAAGACAGTAGTCTCTGAGGGGAATGACTGTTAATGGATACGTGGTAACAGGGGCGTAGCTAAAGGCTCATGGGCCCTGGTGCAAGAATTCAGCTTGGGCCCCCCTTCCCTCAGTAGTTTGTGTGTCTTCTTATGCGGCACAAGGCTCTTTGGGGCCCCTCAGGCTCCTGGGCCCGGTAGCGACTGCTACCTCTGCACCCCCTATAGCTACGCCCCTGCGTGGTAATATGACTCACAATGATTGTTTATGATAAGTGGGACACTGAATATGGATCAGTAATAATAGTTATCTGAAGTATTAGGACGTTTCTAAACACCTATATGGTGATCTCAAACTACTGCCACATGGCTGTTTCACCAGTAGAGAGCAGGTATATTTTTTACTCCGGGTCACTAAAGGTTAACAGAGATCACATGATGGTTTTATGAAGAGCCATTTAATTAAAAACAAAGTGAGATATAAAAGGCTTTTCATTGTCGTATTTCGCTATGACGGTTATGCCTTGGATATGGTGAAATGCTCTTTCAATGAAATCTAATATTTTAATTGCAAATTTAATTTACTACAGCTGAATAGATACATCCTGTTATGATATGACTGACCAAACAAAGGCGTTCGGAACAGGAGATGAGATAATTGCTTTTTTTAACGCTATCCTCACACAGTGGAAACACGGCGACTGACAACCACCGCAAATTGCTATTGACTACAAAGAGGCTCCTATATGATCTCCGATAAGGACAGAAATAACATCACTCCTGCCAAAAAGAACAAAGCCATAGCGCACACAGCGAAAAGGGCCAACCATTTCGAGGCATTTGTTTTAATATAGTAAAACATTAACCCCTTAATGCGGGTTGTGACGCTGCAATGTACAGCCGATTAGCGGGAAGGAGGCGTTCCTACTCAACAGTCGGCTGCTCGTTTAGTAAAGGAGACCGCTGTATTTACGTGCAGCAATCTTCTCCACAGTATGAGGACGAGCAGTCACTATTGCTATGGCCCAGCCTCATAAGCTGCACTGTTTCTGGGCAGCAGGTCACTGTTTAGACCGCACGATCTGCTGCCCAGAAATGATTATTGGTCTGCCTGAATGACCGACAGGTTTTGCTCGTTCATCAGGGGTGATCAGTGGTACATTAACATGGGCAGATATTCAGGCTGTGCAAATCCACCTGGGCTACTGCTCTAACTGCTCAGAGTGGCAGAATCCCCATTCTTGGCCATTTAACCACTTAGATGTAGCAGTCAATAGAGACAGCACCATCTAGGTGGTTTCAGAGGGAGGGAGTTCCTTTTGTCATCCATTGCACTCACTGACGTCTTTACATTGCAGCTGAGAGTCTAAAGCCTTCTGTGAATGCCTATTTGCCATGCCAATAGATTACCTGTCAGTTTTCCACTGACAGTGTAATACACTGTACTACATAAGTATCACGTGTCAAAGTCCCCTTGCGTACCTGCAACTCAAGAAAATGGAATAAAAACAGATCTAAATGTCTTATCTACTCCGGAATAGTACTAATGAAGACTACAAGTCGTTCCACAAAAAGTCCTCGCACAGCTTGGTAGAAAGTAAAAAAAAAAAAAAGTTATGTGTCTTGGAAGGCAAAAATACAAAAAAAAAGGGGTTTTATGGAAAAGTAATAAAACATAGTAAAACTACATAGAGGATAACTATATACATACACAGGAGATAACTATCAGATCGGTGGGGGTCCTACTGCTGCGACACCCACCAATCATGAGAACAAGGGTTGCAAATGCCCACAGCCTCTCCATGCATTTGTATGGGAATTACAGAGATAGCTGAGTGCTCTGCTATTTCCTGAACTCCCATAGAAATTAATGGAGCGGCCACACACATGTAGGGGGAATTGGTGGGAGTCCCAGCAGAGGAACCCCCCCCCATCTGATAGTTATCCCCTATCATATGGATAGGGGATAACTAACCAATTAGAATACGCCTTCAATGTAGGGTGGCTCACTATCACCATACTATGGTCTGCCTGTGCACAACCAATGGTTCCAGTACACCACAGCCATGAACCATAAATGAATAGAAAGTTTATATACGGACTGTTATATTAACACAGAGTATATCAATTGGGGAGTAATCATTTTGAGTGCTGTTGTTCATCACATGGGTATATTAATTGTTTTATTTCATTACCATTGATTTTAACATTTTTTTTATTAAATTTTGATATACGTCCACCTTGAGAGCAAACTTTATTATTTTCTATTCAAGAGAAGATGGTAAATTTATCCAATTGAAAAATACAATGGCGCTATTGCTGTTTATTTCCATTCTCCCCAGAAAGAGTTAAGAAAAGTTAATCAATGAGTTATATGTATCCCAAAATGATGCATTAAAAATGACAACTTGTCCCTCAAAAACTAGCCCGCATCAACAGAAAAAAAAAAAACTCTACCTTTTGGAATACGACTTGGATCAACAAATTAGGCAAAATCCCTAAATATATTTCAATGTTTGCTCGTTAGTGCCATCATTGCTCGTTCACCCCATAGCATTTACCCTGCTAATGACTGGCAGGTTTCAAATTACACTAGGGGATGCGTCGGTCACTAACAATCATTTTTCAGTCAGGCAGATTCATGAAGAACGTTATCATTCACTGCTTTATTGCTACACGCTATTATTACATGAAATTCAAATGATTATACGAGAATTTACGAAATCGCTCTAATAGGCTATTGAAGTCTCATCAGAAAATGACCTATTGTTTGAATCATGTTTTAAGTTACATATTTTTAAATAATTTTGATCATGTTATTTTTCATTTTCCATGTCATTATATTAAAAATAAATCCTAAAATCCTGCAGTTTTTGCACTGAACACTAAGTGTAATAACAGGCATCATTTCTTGGTCTGTACAGATCACTTTTCATTATTATCATCACAGGAAGGATTACAATGACAGATATCACCTATAAATACTGATAACACAAGATCTAGCATTCACAGTAGGTGATATCGGAGCTTATCTTCTTCCCTCTGACCTCTGCACAGGTCACAGAGCATGCCCAAAAAACTCTCTCATAGAAGCCAATGAGGAAGGCAAAAAACACTGTTATCCTGACCACTGTGTTCATGGCCCATATCCCAGAACACTGTTAACAACAGGGAGAAGAAGAGGAGTCAGATGGAAGTAACATAAGCATTGCGAAACAGAAGGGGGAAATTTATCTGGTGTAAAAAAAGGTGCAAACCTTGGGATTTGTGACTTTTTAAACGACACTTGCGCAAACATTTTTGTGCAAGTGCTGTTTTTACACTACTATTGTCACTTTCTAAAAAGCAGGGTCATCAGCACCAGCAGATCTATCATCCCTTACGTCAGTTTTATGACTTAAATTTTATGACGAATTATTTAAATATGGGCGTTACTCCAGCCCTAAAGAGGAGTGTTTGAATTTGAATTAGAAGGCGGGCTGGGCTCAAGAGGGGGGGCGTTACTGGGCTCAGTTCATCTATTGTAACGCCCCTCTGGGCTCCTTCAGAGCTCATTTGCATATCACAAAAACGCTAATTAAAAGAAAATGAGAAGACAGACAAAAGAAAGAAGACCACACCTGGATACAAGGTACTTTAATGCACGCAACAGTACTTTTAGTTTAATTCACTCAAAACAAGTGACTGTTTTACACAGGCACACACCTCTTTATAAATTTAGCACATTGTGGAGTGCTTGAAAGTCAGAAATCAAAAGCTACATTTACAATGAGCAGGCGTAAATTTGTGCAAAAAAAAAAAATACATAATTTTCTTGCATTCATCTTAATAAATGAATTTTAAACATGAAGACCAGAGATGTGTGAACTGATTCATCTCAGTAGCCAGACTTCTTCGTCTGTGGGGACCTGTCCCCAGAGGTGAAAAAGCGCCCACCTGCCGTATGGTTCACAGGGCTGGACATCCTGCCTGGCCCTGTCAATCTTCTGCCTGCGCCGTTGTTGGAGCTCAAGTTCAGCTTTGGGAGCAGCTACTGCGCTAGCTCCACCACAAAAACACTTAGCGGTGCATGTTCAGTCATATTTCCATGAGTTTTTCATATTTTTTGGTTCCATCAGAGGAACAGGAGTGCAGGATCAGTCAAATGACACACAACCAGTACCCAACTAACTTGTAATGGGGTCTATCGGTATCTCCAGGAAGAATTTAGTGCTGCATGCTGTGCTACTTTTCCCATCATGTCAGACAGAACTGCTGATGGAGGCTCGGTACAGAACCTCCGACAGTGGTGTGAACAAAGCCTTAGAGGCCACCATGGAATATGGATAGTCATATCAAAACTTCTATGAAAACAATACCCCAAAGGTTTACAATGAAAATTTGATTTAAATAATATATTTTATGCTTACATAATTCCTTCTGGTTGCACCTACATTGCAGGACAGGAGCATGGACCTTAACTGTTCTGAAAAACACAATGGGCTTATTCTTCACTACCTCTGTCTTTGATAAACAGCATCTCGGATCCATAGAGATAACATAAGGAAGTGACTTCGGGGTTGTAGTAGTTACCATAGAAACCTGCAATAAAACCTGCTCTAATCCCCCAGATAGAACTGAACCACAAGCGCTGGTATATAGTGCCAAGACAATACTGTTTTAAAAAAAAACTTGATTGTGAAAAACTATGCCAGGTATACATAGTACATTTGTGTGGGTTACTGTTTTGTTAAATTTTCTAAATCTGTGACACTAATCATGAACACCTTAAAGGGTTTTTTCAGGTTGATAATCAAACCTCAGGATAGGTCATCAATTTATGATTGGTGGGGTCCGACTCCCATAACTCCCGCAGGCTAGCTGTTTGAAGGGACTATAGCATTCGGAAAAGCACTGCAGCATCTTCACACTAAACCAAGTACAGCAATATACATTTTGTAGTGGCTGTGCTTGGTATTTCAACTCAGCCTCATTCACTTGAATGGGACTGAGCTGCAAGAATGGTCATGTGAAAACTGGACGTGACATCGCTGGCCCTAAGGAAGAGGCCTAAACGCTCACCAGAGGACTGCGGCCTCAAACACCTGATCGGTGGGGGTGGTTGGGGAGTTGGACCCCCACCAATTGGATATTGCTGACCTAATCTAAGAATAGGGTAATCAATGTTTAAAGTGTAACTGCCAATCTTTTTTTTTATTTTTGTAATGTGTAGGGGCAGTGACACTGACCGTTTTTGCAATATACTCTAATTACTGAAATTGTACATTTCTATTAGAAAATAGCTCTAAAATGGCCCATTTTGAGCCTTAGCAACGCTCCTCTGTCTTCTATTTACATAACACAGTCAGTGAAGAGCAAGTCTCCACAGTTATGTAAACAGAAGACAGAGGAGCATTGCTAAGGCTCAAAATGGGCCATTTTAGAGCTATTTCTCTAATAGAAATGTATGATTTCAGTAATTAGAGTATATTACAAAATTGGTCGGTGTCACTGCCCCTACACATTACAAAAAAAAAAAAAAAGTATGACAGTTACACTTTAAATCCTGGTGAAAAAAAACTCTAAATATGGCAGATTTGTTTAAATATTTCTGCAACTGTAAAATGTCTTCCATGCATTTGGACTGAGTTGCCTCCATGCATGTGCATGGACTTCTTCCAGCCCCGTTTAGATAACTGTTACAGTTGCAGGAATCTCTGCAATAAAATGCCCTGTGTGAATATACACTAATACTAGCAGTTGCTGGTAGAAGAAGACAGTCATACAGACTTTTTTTTTTGCTCTCACTGATCAGTACTTTGGTTCCTTTAATGCCCAAAGTCACATGCTCTATAAATTACGTTCTAAACCCTACAGTATGGATTCCCAGTGTGTCTGGAAATTTTTGTATACTGCTCAGAGTGCCAGATTCACAAATCATGAGAAAGGATCACGGCAGACGGTGGAGAAAATATACCACATCACATGGTGTGTGCTGATTTATGGAATAGACACAAGGAGAATAGAACGGCTCAATTCATTCCATTGAGTACAATTTACTGAAGAGGAATGTCATAGCATCAAACCATAAGAGGGTTTTACGTTTTAATCTGCAGAGAAATGCAAGAAGATCTCTTTATACTTTGCATGATTACACCATGTTATTAAATGAAAAGAAGGCTGTACAAGGATAAAGTGAAACTCGGTCACATCTTGAAGGAAATTAATCATTACCCTATTGTGAGGCCCAATGGACAGCATGAAAACAGAATGTTTTCAGGATTCTTTAAAGAAAACAAAAAAAATGTTTACCTTAAAAATCTTGATTTAAATAGCACATTATTTTATGACAACAGGCAACCTCCTTCAAGACGTAGGGGCTATCGGCAGTCATTTCATTTTGATAGGGGAAGCTGCGACCAGTCAGGCATCTCCCCTGCAATGGCCCTATTACACGGGGAGCATTCAGATGATTTTAAGAAAAATATTTTTGGAGGAATCAAAATTTTGGGAGGAATTCAATTCTGTTCCCCTGTGTTTCCACAATTCCATTTAGATTTAAATGGTCAATATATTTTCAACATACATTTCACAAATCAACAGTACAGGTGAATATAAGAAACTTTGTAATATATCATACGCAAAAAATGCCTTTTTCTCCCTCTGGCAGCTCACTTCTCCTCACCCCTCCCCTCTCAATAGACTTATTTGGGCAACATGTAATATGATCTTTCAGTGAGCTGGCGGTCTGTATTGTCTCCATAAAAATTGTAGTTTAGGAGGGAATGGCTAGAGAAAGAGGTATTTTTCTCTGATTTGATATATTACAGAGTTTCTTATATTCACTGACAATATTGATTTCTGCAAAAATTGTACATCAATCACATAGTCATCTGTCTGGAAAGGAAAAAAGGTTCTGTTAATCCTAAACTTTTTGGCTTGTGTATAAAATGCAAAAAGTACATTCCAGACTGAAACTGACCAACAGGCTGAGGAGAGGATGAAAGAGTATGCAATTCTGCAAAACAGTTGACAATTGGATGCCATGCATGATTAATGGCTATGGTTTCCCTATTTCCATCTCTACCTCTAGTAGCTGAGTATGTAGATTGGTCACATCTTTCCATATTTCTCAACCAATGCTACATTCTAGTCAAAATTTCCTGACTTCCAAATTTGAGGCTGAATCCATTTCCCACCCTACCATAAAAGTCATCTGATATCAGGGACCAGGTTTTAAGGATCACCGGGGTTCTGCAGACCTCTTATCCCTAGGTATTGTGATGGCTGCCTTCACACGGTGGAATTTTTATGCCTATTTTTATGTATTTTCCACCGAATCCACTTGACATTTGCCCACATACAGACAGAAAAGGAACTAATATTTCAATTCAACAGATATGGCTAAGAAATTGTAGCAAGTGGCGACACATGGGTTAAATCTAAGTGGGGCTAAATCTAAGTGCGGATCAGCAGCAGGTTGAACTGTCCGTTCAAGGCCCAAGTCCATGGACCAGCCTAAGATTTCTGCTGGGGGTTATGAAAAATCTGCCTCATTAACATGCCCTGACTCCTACATTACATCAAATGTAAAATGAGAGTGAACACCAAAGAGTTCCGAAATTAGGTTGGCCAATACAAAGCTGAATATCACTAATATTTAGTGAGGAAGTGCAAGCAAAAATACCTACGTTCATCTTTATTTTTAAGGCTCAGTAATGCATCTCAAGAAGTTACCTCTACAGCTGTAATTTTATTTCAAGAACTTTCAAGTCTATTGATTCAACAAATGAACCAGTGTATTCGAGTTTATATAAAATTACAATCAATTTTATTCTCCAATTACACTTCACTCAAGGATATTTCACCTTTACACCAATTACTGGCAATTTCAGTGTTTGCTAAGCATCTTGATGTGTGGCACTTACAATAAGCAAGGAATGGGTGGGGGGGGGGAGTCTATCACTATGAATGACTGCCAGAACAGCTAGAGAGAAATGAGCCCCATAAGGACTAATATGGTTCAATCTTACTTATTAAAAACGTATTCACAGCTTGTAATGCACATGTGGCACCGAGGAGTGCACCACAGGCCCACTTGATGGAGAGTATTTCCTGTGAAGTGAGAAAAGTTTTTATTTTTTTTTTAAATTACAAATATTTTACAAAGTTTATTCAACTTTTTTATACCCCCCTTAGGGGACTTGTGATCGCTTGTACTATACACTGCAATACTCCTCTGCATAGTGTATTACATGCCACAGACATGCTTTAATAGCCACTCGGGCACGGCAAGCCTTGGGCCTATGAGAATGCCTGTGGCTGCCATGTCAAGTACTTCGTGTGGTACCAATGAGAGGGCAGAGATCACTCCCTTCCTCTGTCTAACCACTCAGATGCTACAATTGCTATTGATCCGGGCATCTGAGGAGTTATAGTGTTTAATGAAGCCCACATCCACAGGTGATGGCACCGGCTCATCTACTAAGGCATACTCTTATGGTACAAAGCTTTGAGTACAAGTGCTGTGTGATGTAATAGTAAGTCACAGAGAGCTAACCCGTTAAAGGGAGTCTCTCACCAGGAAATTCACCGTTTAACCAGATACCATGTCTTGTAGGGCTAGCTCTGCTGAATGTAATCATACCTTTCACTTAGTTATTCGTTGCTTTTAATCCGTATGAAATTGAGCAGTTAAGTGCACCAAATGCAGGCCCAAATCACCACCAGACCTATTAATCACAGTTAATGGCTCCACGCTATCTGTGATCTCACAAGTTGGATTACATTTGATTCTGCACTGTCCTTCAAAACGCACATTTAAGCCCTTAACAGCTCTTGGAGCCTGTAACTCCAAAACATTTCTTGTATCTGCTCTTTCTTCAACCCTAAGTAGACAAAAATAATATTTTCCCTCATATTCCCTCATCATCTCCTACCTAGTCTACTGTAACATCATTTTCTGAGCCATAGTCTAATCTAATACTCTTGTGCCCTTCCAATCCACCCTCAACTCTACTGCCCGGTTAATTCAACACTCTCCTCATCTATTTTCCCTTCATGGGCTCCATATTGGCATACAAGGCTGCCCACAACCTGTCCTCTCCTTGTATTTGTGACCTACTATCTCAATACATTGCCGATCCTCCTAAAACTTCCTTTTTTTATCTTTATTCTTTAATAAAGTTTTTCCAACATGATTATAACAATATGAAGCACATATTCAAATATATCAACTAGTCACGGAAAAGCAAAAAACTTATTACAATATTATAATAATTAAATCCCTATATTATATCATATTTCCATTTAATTCATGAATCATGAATTAAAACTTCCTTTTATGCTTTCCTCTTGTCTGCTTCTCACACAATCATCTTGGAGATTTCTCATATCCTGGAACTCGATAACCCAAGACCTCAAACTTACCCCACCATCGAAACATTTAAAAGCAACCTGAAAACCCACCACTTCAGGAAAGCCTACCACCCCCAAAAACCAAGCAGCCACTGCACAGCTTCTACCCTCACCTACCGTCTCCTTCCCCTTCCCTTGTACGCTGTAAGGCCTTGAAGGCACGGTCAGCTCCCTCCGTAGTAGTCTATAAATAAGTTATAGGGGTTGTCTGGTCATTGATATTGATGACCTAACCTCATTCTCAGGATCAGCAGAGGTTCTAGGGGGTACTGATCATAATGTTATGGCTTAACTTATCACCACATTGATGGACATACCTCTCAAGGAAGGTCATATATGGTTTTCAATTCTCTTTTCAAATTGTACAACAGGATTTAGCCTTACCTAGAATACATTTCTATAAACTGGACAAGCTCTTGACATTTCTGCACATTTATACACAGAACCCTTCAGCTTCTCGATAGACAGACATGGTTTTATCTTGGCTTCATTAAACTCTGTCCAGACGTTGGTGCAGGCATTTCTAGAGTGTACATTTATAAATGGTTTTACAAGAAAAATAATTCCTACAAAAAGCCTGAGCTTGTCGGAAATCTTCAGGACAAAAATTACCATAAGCGCAGCTTACTCTGCAAAACCACAAACTCCACAGAGTTCTACAATTACCAAAATAAGCGGAGCTCCTGCCACAAATATCGACCTCAGCAATCAGACAGAAATTTTTATGGTAAGCTAATAAAGTGTTCTAGAGAAGACTGATAATGTGAGGGAGAAATAGGAGACCTGCTTTTCAGGCTAGAACGATGGAATCCATGTGTTCATGTCAAGTCCACAATAACATAAGAAGAGCTCAAAATGAATTTCCATTTTCAACTCTTTTAAACTCGTTATGCAATAAATGTAAAATCTGGCATCTGTGTCATACTTTTTTTTTATAGCTTTTTCGTGTTTTTCCTTTAGAAAACATAATAGAAACTCTCAATAAGCAGGCTAGTGACTCCTAACACATTGGGGGAGATTTGCTAACCAAAATACAGCAAAAAGCAGGCTTTACAACACATTTTAGACTCTTTAATTTACTTTTATGTGAAGGGTCCCTCAAAAAATAAGCTAACCATAACATGTGCCACAGTCACAGGGACAACCATTGTTCATTTCTCCTGCAGTGCCACCACAGGAGAGGTTAGGCATTGCAATTGCATGGCGGTCATTGGGAAAATGTGTAATGCATTAACAATCTGCGTCCTCCAGACAGACTGGGGCGTAGTTGTAGCTGCTCCAAAAGACGCCAAGAACCCAGGGTCAGGCTGAGACATGGAATGCTGCATGATTTTAATCTTGATGATGTCTTTGTAAATCTTTTTATCCTGTGTACAGTATGTGTGGGTCCCTTTTTTTAGGTTGCAGAGTTACACTATGGGGGAAATTCATTATTCTTTATATGTCTATCTTTGGCATAGAAAAGTTGCAAATTCACAGGATTTACAACTTTTAAATGCTGTTGTGACTCTGCTAGTCACAATTGCCATTTGACGCTCTACAATTGTATGGAAGGGGAGTGGCGAGAGTGGAGCAAGGGCGGGGCCATCGGCCAAAATAATAACACAGGCACAGGCCCCATGGGACTACGACTGACTGCATTTGTATTTAGTGAACAAGATAAAACATCATAAAAAACATAGAAACAAGCAGCCCGCCGATATCTTCTTTGTGTGCTTCCTGGAAGAGGAGAAAAGAGACTTTTCAAAGGGGGAGATTTATCAAACTGGTGTAAAGTAGAACTGGCTTAGTTGCCCATAGCAACCAATCAGATTCCACCTTTCATTTTTCCACAACTCCATTGAAAAATGAAAAGTGGAATCTGATTGGTTGCTGTGAACAACTAAGCCAGTTCTTTTTTACACCAATTTGATAAATCTCCCCCATAGTTTTTAGGACTCCTCGTTTAGTGTCCTTATTTGCATAAAAAAAACTAAAAGCCTTGTTTCTCTGCAACTGATGTTCACAACAAAGGTATCATTTTAGTCAGCAGGATCCATCTTGCCTGAAAGTACACCTGATTTGATTCTTCTAACAGGTGCTCTTTGGCAGACCGGGAAGGGAAGCATTTGACGTGATGCAAGGGAAGCAGGTCACCACAGGTGCCTGCGATTGGCATTAAAATGGAAGTTTACAGCCTGAGGAGCTGAGGCTGGGAAGATAAGGAGCCAGTGCCGGGAAGCAGGTAAGTTCCCTTCATAGGTCTGCAAAGGAGGGGGAGGGGGGTTGACAATAGGTGCACAACCTTCACAGCAATTCTCCATTATGTACTCAAAAACAGACACATAATGAGAAGAACAGATCAGCCTGGTGACAGGCGACTTGGCAACTGCCATTATAGTGTAAGTGGTTTAATGGCACACTGTCCTAGTCCTGAAGGTGCTAGAGATGGGTCCCAGACTAGTGATACCGGGATGATATGCAATCACACGATTTATTCCACAATATTCCAGTGGTATACTCCAATAATACATTAACGTTGTCAGCAGTAAGCCTTCTTCAGGTACCTAGATGCCGTGCTGGATATGGGGTATATGGGACAGGAAGCTCAGGTTGGTAGCGCTTCATTGGAAGAATGTGGCGCTCTCGATTGAGGCCTGGGCCCTTTGGAACGGCATTAAAGTGGTCCGACATCAATATTTCATTGGTGGTGGTGTTTGAAGGGGTTGCAGCTTGTGACGTCACATCCATCAGTCACATGGCCTTTCTGAAGTTCAGTCCTATTGAAGGGAATGGAACTGATCCTCAATTCCAAGCAATAACCGCACAGCCGCTATATAGTGTACAGACTACAATGTGAACAGGCTCCTTCAACCAGCTGACAGCTGGGGGTGCCGAGATTCTGGACCCTTGCTGATCAAATATTGATGACTTATCCTGACGGTACAATCAATGGGTACACTTGACGGGCACTACTGTAGTTGCTCGGAGTAGGGTTCCCACCCCAGATTCATGCAATAAGACAAACTCCGGCTTGTATTAGTGAAATGCAAGATTGTGCGACAAAAATCACTTAGTGACGTTTCGGCTCAATTTTCGAGCCTTCTTCAGACTGTGACAAAACATATATAACAGTACATTAGTATATCAAGGAGTACAAGAGATTGGAACATGATTAGATAGCACAGACAGCATACCACAGAGGAGGATATATAATAAGCTAGGTTAGTACCTGTATAATGCTATCTATATATACAAGAAAAGAACACAGAACCTATTGAGTATATGAATAATGGATATAATAATTTCTGATGACAAGGTTAGCCGTCGGGTAATTGGTAATGGTAAGTATGAATGCAGGACGAGTCTATGTATCGGACAGAATAGGAAACAAGTGCAGTGATACAAAATAGGTATATTCAACATGTAAGGCTATATACAGGGTCTCCAGAATCTGATATAGACCATAGGGGCCAATAGAGGAGATATACATGTATACTTTATGTATTCACAGAGGAGCCGCTTACCTGGTGCCGCTAGAGGAAAGGGATAGTAAGAGCCCATATAGGGCTAAGAGATATGCGCTGAGGAAGAGTACAGCATCCGCTGTAACTTACAATTAATGAGCTTTGAAATGAGGACGCCAAAGAGCGCTTTAAAAGACCGCGCTTCATGTTGCTTCAGGAAGCGGAGGGGGTGGTTGGAGCGCACGTACAGCCGTGCGTGCGTTCCACCAGCCGGAAACAGGAAGGGGGGTGGAACGCAAATGCGTTCCACCCGCAGGAAGAGGTATGGAGATTGAAAGAGGAGTATTGGAAAGGATACTGAATTAGAGCGGCAGACAGGGGGTGGAATTCCTGATGTCAATATGCCTGAAAAAAGGAAAAATAGCATTAATACACAGAATTATACAAAAATTATACAAGAGAATATATATATATATTATACAGTGGTTGTATAATGAACAAAGGAGTTGATTGTAGAACACAGGAGAATAAAAGACAGAATAAATAATAAATTATTGTAAAGCAGAAAATTCACTGGTATCCATTATATTGAATTAAATGGCCTCTGTGTGTGTAATCCGATGTACAGCTGTATGACAGTATCAATATCAGTGAGGGTATATAATCCCCCATGCTGAGACCTTAATGGATATAGTGGTCATATGAGTTGACATAGGTCATAGTCTCGGTTGAGCCCCCTTGGTTCCAAGGTATCCAATTTGGCCTAATTTATGTGGGAGAAACCACCCAGACAATACGTAATCGAGTGTGTCAGCATAAATCCAGCATCCGTAAACAAAACCTCCTTCTTCCTGTCCCCTTCCATTTTAACCAGGCAAAACATACAATTTCACAATTACGATTTCAGGTCATAGAAAGGATTTCCCAGGCAAGACGTGGTGGCAATAGGGTCAAACATCTCAAACGCAGGGAGGCGTTCTGGATCCACAAATTGGATACCTTGGAACCAAGGGGGCTCAACCGAGACTATGACCTATGTCAACTCATATGACCACTATATCCATTAAGGTCTCAGCATGGGGGATTATATACCCTCACTGATATTGATACTGTCATACAGCTGTACATCGGATTACACACACAGAGGCCATTTAATTCAATATAATGGATACCAGTGAATTTTCTGCTTTACAATAATTTATTATTTATTCTGTCTTTTATTCTCCTGTGTTCTACAATCAACACTGTTTGTTCATTATACAACCACTGTATAATATATATATATATATATATTCTCTTGTATAATTTTTGTATAATTCTGTGTATTAATGCTATTTTTCCTTTTTTCAGGCATATTGACATCAGGAATTCCACCCCCTGTCTGCCGCTCTAGTTCAGTATCCTTTCCAATACTCCTCTTTCAATCTCCATACCTCTTCCTGCGGGTGGAACGCATTTGCGTTCCACCCCCCTTCCTGTTTCCGGCTGGTGGAACGCACGCACGGCTGTATGTGCGCTCCAACTGCCCCCTACGCTTCCTGAAGCAACATGAAGCGCGGTCTTTTAAAGCGCTCTTTGGCGTCCTCATTTCAAAGCGCATTAATTGTAAGTTACAGCGGATGCTGTACTCTTCCTCAGCGCATATCTCTTAGCCCTATATGGGCTCTTACTATCCCTTTCCTACAGCGGCACCAGGTAAGCGGCTCCTCTGTGAATACATAAAGTATACATGTATATCTCCTCTATTGGCCCCTATGGTCTATATCAGATTCTGGAGACCCTGTATATAGCCTTACATGTTGAATATACCTATTTTGTATCACTGCACTTGTTTCCTATTGTGTCCGATACATAGGCTCGTCCTGCATTCATACTTACCATTACCAATTACCCGACGGCTAACCTTGTCATCAGAAATTATTATATCCATTATTCATATACTCAATAGGTTCTGTGTTCTTTTCTTGTATATATAGATAGCATTATACAGGTACTAACCTAGCTTATTATATATCCTCCTCTGTGGTATGCTGTCCGTGCTATCTAATCATGTTCTAATCTCTTGTACTCCTTGATATACTAATGTACTGTTATATATGTTTTGTCACAGTCTGAAGAAGGCTCGAAAATTGAGCCGAAACGTCACTAAGTGATTTTTGTCGCACAATAAAAACAACTATCTTGCATTTCACTAATACAAGCCGGAGTTTGTCTTATTGCATTATCCTGAGGGTAGTTATCAGATGTTAAGACTCAGACATTTGGCAAAATGGCAAAAAAGTAAGAAGTTGTAAGACGTTTACTAATTTTTATTTATTACAGGATCAATATTAATTAATATTATTTGAATATTACCTGTTCTTACCTGTTCAAAATCAAGGCCTACCTGTGGATTTACCTCATACAGCAAGGAGTGCAGGACACAAGGTCTGCTTAGTCAAGGGAAAATTTCCAATGCCTTTTACAAACAAATGGATGACTCTTCTCAACATGAGCTATTTTTGCCTGCTCCAACGTAGGTAAAATTCTGAGAAAACACTGAATGAGGAATGTTTCCACAGACAGAAGATTCCCTCTTACTGACTCATTTACAGATATTAATTACCATGAACAATCATTCCCATCTGATACGCTCACCCATATGCTCCACCAACCTGTTCCAAAATACTTCACGTACTGATATTTCTCAGAACCAGCTACTGCATAATCAGGCAGCTGATGTACAGTGGACTCCTTGCAAAAATGACAAAAGTGTAAAATAAAAATTGTCTAACATCTCAGTGTAATGATATGAATAAATTCTGGTACTGAAAGGATAGGTCACCAGCAGTATGTGATCGGTGGAGGTCTGACCCCCGGCACCCCTGCCAATCAGCTGTTTGAAGAGAACGCGAGCATTATGTCCACTTCCTTGGCCAGTGATATCACGTTCATCGGTCATGTGACCTAAGTGCACCTCAGTCTCTTTCAAGTGAATGGGACTGGGCGGCAATACCAAGTACAACCACTCTATAACCACTGGCGCTGTGCTTAGTAAGCTAAGAGGAGGCCGCAGATATTAAAGGTGTATTCCCGTCATAGACAATGGGGGCATATCGCTAGCATATGCCCCCATTGTCTGATAAGTGCGGGTCCCACCGATGGGACCCACACCTATATGAAGAATGGAGCGGGGAGCGCTGTGCCTGGGGTCCGGCCACCACCAGGCGCAGCTAACGGCTGCTCCCATAGCAATGAATGGGAGCGCACCGCGCATGCACGGCCACCGCTCCCATTCATTTCTATGGAGCCCACGGAAATAGCCGTTCCAGTGCTCGGCTATTTTCAGCAGCCCCATGGAAATAAATGGAGAGCGGCTGCGCATGTGCAGTGGGCCCTCTGTTCATTTCCTCACTCCGTTCTCGATATAGGTGCGGGTCCCAGAGATGGGACCTGTACCTATCAGACAATGGGGGCATATTATAGCGATATGCCCCCATTGTCTGAGATGGGAACAACCCTTTAATGTCCAATCCTGCAGATATGCCGTCAAAAGCAAACTCCCTTTAAATACATTTCGTCCTTTATTTTCTGAAACTAACACGTTGGCATCCCATTTGGGCATCGTATAAATTAAAGTTGAAAGAGTTGACACAATTAACTGTTATCATGTCAAACTCAGCTCTGCTACATTTGACATACACAGATGAAACATACTCATTCCCCTGTGTTGGTGCAAGGGTTAATTCTTTCTCCCACCATTCACAGGCAGCAAAGAAATCTGCTCAGGGCCCTGCAGAACGAGCCGCAAACAGTGATAATTTCATGCAGTGCTTCTCCACCTACCGGAGCATTTAAGGCAAAATTCACATCTTTTGATGTCAAGAAAAGAACTGTGATTAAGTTGTCGGAAATGAGGCCACAAAGTCAGTTCTGACACCAAAAATGCATCCAGCTCCTTCACTCATGCGTCTCCGCTCTTTCTTCTAATATAATGATTAAGGCGCGGGTGATCCCGAGGTCTATTCTAGCAGGATGAATGGTTTACTGACACATTGCGACAAACCATTGACGAGGACTGGATCTCTGCCATCTCTGGGGCTAGATAAGAAGCTCCATCAGAAGGAATGCGCAGATTTGTCCCGCTCACTCACATTTCTTATCATACATCTCAGTCATTCCTTTGAGTCAGTCATAATCTTGTAAGAACACGATGACTTAAAGAGAACCTGTCAGCATGATCAACCCTATTAAACCAGGCCTACTGCTTGTTATGGTTGATCCTGCTTACTAAAATGATACTTGGATGGCCACAATCTGTTGCACGTTTCAGAGTAAAACTGAGTTATTGCCATATGCAAATTAGGGCTTCAGTGCACCTCAGCACCTCTGCCTTCCTGCTCTCTCCGCCCTCAGTGCACTAAATCTCTAATTTGCATATGGTATTTAAAAAAAAAATTAGCTCTGAAATGGTGCAGTGGGTTAGAGTTGATTGTGCTGACCATGTACAGTCAATGATTGTATGGCCAACAGCTATCTGTCCCTTTTTCCCGACTCCCCCATGCACATGTTCGGCTGGGCAGAACGTATATGGGTTGTCAGTGAGGAGAGAGGTGAATCACTTCTACTGGAGGCTTATTTTCAGAAGAACAAGATCGGTTGGGAAAATTTAATTTTCGCAATCCTTCTCTCTCCTGGTATCATCTGTCAGGGGATATTCGGGAGCTTCCCGCACACATTAGACTGTCGGAAGAATCCACCAGGGCTCATTCACATTAGCGTTATACCTTTGGTACAACAAAAATGATGCCAGTACAAGATCCGTCAGAAGACAGGCTGCAACGGTGCCCAGTGGACCCCACTGACTATTAGGGCATTCGAGTTTCCATCATGGTGTCTGCCAGTATGCTGTGCTAATCTGTCCTGATTCTTTAAGAGGAATCTGTGGCAGACGCCCCTAACAGAACCTCCACGCTCAGTGGGGCGTACACTGACAGTTCTCCCTATCTCCCCCTGATCAGCTGGGGGTAAACGATTAGTGCAATTAGGGCAAGGCTAGAAGTGTCCGATGTGGGAAAGAAAGGTTTGTGCATGTTACTCCAATGAGCCTGATTTTGGCTACCCCTGACAGCAGACTTCAGGGGACAGTGGGCCTCAGCTCATCTGGTTGCAGCAGGGATATCCGCATATATGCCCAAGTGACTGTAGCAGCCAATTACTGGCCTGGTCATGTGCCTCATATCACTGAGGACAGTGATTGGCTGCAGCATTGCACTGGGTATATGGTCAAGTCATTGCCGCAGCTAAAGAGAAGATGTCACGGCTGCAGTGTCTCTGAGGACCAGAAGTGGCAGAGCTGGAGGGGGACAACATAGGTGAGCATACATTCTTTTATTATTTTATCATAATTGCTGCCTTGGGATACATTTTTTTAATACGCTGGACAAGCCCTTTAAAGAGGACCTGTCACCTCTCCTGACATGCCTGTGTTAATAGCTTCATGTATTCCCCATGTTATAACAATTCTGGAGCATCTATTCTTATGTCATTATGCGGTGTCATTCCTTTATTATTTCTACTAGAAGTTAAGAATGAATTGCTAGCAGTCTGCAGTAAGGGTACAGAGGGGTGGTAACAAGTTGGGGGGGGGGGGTGTCTGCACAGTCTGAAATTGCCAGCACTGATTGGATAGAGTGAGTGCAGGTACACACCCCCAACTGGTTACCTCCCCTCTGTACCCTTACTGCAGACTGCTAGCAATTCATATATAACTTCTAGTAGAAATAATAAAGGCATGGCACAACATAAAGACATAAGAATAGATGTTCCAGAATTGTTATTACATGGGGAATGCATGAAACTATTAAAACAGGCATGTCAGGAGAGGTGACAGGCCCTCTTTAAATTCAGACTGTTTCATCTATTCATCTATCTTAATTTAAAAAAAAAAATTCCCTTTTTAAGTAACTTAATATGCATGCACTACATAAAAAAAGCAAAGATGTGCAAACCAAGCCGAGCACTTGCCCTGCAGCCCTCTACTAGGGTCTATCAGCCTCTCCATAAAGTGGGGTCTGGCTCTTATGATGCCAGAATGAAAATGAATCAGTAAAACCCCGGAGGACGTGGAAGTAATGGCTGATTATAAAAACAAACCTGGCAAGAAAAGCGTGTAAGTATATAATTTCTGCAGTATTATTCCAGCAGGGATCAGGCCATTTCCTGTTCGTTATGAATCAATGAGAAAGTAGAGCAGATTATGGCCGACGGAAATATAAATCAGGTTATTGTGCTCTTTTCATTTTTTAAACAATGAGCAATTATGTGCATTATGCGTCTTCTCCTTGTGCTCTGTCTTCAGACACAGATTTTTGACGATTTCATTCTCCTATGAGAAAATGGTAAGAGTGACTTTGTAGTAAAGCTGAGGCGTTCTGAGACGTGTCACTGAGACATGGCTCCTACCGTGAATGTGCAATGGCATATACAGTCATAAATCCGTACATGCACACACCTACGCACACAGGCTAGGCGGAGGTATTTGAAGAGAAGATCTGGTTTGGAGCCATTGATATCCATAGGATATTATTTGTGGAATCACGGATTTTACAAGCAGGAGCGCGCAGGCACTAACTGGGTAGATACCACATAAAGTAACAAAAAGTACAGAATTTAATGAAAAATGCATGTATAATGCTAGCTTTCAAGTTTATATGTGTTTATGGCATTTTTGCTGACGTTTTTTGTTTAGCATCCTTTTTCCAATTCCTTTTTCCAAGTCCTATAGAGAAGCTTATGGGAAAGGTACAAGAAAAACATCATGCGGTTTTAAAACCAGCTCCTGGATCTGAATACTTTTGTAATTGCGTGTAATTAAGAATTTAGCATAGCCACTTCGTAATTAATTAATAAAATGTATCTGTATGGCCACCTGCTGTTTGTTCTTTTCTTATTTCTTTGTCCCGCTCATTTAGATGGCCGCACATGCTCAGTTTTATCCTTCAGCTGCCTCCTGAGCTGTGATAGGCAGAGCATGGACACACCCCCTGAGCTGCAGCAGAAAAGACACTCCCCTTGAGCTGTCAGCTTGATATAACTCTAGCAGAGCAATGAATGGAGAGATCTCTGGATCCATGTGAGGTACAGGGCTGGTTCTAGCTTTGTTAGAAAGAGATTGTCATGTCCTATATGATGTATGGTTTTCATTTTTTACATTAGTCACAAGAAAGGCATTTATGCCCCCTCTGTGATGAGTCACAAATTATGGTGCACTCCGTGTTTATGTTATAATTTGCAATATTTTTCACTTCCCATCACAAAACATGTCCTCTCCTTAGTAAACACAAAATTCCAGGCATGTCACAAACCGCAATTGACTCCTGTAAAACAAAAAAAAACACAAAACAAACAAAAAAAAAACAACAAAACACACTTAAAGGGTTTCTGTCATCAGAATTTAGCCTACAAAACCGAGTGTCATTTGCAAATCGCAAATGACACCTGATGACAGAAAGCCTTCTTTTATAGAAATCTGCACAGTACTTTTTGTTAAAATTGCGTTTTTATAATATGCTAATTAGGCCCCCTAGGTGCAGTAGGCGTGAACCCTGCACCTAGGAGCGGCCGTAATAACGCCCCTTACCCCTCCCTCCCTTGGGTTGATTGACAGGGCCGGGCAGCCATCTCTCTCGTCTCCCGGCCCTGTACGATCGCGAACTCCCGCGCCTGCGCATTGCGATAAGCAATCCGCGCATGCGCATTGATGAAGCCGGGACCCAGGCGGCCGCCGGCTCTCAACGCGCGTGCGCAGATTGCTTATCGCAATGCGCAGGCGCGGGAGTTCGCGATCGTACAGGGCCGGGAGACGAGAGAGATGGCTGCCCGGCCCTGTCAATCAGCCCAAGGGAGGAGGGGTAAGGGGCGTTATTACGGCCGCTCCTAGGTGCAGGGTTCACGCCTACTGCACCTAGGGGGCCTAATTAGCATATTATAAAAAAGCAATTTTAACAAAAAGTACTGTGCAGATTTCTATAAAAGAAGGCTTTCTGTCATCAGGTGTCATTTGCGATTTGCAAATGACACTCGGTTTTGTAGGCTAAATTCTGATGACAGAAACCCTTTAAAAACAGCATGAAAAAATGCAAAAAAGTTGCGTTTTTCAGCAAACCTCTGTGTTTGAAACCAGTGTATACAAGGCATACTTACTTATGGGGTATATACAGAATTTCCCCAAGTAAGTGGATATTCTCCTTACATAGCACCTGCAGCACCTTCTTTAGGATAAGAGGTCACCAAGATGACTGCATAGTCCAGGAGGCATGGCTACGATATGACGCATTTACAATATCCAGCAGTTACATTGCAGCTACTTGTAGGAATTATAAAGAGGTGATGATAGATTGATAGACAGATAGATAGACAGATAGACAGATAGATAGATAGATAGATAGATAGATAGATAGATAGATAGATAGACATCTGTGGGATATACATATGCCTAAAGGATGCTATACATAGAAGTCTATTGTCGGCCGAGAGTGTCAGGTTCGACCAATAGTCTAATGTGTATGGGGAGCTTCCTAATCTCCCCCAACAGATGATGTCAGGGGATAGAAGGATCGGGCAAACAGAAGCCAGTATTACACAATTGTTGTCCAGATCATCGGTAAGAAGCGTTTGTAGGAATGCTCATTAGCAACGATCTGGCAGTGTAATACTGCCGCTGATTACCCGATGAACGAGAAAACGCTTGTTCATTGGGCAATCCAGATTTTTAAGCAGGCTTAAAAATCATTGTTTGGTAGCAGATTGTGCTGTCTAATCACGATCTGCTGCTAGCAAACAACTAGTCTGTATGGGGACAAGCAATGACATAGTGATCGCTCCTCCCCATACTGTGGAGGAGATCGCTGTATGTAATAGCAGCAGTCTCCTCTGCTAGTGAGCAGGTGATTCCCAGGAAGAAACACTTCCTCCCGACAATCATCTGCTCCATCGCTGTATGTGTACAGCCCTGAGTATTTTCGCCCAATACTTTTGTTCTCCCTGAAGATAAGCTGCCGCCAGAGGTTTATGACTGCGTCCTTCTCCTCTCTCACCAGTGACAACCACTTACATGCTCGGCCGAACCAAACATGCACATAGGTGAGAGTGGGGAGGGAGTCAGGAGAGATAGCTGTCGGCCAAACGATCATTGCCAACAGCTTTCTACCGCTAATTACTAAATGCAATGTATCTTTAGTAATAAAAGGAATAATAATAACGTACTTACAAAACGAATGTAAAGAAATAGGCATTGCCTCAAGTGAAATGAAATAATACAAAGTATTACAAAGTAAGAGGCAGATGTCAGTTCTAGTGTGGAAAATGCAGGTCTTTGTGTATTGCCGGTGACTGAACACAAGTCACATACAGATATTGTCCTGTTCATGTAATAGGAGCACATAGTGGTTGTGACTGTGTGGGGTCTGAGACACAGATTTAACCTCTGACTCTGGATATTTCTGGGAAAGAAACACCAAAGGGCAGGTCTTAAGATTCAGAAATGATAACAGTATGCGCTTTACAGGAAAGAAAGGAAAAGTAGTATGAAAGGAGTTGCCTCATTAAGACGAGCTCTGTTCAAATGCCCTATTAGGACATCATAGAGGGGGTTCTCTACTCCGGATCCAGCTCTATGAGCCAGCCAAGACGTTGCGATGCTCCTGCAGACTCAAGGCTGCAGGGTAAACGCCTGGCTGGCCGCAGCTCCTCCCGGCAATAAGCGCTGTTTCCTGGCGAGACATCCTCTTTAATTAATACAAGCCATAGAAGGACATTATGATCTATTATTAAGCATTACGAGGTTAATTATGAAGTATGAGGTTAGCAATGCGTGGCTTATTAAACTTTATTGCTACACTTTACAGGCCTTATTCACTCAGGACTCTTGAAGGCCTCCCTGGTTGGGACCCAATAATCTATCACAACTATGTATTGACTTTAATGGGAGCAGTGTAAACACTATATTTTCTATACTACTTCACCAGTGATAGTGATCAACAAAGGTTCCAGCAATCAGCCCACCCCGTAGGGGAGCTCATAGACATTAGGGTCACTATGACATTGATGATGCAGACCAATCTGTGGCAGCAGGTTATAGAGCAGGAGGATGTAAGAAGATTTGTATATAGAATAGTTTTGTGGAAATAGATTTAGTAGAATTTAAAGGGACTCTCTCAGTACGTATGACCATACTAAACTGCTAACAACACTAGGTAGGGGCAGGGGAGGGCAGTACATACCTTTTGTAGAGCTTTTTTTTAAAATCAGGAGTAGAGTTAAGATGAAGTCTTATTCTACCAGATTCCCAGGAGGAGGGGATTCACTGTGAAGTTCTCACTGCATTGACCTGCTCCACAGCCCCTCTCCTCTGTTTTGGGTGACAGCTATAATGGTCTCCTGGTTGGATGCTACAGCTGTCACTCAGAGCAAAGAGAAGGGATTGTGAAGCAGCACAACGAAGGCTGCCACCTCCAGGACACTTGCAGCACCAGAATCTGGCAGAATGCAGATTCATATTCACTCTACTCCTGATAGTAAAAGTTTCACAATAAGTATGCACAATAAGCTATATCCAGTCCATACCTAGTGCTGTCAGCAGTTTAGCATGGTCAAAACTGCTGACAGACTCCCTTTAAATTAAATCACTGCTCATACTGTCTGCTCACCACTGGTTACCCTGAGCACGACTATTTTCAAACCGTCCACATGTACACAACGTAGATCATGCTGAATTGTGACAGCTCCACACATGACCCTCATATGGTTGTCATTGAAATTGTAAACATTGCAGTCAAAGTGCTTTAGATGTCTTCTGTTGATATATCTGTGCCAGGCTTTAATGCTATTAACTTTATCACCTACTGAGAGATGAAAATAAACACGTCTTTCCTTAATCATCATAATCTCAGCTTAATGTTCAGCCCTAATGATCCTCATTTATTTCCAGTGCAAAGATTGAATCCTGCAGACTACACTTCTGAATATAGATGGATACACAGAGTCCAGTCACATTATTATGACCACCAAGCAAGGGCAGCAGCTAGATGTGCTGGGGTGACTCAATAAGGTCCTGTTAGGTTGTCAACAATATCTGGAGCCATGCTAACTGCACTGCATCCCACATCTGCTGGAGGGTGCATAAGGAGGATCCGTAGGGTGAACACAACAACTGAGGTGGTCCCACAGATTCTCAATTAGGTTCAAGTCTGGAGAATTAGGAAGCCAGGAACGGTCATGCTCTTCTAACCAATGTCGGACATTTCTAGCCGTGTGACATCGTATTGTCTTGCTGGAAGATCCCATCAGGGAAGACAAACAGCATTTATGGCTGTTCATGATCTGCAAGGATGGATTCTGACCCAAATCATTTGCCTTTCACATGGAGGAGTGGGCCCAGAGAATGCCACAGAAACATTTCCCCCTGGTTCATTTGGGCGGTGAGCTGCTCCACTGTATCATGTTGGACCATCTACTCTTGCGTATCTTTGTAGCCGACGTTCACCTCTCAAATCAATGCCACATGGTGCTCTGCAGATTCCACCTTGCTTAATCACAGTGGTCCCATTTGCCCACTCACAATACACTTTCACCACAGCAACATGCAAACAGTTCACAAACTGCACAGTTTCAGAAATATCGCCACCCTTGTTCCGAAAGCAAATAACCATCTGTTTTTGCAACTCTGATAAATCGCCTCTTTAAAGAGGTTCTCTGGGAATTAAGAAAATGTAAATACTTGCATGTTATTTTATAATAAATATATTCCCAATACCTTTCATTAGTTATAATGGCTCGTTTTGTCTTCGGAGCAATCAATAGGAGGAATAAAATGGCCGCCGTCCTATTAGTACACACAAAACCTGTCCTAACCACACAGCAGGACAGGTTACTTCACATCATTGAGCTAAAGAGCTTCCTCATTCTCCTCTCTGCTCTGCTTGTCAGGGGTTATGATCCTAAATACAGGTGAATCTCTGTGGGAATGGAGATGATGAGGAGACATAAGAGGAGGGTTAGGTGTGATAATGAGCAGCAGCACTTGTATGGAGTCTCCATTACCACAGTCTGTCCTGTCCGTCCTCTCTGTACATCATGTCTCTTCATGAACTAAATTCCCCAGAGATTCAGCTAAAGTTCTTATCATCTGTATCATAATGAAGCGGAGAGGAGGATGAGGCAGCTCTTTACCTCAGTGTCCTGATGTAACTTGTCCTTCTGTGTAATTGGGACAGGTTTTATGTGCACTAATAGGACAGCGGCCATTTTGTTTCTCCTAATGATTGCTCCCTAGACAAAATAAGCCATTATAACTAATGAAAGGTATTTGAGAATATATTTATTATAAAGTAATATGCAAGTATTTTCATTTTCCCGGAGAACCCCTTTAACCATGACAGCAAGGAGAGATAAGTGTGCAGACAGCCTATCTCACACCTTATATACCCACCAAACCAGCGCATGACATGACCTCCTTCATGAACTACGCGCTGCCAACATTAAAAGTAGGAAGTGGCCATAATAATGTGACTGGACTGTATATACCACACTGGAGCTCAGTCCTGCTGCTTTCTGTTTTAGCCAAAACTAGGATTGCATCCAAATAATTCATCAAGCACACTATCGTATTATAGCGGCATAAAATCTTCAAATTGTACAGAGCCGTAATAGGGTACCCATAGGGGGTTTTGGCACCCTACTGTGCCTTCAGATGACTCCAAAACTGCACCCTGAAATGACCCCACAAAGAACTTGTGCCATATTTCATAGGACACTATATTATGAAGCTATTCAGGTGCACCATACAGCAGAACATGGACTGTAGAGACTCCCCGTTACTGATTCTTAGAGACCACAATTTTAGACCTGGTGAAGTGGCAGATAGTGGCGCAACTAACTCTTCTGCCACCAACTGTGCCTGAAATATGCCTAATTTAGACGGATTTCAGTATAGTAAATGACCCCCAAAGTCTACCTCTCTTCCCCTCCTTAATTCTTTCAAATCAAATCGCACAAAATTCTGATTCTAACAAAGCCAATTTTTTGGAAAAATTTGCTCATCTCTATTTTTCTTTCTTTTAGAATCCAATCTAGTTTTTGAGATATATATATATATATAATTTTTTTATGTAAAAACTACCACGCTCACAAAAGGTATAACATTGTAAAGAACATCTAGTAAAGAAAAATTCAGTTTAGCAAAATCCCTTCCAGGTAAGTAATCTGACTTGCCCGACCATATATATAAGGTAAACTGAATCCACGCTTACTGTAATACTTCTTGTGCCATCCAAATGTCATTAAAATGTAATTGCATCACAAATGGCCTTCTCCTACAAAAGGTAAGCGACTGCAGGCCCAATAAACACATCAATGACATGTTGCCTATTACATGGTGTCTGGATTTCACGGATTTTTCCTGTGGAGAAGCAG
This sequence comes from Rhinella marina, assembly GCA_900303285.1. Classification (NCBI taxonomy): domain Eukaryota; kingdom Metazoa; phylum Chordata; class Amphibia; order Anura; family Bufonidae; genus Rhinella; species Rhinella marina. The sequence continues at coordinate 499,449 of ONZH01002022.1, forward strand.
TGGGGAATTTTCCCTGCAGCCTTGAATACCTATTACTAAACTCAATGACACTTGTAAAGTAGGCAATGCCATTAATAAGATTATATGACAGAAATGCTTATATCACAATGAAGAAGAAATAAAGCATCACATAAAAAGCATCTCCTATGCACTGGGACCTACTGTTGGGACACCCACCGGTCACTAGAATGAGGACACCATACACCCTGCAGCCCCCATGAAATGAAAGGAGCAGCTGGTCAGGGATGTGCGCAGCCACTCTATTCATTTGCATAGGAGTTATAGAGATAGCTGTCCTTGGCTCTCTCCACAACTTCCAGAAGAATGAATGGAGCACCCTCATATGTGTATCCAGCTGTTCCGTTCATTACAGGGGGGCTAGGGGGGATATGGGGGTTCTCATTAATGGTGGGTGTCCCAACGGTAGGACCCCCACCGATTTAAAGAAGAACTCCCGCAAACATTTTTATTCTCTGACGTGTTAGAAAGGTGCATGATATAATCTGTAGTGGATGTCATCTTCTTATCAGTGACTGTTTCTGTGAGTAAAAACCTCTCTTCTTATTGTAGCTGGGTCATGTGACCAACTCCCTGACCTCAAACTGACCCAGGACAGGAAGCCAGTCACTGCTCTATTCATTCCTATGGGAGCCTCACTTTCAGTCTCATAGGAATACATAGAGAATTAGACTTCCTGTCCACACATAAGTCTATGTGTGAGTTGGTGGGTCTAATTGCTGGTCACATGACACAGATAAGAAACTTCAGGATGATATAAGTAAAAAATTCAGACACTGGTAAGAAAATGACATTCACTACAGATTACATCATGTACATTTCTAGCAGGACATGGAATAAAATTTTTGTCGGGAGTTCTTCTTTAAGTTATCCCGTATCCCCTAAATTATAGAGAATAATGTAATGCCCCTTTAAGTGAACCTTCTCATGAGGCTGAGCTGCGCCTAGGCCATGTGACTGATAAACGCGACGTCACATGGCCTAGGAAGAGGCCACGAGGTGCAGAAGCCTCTTCCTACAGCTGATCGGTGGGGGTCCCGGGAGTCGGACAGCCACTCTCATGTTGATGACCTATCAGTATGTAAACCTCTTTGAAAGAAAACAGGACTGTGCACAGGACTAGGTATGTATATCATGACTGAAAACTGGGCATTTAACAGGATGCTAAAAGAGAGGTGGAAATGAGGAAAGATAGTTTCCAGACTTATTATAGGCACTTCGGTAGGCTGTTCAGTTGTGAGGTAGTTGTGCCTTCTATTTCTAATTTATTAGGATATCTGCCCTTCACAATGATTGCCTTTAACGATGGCACGACACGTTTGTGAGACAAAAAAATTAAAAATAAGGTGTTAATAGATTTGGAACAATAACCAGAACACACAATACAACTCTTCAGAACAGGAGAGTCACTTAGTACAGAATACATGGAAACAGAGAAATAAGGGAATAGTGACCAGTAGGCTTTACATGGACAGAAGGGCTACATGACTATTGATAACAGGCTGGCACATAACAAGCACATTATGATCCCACCAATATACAAACGTTCCATCTGTCTTATATTCTGACTGTGAAAGATCTTATTTTACAATCAAACCGAGAACACCACCAAAGTGTGCAATATTTTCCATGTGGGGGCTGCTAAACGATCCAAATCATGTTTTATCAGTGCTCTCCAATTAACCCAGTATAAAACAAAACAGAAATTCATTCTTCGCTGGAAGGTCTAACTTTTCTTAACCACCATAAATACATTCCATCACTGTAGAATAAACCGCTAAGTCAAATTTAAAAAAAAAAAAAAAAAAAAAACAGAAAAGAACATAAGCTGGACCTCCAAGATGTAGGTAAGTAGTCGGCAGTATATATTGTACAGATTTATAGATTATCCCCCCCTCCCCCTATAGCCATTTTAGAGTATGTGTCACCAAAATGCTACTTTCCTGTGTTTTTGCACAATTCTACTAGAATAATATAACACATATATTCTACTATTGTCTTTCTGTAACTCACATACACTGCATGAGTATATTGTTGGCCGAACTCACAGAGAAAAGAATTTAGCCGACCATCTATTGTCTGTTGTGTCGTAAAGTGAATATTTTTGCCCGACCCTGTTGTTCTGCCAGGAGATAAGCTGTCGCCAGAAGTGTCTGGCAGAGGCCTTCTCTCTCCCCCAAATAGAACGTGTACATGTATGGGGCAGTTGGGAAGGAGTCGGGAGAGATAGCTGCCGGCAGAACTATCAGCCAATAACTACTGAATGTGTATGGGGGTCTTTAATCAAAATGGTTACTCATCAATATTCACTTCTATGCAATGTGATTGGTCAAATCACTCACTGAAGCGCCAGCCTTTTGGCTTCGTCCACATTTCCATTTTTCACTGATGGGTGCTGTCCGCATTTGATTTAAATGTGTTTGTTCACATTTCAGTATTTTTTTTACTGACTGTGGGTGGAGACATGCATTAGTTTGATCTGTGATATGTACCAAACCCGCCCATTGAAGTCGATGGGTCCATGAAAACCATGGACACACCACAGATGGCATCCGTGTTGTGTCTATGTTTCACTGAAGACTGATAGGAGATTCTTTGGAAATTAATTTTCAGCTAAGCAACGTCAGTGAATTACGGATGACACACGGTTGGTAAAAACGGACACACGGACCAACCTCGAATCCTTCACAGACATCTTCATTAATTAAACACGTATACTTTTTTCCCACTGACGTGTCACTGACACGGAAATGAGGACGAGGCCTTAGACTCATTCAAGAACAAGAAAACCTTTTAGACTCATTTGCTCCCCTTTAAAACTTTGAAAAGATCCAAGATGGGAGCATCTCCACCGGAGAATCATATTAAAAATGTAATTGCAAGTCTATGAAGAGGGGAGGGAAGGAGTGAGCAGGAGCACACCGGAGCAACATGGGCTGTGATATAAACTTGTGCTTTATTCACAGCCATATAGGTCAGTACCTCTCTGTAATGTCCTCCATGACATGATCCTGGGGTTGATTCTGAGTAAGAGAAGGTTAAGAAGCAGATTCTCCTCTACTTTCTGTGTGCAGCAGTGGATGGCAGCTACTCTACACCCAACATGTCTGAGCGATCTGCAAACTATACATTCAGCATGCAAAGGGGAATACTGCTAAAAATGCCAGATACAAGTGATATAACAGCCAGAAATAGTGTTATTTCTCATGTACACACACTAGACTAGAGGTACCCATCATCTAGAGTAGACCCCAGACAACACTGCCAGCCCTGAACCCTGCCGAGGAGCATGAGAAGACAATGCTCTGATGACCCTAGGAGGGAGGACTAAATAAATCCAAACCTCTCACATTCTTTCAAACAAGTGACACCTTCACATGTTATACACACAACCATATGCTCCCTGAGAGAACTCCAAGATGTCACCGTTTCAAAGACAAGATGTTAGTAGATGAGATACTTGAGCAGAAGGCAGCTAAAGTACTGCTCCTCTTATACTGGATTATTCCTTAAAAGCGATATGAAGCTGCTCCTGAGCTCCAGCACTAGGCACAAGTATGATGACACTGGAGATTCTGCTTCTTGTCTCGGTAATAACCTTTCATAGTACTGGCAAATATGCATTTTACAGCTTTTAAAATTCAGGAAAATGCCAATAATATTAAAGAGGATATGTAATGACAACTAGAGTCTATATGCCCAACTGTAACTTATGGATACAATAGATGGAAATCCTCCAATTTGAAACCCGCATCGTTAGCTTGGCCCTTAAAGGGGTTCTCTCACTACAGCAAATGGCATTTATCACGTAGATAAAGTTAATACAAGGCATTTACTAATGTATTGTGATTATCCATATTGCCTCCTTTGCTGGCTGGATTCATTTTTCAATCACATTATACACGGCTCGCTTCTATGGTTATGACCACCGTGCAATCCAGCAGTGGTGGTTGTGCTTGTACACTATAGGAAAAAGCGTTGGCCTATGTGCACTCCCATGGTCCTGGACAGGACAGAGGCGGGCGCTTTTTCCTATAGTGTGTTAGCACGGCCACTACTGCTAGATTACAGGGTGGTCGGAACCATGGAGACAAGCAGTGTATAATGTAATGGAAAAATGAATCCAGCCAGCAAAGGAGACAATATGCACAAATACAATACATTATTAAGTGCCTTGTATTAACTTTCTCTACATGATAAAGGCCATTTGCTGAGGTAGTGAAGTGAGGCAACCCCTTTAAAGGAATTCTCCAGCTTTTCACCAAATTTTGGCTTTCCCCCACCCCGCCGGACCTGCTCCATACCCTTCGGTTCTGGCTCCTTTGGTCTACCGCTGCATTTACAGCGCTCTGGTACTAACAGAGGTCCTCATTTTATTAGCAACTTTAAAGGGGTTCTCCAGCTTTTTCACCAAATTTTGGCTCCACGCTAAGCTGTAGAGAGAAGCCTACTTCCCTGCTCCTTGAAACTCAGTTCTGGGTTCTCCTGTCAACCACTGCGCTCCGGCCCCCTTTTGTAAATCTCTGGCATAGCCAGAAGTCACGTGTGCTGCTGCAGCCAATGCCTTGCCGCAGCAGCGACTTCTCCCCCAAGTGGCGCTGGATTACATGCCATTTTTGGTGAAACATCACTACTGTGTATCCAGTAATTGGCTGCAGTGGCACACGTGCATGGCAAAAATATACAACTAGAGAATGAAGCACGGTGAACACAGCCAAAACAGAGTGGCAAGGAGCAGGGAAGTATGCTTCTCTCTACAGCGGGGAAGGGGGAGACTAAATTTGGTAAAAAGCTGGAGAACACATTTAAAGTTGCTAAGAAAAAGTGGACCCCGCTGTAAGTACTTGTCACATCCATGGACTAAAAGGTCACCCAATGATGTGAATGGATGCCATGTAATCCAACATTTCCTCTTCAGTGGTTGTCCACAATGCCTGTTTTGTCAAGGGACAATCATCCGCTATCACGTGCCACGTCTATGCCTAGAATGAATCCACTCACATCTGTCCTCATCCCCAGTACAGCTCACAATATAGCTGCCCTATTCCCAGTAAAGACACATACATGCATTTGGCCTCATGTCAAAATCTACCTCCAGTCAAGGCAACTGGCTTTGTATTAGTTCTGCATATTATGAGAAAATGAGATAGTTTGTACATTACACATTCTTTAGGATCTGTTTATACCTCAATGATAAATGACATAATCACATAACCCATCACAACTTATGTTCCTGTATTAGGTCAATTGTTTTGCTCCTCTTATTAATTTACTTTAGGATTCCACCAAATGACACAGCTGCGAGGAAACAAGCATGGGAGGAAATGAAATGTCCGAGGAGGATCAAAATAAAATAAATACATGAAACCTAAGTAAATAACACTAAATAGAATACAGGAGCGTCACACCGGGCATGAGGTAGTCTATGGCTAACCTCAGTGTAATATCATATACAGAAATAATCAAGTTATTATTATTCAAAGACTTTTTGGTGATATTTTTTAATTTTCCATTTCACTATCTGTACTTCTACAAAATACTAAAAATCCAGCACTGACCACTAAGCCTAAGGCCCCTTTCACACCTGCGGCAGGGGACTCCGGCAGGCTGTTCCGGCGGGTGAACATGTTGTACTTTTGTTTCGGCTGCCTCTCGGCAGGGGCGTAGTTCCGGCCCCAGACGTGCACCTGCGGCAGCACGGATCCGGCGAGCTGTTCACCCGCCGGAACAGCCTATCGGAGTTCCCTGCCGCAGATGTGAAAGGGGCCTAATAATAGGCAGCACTCCTTGGTCAGATCACTTTACTGCAGTAATCTCCTTATCATTATAGGCAGGATTACAATGACAGACATCATCTCTCTCTCTCTCTCTCTCTCTATATATATATATATATATATATATATATATATATATACACAGATAACACAGGATCCACCATTCACAAACAAAATCTGATATCATAGCTTATCTACACCCTCTAGACCTCTGCACGGGTCACACAACATGCCTAGAAAACTATCCCATAGAAGTCACTGAAGTCCCGTCCTGTCCATGGTGGCTGCTGTAAAGCATATCTCTAAATGCTGTTAAGAACAGCTCAGGCAAGATGGCCACCTCCATAATCATGTTCAGGAAACAGAATTCATAAACCTACAAGTAATTAAAAAAAAAAAAACAGGTTGTGTCACTATCTGGTTTTAACTGGCAGAAAAATGTATAGGTGACACATTTGCCTTTAAAGAGGACCTGTCGATAGGATCAACCCTATTAAGCCAGTCATACTGGCTAATAGGGATGCTCCTGCAGATTAAAATGATACCTGCCCTGTGAAAATCGGATGTGGCATTCCCACAATGACTTTTATTCTTCATGCAAATGAGGGCTTCAGTGCACCAAGAGGCGGGGCCCAGCCCATCGGTGCACCTCGGTTGCCCTGCCGTCCAGTGTTGGCTTTGCTCTTTGGTGCACTGAAGCCCTCATTTGGCTCAGCCTAGCATGTATGCTGAATGTGGAGAGCACAGAAAGATCATTCCTTACCTCCCCTGACATCTGTCCTTGAGGAAGATTTGGCAGGCCATTTATCTACTGTATATGTTCATCAGGGTCACCCAAACTGTAATCAGGGTCATGAGCTGATTATTTAGGATCCATCAAACTTGGATCCTGTCTGATAGTGGGGGTTTGATACCCAGGACTCCAACTGATATGCAGTTCGAGAAGGCACCTGCGTTCTCTATGCTTTCCCTAGGCCAGTGACGCCACATTCATCGGTCACATGGCCTAGACGCAGCTCAGCCCCATAGAAGTGAATGGGGCTGAGCTGCAATCCAAGCACAGCCGCTATACAATGTATGGTGCTGTGCTTGGTGAGCTGACAGAAGGCTGCAGCACTACTGTGAGCGCCGGTGTCTTTTCAAACAGCTGATGGGTATCCGACCCCCCGATCAGATACTGATGACCTATCAAAACCCCTTTAAATAGCTCCATGTATCTCCAAGTCCTGAACCTTTTGACACCCCAGCCTAACACACAAGGGAACTGAAGGTAAAAAAAACAACTGAAGTCTTTTCCAGAAAATCTGCAACTGCTTCAGAAGCCTTTTTACTACTGAAGGCGCAGGGGCATAACCATGGGGTGTGCAAAGGTTGCAGTTCGGTTTGGCCTTGGGTTTTGCAAAACTCCATTCACACGCTGCAGATCTGAAGGAATGCTGTGGATTTTGAAAGCCACTGGGGGAGTTATCAAACTGGTTTAAAGTAGATCTGGCTTACTTGCCCATAACAACCAATCAGATTCCACCTTTCATTTTTCACAGCTCCTTTGGAAAATGAAAGGTGGAATCTGATTGGTTGCTATGGGCAACTAAGCCAGTTCTACTTTACACCAGTTTGATAAATCTCCTCCACTATTTCCAGCTTTTTGAAGGATTTCACCCTTTGCATTGCTTTGCTATTTCTTTCAGGGCATGTCTTCTTTGGTAATTTTCACCGCATGTGAACACAGCTATAATATAACTTATATCATTAAAAGGACGGCGTGACAGATTTTGGATTGGGGCCCAGTAGCTTTTTGTTACACCTCTTTGAATGAGCATCCGACATCGGCAGTGAAATGATTGATACGCCAGTATTATCCTGCATTTATACTAGTTAATGGCTGATAGCGCGGCCACCGGCAGGTGATTTTATAGCTGGCCGCACAGTAATTACGGTATGTACATGGCAGAAGGTTTTCTGTGCGGCAGGCCCCAGTAACGCAGAAATATCCAATACTTTACATGACGTGCCCTGTTTCTTCCCTGAGCTCTCTCATTACACAGTTTATAAAAGGCTCTGACAGAAAGCTTGATTTTAGAATTACATAAACATTCTACTTTTAGACGAGGGAAAAAAAAACTGAAAAGTTCCACACGAGACTGAGGCCCAACGGAGCGAAGAACAAATGTGATCTAAGACATGAAGTAATGTGCCAACCCTATTCTAGTCTGTGCAGTTCTGCTCCAGGGGCACATGTAATGGGCACACCAACTGAGGTTCTTTATTATGAAAGCAAGGAATTCTCCGTACTTAAAGGGGTTATCCAAGACTAAAAAATGTCCCCCATATGCCCGGGCCCCTCACACTGAATATACTTACCTGGCTCCCTGTGGATGAAAACATCCGGTGTTGGGGGGGCAGCCAATGGCAGGCAGTGATGGGGAAGAGCCTCCCTAGCATCGCGGGTGACACAATGCTAGGGGCACGGGGGACATTTTTTAGTCTCGGATTACCCCTTTAAGTTTATTTTCAATACAAATCATATCCATAAGTGATAAAATATCATCCATATTTAAAGGGGTTTTCTGAAACTTTAATCCTCTAGATAGGTCATCTGTATCTGATTGGTGGGAGTCTGACACCCGAGACCCCGCTGATCAGCTGTTTGGGAAGGCACTGTAGCTCGCAGTAGCACCACGGCATTCTCTATGCTTTTCATAGGGGGTCCCTGGGTGTCAGACCCCCACCAATCAGATATTGTATACTGTAGTTTTAAAGTCTTGGAAAACCCTTTTAAAGCAAACTGAAAAGTAAAAGTAAAGGATAAGGATTACAAAAAGCCACCTTAAGGAGGACCTGTGATGTCCCCTGACGTGTGTTTTATTAACTATTTGCATTCCATCGAGCATCTATTCTTACAGCTCTATGTTGTGCCATTCCTCTATTAATCCTTCTAGAAGTTTATAAATTAACACCCAGTCTACTAAAAAGGTCTAGCTGGGTGTTAACAGTTGTGGGTGTGTCCCTGCACAGCCTGACTGATCAATCAGGGGTGCTAATGTTAGACTGTGCAGGGACACTCTCCACTGGTAACACCCAGTTGGACCTTTAATGCAGACTGCTGGCAATTCATTAATCAACTTCTAATAAGAATAACTGAAGAATGACACAACATGGAGTCATAAGCATAGATGCTCCAAAACTGTTGTTACAACTAGTGACTAAAACAGACATGTTAGGGAAGGTGACTCTTTAACTGAGGGTTCTCACAACAGAAACTGATCCATACCAGCATTTGAACAAGGAAACTTAGAATGAGGGGGTTGCAGCAGTAGAAAGCACGGGAGGGGGGAGCTACTTTAGCTGCTCATATCTCTGGACTGGTAGCAGCTAGAGATATGGGCTTTGTATTGTTTGAAAGCTGTTGGAAATTGGAATGCAGTGAATGCAGCTGTTTTTTATCGATTTCTAACAGTGATATCTCCTGCTGATGTTCTGTATGGTCTTGTATGAAAGCCTGGAATGCTAGCTTTTAAACAAGGCCAGGCCCATGTCTTTAGCTGCTACCAATCAGGAGATATTAACAGTTAAATCACCCCTCATACTTTCTCTTCTGCCCGAGCTAAGCTCGGGCAAGACAGTTGGTAGTTAAAATAATCCTTTATGAAGGTAGCTGTAATTTAGTAATGTCAATGCAGCTCTTCCTAATTTCCTGTGGTGTTATGTCCATGGGCGGGGCGGTGATAGGGGAGTGTCTATGTGACTAGCTGGGTGGGAGGGGCTATAAACTAGCTGGGTGTTGTTAGGGCAGTGATAGGGCAGTGGCTATGTGACTAGCTGGGTGGGAGGGGCTATAAACTAGATGGGCATTGTTTGAGGAGGTGCTGGAGCTGTGGCAGAGAAAGGATAGGTGCATTGTGGGTTTGGTTGGATACAGCAACGGGAAGTGCCACATACAGGGTGTAATAAACCCTGGGTTTGGTGAAAATGGGTCAGGAGAAATTGAAAAAAAAAATCATGGGGAACATGCACATGAGGTAAGCGACTACATGAGCATATCTGTTAAACGCCATAGTAATCCCATAAACCCCCTTTAAGTGTACAGGATGATGGGTGGAGAAGAGAAGGGAAGTTTCAGATGACTTCTAATGGGTACTGCACATGAGTAGTCCCATTGATTTTAATAAACACATCTTTATACCTTGCCAGAGCATAAAACAAGCAGTATTTCCGGAGAAGATAAAATTCTTCCTCTCTGTAAATAAGTGCTTACTGCTACCAAGTCATACTAGAGGTGGCACCAGGTCGTAGACGGCTGTAAAATCTACTCAGTCATCTCCTGAGGCTTTCATTAAGTCATAGATGCTCATCCACTGTACCTCATTTACTAAATACCAAAACTTCACTAGACTGTGGCCGATATTTATAGAGCAGCAGATATGAATGAGCACCTGCTATTTAAAGCACTATCATCGCTATAAAAAGGAATTCATTTTATTTTAAATACTAGAAACTTAGTGGGAAAATGTACAAGCATGTGCCCAACTATTCCTGGAACTGTTAAAAACAGCCTGAAATGTTCAAAATGTGGCTCTACCTTCCCAGAGTCAAAATTACAATCTTTACCAAGTTTGGTCTCTTTAGCGGCTACAGCTTTCTGTAACGCACAGCAAGGATCATTTGTAAAAATTAATGCAGAGGAAAGGGTCGCTGGCAGTGACTACCAGTAATACGCCGATGTTCCATGTATCTAGTGCAAAATGACAACCAAAACTATACTGGTTGTCAAGAGCAACACCACTGTAATCCCTAAACAAAACAACACAGGCCCAAATAATTAGATATAAAAATGTTCTACATTACTAAAGAACACTCCAAGTAATACATCGGAAGTATGACAGCTTAAAAAACATTAAAAACAATACACAAATATAAATAAAATCACAAAACTATAAACATTGTGAATGTGACCCACCTTATTGGATCTGATGTTAGTCAAATGAATTCCAAAAATAAAGATCACACCTCAAACAAAATAAAGACCAAAGGAAAAAGACCATATAAACAAGTTCCAAGTGCAAAGATAAGAAGTTCATCACCTGTAATTCCTATACCATCTGGGGTAAATATACCATCTGGGGTAAATAAAGGACTAACCAGCACTAAGTAAAGGTATAACCAAGCAATAAATGCATAACAATGTGATATCCAATAAATAACTGATAATGAACAAGTTAGCCCACCCTAAATACCACTGTTTAGCGCATGTAAAGGGAAAAAAAATATCTAGCAATGAGAAATGCAGCTTCCTCAGGGGTCCATAGACATCAATATAACTATTCAAGAAGTTAGGCTGACTATTGTCATGAAGGAAGTGTTCCTTCCATACAATCACCTCCTCGTCAGCGGAGGAGACCACTGCATTTACATGCACCAGATTTATGCACACACACAAGATTACAGTGCGGCCTCAGAATGATGTCGGAGGAGCTAGGAGGGGACTTAAAGGGGTATTCCCATCTCACAAATGTAGTGTGTATAATTAGATATAGCCATACCAATATATTACTAATAGAATGTATTTATATAAAATGTACCGTTTAGAAGATTTCCCTATTTGTATATCCATTGTCCCACACACATCAGTCAGGCCGTTGCCCCTAGTTACAACCTCCGTGGCCATGTAGTAGTGGTGATCGGCTTGCTCTTGTTCAAACCTGTTCTGAGGTAACTACTGTATTGTGAACGCACATTACATGAGCATGCGGAGACACATCTTAGAATTGTAGCATTTTTGCCTGCGCTTCCAAAACGCAGAGAAACGGATCCTGTTCCAAGATCAGTTCATCTCTATGGAGCCGGATCCGTTTATAAAGTCTGCGTTTTGGACGGATCCTGACCATTGTGTTTTGGACGGGAACCCCCCAAACGTAGATGTGAAAGTACCCTAAGATGTGTCTCCGTATACTCATGCAATGTGCGTTGACAATACAGCAGTTACCTCAGAGCGGGTTTGAAAAGGAGCAAGCCGGCCACCACTACTACATGGCTGCGGTGGTAACCAGGGGCAACGGCCTGACTGATGTGTGTGGGACAATGGATATACAAATAGGGAAATCTTCTAAACAGTACATTTTATATAAATACATTCTATTAGTAATAATATTGGTATGGCTATATCTAACTATACAAACTACATTTGTGAGATGGGAATACCCCTTTAAGGATGAGGGGAGGTGCTGGGCTCACTTGGAAGGGGCGCCACTGGGCTGGGGGTTAGGACACAGGTGAGGAGATCCCCAATAAAATGTAATTAGGTCTATATGCGTATTCTTGCTGCCAGAATCCCTTTAAAGTGTCAATGGAAAAAAATAAAAATAAAAGTGGTCTTATGTTGTAGGTGGGTCCAAACTGACAGAAGGCAGGGCAAGACAAGCAGGCAACAACAGAAGTAGGTGGTGCCAGCAATACTGTAGAGCAGAACAAAATACTGCCCCAGCAGAACCAAATACCATAGTGCAGAACAAAATTCTACTGCCCATGCGACAATATGAAACTGTATCATTGTCCTGATGATGGCAATACGGTTAAATGCAGGAGGGCACCTGCAATCACTGGCCAGTACATCTTAGATCTTTATGTACCTGGCTAGTGGCCATGAGGAGGTCTTGACAGCCCCCTGGGCATTGGCCCACCAGGAAATTTCCCTGTACGGTCTATGGCCAGTCTGCTCCTTGGCGTAACCTTAGACAGGCCAACTAGACCTACACCAGATTTATCACAGAGTCTCACGCTGGATGATAAATGTGGCGAAGCAATATACACTACTTACGTCACAATAGTAAGGCAAAATTGTGCATATTAGGTCCCGCCATTTCCTTTGAAGGTCCACCACTTTCCACTAAGCCCCATCCCCTTGTAAAGCATGTTGGAAAAAGTGTAGAACCCCTATATGTGCCAGTTTGCGCCATTCTTTAGACAGTCTTCTGGTGCAAACACATTAGGAAATCTGGGCCATTATTTCATGGGATTTGTCCAGCTGTGTTCTTCTGTAGTAGTAGTATAAGTGAAGAACCTGGTGGAACAGTGAGACCTTTCAGTCTAGCAGCTCATGCATGCTCCTTTAGATTCCCGTTTTACAGATCCATAACATGGTGCCCGTTGACTGGTATGGACCCATCAAGAATCTTACAAAAAAACTGTGGAATGTTTTACCTGCTGTATTACTGTGGCATCTAGGGGAAAACTTAGTGCTGCCCGTAGGCACCATCTAAGGTTATATTAAGTGCCTGTGGGTCCATAATATGCTCTGTTCACAAGGTGTTGCAATGTACGTGAGGCCTGAATTGGTCACAAAACAGCAACAAAGGGCACTTTACAAAGGTGCTAGGATATAAAACTGTGGAACAGGTTTGATGTAATCTGCATCACTTTCAAAGATAGGGAAGGGACATAATAGGACACCTGTAAAACCTTTATGGCAGCATTGTAATTCCCTGTATATCAGAGCGGGTGGGGGTGATGACACGAACATGAGTTCAGCAAATAAATCACATAATAAACTGCAGGGAAATAAGAAAAGAACTGTCCTCTGTCCTTGAAGGCAAGACGCCCAGTTTATACTAATGTTCTGTATTTGCTCAGCTCAATTTCTTCTAATGCCGCTGGCTGTCATCAGCAATCAATCTTAATAGTCAGTGCTATTTGTCTTATTCCAATTTAATGGAATTAAACAGAGCAGACAACTTTGTCTTACTTGATGGCTTCTCTCAGGACATGACCCACGCTATGCTATGTGCAAACGTATCCAAAGTACATGTCTTCAAGGCAGCACCCCTGCCGGGAAGGAAGGTGATAGTGGGTCTACCCAGTGTCACGGGAAAGAACTAGGGTACATTCCTCTTGTGTTTGCTTCTGCTTCTTGTGTCAGATATACTAATTACATCATATTAATTAGAACAAACCAAAGTTGCCATTACACTAATTGTCCAAAAATCCAGTTTACCTATGCTGATTGTAGCGTTGGGTGCCTGCCCTAATCTAGGAACCATGTGCCAGTGATAAGGCTCTTAGGCTAGTTTCACACCTGCGTCAGGGGACTCCGTCAGGCTGTTCCGGCGGATCCGTGCTGCTGCAGGTGCACGTGTGGGGCCGGAACTACGCTCCGGCCCCATTCACTGTAATGGGGGTGGGCCACGGATCCGGCCGCAGCACGGCAAACCGGAACAAAAGTACACACGTGCACCTGCGGCAGCACGGATCCGGCGGGCTGTTCACCCGCCGAAACAGCCTGCCGGAGTCCCCTGACGCAGGTGTGAAAGTACCCTTACCCTGGTGTCTTAACAGCCAGTGATACATTTCTGACCCTGCTGCCAAAACTTGTTTGGACTTGTAGCACAGCAAATGTCCTCAAAACTTTCTCAGTCAGACCATCACTGCGAGCAGAGAAGCAAGCGATGGAGTGACTCCATTAAAGAATCACACGTTATACTGATAAGCGCAGTGCTCTTCTTAACCAAGACCAATCAAGAGAATAAAAGAGCTATCACACTGTTATCCGAAATTCTACATCTACTATTATACTAGCAGATAACATGCCTCACAGTGCCAGTAAAATAACAATGGGATCCCTATCTATGTAGGGGGTTTTATCTGTCTGTACTGACTGCTTCAGGGGGACAATATTTTGTATTTCATTTTCAATGGCATAGTACTGCTGAAATGAAAAAGAAAAATAGCCAAAAAATTTATAAAAAAAATATTCCCCATGAATATTGCATTTTGCAGTATTTCTCCAGCAGAGAACCTGCCAGACCAGATCCTGTTATAGTTAATGGGGATCACTTTGGGCCATGGCGGTATTCAGCTATACTGGAAGTGTTCATTCCACATTTTGCAGAACATCCTGCCATCTGTAGAACAGTTCTATCCTTGTCCGTAAAATGGACAGGTATAGGAGATGTTCTATTTTTTTTGCAGGTGCCGCAGAACAGACACATGGATGCGGACAACACTTTTGTGGTCCCACTGAAGTGAATGGATCTGCATCCAACCTGCAAAAAATGCAGATCACCATGCGGACAAAATATATGGTCGTGTGCATGAGCCCTAAGGGAAAGACTACAGAGAAAAAATATGAGTCTTTGGAGACAGCAGAGTGTCATACACAAATTTTCAAACCAAATGAATTGAATTTTGAATCTGAGCAGAATCAATTTTGGGTCGAATCAGTCAACTGATTCAGCCGAATTGAACACAAATCGAATTTTGTACTATTAGTTCATGCCTAGGCAGGGGCGTTGCTAGGCTAAAACATTCGGGACCTGGGCCCCTGATGTTTTCTCCCAGGCCCCGAATGTCCTGCCTGTTAGACAAATACAATAGACTGCAAGATATGTAGGACCTATGATGACATCACAGGTCATGTGATCAGTGCCGTCCAATCCTGCACTGGTCACATGACTGTGACATCATCACAGGTCCTTTCCCCTGTCTTCTAAACTGAAGAGGAGAATTGTGGGGAAGAAGCTGCAGTGAGCACTGCTACATCAGAAGAGGTAAGTAAAGGGAGAAGCAGAGGGATGCTGGGAGTTGTGGTTATTTAACTGGGTCTGTATGTTAGGGCAGAAGGAAGGGATGTTATCATGGGCCTGTGTGTTGGGGATTACTTGGGCAGGGTTCTGTTAGGGTACTTTTACACCTGTGGCATGGGACTCCGGCAGGCTGTTAGGATCCATGCTGCCGCTGGTGCACGTGTGGGGCCAGAACTATGCTCCTGCCCCATTCACTGTAATCGGGGCGGGCCATGGATCTGGCCACAGCATGGCAACTCCTGCTGCAAGGTGGCCAGAACAAAAGTACAGCATATTGTACTTTTGTTCTGCCCGTCTCTCAGCAGGGTTTGCCATGCTGTGGCTGGATCTGTGGCCCGCCCCCATTACAGTGAATGGGGCAGGAGCGTAGTTCTGGCCCCACACGTGCACCTGCTGCAGCACGGATCTGTCGGGCTGTTCACCCACCGGAACAGCCTGCCGGAGTCCCCTGCCGCAGGTGTGAAACTAGCCTTAGGCTACTTTCACACTTGCGTTGTAACGATCCATTTGTGAGATCCATCACAGGCTCTCACAAACGGTCCTAAACTGATCAGTTTTTCCCTAATGCATTCTGAATGGAAAAGGATCCGTTCAGAATGCTTCAGTTTTGCTTCAGTTCAGTCAGCATTCCGTTTTGGAGGCGGACACTAAAATGCTGCTTGTTGTGTTTTGGTGTCCACATGAAGAAACTGATCCAAACTGGCTATTTAAAATATAATACAGCCAGATCCGTTCAGAACTGATGCAGACGGTTATATTATCATGATGGAAGCGTTTTTGCTGATCCATGACGGATCCAGCAAAAACGCTGGTGTGAAAGTAGCCTTATTTACATTGGACTGTGGCGTGGAGTGATGTTATTTACATGGGACTGCATGTTGGATGTGGCTGAGGGCAGGTTTATGTTATTTACATGGGGCTGTGGGGTGGAGTGATGTTATTTTTTTACGGGACTGCATGTTGGAGGTGTATGTGGGAAGGAAGTGATGTTATTTACATGGGACTGTATGTTAAAGGCGGCTGTCGGAGGGAGTGATATTTACATAGGACTGTATGTTGATGACAGCTATGGGAATTATGTTATTTACATGGGACTGTATTTGGAGGGGGCTGGAGAGATGGTGTGATGTTATTTACACAGGAGGGAAATAGCTTTATTTACATGGGACTGTATGGTGGAGGGGCTAAGGAATTATAATTTCTGAGGACACTAAAAGGAGGAATATAACTACAGCGGGCACTTCAGGGTGAGCATTATAACAGTAGGGGGAGCGATATAAATACTGGAGGCACTGTAGGGGTATTATAATACCAGGGGACATTAGGCGTTCTTATTACTACTGGGGGCTCTATAGGAGTGTGTTATAGATCCGCCTTATTTCTACTAAGAGCACTATGGGGGCCCTTATTACTACTGAAGGGTCTGTAGAGAGCTTGATTACCAATGGGGGAACAATAGGGGGCCTTATTACTACTGGAGGCTCTGTGATGGCATTATTACTACTGGAGGACTCTTCTAGTAATGGGGGCAATCTTGGGGAGCATTATCAGTGCTGGGGTCACTGTAGGGTGCAGTGTTACTAATGAGGGAATTACTACTGGTAGGACTATTACTATGGGGCAGTATTATTTCTCCAGGATAGTATCTGGAGGTTTTGGGGGCACAGTGAGCAGCAGCATAAGACTGTGGGGACTCCAGATTGGGGGATGATGATAGAAATGTGAGGAAGCTAAGATGTCCGTGTGTCACACTCTGCAGAGATGAGGAGCGGCTGAGAGAAGTTGTCTGGACCAAGTGGAGAAGATGACAGAGAAGATCTACATCAGAGGAGAAGTCACCCGGGAGGCCCTGGATGTGAGGTATGTGCTGCTGTATAGTAGGATTGGGGCGAGGGTCGACATAGAGAATTGGGCCATATTCATTGGGGCTTGGGCCCCGGATCTTTTGAGACCCTAGCAACGCCTCTGTGCCTAGGTGTTACCAACTGGAGGTGTGTCCCTGCACAGTCTGACACTGGCAGCAGTAGTCGGATAGTGTTAGACTGTGCAAGGACACATCCCATGACTGGTAACACCCAGTTGGACCTTTATAGGGGTTATATGAAAACATGCTCCAGAGTTATTATTACATGGGAAATGCAAGCTGTAAGGAAAACAGACATGTCAGGCGGGCCACCAAGTCCACTTTAAGGTATGGAAAACAGACTCTGTAGACAAATAAAGTCTTCATTCATGTATGTAAGGGAGTAGCAGTGAAACTGTTGGCTGAATGATCTAAAGTCTCATGCTTTAGAGGGGTAATTAACGAGGGCACCATGGGAAGAATTAATCAGGTCATAAACATGGTGACCACCCAGACCATTGGGAGGTCAAGGTAAGCAACCATAATTATAACCGGTTGGGGTTTGTTTTATTCTAGCGTTTCAATGTTTTAATGCCTTAGCAAACACTCTAAAAGCCACTACCATAGGTAAAGGCGAAAAGCATCTTGGGCAGAACCTTCAAGGTTCTCATAAGCTCCTTTAGTCAGAAGTTAACAAATCAGTGGATTCACAATAAGCATGTTCAGATGAGCTTCACGTGTTGTCTCCAAAAAGGACCTTGACATGAGTGAAGGACAAAAGCACGGTGTAGGTAGGAAAAAAGCGGGAAGGATTAATACTGAAGACGAGAGAAGCACAGGCAGAAGAGTTAAAACAATGTGGAAGGCAGAGAGAGATTTATTTATGTGTCATTTGACTCCAGAGAGGATTAAGTCTGAGAATTACTTTTCCACTACCCTGTAGGACTCCTTGGCAGCCGTTTCAAATGTTGGCTGATTAGCCGTATTCCCGGATATGCTGGTATATAAGATAGTAACATCGATATTTTGCTCATATTGGCATACCTTGTTAGATTTAATTCCCTGAAAGAGGTTTAAATTGGGAATAATTGAGTATAGCATTATAGATCACCACATCTAGTGTTGGTTTTGTTGATTCTGGGGCAGTCTTTAGAGCTTTCTACGGTTTAACTATGGCTTTACCAAAATTGTGTCACCAACATTTGTCACTTAAGTTAGGGTTACACAATGGCTTTGGACATGTTGCTCAGTCAAAGGACGCAGCAAGGCTATGCTACATTGCCCCTATTGAAATTCAACCCTATGGGTCACAAGGCAACCCCATCCACTTTGCTAGTTGTAGGTAGCATTGTGTGGCTGTGATCGTGAACTCGATTTTCCTAAAATGGGGCCCACCAGATTAAATTAAAAAAATCTCTCACCTGTCCTGCGCTGCGTAAAGCGTCAGGACGTAGTGTGCGCACTCTGACCTGACGCTGCACGCAGTCAGGTGACAGTGCAGCGCCGGGAGAAGAAGACTGAGGAGCGCCGGACCTGGAGCGGAGCCGCGGTGCAGGACAGGTAAGGGATTTTTTTATTTTATTCTTATGGTGGCTTAGTGGGCTGTTCTGAGGTCTGAAGGGGCACTACTGTGGGCTAATCTGAGGTCTCAAGGGGGCACTACTGTGGGCTAATCTGAGGTCTCAAGGGGGCACTACTGTGGGCTAATCTGAGGTCTCAAGGGGGCACTACTGTGGGCTAATCTGAGGTCTCAAGGGGGCGCTACTGTGGGCTGATCTGAGGTCTGAAGGGGGCACACTGGGCTGATGTGGGGTCTGATGGGGCACAATGGGCTGATGTGGGGTCTGATGGGGCACAATGGGCTGATCAGAGGTCTGATGAGGGCACAGTGGGCTGATCTGAGGTCTGATGGGGGCACACTGGGCTGATGTGGGGTCTGATGGGGCATAATGGGCTGATCAGAGGTCTGATGAGGGCACAGTGGGCTGATCTAAGGTCTGATGGGGGTATAGTGGGCTGATGTGAGGTCTGGTGGGGGCACAGTGGGCTGATGTGAGGTCTGATGGGGGCACAGTAGGCTTTTTTTAATATTTTTAATAACATAAGAAAATTGAGATTTGAATCGTGAATCGTCAAAAATTTTAAAAAAATCGCGATTTTTTTTTTTTTTTGGCCATATCGCCCAGCTCTAGGCGGGGTTCATCTTCTGGCATCTCCACCGATCAGATGTTTGAATGGGCTACGGTGCTCCAGTGAGTGCGGTGGGACTCTTCCTAGGCCAGTGACGTCATGTTCATCAGTCACATGAAATCCGTGCAGCACAGTCCCATTAAAGTGAATGGGTCTGATTGTCAATACCAAGCACAGCTTCTATACAATTTTCAGCTCTGTGCTGGATATGCTGTGAGGAGGCCGCAGTGTTCATCAGAACTCCACGGCCCCTTTAAACTGCTGATTGGTGGAGGTGCCCGGAGTCAGACCCCAACCGATTAGATACTAATGACCTATCTTGAGGATTGGTCATTACCATTGTACTCCCAGAAAACCCCTTTAATTGTAAGGAAAATTAAAAATTATTCAGCAGTTATGTTTATAGTTTTCAGTGAATGCTGGTGGTCCTCCAGAGCGGAGATCTGTACCCAAGCCATTTAAAGCAGCTTTGTCAGGAAGGAATTTTTTTCCCCCTAAAATGAGGAACATTGGCTTCCACCTCACAGAGTTTTTTGCCTTCCTCTGGATCAACTTGCAGGATAACAAGCTGAACGGGATGGACAGATGTCTCTTTCGGTCTTATAAACTATGTTACTATGTTTCTCATGTCTCCTACGTTCCCATATTTGGGGGAAGAATTGAAGTTCAGACATTTCTACGATTTTACTGAGTATTTTCATGTAAAAAATTATTTATATGCTGCCAGGACTCACAGGGAAAGCTGAACCCTGCTTCCCCACACGGAGTGATTTACAAGAGTGGGCGGAGGATGCAGGACTCACAGGCTTTTTCCATGACTCCTGGTAGCTTGTAAACAGCCTTTTACATGAAAATACTGAATCAAATATACATATCTGCAAGTGCAGCCTCTCTTTGTCCTAAGACAGAGAAGCACAGAAGACCTGACAGAGCGGCTGTATATATATATATATATATATATATATATATATATATATATATATATATAAAAGTTAATACCTGTAAAGAGGACCAGTCACCTCTCCTGACATGCCTGTTTTAATAGCTTCATGAATTCGCCATGTAATAACAATTCTGGAACATCTATTCTTATGGCTCCATGTTGTACCATTCCTTTATTATTTCTACTAGAAGTTATGAATGAATTGCTAGCAGTCTGCAGTAAGGGTACAGAATGGAGGTAACCAGTTTGGGGGTGTGTCCCTGCACAGACTTGCTCTATCCAATCAGTGCTGCCATTGTCAGTCAGTGCAAGTAAACACCCCCAAACTGTTACCTCCCCTCTGTACCCTTACTGCAGACTGCTAGCAATTCATTCATAACTTCTAGTAGAAATAATAAAGGAATGGTACAACATAGAGCCATAAGAATAGATGTTCCAGAATTGTTAGTACGTGGGGAATGCAAGTAGCTATTAAAACAGACATGTCAGGAGTGGTGAAAGGTCCTCTTTAATTTTGAGCAGTTTGCAATGAAGGCCCAGATGGGTGTTATCAGTTGGAGGTGGGTCCCTGCACAGTCTGACACTGTCCAACCAGTGCTGCCAGTATCAGACGGTGCAGGGACACACTCCCAACTGTGAACTGGTTGCAGACTTCTGGCAATTTATTCATAACTTCTAGCAGGAATAATAAAGGAATGGCACAACATAGAGTCATAAGAACAGATGCTATTACATGGGAAATGCAGTCGTTACTAAAACAGACATGTCAGGAGAGGTGACAGCCGTCAAGCTTTGTACAGCACAGCTATAATCTAAATAAAACAAAAGTGAGGTCTTCTAATGTTTTACAGAAGCTATGACGGCTCGGGAACAGTAAAGTGATAACGGATGTGGAGGGCTCGGCAGCACAGGCATCACATATGTAAAGAATAAATAAAATACATTGATACCATGTGATGGAAAGAAGCGTGCAGATACAGAGAGGCAGTGGTTAATAAGATATTCTGCTTTTTATTTTATTTCAGACATAATTCTCTTTGAAGGGGCACGATGAATCAACACCACAAGATCTGTGCCAAGTTTTAAAAACAGATGTTATTAGCACAGACTTAAAACGGAAATAATATTAAAATAAATGATAAATTGAATCACGAGGAGCTGTTAAAACTCCTTCAAAATGGAATGAGAAGAAAGGAATAACCACTGGAGAATAAAGAAAAAACTAAGTTTATTCCCATTTTCTGAGGATCAAAGACAGTAGTTTTACTGCATGAACAAAAACTTAATAGGTTGTTTTGTGAGTAATTATTAATTTAGTCTCTTAGATCATGGAATTCAGAACAATTTTTCAAGTGAAAAAAACCCCGGATCTAGATATTACTATTACATTTGTTATGGCTCCCCCTGCTGTTCTTTTGATTGCCTACTTCAAATGTCCACTCAAAGGAGTATTCAAGTTACTCGCTATCCACTGGGAACAAACGATCAAGAGAAGGGTGCCTTGTACCACAAAATAAATAGAGCAGAGGGTCGCCTTCCGTGTCAACTGAACTGATGCAGGTTATAAAAGTCCATCTGTCAGCAGGCTTGTCCCTATGAAACTGGCTGACCTGTTACATGTGCACTTGGCAGCTGAAGACATCTGTGTTGGTCCCATGTTCATATGTGCCCGCATTGCTGAGAAAAATTATGTTTTAATATATGCAAATGAGCCTCTCGGAGCAATGGCGGTGTTGCCATTACACCTAGAGGCTCTGCTCTATCTGAAACTGCCGCACCCTCTGCGCTTTGATTGACAGGGCCAGGCAGTGAAAACATCATCACACCTGGCACTGCGAGGCAATCAAAGTGTAGAGGGCGTGGCAGTTGCAGAGAAAGCAGAGCCTCTAGGTTTAACAGCAACACCCCTGTTGCACCCTAGAGGCTCATTTGCATATATTAAAACATAATTTTTCTCAGGAATGCGGGCACATATGAACATGGGACCAACACAGATGCCTTCAGCTGCCAAGTGTACAAATCTGCTGAAAGATGCCCTTTAACATATTTTTCAAGATTTTGCTCAGGGTTAGCCCCAGTTAAAGAGTCCCAAATGGCAAAATGCACCCTGGCTTCACTCTCCCAGGAATAATATTCTTCTTCCAGTACTGATCGCTGTAGAAGAAGAAGAGTGTTGTGGTGAGAATAAGCTAGGTGTAAATTTTACTTTGGCTGTATTGTTTCATATGTGTGCATATCATTTCCATACTGTACTTGTATATAACTCTTTACCCAGCTATTCCTTCCATATATAATTTGCCAAAATTAGTGCTCAGCTAGAGGTTTTCAGATGATTCAGATACCCTACCTGCATATAAGAAGCTCCTTTATTAAAATATACCATTCATATTTGCAGTATATCAATAGGATACACCTTAAAGGAGTTATCCCATGATTAATGTAAAAATGAAAATCATAGGACATGACAATCTCTTTCTAACAAAGCTAGAACCAGCCCTGTACCTCACATGGATCCAGAGATCCATTGCTCTACTAGATTTATATCAAGCTGACATCTCAAGGGGAGTGTCTTTTCTGCTGCAGCTCAGGGGGCGTGTCTATACTCTCCCTATCACAGCTCAGGGGGCGTGTTCATGCTCTCCCTATCACAGCTCAGGAGGAAGCTGAAGTGAGCAGGACAAAGAAATAAGAAAAAATCTAAGAGCACGTGGCACTATACAGATACATTTTATCGAATAACTCAGTAGCTATACACAATTTTTAATCACATGCAACTACAAAAGTATTCAGATCTGGGTGCTGGCTTAAAAACTGTAGGATATTTTTTGTGAGATAACCCCTTTAATTATCTGACAGGCACCTGACACCCCCTCCTCTCTCAAGAACAGGGCCCAACGTGAATAAAGAGAATGCTCTGCTACTGGACTTCCCAAAACAGCTGAGGAAGAATGCTCTGCTATTTTTGAAAGTCCCATAGAAGTGAATAGAGAAATCCGGAGAAGTGGATTCAGAGGTCCCTATGGATATGCCATAAATGTCTACATGGAAATACCCCTTTAAGAAGATTAGCTTGACTATGATAGGATTATTGCTGATTTGTCCAGAGCAAAGCACAACAAGCACTGGAGTTGACCTTAATATATAGTCGCCGTCATTGGCCTCAGAATATGTCAGTAGCCAGGACTTGTAAAGTCCTCCGCCATGGTCTGCAAAAGTGAGAATGTGGATCATGCTGAGGCTTTCTGGGTGATAGGGCTCCATGCACTTAGTTTACTTTTTGAAATTTCACTTGTGTTGTCCAGTCAATTATTTAGATGTGTTCATCACCTTGAAGTATAAGACCCTCGTCACATATATGTGGCCCAACTGTCATGATAGCCTCCAGCTTTGATGCCAAGCCTCATCCTGTAGTGTTCTGTGGGAACAGGTTTGGAGCAGTTGGCATTATTTGTCATGCCCGCTATCTCCCTACGCCAGTGCACAAAGTACACAACTTAGTGTTTGGCTCAGGCATAAAACAACGGGCTGGAAACAACTGACATATGGGAACCCAGCCTTAGAAGTATAAGATGGCTTTAGTAGAGGAAGCAGTTTATTAAGGAACCCCATGCTGTTCACATTGAAGATATATTTACTTCTAGCTCGGCTGGATGACCACATCAACTGTGAATGAGAGGTGAAAGTTACACGGGGCTGCCCTGCCCCGAAATAGTACTGTATATGAAGGAGGCAGGGCCGCTGTCTGTTTAATATCCGCCTCTTATCACTTTACTATGTTCCCTGTTCAGCAGAGCAGAGATAAATTCCAGGCACTGCATGAGGCTCAAGTACAAAGCTAACACCGGATGTGCACCCAGTGGCTGCACTCACTACCAAGGCTGTAGCGGGGAAAACGGGATATTACAGAAACAAATGATGTGGAAAAAAAAAAGTGCAAAACTTCAAGCAGAGGAATCTATGTTTAGAAGCATTCCAATAATCAAGACCTAATGATCAATTATAATTAACATCCCTCCATTAAACAGTACGTGGGTTATCACTTTTGCCCATTATGCCCTTTACCTCTGCCTCTTCCTTGATAAGTTTTTCAGGTCATGGAGCTCCCTCATGCAGTCCCTTTCTGAGGTGTCCAGACTCTGTGTCCAGACTCTGTCTCTGTGCTTCTTCACTACTGGACTCTGTACTCAGCACTCTATACAGCAAGAATGTAGGGACTTCTTGCAAGGTGGGGGCCTCACTTTTCACTCTGCTCATATGGCTTTCAGCCACTAGGGCAGATATGATGAAAAGCCTACTACAGTATGTGTGCAGCGAACCCAAGAGAGGGGAAGAGGATAGGAGTCGCAGTACCAATAAAGTTGGTAGTAGTTACTCAATCTGATGCTCCCCTGGGCCGTGCGGTGAAGGGTGCAAATTTTCTTCCCTTCGGGCACTCCCTGGTTTTGAGGCTCCTGTCTAGTGTTAGGTGGGGTACCTTTGGTGGAGATATGTTTTGAGGTGCAAGGAATGGGTACTGCGGACGGGCCGTGTAATACAAGAGTTATGGCGATGCAGTCCACTGTACTTTACTGCAGCAGTCAGTAGATGGTTCACACAGGCTCTGTACGTAATCTTTACAGTTAGCATATGCAATTTCCCAAGGCTGTGTATGGGAGGCAGTGGGTCCAATGAGTGTTCCCTCTAAGTCTCTTGCTTCCCAAATCTACCAAAGGGTGCCACTTGTGTCTCTGACTATGTCTGTATCTCTGCAGTATTCTCGGTGGAATACAGTTTCTCAACAGATGGCCAATCTGTTCTTTTTATGGGGTACCTGAAGTTTATTGCTCCCGCCAACATGCAGAGAAGGCCATAGTAGCCTAATGTAAATGTGTATACACCTTCTCTACACTTCTCTGCACTTCCCCTTTCCCTGAATGTTCTGTAGGATTTTATAATACATAAGGTGAGAAGTTTTCCCTGCACAGCTTTGTTACCTTGATGTTTACACATGCACAGCTTCCACTAGACTGAACTACTTCCTCCTAGAGAAAAAAAGGGTGGTACCAGCCCTGCCTAGCAACAGTAACTAGGAAACTTCCACCCTCTCCATATACAGTCTTTGGGATATACGGTACACAAAATACAGTGATAGTAACACTAGCAGTAAAACACTGCATGTACAGGGTTCTAAATGTAAGACAATCAGGTGTAACAGATCGAGACAATTATTTCTGTATGTATGTATGTATGTATGTATGTATACAGCTCAGCAGATACAAATGGTTCTATCTCAGGCTGTATAGAAGAAACTAAGCTTTAAAACAAGACCAGAATCTAGCCACCATACAGCCTGAGATAGAAACTTTAGAAACCAGCTTGGGAGTAGGATCTGCAAGAATTACCTTCCTGCCTTCTTTGCTATCTCCTCTTTCTCCTTCTTGGATGACAGGGCCAGGAAAGATGATTATAGAGGGACTTGGCCATATCAGTCAAGCAGGAGAGGGCGGGACTGGCAGATGAAGCAGGAGGAGCAAGGTTGCACAGAGTAACTTGGTCCCACCCTCAGTGCATTGATTAAAAGTACTTTTTCTCCAGAATAAAGCAATGGATTGTTATGTGGAATGTATCCTTACATTCAGCTGAGCTAGCCCTACAAGTGTGTCTGGTTTACCAGTGAATTTCCTGGTGGCAGACTCCTTTTAATTTATATATTGCAAAGTTTCAGACAGTAGAAATTACAGTGAAACTTTTTCAAAAGATCACCATTTTTAGAAGACCACCCCTCATCCAGAGCAGTTTTCATGTGACAGATTTTCAGTTCCACCATATATTAGGAATACTGTCCCTCTTCTATGAGATCAAGCACTCGAAGACCATTTTTCATCACAATATTGGGTGGTCTTCTCACAGAGGTTTCATGGTATCTGGCCAATGAGGTACCAGCATGATTCTGATGTCGCTCTGCATCTATACATAAAATAAAAAGGCTTAGTATTTTCCCAAGAATATCTGAGAACATACAACTCAGTTCCCTACGCAATCTTTAGATACTTCAAACACTTTCTGCAGTGTGGACCTGCAGGACCCCTCAGTACAAGCTAATCTGATAAGCAGACCCAAAATAAAACAGTGAAAAATAGAGATAATGAGTCCTGAACGGCGCCTGAAACCCATGAACATCAATTAACTTCACTTATTTCTACTCTATCTCCTTCAGCTTCAGACCATTCTCTTGTTCCTATTCTCTTTAGTGTAGCCTCTTCACTGTAGAATTAAGACAACGTACCTGTAAAATACACTAAGGCTACTTTCACACTAGCGTTTTTAAATTCCGGTATTGAGTTCCGTCAAAGGGGCTCAATACCGGAAAAAAACGCTTCAGTTTTGTCCCCATTCATTGTCAATGGGGACAAAACTGAACTGAAGACAACGGAATGCTCCTGAAAGCATTCCGTTCCGTCTTCAGACCGGAGAACAAACCGCAGCATGCTGCGGTTTGCTCTCCGGTCCAGGCATCCGCACCAAGACGGATCCGGAATGACCCCCAATGGAAGTCAATGGGGACGGATCCGTTTGGTGTGGACACACCAGTAATCCGGATCTGTCCTCCATTGATTTCCAATGGGGGGGCATTCCGGATCCGGCATACATACACACAGACTACATACAAACAAACATACAGACATACATACAAACATACAGACATACATACATACTCACATACTCCCGGGACGCCGGCAGAACGTCTTCACGCGCCTCCTGCACGCTGCGATGACGTTTCCCCACTGCGCCCAGCAGAGGGCGCTGTGGGGAATCGTCATCACTGCGCGCAGGAGGCGCGTGAAGACATTCTGCCGGCGGCCCGGGAGTATGTGAGTATGTATGTATGTCTGTATGTTTGTATGTATGTCTGTATGTTTGTTTGTATGTAGTCTGTGTGTTGTTTTAATGTGTGTCATGTGTGGGGCCGGAGCGCTGCTCCGGCTCCACACATGTATAGCGTTAGCACGGATCCGTCGGCACCCTTTAGGTGCCGGATCCGTGCTAACGCTAGTGTGAAAGTAGCCTAACTTCTCAGAAAAACAGAAGCCCGAGTATAGAGGAAGTCATTTTGTGTTCTGCTTCAGCCTGCAGTATGTGAGCTTGCTGGGAACAAGAGAAAATCTGTGGTGCATAGGGAATACTGTATATTCACAAGGCGCTGCTTTTCAGGAAAAATGTGTCTCAACATTGCTGAATCTAAACTGCATAGGTATACACTGCATTCACCCTGAACAGAAAAATCATCAAAACTGATGTTCTGAAATAAATATGGCTGCCATAAAGTTCTCATAAAGGATGTCTAACAAATCTAATAGAATCCTAAAACACTATGTGTCTATTTCCTTTACTCACGTTACTGCTTGGCTAATTTTTGGCTTAGGAGTCTGGAGAGGCAATGACAATGGTTGTCAGTAGGGATGAAACATCCGAAGTCGATTAGCATAAAACTTAGGTACGGTATTAGAATGTATTGGCTCAGATGAGCCGAAGTTATTACTTAGCAAAGTCTTGGTCAAGAACTTTGCGTCTAAGTCTTGCTTAACTTTCTCAGTCAGACCATTACGCTGACCAGAGAGTTAGAGGAGATGTGTGACTCAGTTAGAGCATTACACATTACACTGATAAGTACAATGCTCTTCTGTGGGCATCTAAGCCTATCAGGAGAACGATAGAGCTTTCATACTGTTATCCCAATTCTACATCCACTATCAGGATTACCCTATAAACAACACCTTCTCCTCAGAGAAACATTAAACTGCCAACAGGTTACTATCTATATAGGAGGCCTTCGGCCTTTGTGCCGAGAATGGGTCAGCGTTCCGCAAAATACGGCAAAAGATAGGACATGTCCTATCTTTTTCGTAGCGGAGGCACGGATCGGAAGCCCATGGAAACACTAGGAAGCCCTTCCGTGGGCTTTTGGGTCCATTCTTCTGCACTGCAAAAGATAGGACCTGTCCTACCTTTTGCCGTATTTTGCTGATTGCTGACCCATTAAAGTGATTGCGTCTGCACCGCAAGACAGAGTTCACGCGGTCCGTGTCCGTGCATTGTGAACCGCTATTTGCCGTCTGTAGCATTGGCACGGTGACCATATGATCATGTAGATGAGCCTTAAAGGTGACCAAAATTCCAACCAAATGATCAGATCGCCATTAGGCTTAAATTGATCAACGAGCGATTGGTTTAGCCAATAAATAACGTGGCTACAAAATGAAGCAGTTACCCAAATCTGCACTGGAAAATTAAAGGCTGGAGTCTGCCTGCTATGGGCACCTGCTGTGTTTGGTGTCTGCACTGGGTTTTCTTTGCTTTACATGGAGCAAAACTAAACCACAAGGCATGATGGGTAAAGTAAATGCTGCCTTTTACTAAGATCCTGATTCCGTAGAGCAGGGAGCCATAACTGTAAAAACAGGAAGCCGATGTCTACACAATGTATATTGCTGGAAATAACAGCGCATTACATCCTGATCAAAGACAATCAGCCACTCTTTCATCACCACCAGTAATTGGCCATGGACGATATCAGACCCATGACTTCCAAGCTGTACACCAGCCAAACTGCAACAGCCATTAAATAGAGATAACATTTTTTGAAGCGACATTTAAAAAAATAGAAGGTAGAATCGATGCCAAGTAAAAAAAAAAAAAAAATAAAATCACCAAAATCAATCAGTGTGTGGACAGATCTGTGTTATCCAATGGACAGGGCTAGATGAAGTCACAAGACAACAAGCTGTTATCATCAAAGGGGGGGATTTATCATGAGGGGAATATCTGAAGTCTGCGTTGGCGTAATTTATGTCACATTTATCAAACTCAAATTTGTCTTAAACCTAACACTTTTGCCTAGAAAAGCTTCTCCAGTTTTTCTACTCCACCCTCCTACTGGAGAGAAAATGCGCCTTTTTCGTGACTTTTAAAAAAAAGTCTCAGTGATAAATATGGAGGGACGCTCATTAACTATAATTATAGATAACTATACCCACTTTTCCCATCCATAGTTCAAAACTGGAGTCAGTGGTATAAAAACACAAAAAGCAATTTTTAATTTCCGCAATTGAGCCCAAAAAGTCACAATAGCCTCATTTTGCAACTTTTTGAAGCCAGAATTGTGAAGTGATGGCATGATAAATCAAGGCCATAGTATTTTGTAACATAACAACAAATTCTGACTACACAAGTTAAAGGGTTTGTCCAGGTTCAGCCCTTCTTCACCCAGGTAGCCCCTCTGAGATGGGCAGCAGGGCAAGGGCTTTTTCATTAAATCCGGTGACGTTCTAGATTACATCACTGGCACTAACGGGCTCCCATTAGTGCCCGCCCATCAGTGCCGGTGACATCACCGGGAACACTGCTAGGTGAAGCTTCCGCCTAGCAGTGTAAAAATGTAAACAAAAAACCCCTAGTCCTGGGTGATACAGCGCAGGGGAAGGGAAAGCATTGGTTTCCTGCAGGGCAAAAACTTGTGCACTAATCAGATTTTGGAAACCAGCCGAATCCCCAAACAATCCTATTCTAGTCAATGGAGTCTGGTGGTGAACGGCAGTATCCGGCAAGGCCAGATACGTGAACTCTGAAACTGCCTACTAGATAGCTTTAGCACAGGTGTGAAATTAGCCTTATACATTTCCAATTTCCCAAATATCTATAAGGGTACTTTCACTCTAGCGTTTTAAAATTCCGGTATTGAGTTCCGTCATAGGGGCTCAATACCGGAATAAAACGCTTCAGTTTTGTCCCCATTCATTGTCAATGGGGACAAAACTGAACTGAAGACAACGGAATGCTCCTGAAAGCATGCTGCGGTTTCCTCTCCGGTTCAGGCATCCGCACCAAGACGGATCTGGAATGACCCCCAATGCAAGTCAATGGGGGTGGATCCGTCTGGTGTGACCATAATGGTAACCGGATCCGCCCTCCATTGACTTTCAATGGAGTTCATTACGGATCCGGCTACACATAGACACATACAGACATACACATAAACATAAACATACACACACATATAGACAAACAAACACACATACATACTTACATGCTCCCCGGCAGGTCTTCGGAGCGTCGGATGGACAGGACGGTGCGCACAGGTGACGATTCCACCAGGCGCCCAGCAGAGGGCGCTGTGGGGAATCGTGACCTGTGTGAGCCGTCCTGTCCCTCTGACGCTCCGAAGACCTGCCGGGGAGCATGTAAGTATGTATGTGTGTTTGTTTGTCTATATGTGTGTGTATGTTTATGTGTATGTATGTACTGTGTGACATGTGTGGGGCCGGAGCGCGGTTCCGGCTCCACACATGTCACTGCGGCAGGCCTGATCCAGCAGCACCCTTCACCTGCCGGATCAGGCCTGCCGCCAGTGTGAAAGTAGCCTA
Source organism: Rhinella marina (assembly GCA_900303285.1). NCBI lineage: Eukaryota > Metazoa > Chordata > Amphibia > Anura > Bufonidae > Rhinella > Rhinella marina. The sequence goes on from ONZH01002022.1 coordinate 530,192, forward strand.
AGACTGAACTGTCCACATTTATCTTCTCCTGGCATGATCCTCCACCAGTACACCAAGTGTACGTCTTCTTTCTTTCATTGAAGGATCTCCTGACCTGTTACCATGTTCACATAAAACAAATAGATCCAAATTCAGATAAAATAGGCCTAAGCCAAATATTGTCCATACGTTAATAACCTTCTTGCCATAACACTCTTCCTTATCAGTTAAAGGGTCTATTCTCCAACATTTGTCTGAAGTTTAGAGGAATCATTGGTCCCAAGTGTAAACATTGTAAAGAAACTGTTTAATGGAGAACCCATCTGAAGAAAGGCTAAGATGGTAGTAAAGTTAGGGAAAGTATCCACAGTACTGAAGCACCATAGCCAGTATATAAAAGAAACGGAATGTGGTCTCATGTCCAATCTTTAATAACATAGGTATAATGATGACAAAAACAAAGAAGAATGCACAGGGTATCTGCACTGTATAAACACATGTGCATACATTTCTTATTTTATCTGTCTACCCTCATTTCTGATTTCTATTGTGCTGCCTGATCTCCCCATGAACATGACCATTTTGCAGACGGGTCTGGGTCCTCAGTTAAAGGCACACCGATAAATGATTAGCACCCAATAATATTAATAGGTCAATTTTGACAACTTTAAAGCAAACCTAAATGGTTAAAGAGTAACGGTTGCTTACATTTTTTCTATATAAATCAATGGAATAAGCAAAGATAAGAAACTTTGAGATATATCTTATTACAGAAAAATGCCTCTTTCTTCACTTATCAGACTCCTTTCTAGGGCTGGGCAAATAATCAATTTAATTCAAATAATTTGCATTTTTAGCATCTGATTATTTATTCGTGATATCAAATAGTGAAGAGAGCTCACACATGCTGCGCTAATATAGTACTGTATAAAAGCTGAAGGACCTGTGATGCCACTGTGAAGAAATCAGTGAAGGAGGGGGCGGAGCTCAGCAGTCGAAGGGAGAAAAAGGAGAGGTGGTGGGGAAGGACCTGTGATGTTGTCACTGTCATGTGACCAGCACAAAAGAGGGCAGAGCTCACAAGTATAGGAGAGAAGTGGTGGTGAAGGACCTGTGATCACCAGCTCTACCCTCTCCTACTGTGTCCTTCTCCCATACCATGTAGATTGTAGGTCCTCGCAGGCAGAGCCATCTCACCTGTACCAGTCTGTAACTTGTCTTGTTCATGCTTAGTGCAATTATGTATGTTATTATGTTGTAATTATGTTGTTATTATGTATGATGGATCTTATATTATATATCTTATATTGTACGGATCTATCGGTATACAATTATGTATGTTATTATGTTGTTATTATGTATGATGGATCTTATATTATATATCTTATATTGTACAGATCTATCGGTATACAATTATGTATGTTATTATGTTGTAATTATGTTGTTATTATGTATGATGGATCTTATATTATATATCTTATATTGTACAGATCTATCGGTATACAATTATGTATGTTATTATGTTGTAATTATGTTGTTTTGTTCATGCTTAGTGCAATTGTCTGTATTATGTATGTATACCCCTTTTCATATGTACAGCGTTATGGAATGAATGGTGCTTTAATAAAAAAAAAAATAATAATATCATGTGGCATGGGGGGTGGAGCTTTCTCTATAGAAGAAAAATTGGAGAAGCGATGTATTCAGTGTGAGAGCCAGGGAAATGGTGGGAGTTGTAGTTCTTTCCTCTTATACTGCCTCCCTGTAAAGTCCTCCTAAAATATATAATAACAGACTGGACTGATGTCGTGTTTTTAGTTAATTTAGCAAGAAAAAAAATAATCAAGATTATCATCGATTATCATACATAAAGAAGAACTCCCGCAAAAATGTTTATTCCATGTCCTGCTAGAAATGTACATGATTTAGTCTGTAGTGAATGTCATTTTCTTACCAGTAGCTGAATTTTTGAATTATATCATCCTGAAGTTTCTTATCTGTGTTATGTGACCAGCAATTAGACCCACCAACTTACACAGCACCTTATGTGTGGACAGGAAGTCTAATTTTCTATGCATTCCTATGGGGAGCCTCACTTTCACAGAGAAGTGACTGGCTTGCTGTCCTGGGTCAGTTGGAGGTCAGGGAGTTGGTCACATGACCCAGCTACAATAAGAAGAGAGTGGAAACTCTCAATTTCAGCCTCTGATAAGAAAATGACAATCACTACAGATTATATCATGCACCTTTCTAACAGGTCAGAGAATAAAAATTTTTGCGGGAGTTCTTCTTTAAAGCTGAAATAGGCAAGATAGATATATATATATATATATATATATATATATATATTTTTTTTTTTTTTTTTTTTTGTCAAAATCACACAGCCCTACTCTTCACCTGCCCTCCTCTGCCTCTTGCACTGATCATAAACTCTCAATACACTGCTAAACTCTATCTTCGGTGAAGACTGTATTGCAATTTACTGAGGGATTAGGATACAGCTAAAGCCAACAGAAGTCTATGTAGAAAGGAGAGGGAAAAGGAGGAGAATCTGCTGGAGAAAGACAGAGGCACAGACACAGAGACACTGCTATTGTTATACCTCACCACAGTGCTAGATTCACTGCTACACTGCTGACTATTGCTACATAATATCCTTCATGCTTCTGAGCGTGTGCTACAGACAGGAGAGCAGGATTGTCCCTTCTCTCTGTATACTGTGTATGGGAAACATCATAGCAGCTAGTTGCTGCCCCCTCTATGAGCTGGGCTAAGAGAGAGACGACTGCAGAGGGAGAAAACTGGTGATAGACACAGGACACATTTGTTCAGCATCCTTAGAATCAACAATTTACATACCAGCTCAGGATAGAGGAATATTCAAGGGCCACAAACTGTACTGGTTCTATTATATGTTAAATAATGAATGGCAAAAAATTGGGGTCAAGTATAAAAGACCAGAAAGTAGGGCAGATCACGAGTGTAATTTTTTCTTAAACTTAGAACTCCGATTATAATAGACTAATATTCTGGAACTTTAAAACAGGACTCGATGTATTATATACTTCACATATAGCGAGGTATAGACGACTGGACCCGCCTTGGGCTGTGCAACTGAATACGACGCAAGATCTCAGCAAACCCAACTGCTGTGACACTACAGTAAACAGCACTGGAAGAAAACACGAAGCCAGGCACGTCCAACTCGTAATTCACACAATTTAATTACTAGCTATGCTCCCAAACAGAACGCTAGAGATGTGCCACATGTGTAGAATGTAATTGCACTCTGATCATGTGAAAATGGACACCCCATGAGTAGGGATGAGTAAACTTGTATTTTCAAGTTCGGCATACAAGGTTCAGGTTATCACGGACCATAAGGCCTCATGCACACGTTCCGCTTTCTATCCTTTTTTCAGGATCCTGAAAAAAGGATAGAAAAAACGGACCCATTCACTTGTATGGGCGACGGACAGGCATCCGTTTTTTCATGGATGCCTGTCTGTTCCGTTTTTCAGATCCTTTTTCACTGGTGCATGTCCCATTTTCATCCGTTTAAACATGACGGATGGCTCCATTGAACTCTATAGGAGCGTCCGTGAAAACGGATGGAAACGGGTATGTATCCGTTTTCCATCCATTTTCCATCCGTTTTCACGGATAGGTTGCTTGGAGACACAGAACCAGTCAGAACCAACCTAAACTTAAAAAAACGGATCCGTTTAAACGGATGGAAAACGGATGAAAAACAGATCCGTTTAAACGTATGGCAGTCCGCTTTAACGGATGAAAAACAGATAAAAAACGGATTGAAAAATACGGACCATAAAAACGGAACGGGTGCAGACGGAACGTGTGCATGAGGCCTAACTCTGTCATTCTAATCCTGCCAGTAATGATACTACATCTGTGCATAGATAAGCAGATAACTGCAGTAAAGTGATCCATACAGACCAAGAAGCGGCACCTATTATTAGGCGAAGTGGACAGTGCAAACACTGCTGGATTTTATGTTTTTTGTTTAAATATAGATATTGACATAAAAAAATTAAAAATAACATCATCAAAAATTCTTTAAAAATATGTTAAACATAAAAACATGATTTAAACAACAGGTCAACTATTTTGCCAGAGTGGAGCTCCAGCAGTGGGAAAAGTAGCTAACTGCAGGGGGGAGGGCTGCTTTAGATGCTGCTACCTCCTGAATGGTCATGTTTGAAAGCAGACATACCGAGCTTTCAGACAATACCAGAATGACAGCAATATGTTCAGGACAGAGAAAGATATGACTGATAGAAATTGGGATGCCGTGAACGCAGCTGAAAATGAAAGTAAAAACAGGTTTTACTCACGATTATTCCCAACTTGATTTCTAACAGTGATTTCTCCTGTGTTGCTTGGACTTTAGCTGTCATTTTGGTCTTGTATGAAAGCCTGGACTGTCAGCTTTCAGAAAAGACCAGTTGCATGTTTCTAGCTGCTACTGAGGAGATATCACCATCTAAAGCAGCCCTCCCCTCCAGTTAGCTACTTTTCACACTGCCTGAGCGGGACTCGGACAAAACAGTTAGGTGGGTAAGCCACATTCTTATCAGTAAGATAAGAATTGAGCTTTGATGATTGTTTATAAGGTCAGAGACCAGCGATAAGGAACCCATCAGCTCCCTGCCTGACGGAGCAGAGAGGAAATTCAGATTCTGCTAGTAGAGCATCTCAGATCTGTACAGAGAAAAGGGCTCCATATTTTTAATAAAGAGCAATAAAAAATATTTCTAGCTCAATGCACTATAAAAAAAATTGCCCCCAGAGGTGTACATAGCCTTTAATACAGCGCTGCTCCAATTCAAGTGGACACAGCTAACAGCTGTGTGGTGCTGATGCCAGAGCTTCTGAGAATATTTGATTTGGAAGGGTTGTCAGGAGACGGACCCACGCCACTCTGATATTGATGACCCCAAGAATGGGTTGTCAATAGGTAAGTCCCAAAACACCCCTTTAAACTCCTCCAGTAATCTCAGACGAGATTCGCTGCTTGCTTGATTTCTCCGGAAAATTATTATTTACGTGTAAAAGCAGTCTTTCCCTGTCTCTGCGATGTTTTCCCTGCATGGTATAGCAGGACAGCTTTTTCCAATTAGTAGTGACACTTGAGGGCTGAGTAGGTGGAAGGCTTGTATCCTTTTCTGTCATAAGACCCTAACATTATATAAGATGTAACTGGCACTACTAAGCAAGGCAGAAATCAAAGATTCAGGGCCAATTAGCATCCGGGCATGAAGAACACCTTTAGCACAGACAATCTAATGCCTATGGGGTTTAGTCTGCTATACTCTACGTTGTATAATTTATAATTATATAGGCAGAGCATTTTTCATTCTGTCTGTCTTACGCTATGTCTACACATGGGGCCGGGATGTGCTTAAGGGGCAGAGATATCCCTGTCCAAATGCCCTAATACAGGGGTCGGCAACTTCCAGCACTCCAGATAATGTGAAACTACAACACCAAGCATGCTCCATTCTCTTCCATGGGACTTCTAAGAATAGCCGAGAAAGTGTACATGCTTGGAGTTGTAGTTTCACAAGAGCTGGAAGACTGGAGGTTGCTGACCCCTATCCCTAGTAGACTGGTTCTAGCCCATCTATGCATTTACATAATTATCTATTCATTTTAAGGGTATGTTCACACCTGTTGGATAAGTGCAGATTTTCCAGCATCGACTTATGTGCAGAAAATCTGCAGAATAGTACAGAAAGGACACACCCCCAGCAATGAGCAATGAATTAGGAGATCTCTGGTTCCATGTGAGGTACAGGGATGATTCTAGCTTTGTAAGAGCTCATGCCCACAAACATATTTTTTTGACTGTGTCTGTTCCGTTTTTTTGCAGTCCATATGCGGAACCATTCACTTTAATGGGGCCACAAAAAAACGGAAATTACTCCATGTGCATTCTGTGTCCGCATGGCTGCTCTGCAAAAAAAAACTGAACATATCCTATTATTGTCCACATTACAGACAAGGATAGGATGTTCTATTAGGGGCCAGCCGTTTCATTCCACAAAATGCAGAATGCATAAGGCCGTCAATTTGCGGACTGCGAAAACGGCTATGGCCGTGTGCATCAGCTCTTAGAAATAGATTTTCATGTACTAGATTATGTATGTTTTTCATTTTTTTTAAATTAATCATGAAATTTCCCTTTTAAAATCAAGACATCCCTGAGAGCAAAGATATATCAATGCTAGGGCACTAGTATGGGGGCTCAGTAGTTAGTACTGGTGCACTGGGGTGGCTCCAGTTTCCTTCCACCCTCCAAAGACATATTGATACGGAACTTAGATTGTGAGCTCCATTGGGGACAGGTTGATGCTATTGTCTGTGAAGCGCTGCAGAATATAGTACCGCTATATAAGTGTATAAAATGAATAAATGCATCTATTTCAATGTCATACTGTACTTCAGGAGGGTCCATTATACCATTCCATTGAGGAAAACTCATTCTGCTATTTCCTCTGTGTAAATGAGGAGCAGAGATGTTCTAACACTACCCAAAATGGCATTTGTGTGCGCTATTATTACATTTTTACATGGATGAGGAGAACAACTGATAACTGAATAACAACTGGGCATGGCCGCCCTGGAAAATTTTTCTTCGGAAGGAAAACATTGCTGTAAACAGAAAAGAAACTGAATTTTATTCTGAAAAACCAGAAGGAAAGTGAGACAAATGGCCGTACGTGTCTATGCTGTGTACATGCCCTGCAGGAGAGCCTTGGGGTGTGTAGGGTTACAGAAAAACAGCAAACAGCAGGGAGCATTAGATAAGAAGAAAGCGGGAGGAGGAGGAGAAGCGATGAAGAGACAGATTTGGCATTTTCCCCTAAAACAAATTACAGCAGGAAAACACCCCTCTGCTAAATAGGCGACACTCAGTTGTTACTTGTACAATTAGTGCTCAAGCTATTAGAATTAGCCCTAGGCCCTACGTTGCTATTAACTCCTCAACCACCGAAACCCGTCCGTACCCTCATGCTCCAGTCAGGAACTGGTTAATAGGCTACATATACTTCTAGTGACGGAGAACTAATGTGGTAAATGCAGAACAGATGTGTTAATATTGCCTGAACCCATAGATTGCTGTATCCTTACCTCGGGAATGCAACAAATTTTTTTAAAAAAGGAATGGCCACTAAAAGTACACTCGATGGTATGTTCCCAAAGCCACCCCCCGAGATGTGAGATCAGAAGGGAAAGGAATGAAGCCTATGAATGCTGCTTTACAAGGAAGCACGTTTACTTACAGTATGTCCCAGGGGTGTACACAGACCTCATAGCAACACACAGCAAACTGTAGTATGGGCCCCCACCCAGTTTGCAAGGGCATTTGCATCAATCATTTCCAGGCAATGCAGAATTCAAAGTGCAACACCCCAGATTTCTGATGAATTTACATTTTTTTTAATTAAGTGGAGGACATTTTAATGAAAAAAACTGAAATAAGAAAAAAAAAAAAAATCACACGTAGCCTCACCCACTTTATCCAGCTTCTACGTCAATGAAGTGGAACAGGAGCTTCATAAATACAGTGCTCATTCTAACCACCATGTTTCTCAGACAACTGGACATACATATACTGATAAATTTCCTCTTTCCCTCCTATTATAAAGCTGTCTGTCTGCAACCACCACTAGGGGGAGCTCCGTAAATAGGAATGTATACAGTTACAAGTGACAATTAGAATCGGTAATAATCTGTTTGCACTGAGCTCCCTCTAGTGGCAGCTGCATGAAAATCAGGACTAGAAGAAAGCGTTCATTGTCAGGTTGTGTGGTTGGCATCCACTGAAGAGACGCCACTGTTATTCACAAACAAATTAGACATACCTTAAAGGGGTTATCTGTGTTCTATAATGCCCCCCATATGCCCGTGCCCCTCACAGAGGTTGTACTTACCTCACTCCCCAGCACCAGCGTCGCTTCTTATACCAGCACGGCCGTCGCTGCAGCTCCCCGTCACGTAGATGAAAATCTCCAGCGTTGGGGGGGGTCAGCCAACAGCAGGCCGTGACGGGAACAAGCCTCTCTAGCATCGGGGGTGACGCTAAGGAGGCTCGATTCCATCACGGCCTGCTATTGACTGCCCTTCCCCCTGACAACAGATGTTTTCATCTCACAACTGGGAGATGCGGTGGCGGCCATGACAGCATCAGAAGCTACGCCGATGCCAGGGAGTGAGGTAAGTACAATCTCTGTGAGGGGCATATGGGGGGAGCATTATAGAACGGGGATAACCACTTTAAGGGGAATCACCAGTCTCCTTGAGGAAAAAGAGATAGGGCAGCGAACTGGTCACGTTAGCCACCAACATTTTAGGTAGGGTTGGGTATTTTCCAACAAGACTGATATATATTTATTTTACTAATATTTCACAGAGCATTACAGACATTCTCATCACCTGCTGTCCCCACTAGAGCTCACAATCTAGATTTCCTATGACTATGTCTTTGAGGCCTCATGCACATGAGCATGTGCCGGCCGTGCCCGTGCTGCGGGCCGCAAACTGTGGTCCACAATGCACGGGTACTGACCGTGAGGCCACCGCATGCGGATCGCGGACCCATTCACTTGAATGGGGTCCGCGATCCGCATCCGAGGGTCCGCACCGCAAAAAAGTAGTGCTTGCGCTACTTTTTTGCGGTGCGGAGGTACGGCCAGAAACACCACGGAAGCACACCACAGTGCTTCCGTGGTGTTCCGATCCGTGCCTCCGCTCCGCATCTTCCGGATCGCGGACCCATTGAAGTGAATGGGTCCGCGATCCGTGATGCGGGCTGCACACGGCCGGTGCCCATTTATTGCGGACCCGCCGTATGCGGCCTGCAGCACGGGCACGGCCGGCACACGTTCGTGTGCATGAGGCCTGAGTGTGACAGGAAACCGGAGTACCTGCAGGAAACCCACACAAACACAGGGAGAACATACAAACTCCATGCAGATGTTGTCCTTGGTCAAATTTGAACCTAGGACTCCAATGTTGCAAGGCACCAGTGCTAACCAAACAATGTGAACCTAAAAGAGGTTGTGTGATCTTGGCCTTTCAAAGCCGAGATAGGAATTACCCCATTAAGCACCGCCAGGCAATGGAAGCCTATGGTGACAGTTGCTACTGGAGGACATCCAGAGATCTGAAACGTAAACTTAATAACCCAAAATGTAAAATAGTTTCCATGGCAATTGTGCTTGGACTATATAGCGGTAAGCCTCAATCGGCAGACTGCAGTCACGTGGCATGCATTCTCATGGACAACCCGTCATTACGTAAAGAAGGGAAACAGAAAGAATCAAGAAGGGGTGGGTCCTGGCAGCATGTTACAATTTGGTTTATTAGGCCTTATTCACACATCAGTGCTCCACAGACATGAGCTGCACGCGTTCTCCACGCACAGCACACGCAGCCATTAATCAGAGCATCAGAGATGCTTTGAAAATTATTTTTCAGCTCCACAGTGTCTGTGAACTGAAACACGGATGACACACGGACACCAAAAAACAGACACACGGATCCTTCATGGACGTCTTCACAGAGGCATCACTGACCATCTTTTCATGGATTTGAGCACGGACACGGACGTGTGAATGAGGCTTTAGCCGTGTTAAAGCCTATTGAATCACGTGAAAAGACTGAGAAAGAATATGTTCCTACCAGTAGGAAAATGTAGCCTCGGAAAGTCCATTTCAGCAGATTTATTTCTGGTTGAATACATTTTCCATCTCTTGCTACAAGTGCTCATATTAAATCTGTGCAGCATTTTCATAGCAATTTCTGGAAAATTAACCCATTTTATTGCCATCGTAGCATCTGCATGGTATAGGACTCTTGTAGCAATAAATGTCTGCAGTCTAAGTACTACTGAGGCCGCTTTCGCACAGTCAGTGTTTGATCAGCGTTTGATCAGTGATTTCCATCAGTGACTGTGCTCCAAAACCAGGTGCTGGAGGCTACTCAGAGATAAGGTATAAAGGAACGATTTACACCTGGTTTTGGCTCAAAATCACTGATGAAAATCACTGATCAAACATTGACCAAACACTATCTGTGTGAAATCGTCCATACAGTGATTTCAAATACGGTATGTGATATTGCCCATCACCACTGCATTTGGTTCCCATAGTACAGCATCTATGACTACACATGGGACTATCATTGACGCTCAGCACTCCTCTCTTATCATTTCCTATTTTCTACACTGACAGAACAGCCCTATTGTAGGTTCTCCTTGTCCCGGTCACTGTACAGATCTCTTTCAGCATTTAATACCGATCATGACTGCATTTGCTGGGATATAAAGTGGGACAAACGGAAGATACACTTATTAAATGGGTGCTATACTGCTTTCTGTAGAATCTGCCGGGACCGGTCTCGACCACTCAGATTTGTCATACATGGTCATCACTGTGAATGAAAAAAATTGACTACTAATCACAGCAGCCTTGAACGGCTATATCGGCTCAGTTTAGGGTAACAGTATGGCGGACACATGTGTAAGGTACTGAGGTCAAATGTACAGACAGCTGTCAGAAAGTTAAAGAGCCCTTATCAGCATAATCAACCCTATTAAACCAGGCACATTACCTGATAGGGTTGATCATGCTGATTACACAATGCCTTTCTTTTCTTTTTAGCTTGCACCACTACTGAGATATGTGGATTTATACAAACTAAGAGGTTGGAGCACCAAGGGGCTGGCAGAACTCCTAGAGCACCACTACTGCTACATCCCTCAGTGGTCAATACACTCCCTTGTCCCTTTTGACTGACAGGAGAACAAAAGGATAGAGCAAAAATATTCATTTTGTCCGATCCTTCTTTCCCTGACACATTAGTATGGTGGGTTTGGCCGACAATCTAATTTGTATGGGGTCCTTAAAGGGGTGGTCTCACTTCGGGCAATAGCATTTATCATGTAGAGAAAGTTAATACAAGGCACTTACTGATGTATTGTGATTCTCCATGTTGCTTCCTTTGCTGGCTAGATTTATTTTTCCATAACATTATACACTGTTCGTTTCCATTGTTATGACCACTCTGTAATCCAGCAGCGGTGGCCGTGCTTGCACACTACAGGAAAAAGCATCGGCCTCTCTGGTGGCCCGGACCGTGGGAGCTCACATAGGCTAGTGCTTTTTTCTAAAGTGTGCAAGCGCGACCACTGCGGTGGATTACAGTGTGGTCATAACCATGGAAACAAGCAACGTACAATGTGATGGGAAAAATGAATCCAGCCAGCAAAGGAAGCAATATGGACAATGACAATACATTAGTAAGTGCCTTGTATTACCTTTCTCTACATAATAAATGCTATTGGCTGAAATGAGACAAACCCTTTAACTTTGTTAAACAGACAACTCTGCAAAGCTTCTATGGTAACTTTGTAAGGTTATTCATACATTTCCAGTGGGAATAACAGAGGAACCACACAAAGTAATCTTTTAGGAAAAGATGCTGCAGAATTCTTTTATTTCATATGGAATACAAACAGATCCTTAAAGGAGCTATTGCAAAGTTATTGGGAAATAAAGTTTTGTGTCAGTGATATTTTGGCCCAGAACGTCTCCAGATTATAAACAAATGCTTTCAAAAATGCAAAGAAAATATAAAGCAACAAAGGTGTCTCAATTAAACGCCTTGTTCGGTGAATCTCGGAGATGGAGAAGAGGAAACATATGATGCTGCATTTGCCATCTGCTCAGGCTCACCTAACCCAGGCCAACCCGTCGAGTTACACAGTCGAGCACCTTAACTGCCTGAATAATCACTCTGTAGCAACATATTGCAAACCTCATCGCAACTCAGGGATGTGAAATAGAAGCTGATCGGCGGCATTTCTGCTTAATCCAATCTGCGCTAATTATTTACAGAGAGCAGTTGGCGTTCTATACTTCATTATGTTATACAGGAAATCAACCCAATGTTATCAGCACAATGTGGAAAATAGAGTTCCTATAGCCACAGAAGGCAGCGTTAAAGGGACACTTCCATCAAAGGTTTCATTTTATCTCATATTAACAACCAATACGTCACTATTCTACGTAATTATGTTATAAAATATGGGTAGGTTTTCTCTGGATGCAATTTTTCTGAAGACACTACACATTTCCTACTTCCTAAGACACCTCTTCAACTTATCCTCAGGATAGGTCATCAGTATCTGACACCCGGGACCCCCGACGATCAGCTGTTTGAGAGGGTATCGGCCCTCCCGTGAGCGCCGAGGGCTTCTCTCAGCTCACCAAGCACAGTCGCTATACAATGTACAATGTAATTCATTTGAATGGGGCTGAGCCACTCCTAGGCCACGTGACCAATGAACGTGACATCACTGGCTTAGGAAAAGCTAAGAAAAGGCCACAGCACTCACGGGAGCGCCAGTGCCTTCTCAAACAGCTGATCGGCGGGGGTCCCGGGTGTCGGCCCTCCACCGATCAGATACTGATGACCTATCCTGAGGATAGTAGTTAAATCCCAGAAAACCCCTTTAAAGGATAGGTACACCTTTGGGAACAATTTTATTCATTATTGCATTGTACTGATTTCGAGCTAAAAAAAAAACATTTTTTCAATTGTTCTTTATTAACCCTTTCACTCCCGGAGGTTTTTTCGGTCATGCATTTTCGTTTTGCGCTCCCTGCCTTCAAACAGCCATAACTCTTTTATTTTTCTGTTCACATAGCTGTATGAGGGCTTGTTTTTTGCGGGACAAGGAAGACGCCGCCGATATAGTAAGTAGCGGCAAGTCTCTGCTGTTAGAAACAGCAGAGACTTGCCGGCCATGACTCCCGCCGCACTTGCGAGCGGGCGCCATGTGCCCGCATCGCCCCAACGCCATACATGTACGGCGCTGGGAGTGTAAGGGTTAAAAATATGGAGTCCTTTTTTGTGTACAGAGCTGTGGTGTTCTAGTAGCAACCTGTGGATTTTCTGTCTTTCCGTCAGACCAGGAGCTGACGGGCTCCTTATCTCTGTTCTCTGACATCATAAACAGTCATTATAGCTCAGTTCTCATCTTACTGATAAGAATGTGGCTTAAATAAGTGTTTACGACCTCTCAGTAGTATCAGACAAGGGTTAATAGACAATCGGCACAAAGTGAAAGTGAAAGTACCAATCACACTGCTAGAAAGGGCTCAATATTTTTAATAAAGACCAATTTAAAATTAGTAAAATGCAATCATAAACAAAATTGCCTCCAAAGGTGTACATAGCCTTTAACCCTTTCAGTACCGGAGGTTTTTTCGGTTATGCATTTTCGTTTTGCGCTCCCTGACTTCAAACAGCCATAACTGTTTTATTTTTCTGTTCACATAGCTGTATGAGGGCTTGTTTTTTGCGGGACAAGTTGTACTTTCCAACGCCACCAATTTCCAAAAAAACGCTATTCCACTACAGTTCTACGGGTTTCTTATTTACAGCGTTCGATGTTCATTAAAACTGACCAGTTACTTTCATTCTACTGGTAGTACGAATCCGGCGATACCTAATATGTATAGTTTTCCCTGCGTTTTGATAGTGATAAAATAATTAGAAAGTTGGCCTTTTTTTATTTTTATTGTTGTTGTCATATCTTGACCACTATAATTTTTTGGTATTTATGTGTACGGAGCTGTATGGGGGCTCATTTTTTGCGGGGCGATCTGAAGTTTTTATTGATACCATTCTGGGGTGTGTATGACTTTTTGATCACTTTTTATTTAATTTTTTTAGAAGAAAAAAAGGGACAAAAAACAGCGAATCGCCATTTGGACACTTTTTTCCGCCACACAATTCGCCGTATTGGAAATTTTTTTTATATTTTAAAAGTACGGGCGTTTTCGGTCACGGTGATACCCATGATGTCTATATTTATTGTTATTTAGGTATTTATTTTTTTAATTATACGGAAAGGGGGGTGATTTGAACTTTTATATATTTTTTATATATTTTTTAACATTTTTTAAAAAAATTTTTGTGATTATTTTAAAGCTCAAATATGAGCTAATATATTGTAGTTTTTTTTTCTTTATGAGCAATCAGGGATTTACTACATAGAGATAAATCCAAGAATTGCTCATTTCTTATCCTGCCATCTAGTGGCCAGAATAAGAATTGCACTTTGAAAGCTGTAAACCTCATCAGCGAGGTTTACAGCTTTCAGATCGTGTACAGACACCCCGATTGGCGACACGGGGTGTCTGTACACCACCCGGAAGCGTACGCTTCTGGGTTGAGACGCAACTAGATGCCGCGATCACGTGTGATCACGGCATCTAAAGGCCCAGCAAGACGCCGCCGATGGGGTAAGTAGCCGCAAGTCTCTGCTGTTAGAAACATGTGCCCGCCTGCTGTTAGAAACATGTGCCGCATCGCCCCAGCGCCGTAGAGTCTAAGGGTTAAAGGGAGTCTTTCACCTGTTTTTTACCTATATAACTAACAGCAGTGCCCCACAGAAGATTGCAGACACATCCCAGACATACCTGTGTGCACTGTGTGTCTGTATTACATGTCCAGGAAAAGCACTTTTATTCTGCAGGAAAACAGCTCCCAAGTGCCCGGCTCTGTTGCTGCAAGTGCCCAAAGCAAACCAGACTGAAGAGGGGAGGGCTGCTTTAGCTTCTCATATCTTGGGATTGGTAGCAGATAGAAAAATGGCTCTGACCTTCTTTGAAAGCTGGCATTCTAAGCTTTCAACTACCAAAATCACATCATTATATCAAGTATATCAGAATATATAGCTATTAGAAATAGAGTTGGGAGAGAAAGCTGTTTTTAGTTTCACTTTCAGCCGGGCACTTGGCAGCTGTTTTCCTGCAGGATAAAAGTGCTTTTTCTGGACATGGAATACAGACACACAGTGCACACAGATATGTCTAGGATTTGTCTGGAATGTTCTGTGGGGCACTGCTGTTAGTTATATAGGTGAAAAACAGGTGAAAGACTCCCTTTAACTCTCTCAGTCAGACCATCACTACAACCAGAGAGTGCTTCTATAGTGACTCAATTAGAGCAACATGCATTACACCAATTAATGCAATGTTCTTCTGTCTATATTTTCTATTGAGGCCGAACAAGAGAACAATAGGACTGTTATCCTGTTATCCCAATTCTACACCTACTGTTATCATGAAAATTACCCTTCAGATAACATACTCTCTTCACAACAGCAGTAAACTGACAGTGGATTGCCTATCTATACAGGAGGTCTTATCTGACATTATCCCATCAGTTCTGCCAGCGTTAGACTGTGCGGGGACACATCTCCAGCTGGTAACACCCAGCTGGACCTTCATTGCAAACTGCTAGCAATTCATTCATAACTTCTAGCAGGAATAATAAAGGAACGGCACAACATAGAGCCACAAGAATAGATACTCCAGAATTGTTATTACATGGGGAATGCAAGTAGTTCGTAAAATGTGACATGTCGGGAGAGGTGAGAGATCCTCTTTAAAGGGAATCTGTCAGCATAAAACACTCCCCAATCTACAGTAAGTTCTGTATAGTGTCAATGACGCTGAGTCCGAATATGTGGTTTTCATCTTCATACTCACTTGCTTTCTGACGCTGTGCTCCCACAAACCAGCAGTAAAATGCATTGAAAGGACTCCTCCTCGAGTCCTCTCCATTATGTGTCTGAGCTCAGGAGTCCTCTCAATGCATTTTACTGCTGGTTTGTGGAACACAGTGTCTGAATGTAAGTGAGTATGAAGATAAAAACTACATGACCGGATTCAGCATCACTTACACCATACAGTGGTGGAGTGGGGGTCCGAGCTGACAGACTCCCTTTAAGCCCAACCAAGTTGGCTGTTCTTCAGCTGTTCGTCTTCACAATATAAGTTTCCATCTGCATTACTGTAATTGGGTAAGTAGGTCTGGCCTCAGAAACCCCTGATCATCTGTAATCACTAGAGGAATCTCAGACTCGCAGGGTAAATGTAGCATGCAAATGAATGGCCGCCCTTGGCTGTAATTGCTGGTTGCAATGGCTCTCTGCTCTGGCTCATAGAGGGGGTCCTGGCTGTGTGATGTCTCTATATACAGTAATAAGGCACCTGGATACTGGTGGTCTTAATGAGACAATTAACGGTGGATGTCTTTGCCTACAGAAAGTCACAATGAAGGTTTCTTAAGGGGTTTTCTGAGATCCAGATATTGATGACCTAACCTCAGGACAGGGCATCCACACCTGGGACCCCGATCAGCGGTTTGAGGAGGCTGCGGCACTCCTGTGAGCGCTTAGGCTAGTTTCACACTAGCGTTGTTGTTTTCCGGTATTGAAATCCGTCAGAGGATTTCAATACCGGAAAAAAAGCGTTTCTGTTGAGTCCTAATGCATTTTGTTTTGTGACCGGACACAAAAACTGAAAAAAACAGATAAGGCACTGAAAACAATGTAAGTTAACGGTGATGGATCCGTTTTTTTTAGGAGCCTAAAAACGGATCAGTCACCCATTGACTTTCAATGTATTTAGTGACGAATCCGTTTTTTTCCGTTTTAATTTCGCACAACCACATCCTAACAAAACGGATGCATCCTGATTTGCGAAATCAAAACAGATCCGTTTAAATCCGGTATTGAGATTCTCTGCTGGATTTCAATACCAGAATTAACTGCGCAAGTGTGAAAGTAGCCTTAGGCCTCTTCCTAAGCCATGTGATGTCACATGGGCGAAGTTCAGTCCCATTCAAGTGTGATACCAGGCACAGCCACAATCAAATGTACACTGTTGCATTCGGCTAGCTGCGAAGAGGCTGCAGCGCCCATTAGAGCGCCACGGCCTCCTCGACCTGATGAACAATGGGGGTCCTGGGTGCCTGATCTGATACTGATGTCCTATCCTAAGGATAGATCATCAATATCTGAATTGTGGAAAACCCCTTTAAAAGAAAGAATGAGAAAGTAAATTCCGACTCTGCTGATTGGATTGTATATGTGGATGTCACAGCAGCTGCCGCTGCACTAAAACCACAGGCGGCTTTTGTAAGTTCAGCCATGGCTGTCATAGATAATGCCGCAGCCAGGGATCAGAATTATGATAGCAATGATTTTTCTGACAAACATCCAAAAGTAAAGACACTAAAATCCAGTAGTCTTCCTGCAGCTGTTCAGTTTCATTCATTCTATCGGCCATTTCAAGTTACATTGTATTATTGCATTTGATTTTAAATTTTTCTTTTCCATGGTTACTTTAAAGGGGTTGTCTCATATCAGCAAATGTCATTTATCATGTAAAGGAAGTTAATACAAGGCACTTACTAATGTATTCTGATTATCTATATTGCTTCCTTTGCTGGCTGGATTCATCTTTCCATCACATTACACATTGCTTGTTTCCATGGTTATGACCACCCTGCAATCCAGCAGAGGTGGTCGTGCTTGCCCACTATAGGAAAAGGCACCAGACTATATGCACTTCCGCGGTCCTGACCACCAGAGAGGCTGTCGCTCCTATACTGGATTGCAGGGTGGTCATAACCAGCCACTTTATAAAGTGAGACAACCCCTTTAGGCCCCTTTCACACGAGCGTGACGGATTGGCTCAGGATGTGTTCAGGATGCACCATTTTGCAAGCAAGTTCAGTCAGTTTTGTCTGCGATTGCGTTCAGTTGTTCAGTTTTTTCCGCGCGGGTGCAATGCGTTTTGATGCGTTTTTCACGCGCGTGATAAAAAACTGAAGGTTAACAAACAACATCTCTTAGCAACCATCAGTGAAAAACACATTGCATCCGCACTTGCTTCAGGATGCAATGTGTTTTTCACTGAAGCCCCATTCACTTCTATGGGACCAGGGCTGCATGAAAAACGCAGAATATAGAACATGCTGCGTTTTTCACGCAACGCAGAACCGATGTGTGAAAAAAAACGCTCATGTGCACTGACCCATTGAAATGAATGGGTCAGGATTCAGTCCTCTGAACAGGTCATCAGTATCTGAGCAGTGGGGGTCCGACACCCGGGACCCCCGCCGATCAGCTGTTTGAGAAGGCACCAGCGCTCCTGTGAGTGCCGAGGCCTTCTCTCAGCTTTTACTATTCCAGTGACGTCACGTGGCCTAGGAGCAACTCAGCCCCATTCAAGTGAATGGAGATGAGCACGATACCAAGCACAGCTGCTATACAATGTACGGCACTGTGCTTGGTGAGCTGAGAGAAGGCCTCAGCGCTCACGCCTTCTCAAACAGCTGATCGGCGAGGGTCCAGGGTGTTGGACCTCCACCGATCAGATACTGATGACCTAACCTGAGGATAAGTCATCAGTAGTAAAATCCTGGAAAACCTCTTTAAGTTCCCAGTCCACCTCTGTGCAGCAGAGAAATGTCTCAGACTGGTCTATTCCATATAATTATGGTTTTAAAAATGACCAGTACACTGTAACATCATTCCTAAGCTACAACAATAAGGCTATGTTCACATTAGGGTTGCACCGGGTATCGAATTTTCGATACCCAGTCGATACTTTTGTCCCGGTATCGATACGATACCGGGATTTGCCTGTTACCGATACTAGGCTGTGCTACTGCGCAGCCTAGTATCAGAGAACATGGAGCGCGCTGCTCTCAACGCGCTCCATGTTCCCTCAGCAGCACAGGGGAGAAGGAAGCTCTCCCTCCCCCCTGTGCTGCTGCTGCCACTGCCACCAATGAGATGAGGGAGGCGGAGAAGGGGAGGGGCTGTGGCCGCTGCGCCACCAATGAACTTTACTATCATTTAATACAAGTGCAGGAGCGGGTGCCGGCGCAGAATCACATAGCCGGCACCCTTGACAGGGAGCTGCAATCAGCGGTAGTTAACCCCTCAGGTGCGGCACCTGAGGGGTTAACTGCAGCGTAACGCAGCTCCGTATCATACAGGTCGGTTGCTGGCTATGTGATTCTGCGCAGTGCCCACCAACACCCCAGTATTAAATCATTGGTGGTGCAGTGCGCCCTCCCCCCAGTATAATAAACATTGGTGGCAGTGGCCACAGACACCGCCGCCCCCCCTCCCCTCTTCATTGGTGGTGCAGTGGTAGATTCCGATCGGAGCCCCAGAAGTGTAATTGCGGGGCTCCAATCGGTTACCATGGCAACCAGGATGCTACTGAAGCCCTGGCTGCCATGGTAAGCTCCCTGCTGCCGTGTGCACAAAGCACAGGGCAGCAGGGAGAGTGTAAGTTCTATGCACCCTAAGAGATCTCTATTAGGGTGCATAGGACAAGGGTTCTAGCCCCTAAGGGGGCTAATAGGAAATAAAAAGTAAAAAAAAAACAAACACCAAAATATTAAGTTTAACCCTTACAGTACCTTACAGGAGCGATGCGGGCACATGGCGCCCGCTCGCAAGTGCGGCGGGCATCATGGCCGGCAAGTCTCTGCTGTTTCTAACAGCAGAGACTTGCCGCTACTTACCCGATCGCCGGCGTCTCGCTGGGCCTTTAGATGCCGTGATCACACGTGATTACGGCACCTAGTTGCGTCTTTACCCGGAAGCGTACGCTTCCGGGTGGTGTACAGACACCCCGTGTGGCACGATCAATTCTTATTCTGGCCACTAGATGGCAGGCCAGGATAAGAAATGAGCAATTCTTGGATTTATCTCAAGCTAGTAAATCCCTGATTGCTCATAAAGAAAAAAAAACACAATATATCAGCTCATATTGAGCTTTAAAATAAGCACAAAAAAATTTTAAAAAAATGTTAAAAAATATATAAAAAAATTAAAAATATCTAAAAGTTCAAATCACCCCCCTTTCCGTATAAGTAAAAAATAAATACCTAAATAGCAATAAATATAGACATCATGGGTATCACCGTATCAAAACGCAGGAAAAACTATACATATTAGGTATTGCCGGATTCGTACTGACCAGTAGAATGAAAGTAACTGGTCAGTTTTAATGAACATCGAACGCTGTAAATAAGAAACCCGTAGAACTGTAGTGGAATAGCGTTTTTTTTGCAATTTCACACGATTTGGAATTTTTTTGCCGCTTCCCACCACACCATATGCAATATTAAATGTTGGCGTTGGAAAGTACAACTTGTCCCGCAAAAAACAAGCCCTCATACAGCTATGTGAACAGAAAAATAAAACAGTTATGGCTGTTTGAAGGCAGGGAGCGCAAAACAAAAATGCATAACCGAAAAAACCTCCGGTACTGAAAGGGTTAAATCCCCCCTTCCCAATTTTACATATAAAATATATAAACAATAAATAAATAAATAAACATATTAGGTATTGCCACGTCCGAAAAGTCCAAAGTATTAAAATATTAAACAATATCTCCTATGCGGTTAACACCGTAACAGAATAAAATAAATAAATAAATAAATAAATAAATAAATAAAAACTGCACGATTCGCCATTTTTTAGTCACCTTGTCCCCCCCAAAAAAATAGGATAGGACTGTTCTATTATGGGCTGGACATTTTATAAAATGTGGAATGCATGCGGCTTTTTTTAGGTGTTTTTATTTTTTTCCGTGGTAGCGAATGGTATCGAGCATCGCAATACTTTTTTATGGTATCAAAACCGAATCAAAATTTTTGTATCGTGACAACCCTAGTTCACATATCACGGATTTTCCCACAGATGAAATCAGCATGAGAGCCATGTGAAAATCCGCACGTAAATGAAACTTTATGTGGATTTAGAGGCGGATTTCTTTGTCAATCCTCAACAAAATCCGCATGTAAACCTTAGAACAGGGGTGCACAACCTGCGGCCGGGGGCCACATGCGGCCCTCGATACCATTCTATGCGGCCCCCAACCATATGGTGACAGACATGTATGTCTATGTATTGTGGCTGCTCACATGTATTTTTTCATGTATTCTCCAATTAGATGGGAATCCTGGAGGTGTAACTAGTCATTTATGATATATACAGTATGTTCAATATGTCATAAATACAATATTTCAGTTGGTAATACCCCTTTAAGTTTTATTTTCGGCCCTTGGGATTGGGAAATGGGAAAATGGGAAAAATCTGGAACACATAACCCGCGAGACAATGAATCCGCTGGAGATTTCAAAATGGAATTCACAAGAAGAAATTCACACTACAAGAATCTTCAGAATGTACTCGGATTCCGCACCGCTAATCTGCAACGTGTGAACTCAGCCTATCGCCTGTCCGAACGTCCACTCTTCACTCTTCTGCCATAGAAATCCACTTAATTCCCATGTTCTCCGCCCCACGGACTGACTTTCTGTCTGCAGCTTGCACGCATTAATTGAGTTTTAGTAAACAGCGATATCGACAATTCCCTTAAATTGCTGCCAAATGAGTCTTCATCGATTTGGCGGCGGTTCAGGTGGTGATTCCTGGATGGCATTCAGAGCGAGATCAGCAGGAAGCTACTCTCAGATCAATGGTCACTGAGTCAGCACAATCCCACATCTGTCAGCTTAGTGCTATTATGTTCATACTCTATATTCTGGCTTTTCGGATACGATGCCCTGCTGTACGACTTGTGTGATTTCACTTCGACCCTTCCAGATTGGAGCCCAGGAATACCCTTCTCAGTTCTAGAAGTACGAGCTTAGATCTCATTGCACACGACCATTTTGACTTGCTCTTTACCAGCCACCCCCAGCAGAAGCCCACACATGTCTATATAAAGCGCGACTCCGACTGATCACTTACATGGAAAGTAATGGCCTGTGGCCTTCTTTTACAATCTGTTCTAATAATGTGGGCGAGAACAATCGTCAGGATGAGATTTACACGTAGACACCACTAGGGACTACAGTCACGCCCCCGAATGTAGCTGCTACGGTTCAATGGATATGAGGCAGCATGGTGCCTCAGTGGTTAGCACTGGTGCCTTGCAGCGCTGGGGTCCTGAGTCTGAATCCGACCAAGAACAACATCTGCATGGAGTTTGTATGTTCTCCCCGTGTTTACATTGTTTCCTCTGGGTACTCAGGTTTCCCCCACATTCCAAAGACATCCTGACAGGGACCTTAGATTGTGAGCCCCACAGTATGTGACAAGGTTTAAAGGGACACTTCCATCAGAAAGGAGTAGTTTTATTAACTCAATATTGATAGAAAATGCATCTTATATAGACAGGTAAACCGCTGTCAGTTTATTGCTGCTGTGAGGGGAAGATGCTATCTGCAGGGTAATCCTAATGATACCAGTAGGTGTATAATTTGGACAACAGTATGACAGCTCTACTATTCTCTTGAAAGGCCTAGATAATGATGCCCACAGAAAAGCATTGCCTTGATTAGTTACGATGCATTAATTGAGTCAATACAGGGGCTCTCACTGGTGTGGTCTGACTGAGAAAGTTAATTAGGATGTGTCACCGGCAAACTTTTCGTAGTTAAACCAGATAGTGACATATATGCCTTTTTTATCTCATGTTTTTTTATTTTCTGATTGTAGATTTTTTTGCATTCTATTTCCTGAATATAATTATGGGGGTGGCCATCTTGCCCGAGCTGATAACAGCATTTAGAGATATGCTTTACAGCAGCCACATGGGCCATAGACACAATGAACTGGAAGGACTCGTTGATGTCTGTGGGAGAGTGACCTGTACAGAGGTCATTGTACAGGGAGGGAGTATATAAGATGTGATAACACCTACTGTGTATACAGGGTGAGGCAAAAGTCTGGACACACCCTATTACAGGGTGTAATTTGTAGAAAATTTACTTCCAACGTGCAAAAGTCAATGAGAAAGATTTATCAAAGCTGGTGTAAAGTAGAACTGGCTTAGCAACCAATCAGATTCCACCTTTCATATTTGACTGTCCCTTTGGAAAATGAAAGGTGGAATCTGATTGGTTGCTATGGGCAACTAAGCCAGGATTCCTTGATATCAGTTTTGATAAATCTCCCCCAATGTTTGACTTTCAATGTGTAAGGTTGCATTTTTACTTCACCGTTCGTGTGTCACCTGTCATTCTAATCCTGCCTGTGATATAGAAAAGAGTGATCTGTACAGACCAAGAAGTGACACCTATTATTAGGCTTAATGGCCACAGGATTTTAGTTTTGTTTTTTTTGTTTTTTTTTTAATAACCACCAAAATTCTTTCAAAATATGTTTAACATAAAAACTTTATTTTAAAAAAATAGGTCATTTTCTGAAGACACATTCCCTTTAAAGGGGTTATTCAACCCCTATAATGCCCCCCAAAATGCCCGGGCCCCTCATACAAGTTATACTTACTCCGCTCCCCAACACCTGCGTCACATCTGATGCCCGCACGGCAACCTCTGCATGCGGGCATCAGAAGCGGGGTAGGTATAACCTGTATGAGGGGCCCGGGCATTTTGGTGGGGCATTATAGGGGTTGGATAACCCATTTAAGTGAATCTGTTTGCTGTGCTAAAAGTCCAAAGATGGTGGAAGTTAAAGAACCAGGACAGGAAGTAGTATAGACGTGATTTCAAAAAATTATATCCAGAAAACCATCCACCAGTTTAGTTATTTTTTAATAACATCGAATAATCACATTTAATGTCTGATCATTTTTTACGGTAGTGCCCCTTTAATTACATCTTATATTAGTCCAGGAATATTAAAACCTATGGATCGCCACCCAGATGATGCAATAAGAGAAGACGGCATGCATGTGTTCTGAATAAGCATAGCAGAGTAAGCTTCTGCCAGACACCTTTTATCTTCCCTGAGAAGAAAAGGATCAAGCATGCTGAAATCTAACATGCCTAATCGTTCGTTTCCTCCCCAACATGTGCAAAGCCTATATCTTATGGCTAACAGACTGTAGATGTTCCACCACTGACTTCTGTGCAGGTAGAAAAACACAGTAACCAGACGTAATTTATTCTCGTCAAGTGTCGTTCCCCTGGGCCTTGCTACGACATGCATCATATCATTTTACAGACATGGCAGACAGTGCAAAGTGACAAACACATCAGCGCTGAGTATTAATAGGCACAGAAACACTTTTCCTAGATTTATAGCTGTGAATATTAACCAACAACTTATAAGAGCCCTGGGCCTCCAGTAAGTAGTACATGAGAATGCTGCGTACATTGAGTTTGGTAACATTTCTTCATATTTTAGAAATAAACTAAGCAAAAATAAAGATATGCTGGACCGTCAACAGTGCAACTGCTACTAGTGCTCCACAACAGCGGTCCCCAACCACCGGGCCGCGGCCCAGGACCGGGCCCTGAATCGATGTCTGCCGGGCCGCGGCGGTGGCAGGGGACAAGGAGATAAGCGCTTCCATTGTGGAAGCGCTCATCTCCATAGTCATCTGTATCGCCGTCCTCAGGACGGCGATACAGATGCCTGTGCTGCGGTGGGGCAGGGGAGGGAGAGGCGTCTCTCCTGCCCGTTCCTCTGATAGGCTGCAGGCCTAGTGCCTGTAGCCTATCAGAGGCCAGCTCAGGTGGTGCGATGACGTCATCGCGCCGCCTGAGCCGTGCAGAGCGGGACACAGGCCGGAGGAGGCCTGCATCGCATCGCTGCCAGGCTGATGGAGGTAAGTATAAGTGTTTGTTTTTTTTATTGTACAAAACTGAAGGAGAGGAGCACTATGGGCACTATAACTACTGTGTGGGGGGCACTATGGGCACTATAACTACTGTGAGGGGGGCACCATGGGCACTATAACTACTGTGAGGGGGGCACTATAACTACTGTGTGGGGGGCACTATGGGCACTATAACTACTGTGTGGGGGGCACTATGGGCACTATAACTACTGTGAGGGGGCACTATGGGCACTATAACTACTGTGTGGGGGGCACTATGGGCACTATAACTACTGTGAGGGGGGCACTATGGGCACTATAACTACTGTGTGGGGGGCACTATGGGCACTATAACTACTGTGTGGGGGCACTATGCTTCTATAACTACTGTGTGGGGGCACTATGCTACTATAACTACTGTGTGGGGGCACTATGGGCACTATAACTACTGTGTGGGGGCACTATGCTACTATAACTACTGTGTGGGGGCACTATGGGCACTATAACTACTGAGTGGGGGCACTATGCTACTATAACTACTGTGTGGGGGCACTATGCTACTATAACTACTGTGTGGGGGCACTATGGGCACTATAACTACTGTGTGGGGGCACTATGGGCACTATAACTACTGTGTGGGGGCACTATGGGCACTATAACTACTGTGTGGGGGCACTATAACTACTGTGTGGGGGCACTATGCTACTAAAACTACTGTGTGGGGACACTATGCTACTATAACTACTGTGTGGGGGCACTATGCTGGTATAAACTACTGTTTGGGGGCACTAATGGGGAATAACTACTGTGTGGGGGCACTATGCTCCGCCCCCCAACAACCGCAGCGCCCCCCCCCCCATCCAACGACCCCCCCCCCCCCCCCCCCCCCCCCCCCGGGCCCTGGGGAAATTGTCTAGCGAGAAACCGGGCCTTGGTGCAAAAAACGTTGGGGGCCACTGCTCCACAAGATGAGAACTGGATCAGTGGGTAAGTTCAAATTTCTATGTTCCCTTTATCAGACTTCATTCACACTGCTCTTGACAGCCCTTTTACAGTATCATATTTTCTCACTTCGATAATACATTGAATATAGTAATATGCTGTACTTTATAGGGACCATCTGATTTAGACAACCTCATTAACATAGGCTCTTTTAGGACTTGTTAAAGGGGTTGTCTGGGAACTGTAAATATTCCCCTATTCAGGGCCTTCATCTACTACCCAGATTGGAGAGTGGCTACAAAGAG
The DNA here is from genome assembly GCA_900303285.1 of Rhinella marina. Taxonomy (NCBI): domain Eukaryota; kingdom Metazoa; phylum Chordata; class Amphibia; order Anura; family Bufonidae; genus Rhinella; species Rhinella marina. Next base: position 555,906 of record ONZH01002022.1, read on the forward strand.
CATTTCTTAAAGACTTCCACTAGACTGCGCACTGATTTTCATTTTCACCGTTTTCCTGTGGTGGTGCTGCAGGGAAACTGAGTACCATACTTGCTGTCAGGCTCCTCCTTAGATCACAGCTCACAATTTAGGCTAGGACTACACGACATTTGTCGCAGTAATGTCACGTGACATATTTTATAATGATAGTCCAAGATGGATTTTTGTGCAACTGCCGTGTCGCTGTCGAGTACAACACCACAGACTAGCATTATAAAATATGTGGCAAGACAAATGTTGCAGTGTAGTTGTACCCTATATGTTGCCATGTAGCCGTAGCCGTAAGGCTTCATTGACACGTCCGTACTTTTCTTTTCCAGATTTTCTTTCCGTTTTTTGCGGATCTGTGTTTCCACAAAAACCTTCCGTTTTTACCAACTGTACAACAGCATCCGTTCCGTTTTTCCGCAAACAAAGCGGAAGGAGGAATATATGTTGGTAGGGTATTTCTTTCTATTTCCTGGAAACGGATCCGCAATTGCGGATGACATATTGATGCATTCCGCATCATCCGTATTTTTTGCGGACCCATTGACTAGAATGGGACCACGGACCGCATATGTGGACAAAAGTAGGACAAGCCCTATCTTATATGCGGATCTGCATAACAGAACGGAACAACGGATGCGGACAGCATTTTTTGCGGAGCCATTGAAATGAATGGTTCTGCATTCCGTTCTGCAAATTTGCGGAACGGATCCGGATTAAAACATACGGACGTGTGAATGGACCCTTAGGAGCTTTTTTTGCACCTGCAGTTTTTGTGGTAAAAACACCAACTCCAGATGTTAGCTGCAAGTCTGTCATTGGTGTCATTCTTCATCTCTCTGCCTTTTTTAAAAAAGAAACGCAGCATGTTGACGCTTTTGGTGTTTTTTTTCAGGTCTTTTTTTTTTCATCCCCTTCTCTATAGGTGAAAAATGTCTGAACAAATAATGCTATACACAAACTTCTGCAAAAAAACGGCTCTAAAAAACTGCCATCTAGGTTGCTTCCAAGCACAGTTTTGTCCCTGGCGTTTTTTTGAGGGTTTTTTTTTTTTGTAAATCGTAGCATGTTCTGTATTCTGCGTTTCTCACGCAGCCCTGGCTCCATAGAAGTGAATAGGGCTTCAGTGAAAAACGCATTGCATCCGGATGTAATCACGTGCGTGAAAAACACATCAAAACGCATTGCACCCGCGCGGAAAAAACTAAAACACTGAACACAATCGCAGACAAAACTGACTGAAGTTGCTTGCAAAATGGTGCAAGTTTCACTGAACGCACCCTGAACGCATCCGGAGCCAATCCATATCGTTCATGTGAAAGATGCCTTAAACTGCACATTGCACATACTTGTGCCGGACCAAGAGAAGCGATGTCCTGCAGAACGAGAGCTACTGCATTGGGGGCAGAAGGAAATATATAGCTGTATACATTTCTGTCAAAAACAAAGGCCTACAGGAAACAGAGCGGAGCTTGTCTGAGGCTACACATTCACATGGGTGCCATGCTCTATACATGATGATCAGTGCGAGGGGTGAAATATATCTCTAATTACACACATTTTTGCTACCAGCAGTCCATTTCCAGGAGGCCCCTGGTCTCACAACAGCAGCTGTTCAGTCACATATACTTCACTTCAAATAGAAGGGGCCGGTGAACAGCATGAAGGAAGTCAGATCCAGCCCGGTGGCCCTGCACATCCTATGTGTATAGTGCGCCTCTCCCGGCCTGTAATCATTTCATACAGCGCTAAAGCCTCAGTCTCCTGATAAAGAGGATTTATTCAAGTGGAGCAGAAGTATCCCCGGATGAAGGACACCTGCGTGATCGTGTGGAACTGCTCGCTTCATTTTCAGTGTATTTACACAGGGACACATGTCACCACTCCTGACAAGTCCGTTTTACTAAATTAGTTCATTCCCCATGCAATAATGATTCTGGGGCATCTATTCTTCTAACTGTACCTTGTTCCATTCCTCAGTTATTGCTACTAGAAAGTAGTCAATAAAAGTACAAGTGGGTGTTACCAGTTGGGGGTGTGCCCCTGCAGCTTCTGTCACTGGCCGCACTGATTGGACAATATCAGACAGTGCAGAGACACCCCCTCCCAACTGGTAACCTCTTCACATTCATAACGCATTCTAGTAGCAATAACTGAGGAATAAGATACAGTTATAACAAAAGATGCTCCACAATGATTATTACATGGGGCATAAAGTTATTTAGAAAAAGACATGTCAGGAGTGAAGAGGACTGAGTTGTCAAACACACTGGTGACATATCTCTGATGACTATAATAGCCACCCGATAAAGCAGAGAGGAGCCATCAGTAGATGACGTGTCCTTGTGACCGTGACACTTCACAGTAGACACTGAGGTCCCTGGAGCTGCGTCAGTATCAGACAACCTCACAAATATGCTAGTCATTTTCCAATACAACAAAGCACCACTGCCAAAGACCCCCAAGACTTTGCCTCGTTCTGTCCAGGGAGGAGTCTTCTTTCAAAATAAAAGGGATTGGACAATTCCTAGAAGAAGATATATAGCCAGTCTAGAATTTTACTGCTGGCATCTGAATTCACCAGTTTTTGGTATTCTAAAGGGATATGCAAATTAGATATGTAAGATAAGTAAAATTTATTTTTTGCCTACACAGAATATTAAAAAGTTTTAACGCAACAGTGAATGGGTCCGCAATCCATGATGCAGTGCCAAAACAGCCATAGCCCGTATTTGAGGACCCGCTATTTACAGGCCGCAATACGAGCCCTTACCCAGTGTTTTACCATTTAGTATGTACTGGTGGCTTGCATTATTCCTTCCCATGAGCATAACCTTATATTTCTCAGTGTTACCTCATCTGCCACCTGAGGTTTAACACTGACAAATGTAAGGTTATGTACATGGGAAGGAATAACGCAAGTCACCCGTACATACTAAATCTGCCTCTTAATAAATTAGAATCCTACTCTGCACTGATGAGGGGCAATACCCTGAAACAGCTGTCTGTGGATGGATAACTGGCTTAGGTTTTCCCCGTCACATCCTTAAAGCTTGTAAAAGAGCGGGATATTGATATAGGGGGCCACTTAATATGGTGGATTTGGTGATCTCTGTAATGGGGACACCCCTTTGCTTGGTTTTCCTTCCTTTGAGGGATATCTGGCTTTCACTGTGTTGTAGACCCATAACTGGGGCTCCATGGTTATTTTGCATATTACTCTTAATAAATTAGACACATAAGACGGCAGTGCAGGGAGATCAAGACTGGCGTATGGATGTAAAAGACAGTTGACGGCAGCATCTCCACAAAAACAGGCTTTATTCCTTAAAGTTCCATAGTAAACATGTGCAAATTGTGCCAATAAAGTGCAACGTTTCGGCTACATGGTAGCCTTTATCAAGCATGATAAAGGCTACCATGTAGCCGAAACATTGCACTTTATTGGCACAATTTGCACATGTTCACTATGGAACTTTAAGGAATAAAGCCTGTTTTTGTGGAGATGCTGCCGGCAACGGTCTTTTGGATTCTATACTGGTGACCTGGATGGATCGGTGGTCTGGGACAGGCATTCTGTGGCTGGTCTGAAAAGGTAGTCGGTGCTGCTTTCAATAATTATTTTATGCTGGCGTATGGATGTGTCAGTCTAGATAAATGTCCCCCTTTGTGTATTTTTTACGTGTTTCTGCAGATTTTTAGTGCGGGTTTCACCCTTTGTAATGAATGCAAAGGATGAGATCAACGCAAATCTGCAAGTAACACATATGGATTTTGATGCGCATTTGGTGCAGAAACGCAGAGAAATGCGCACAAAAATTAGTACAAAAAAGTTTGTAAACCCGCACTCGTGCAGGTAGCCTCAGTGCTGCACAACAAGGTTGGTCGCCCAATTTGCTGTTTTTCGGGGGTATTTACCATTGTATCATTGTATAACAATCCTCTGCTGCTTTTCATTCTGCTGGCGTCTGCACTGATAGCCTGTCTACGTTATTAACAGCATCCAAGTGAGCGGATTTCCTCTATTTACGTAGGTAAATGAATCTGCATAATGAAAGCAGTCGTCTGCTGTACATTGTATGTAGTGTGTGCATTCACTCACTGCTCTAAGTCACTTATACACAATCAGATTTCCCTTCTTATCTTCATTAACTAGAAGTGGAAATCTCTAATCCTATTAGGCCTGTGTTACACCAACAGATTATCTGACCAATATCTGTCCAATCAGACCAATAGCTGGTGTGTATAACAAAAGATCTGTCTGTGTAATTGGCTATCTGACCAATGACTGGTGAGAAAATCAGTTGTAATACAGGCCGTACAGTCACACCCGGTGATTTGTGAACTCATATGGAGCCATATAATATGGTTATTATTTGGAGCGTTGAAACATTTTGTGATCTGTAATTGTGCTCAAATCGGTGTCAGAGGCCTCTGATGCAGATGCCGCCATATTTGATAGGAGGAACAGCACAGCATGTAGAACTAAGGTAAAATACCACAGTGGTCTTCTGTTCGGCAGAATGCCAGCATTAAACGGGTTGTCTTATCTCAGACAAGGTGGTAGATAGCGGACTCTGGTCCGGCCACCACCAAACGAGCGCCCCATAGAAGTGAATGGGACGCGCATGACCAGCCACCGCTCCCATTCACTTCTATGGACCAGCCTCATAGAAAGTGAATAGAGAGTGTCTGCACATGCGCAGTGTTCCCTCCAACACTTTCGGGGCTCCCAGCGGTGGGCCCTGCACCTATAAGACAATGGGGGCATATCCTAAAAATATGCCCCCATTGTTTGTGATGAGACAACCCCGATGCCGGAAACCTGGCAGACCCCATTATAGTGAATGGCATTGGTTGGGCCCTGGCGGTGTCCTGCAAGGCTGTATACGGTAATTCCGGTATTCTGTTCCGCAGATGTGGGCGTAGCATAAAATTCCCAAAAAAGCAATGAATACCATACAAAACACCTAATGGAACCAATGAAGTCCATCAGGCACCATCGGAGTGATGGATCCTGCCATGCATCATAGTTTTTATGACGTGAATGTGAACACAGTCTAATATGGTAATGTATGCGAATTAAAATATGACTATAAGATACAAATAATGAAGGTGTAAAAACCAGGTCCAGGCGACACACGTGATGCACCCTCTAAGTATCAGTCACCGGTAATTTCCTCATTATGCAGTAGCACATACGGTAATTGGCTGTCACTGTATGGCTGCTTAGTGATTGCCGGAGGCATGAATGTTATACCTCTCATTTCTTCATCAATACTTATCACAAGGAATGTTAGCAGATAGACAGGTGACTAGAAAACACTTCTAGAACAAGGGGAGAGAAGCACTCACTTAGCGCGTTCTAACTGCTCGCTGCAGCGAGACCGACTCAATAGAAAGTGTATGGGCACGTCTGAAAATATTTGAAGCTCTCCCCTTGTTCTAGAGATCGTGGGGGTCTCAGCACTCAGACCCCCACTGATCTAAACTTTTGATATGTCCCTGAAACAGTACAGTGACACTTTGAGGGTGCCCATAAGCATGCGATAGTTGTTGGCGCCAGCTATCTCTCCTGACTCCACCATACCCATATATACCTGACTCGTCCATGTGTGTGTTTTCAATGGAGGGAGATGGGAAAGCCACTTCTACCTCGGGAAGGGGAAGTTCAATGCTCTCCATCCTTCTCTCCCCAATATCACAGGTCAGGGGAGGGCTGTGAGATCCCCATACTCAATACATTATGGGCCGGTCCCAGCAGTTGTCTGATGCGTGTGGGGCCCCTGTTAGGCCCCTGGATTTGCCTTCATGGATGTTTGCTAAGCAAAGCCACAGAGGTGTACAGTACTACAAAGAGGATGAAATTTGAAGAAATCTCATCCACACTGACCTGTACTGCGGATGTGAGGGTGAAATGCACACAACTTATGCTGCAAAAACCACATGTAACACACGCAGGTTTTGTTGCGTTTTTTTGCTGCAGATCCACTGGTGATTATTGTGCTGTATTTTCAGTCACATGTGGATGTACCCTAGTACATTATTGAGGTACTTCCACATGTTCAGCTGCTTTAAAGGGCACCTGTCAGCATATTTGTATCTGTATGATGTTTTAATATATGCAAATGAGCTTCTAGGAGCAACGGGGGCGTTGCTGTTACACCTAGAGGCTCTGCTCTCTCTGCAACTGCCGCACCCTCTGCAGTTTGACATGGCCAGGCAGTGTAAACGTCATCATCACCTGGTCCTGTCAATCAAAGTGCAGAGGGCACAGCAGTTGCAGAGAAAGCAAAGCTGGCTGGTGTAACAGTAACACCCCCGTTGCGCCTAGAGGCTCATTTGCATACATTAAAACATCATTTTTCTCAGGAATGCGGGCATATATGAACATGGGACCAACACAGATGCCTTCATCTGCCAAGTGCACATGTAACAGGTCAGCCAATGTCATAGGGAACAAATCTGCTGTGAGACGCCCTTTAAATGTAGGCCTAACACATAGGGCTCAATCACAAGACAGCGGAACGCAATGCATGAGCTGTGTGAATCTCGGATTGCGGTGCAGACTCATTGACTTAAATTGGTCCGCGATCCACAAAATACGGCAAAAGATAGGACCACAGAAAGCCCACAGAAATGTTTCCAAGTGTTTCAGTGGGTTTCCTATCCATGTCCCCGTTCTGCAAAAGATAGAGCATGTCCTATCTTGCGGATCGTGCACCCATTCAAGTCAATGGTCCGTATCTGCAGCACGGAGCCCTTACTATGAGTGTTTAATAAGGGTCTGTGAAGACCTCCCGGGAGCATCCCATGCACATTTCAGGAGCTGTAGAGCAGAACACGAGCTCCATCATGTTGGCTCTGCATGTACAGATTGTAGCTCACTTACTAACAATTTCCGGTTACAATCTCAGAATTGACACCACATAAAAACCCTAACGCCACAATGTTTCCTACACCAGTAGTACACACTGACACGAAGATTAACCTCACTTTCATGGAGTCTTGAGGAGCAAATTAAACTTACTGATTTTTTTATGGTAGGCAAATGTTCTTTAAGGACAGCTGTACTGATCCGCAAGACACGCACTGAAGGATGTCTGAAGAACATTCACTGGTGGCTTTTATTAATCTCCTGACAATGCAAATTCCTTTGAATGGGAATCACTGCACACAACCATCGAGTCGGCTATATTCCCATAACTGAGAAAAAAATGTCACATTTTTAGAACGGGCCGGGTCAGCGCCTAACATGATATTACCCACAGAGTGACGTTCCATTATATCTGATCACCACTTGCACTGAGTATTTCTCAGAAGCTGTTACGTAGGCAGCAATCTTGGCAGGCGGGATACTGGCAACTGGGAGACGGGACTATAGGGGGGACATTTCTCAGGAACGGTGTAAGATTGCGATAAACATACACAGACATGTATATCATCTTATATCATGTGATTACCACGTGGACATCATGTCAGGTCCTACAGCATAAACCAGTGATGGCTAAACTCCGGCACTCCAGCTGTGGAGAAACTACAACTCCCAGCATACTCCATAAATTTCTATGGAGTTCTGAGAACAGCCAAGCAAGTGTGCATTTTGGGAGTTATAGTTTTACCACAGCCGGAGTGCCGGAGGTTAGCCATCACAGGCATAAACATACTGTCCAACGGCAAATAACTTAAAGGGGTTCACCAAGGCTTTGACTAAATTCTAGCTTTCAGATCGTTTCACCACTACTTTCCATTCCGATGCGCCACCGATTTCACAATCTGGGCTCTTCTCATAGGACCACCTGACTGGCTGTGGACTTTACCGCTGTTGTTTCATCCGGATATGCTCCTATGTTTTTCCTGTTCAGCTGCATAATGTACAGCAGGAAGTCATTAGAGAAGAGCACATCCAGTCGAGGGTCAAGCGAGCAAAGCCTAGATTACGGAATCGGCAGCGCAAAAGAATGATAAATAATGGTGAAACAATTTTCCTTCCATAAGTTGTCTGAAAGCTACAATTCAGTCAAAGCCCTGGAGAATCCCTTTAATCATACTATACATGATACCAGAGACCATGTACCAAATACAACACCCATTGTTGTGCCATACCATAATTATACTCATCAACATGATCATGGTACCATGGAAGAAACAAGATAACCATGCTGCTCATACCCACTGGTATGCCAAAGTATTAAAAGGAACGTCTTACCTTCCCTGAGTCCTATTAAGCACGGTACTACATGAGCAGCACTGCTACCCCGACTCCAGATCACTGTGTTACATGTCCATGTCCACCCCTGTTCCTATGCTGTGTGCCTGCAAACCAGCTCTGAAATACATTGTGAGGACTCATGAGCATGCGCATATAGTGGAGAGGACTGCAGGATTAGTCCTCTCAATGTATTCCAGCACGTTTACAGGCACACAGAGCGGGAACAGGGGTGGACATGGACATGTAACACAGTGATATGGAGTCAGGGGTAGCAGTACTATTCATGTGTAGATAGAACGGTGGTATACAGAAGACTTCTATGGTGTAACGTACAATATCCCCATCAGAGTACCAAAGCACAACTACATTCACCCCTATGACCATTATACCGTAAGTTACTGTAATACTAACTAACCGTGCCCATCTGAGTGCCACCAAACCACAAGCATTGATATGCATGACCGTCATAGCATGTATGCTACATATCACATGACCACATAAGTCATGCCTGCTCGTGTGCCATAGTGTAACCACGCTGGCCACCACAGTCATGACACCTTTTACTGCCATGACACCAGACAACATGCTCATCATGCCAACCTATGTGCCATCACATAACCATACGCAGGCATGGATCATGCACTAATGTGATAGATAATCATGCCCATCATGCAAAGTATACGGCAGACACTATACTGTGTAGATGGAGGTTAGTATACAGCAGACACTATAGTGTGTAGATGGAGGGTAGTATACGGCAGACACTATAGTGTGTAGATGGAGGGTAGTATACGGCAGACACTATAGTGTGTAGATGGAGGGTAGTATACAGCAGACACTATAGTGTGTAGATGGAGGGTAGTATACAGCAGACACTATAGTGTGTAGATAGAGGGTAGTATACAGCAGACACTATAGTGTGTAGATGGAGGGTAGTATACGGCAGACACTATAGTGTGTAGATGGAGGGCAGTATACAGCAGACACTATAGTGTGTAGATGGAGGGTAGTATACGGCAGACACTATAGTGTGTAGATGGAGGGTAGTATACAGCAGACACTATAGTGAGTAGATGGAGGGTAGTATACGGCAGACACTATAGTGTGTAGATGGAGGGTAGTATACGGCAGACACTATAGTGTGTAGATGGAGGGTAGTATACAGCAGACACTATAGTGTGTAGATGGAGGGTAGTATACAGCAGACACTATAGTGTGTAGATGGAGGGTAGTATACAGCAGACACTATAGTGTGTAGATGGAGGGTAGTATACAGCAGACACTATAGTGTGTAGATGGAGGGTAGTATACGGCAGACACTATAGTGTGTAGATGGAGGGCAGTATACGGCAGACACTATAGTGTGTAGATGGAGGGCAGTATACAGCAGACACTATAGTGTGTAGATGGAGGGTAGTATACAGCAGACACTATAGTGAGTAGATGGAGGGTAGTACACAGCAGACACTATAGTGTGTAGATGGAGGGTAGTATACAGCAGACACTATAGTGTGTAGATAGAGGGTAGTATACAGCAGACACTATAGTGTGTAGATGGGAGGGTAGTATACGGTAGACACTATAGTGTGTAGATGGAGGGTAGTATACAGCAGACACTATAGTGTGTAGATGGAGGGTAGTATACAGCAGACACTATAGTGTGTAGATGGAGGGTAGTATACAGCAGACACTATAGTGTGTAGATGGAGGGTAGTATACGGCAGACACTATAGTGTGTAGATGGAGGGCAGTATACAGCAGACACTATATTGTGTAGATGGAGGGCAGTATACGGCAGACACTATAGTGTGTAGATGGAGGGTAGTATACAGCAGACACTATAGTGTGTAGATGGAGGGTAGTATACGGCAGACACTATAGTGTGTAGATGGAGGGTAGTATACAGCAGACACTATAGTGTGTAGATGGAGGGTAGTATACAGCAGACACTATAGTGTGTAGATGGAGGGTAGTATACAGCAGACACTATAGTGTGTAGATGGAGGGTAGTATACAGCAGACACTATAGTGTGTAGATGGAGGGTAGTATACGGCAGACACTATAGTGTGTAGATGGAGGGTAGTATACAGCAGACACTATAGTGTGTAGATGGAGGGTAGTATACAGCAGACACTATAGTGTGTAGATGGAGGGTAGTACACAGCAGACACTATAGTGTGTAGATGGAGGGTAGTATACAGCAGACCACTATAGTGTGTAGATGGAGGGTAGTATACGGCAGACACTATAGTGTGTAGATGGAGGGCAGTATACAGCAGACACTATAGTGTGTAGATGGAGGGTAGTATACGGCAGACACTATAGTGTGTAGATGGAGGGCAGTATACAGCAGACACTATACTGTGTAGATGGAGGGTAGTATACGGCAGACACTATAGTGTGTAGATGGAGGGTAGTATACAGCAGACACTATAGTGTGTAGATGGAGGGTAGTATACGGCAGACACTATAGTGTGTAGATGGAGGGTAGTATACGGCAGACACTATAGTGTGTAGATGGAGGGCAGTATACGGCAGACACTATAGTGTGTAGATGGAGGGTAGTATACAGCAGACACTATAGTGTGTAGATGGAGGGTAGTATACGGCAGACACTATACTGTGTAGATGGAGGGTAGTATACAGCAGACACTATAGTGTGTAGATAGAGGGGCAGTATACAGCAGACACTATAGTGTGTAGATAGAGGGGCAGTATAAGGCAGACACTATAGTGTGTAGATAGAGGGTAGTATACGACAGACACTATAGTGTGTAGATAGAGGGTAGTATACAGCAGACACTATAGTGTGTAGATAGAGGGTAGTATACAGAAGACACTATACTGTGTAGATGGAGGGGCAGTATACGGCAGACACTATAGTGTGTAGATAGAGGGTAGTATACAGCAGACACTATAGTGTGTAGATGGAGGGTAGTATACGGCAGACACTATACTGTGTAGATGGAGGGTAGTATACAGCAGACACTATACTGTGTAGATGGAGGGTAGTATACGGCAGACACTATAGTGTGTAGATGGAGGGTAGTATACAGCAGACACTATAGTGTGTAGATGGAGGGTAGTATACAGCAGACACCTATAGTGTGTAGATGGAGGGTAGTATACGGCAGACACTATAGTGTGTAGATAGAGGGGCAGTATAAGGCAGACACTATAGTGTGTAGATGGAGGGTAGTATACAGCAGACACTATAGTGTGTAGATGGAGGGTAGTATACAGCAGACACTATAGTGTGTAGATGGAGGGTAGTATACAGCAGACACTATAGTGTGTAGATGGAGGTAGTATACAGCAGACACTATAGTGTGTAAGATAGAGGGGCAGTATAAGGCAGACACTATAGTGTGTAGATGGAGGGTAGTATACAGCAGACACTATAGTGTGTAGATGGAGGGTAGTATACGCCAGACACTATAGTGTGTAGATGGAGGGTAGTATACGGCAGACCCACTATAGTGTGTAGATAGGAGGGTAGTATACAGAAAGACACTATACTGTGTAGATGGCAGGGCAGTATACGGCAGACATTATAGTGAGTAGATGGAGGGTAGTATACGGCAGACACTATAGTGTGTAGATGGAGGGTAGTATACGGCAGACACTATACTGTGTAGATGGAGGGTAGTATACAGCAGACACTATAGTGAGTAGATGGAGGGTTAGTATACAGCAGACACTATAGTGTGTAGATGGAGGGTAGTATACGGCAGACACTATACTGTGTAGATTGGAGGGTAGTATACAGCAGACACTATAGTGAGTAGATGGAGGGGTAGTACACAGCAGACACTATAGTGTGTAGATGGAGGGTAGTATACAGCAGACACTATAGTGTGTAGATAGAGGGTAGTACACAGCAGACACTATAGTGTGTAGATGGAGGCGTAGTATACAGCAGACACTATAGTGTGTAGATAGAGGGGTAGTATACAGCAGACACTATAGGTGTAGATGGAGGGTAGTACACAGCAGACACTATAGTGTGTAGATGGAGCGGTAGTATACAGCAGACACTATAGTGTGTAGATAGAGGGGCAGTATACAGCAGACACTATAGTGTGTAGATAGAGGGTAGTATACGCCAGACACTATAGTGTGTAGATAGAGGGGCAGTATACGGCAGACACTATAGTGTGTAGATGGAGGGTAGTATACAGCAGACACTAGTGTGTAGATAGAGGGGCAGTATGCAGCAGACACTATAGTGTGTAGATAGAGGGGGCAGTATACCGCAGACACTATAGTGTGTAGATAGAGGGGCAGTATACCGCAGACACTATAGTGTGTAGATGGAGGGTAGTATACAGCAGACCACTATAGTGTGTAGATGGAGGGTAGTATACGGCAGACACTATAGTGTGTAGATGGAGGGTAGTATACAGCAGACACTATAGTGTGTAGATGGAGGGTAGTATACAGCAGACACTATAGTGTGTAGATGGAGGGTAGTATACGGCAGACACTATAGTGTGTAGATGGAGGGTAGTACACAGCAGACACTATAGTGTGTAGATGGAGGGTAGTATACAGCAGACACTATAGTGTGTAGATAGAGGGGCAGTATACAGCAGACACTATAGTGTGTAGATAGAGGGGCAGTATACGGCAGACACTATAGTGTGTAGATGGAGGGTAGTATACAGCAGACACTAGTGTGTAGATAGAGGGGCAGTATGCAGCAGACACTATAGTGTGTAGATAGAGGGGCAGCATATACAGCACACAGTATGGTGAGGAGAATGAGGGAGTAGTTCACACAGATGGGGTAGTACACAGCAGACACCATAAACCAGCGTAGGAAGATCAGCATCAACATGACCATTGTACCATGCACATGTGACAGACGATAACCATGCTCATCATGCCCCCATGTGCCACCACCACTATGCACAGGCATCGCCTCCTGGCAGTGTTACACACAGAACACGTATGATATGCAGCCAGTGGTAACAGCCGGATCCAGTGCAGCCCGGGCACAGACAGCGGTGCCCATCAGTCTATGCCCCCATACACACCTGCCTGTGGCAGTCCAGCCGGGCAGGTGACATGACACATGATGTGACCCCCTGTACAGAAGTGCACAGATCAGCGCCCACACTAACCTCTCACCCGGGTGTAGCAGCAGCTGCACTGAGACAGGACTTTTCGGAAGAGGTTCTGGCAAGCACAGCCGTGGCGTGGTTTGCCCCCTCTCATTGCTCCCCAGGCATGGCGAGCCCGGTCCACAGCATGCCAATGATGATGAGGCAGCAGCCCCGCACTGCCCTCGGCACAGAGCAGGGAGGAGAGGGAGGGAGGGACGAAGATGGCCGGGAGGAGTCGGGCTCACACTGTTATTATTGTACGGACGGGAGATAGAGAGAGGAGCCAGCTGCTGCCACAAGCTCGCCCGACCGCGCTCTACACAGCGAGCTCCACAGCGCCCAGCCTGCTGCTGAGAACACGAATCTCGGCTCTTCCAGGGATCGCTTGTCACTCCCCCCAGTGTCTGCTGTATACTACCATCTCCTCACTATAGCGTCTGCTGTATACTGCCATCTCCTCACTATAGCGTCTGCTGTATACTGCCATCTCCTCACTGTATTGTCTTCTGTGTACTGCCATCTCCTCACTATTCTGTCTGCTGTATACTGCCATCTCCTCACTGTAGTCTCTGCTCTATACTGCCATCTCCTCACTGTAGTCTCTGCTGTATACTGCCATCTCCTGTCTTGTCTGCTGTATACTGCCATTTCCTCCACTGTATACTTCTATATCTCCTTACTGTACTGTCTGATATATACTGCCATCTCCTCACTATATTGTCTGCTGTATACTGCTATCTCCTCACTGTAGTGTCTGCTGTATACTGCCATATTCTCACTATACTGTCTGCTGTATGCTGACATCTCCTCACTATACTGTCTGCTGTATACTGCCATCTCCTCACTGTAGTGTCTGCTGTATACTGCCATATCCTCACTATACTGTCTGCTGTATACTGCCATCTCCTTACAGTTGTGTCTGCTGTATACTGCCATCTCCTCACTGTAGTGTCTGATGTATACTGATATCCAAATACGTATATATCTATATAATGGCACCGCGCAACTGGTATATTGATATCCCTTATTCACCTAGATGGTACTTTTAATTCAATAACTTTCCTCTGTAAGATTTAGTAAATCTTACAGAGGAAAGTTATTGAATTAAAAGTACCATCTAGGTGAATAAGGGATATCAATATACCAGTTGCGCGGTGCCATTATATAGATATATACGTATTTGGTTTTCCAGAACAGCAGGTGTGCAGTACTGCTGCGGTAACGGCAGCAACAAAAAGTGTCTCTAAAGGTAGCGCTAGTGGATAGTTTTCTGGATACATTCTCCCTGTATACTGATATCTCCTCACTATACTGTCTGCTGTATACTGCCATCTCCTCACTGTAGTGTCTGCTGTATACTGCCATCTCCTCACTATAGCGTCTGCTGTATACTGCCATCTCCTCCCTGTACTGTCTGCTGTATACTGCCATCTCTCCTTACTATAGTGTCTGCTGTATACTACTTCATCTCATCACTATAGTGTCTACTATATACTGCAGACAGTATAGTGAAGAGATATACTAGTATACAGCAGACACTACAGTGAGGAGATGAAGTAGTATGCAGCAGACACTACAATGAGGAGATGGCAGTATACAGCAGACGGTACAGTAAGGAGATGGCAGTATACAGCAAACAGTACAGTGAGGAGATGGCAGTATACAGCAGACAGTACAGTAAGGAGATGGCAGTATACAGCAGACACTACAGTGAGGAGATGGCAGTATACAGCAGACACTACAGTGAGGAGGTGGCAGTATACAGCAGACACTACAGTGAGGAGATAGCAGTATACAGCAGACAGTACAGTGATTAGATACAATAGTATACAGCAGGCATTGTAGTGAATAGACAGTATATATATATATATATATATATATATATATACATATTTACACTTTTTTTTCTTGCCCACCTCTGTACTGTATATGAACATGTAAAGGCGCTGCAATGTTTCGTTTTGGCCACTAGATGCTGCTATTGCTGCAGCAGGAAGATAAAAAAGGCTGCTAGACAGGAAGTGGAGCCATTGTGTTGCTGAGGTGGTATGCTAAGGCTACTTTCACACTGGCGGCAGGCCTGATCCGGCAGGTGAAGGGTGCTGCCGGATCAGGCCTGCCGCAGTGACATGTGTGGAGCCGGAACCGCGCTCTGGCCCCACACATGTCACACAGTACATACATACACATAAACATACACACACATATAGACATACAAACACACATACATACTTACATGCTCCCCGGCAGGTCTTCGGAGCGTCAGAGGGACAGGACGGCTCACACAGGTCACGATTCCCCACAGCGCCATCTGCTGGGCGCCTGGTGGAATCGTCATCTGTGCGCGTCGTCCTGTCCCTCTGACGCTCCGAAGACCTGCCGGGGTGCATGTAAGTATGTATGTGTGTTTGTATGTCTATATGTGTGTGTATGTTTATGTGTATGTATGTGTCTATGTGTAGCCGGATCCGTAATGGACTCCATTGAAAGTCAATGGAGGGCGGATCTGGTTACCATTATGGTCACACCAGACGGATCCACCCCCATTGACTTGCATTGGGGGTCATTCCGGATCCGTCTTGGTGCGGATGCCTGGACCGGAGAGCAAACCGCAGCATGCTGCGGTTTGTTCTCCGGTCTGAAGACGGAACGGAATGCTTTCAGGAGCATTCCGTTGTCTTCAGTTCAGTTTTGTCCCCATTGACAATGAATGGGGACAAAACTGAAGCGTTTTATTCCGGTATTGAGCCCCTATGACGGAACTCAATACCGGAATTTTAAAACGCTAGTGTGAAAGTAGCCTTACACTGCTGGAGGTCATGTGAACCAAGTCCCTATTAGAAGGATTCCTGTCATAATGCATGGGCGTTGTGCGTAAGGTGCATTCATACGACCATATGTATTTTGTGATCTGCAAAAGCGAATTCGTCAAAAATACGGTTGATGTTCGTGTGACCTCAATGTGGGGTCCACGTGCAAAAAAATTTGGATCAGATGCGGATCAAAAATACGGTTGTGTGAATGGGGCCACATTCTGCTTTTTCTCACCAGTGTGCATATGACATTTCCTGTAGTATCTGCACAAGTCTGACAGAGGCTTCAGTGCATCACTGTGGACCCCAGAGCACAGAGTAGATCTAGCGGCTGGAAGAGACACTGAAGGGTTGTGGAGCATCACCATGGAGCTAGGAAAGCACTGGCAGAGTCTGGGGATCAGTGAGTCCGATCTGCCTTTTTTTTTGTGGACGCATTCATTTCTATGGGGCCAAAAAAAAAATGTGGACAACACAGTGGATGTTATCTGTGTACTGTCTGCATCTGTGCGGCTGTTCTAGGAATGTGTAAGATGCACATGGCTGGTATGTGTATCTTCCACATCCGCAGTTTGTGGACCACATGAGGCCATGAGTGTACGTGGTCAGACCATATTTGCTGCAAATGAGAACTTAGCCTGCACTGTGACACCATCAAAATTGTGGCATTTCACTTTATTGTCTTCTAATTGTTTCTGTCATCCCATCTGGGGTCTGCCTGTCTGAACATGACTAAGGGCTCGTTCACACGACTGTGTGAACGGGTCAGCATCTATTCCGCAATTATTCCGGAATAGATGCGGCCCTGTTCACTTCAATGAGAGCGGGCAGCCGCGGGTCCGCAAAAAAAAATAGAACATGGCCTATTCTTGTCCGCAATAGCGGACAAGAATAGGCATTTTGAATGGCGTGCGGAGCCATGTGTTCTGCAAATTGCGGAACACACACTGACCGGCATCCGTGTTTGTAGGTATTTTGTAGAAAAATGTTTACTTAAAGGGGTTCACCAGGAATTAAGAAAATGAAAATTCTTAAATATTACTTTATCATAAATATATTCCCAAATACCTTTCATTAGTTATAATTGCTTGTTTTGTCTAGGGAGCAATCTTAAGGGAAATAAAATGGCCGCCACCCGATTAGTGCACAAAAAATCTGTCCTAATCACACAGCAGGACAAGTTACTTCACAACAATAAGGCCTCTTTCACACTAGCTCAGCACGGATCTGGCAGGTGAAGGGTGCCGCCGGATCCGTGCTGCCGCAGGGACATGTGTGGGGCCGGAATCGCGCTCCAGCCCCACACATGTCACACAGTACATATAGACACATACAAATACACATACATACTTACATGCTCCCGGCAGGTCTCCACAGCGCAGGAGGAGCAGGACGGCGCACACATAGGACGATTCCCCACAGCGCCCTCTGCTGGGCTCCGGGTGGAATCGTCCTATGTGTGCGCCGTCCTGCTCCTCCTGCGCTGTGGAGACCTGCCGGCAGCATGTAAGTATGTATGTGTATATGTATGTTTATGTGTGTGTCTGTATGTGTGTATGTATGTACGTGTGCAGGCGACGGATCCATCATGAACTCCATTGAAAGTCCGGATCCGTTCACCATTGTGTCACACCAAACGGATCCGTCCCCATTGACTTTCATTGGGGGTCATGACGGATCCGTCTTGGTGCGGATGCCTGGACCGGAGAGCAAATTATAAAACGCTAATGTGAAAGTAGCCTAAACTAAAGAGCCGCCTCATCTCTGCTCAGCTTGTCAGAGATTATGGTCCTGAGCTGATAAGATCTTCAGCTGCAGGAATGGAGTTCATGAGGAGACATGAAGTACAGAGAGGACGGACAGGACAGACTGTGGTAATGTGGGGCTGTGGTAATGGAGACTGCATACAAGTGCTGCTGCCCCACCTTCCTCTCAAGTAGAGCAGAGAGGAGGATGAGGCAGCTCTTTACCTCAGTGTTCTGAAGTAACTTGTCCTGTTGTGTGATTAGGACAGGGTTTTCTGTGTACTACACAGTGGCCATTTTATTTCTCCTTATGATTGCTCCCCAAACAAAACGAGTCATTAGAAGTAATGGAAGGTATTTGGGACTATATTTTCTTAATTCCTGGAGGACCCCTTTAACCCCCTAACTGTTTTGCCAGAGTCCAACTCTGGCAGTGGGAAAAGTAGCTAACTAGAGGGGGAGGGCTGCTTTAGATGCTGCTACCTCCTGAATGGTAGCAGCTAGAAACATGCACTGGTCTTGTTTGAAAGCAGACATTCCAAGCTTTCAGACAATACCAAATGACAGCAATATGTTCCAGACAGAGAAAGATATCACTGCTAGAATTTGAGATGCTGTTAATGCAGCTGAAAGTGAAAGTATAAACAGGTTTTACTTTGCGATTATTCCCGACTTGATTTCTTGCAGTGATTTCTCCTCTGTTGCTTGGACTTTAGCTGTCCAGTTGCATGTTTCTACCTGCTACCATTGAGGAGATATCACCATCTAAAGTAGCCCTCTTCCCTCCAGTTAGCTACTTTTCACAGTGCCCAAGTTGGACTTGGGCAAAACTGTTAGGTTGTTAAGGGGTTTATGTTGTTTGAGATTCATTGCTTTTTTTTCACTGGTGTCTACCTGTCACCTCTGGATGGGGCTTCATAGCTCACCATCTTGTGATTATTTTGGTTGATTTGGCCATGCAGCTCAGACATTTATGATGTGGTCAAGAAAGTCACATTGCCAGGGTCACTCAACTATTCATGCTGGGGGATTCCTATTTGCAAGGATTTTTTTCCAGGAGACTGGAATGGAGTATGGTGGAGATGAGGAAGGATGATTATTAGATAAGGATAAAGAGGGAGGACTTCATAATATTAGCTTGTGATGGAATTTAAAGGGGTTATCCCATCTTTGACAATGGGGGCATATCGCTAGGATATGCCCCCATTGTCTTATAGGTGCGGGTCCTACCACTGGGACCCGCACTTATATTGAGAACGAAGCGGGGGAGCTCTGAGCCTGGAGCCAGCGCTCGGCTATTTTCGGTGGCAGCATAGAAATGAATGGAAGCAGTGGCCGCGCATGCGCGGTGCACTCCCATTCGTTTCTATGAGCGCCGCGGGCGGGCTGCTCCTGGCGGAGGCACAAGATGGGATAACCCCTTTAATGGAGCAACTTTGTGGTCGAGGGAATCGGCTTCTCAGAGGCTGGGGTTGGTTATGAACACAATGGGAAATGTAGGGTTTTGGACATACTGGAACATGAGATGACATGTAGGGGAGCGGCAGAGGTTTCTAGGAATCAAGGTTTAGTAAGAAATCTAACATTGTTGGAGATGTTCCCAGTAGTGGTGGCTGCAGAATTCTGGGCTAGGGAGCTGAAAGATAAAAGGATCGTATTCTGGTCACAGACATAAGTGTGGTTAATGCTATAATGTGTTTTCCGAGTCTATCTTGAGGTTGTTAAGATTTGGTGGTAATGTGCATGCACAACAAGTTTAGGGCCAGATGTGCCCCAAAGGTGAATAATAGATTGGCAAATACAATATCTGGGGCAAGAGATGGAGATTTTGTAGATTGGCCCCAAATACATGTCCTAACTGAGGTATTTTATTATATTTTTCAGAAGTATATACAATAAGAAATATAAAATGCATCCAGACACACAGTTGATAATTGGGTAAGTAATGAAAGGATGGGCAAGGAGGGAACCTAGAGGAAAGGACAGACATAAGTCCACAGATACTACTAGACCGTTGAAGATTGAAGCTTTATAAAATTTATACAATGATAAATGAGACATTTTTTCACAATAGTGGCATAAAAAAGTTGCAAACTATGGTCTACACCGTGTGTATGCACCATAATTTCCACCCTTGATAGATTCTTGTTGTTTCTCTAAAGTGGGGAGAAAAGTGTCGGGCTCAGCACAGCCCATCGGATTTGCTTACACCAGAAAGTCCAGCTGCTATGAAACTACAACTTCCAGCATGAACACTTCCCTGGCTGTTCTTGCTGGTTGCTGATCGCTACCATACACAGTGGGGGACATTTACTGAAGTTTTTACGCCACTATTGCGCCAGAATTTGGAAGTTTTTAAGCTTCTTGACACTTTCCTAAAGTGGCAAGAGAAGGGGTGGGGCTTAGTACCAGATTTACTATTACTTATGCGAGAAACTGGCATAAGTTATAGCTGAAGTCTACACCAGACCATTTCTGGTGTACACTTCAGTTTCCAACGCATGGACTACCAGTGATGCCATGAGGCACCTGCCACTTTAAAAATTTAGGTGCATCTCACTCCGTCGCACAGGGATCAAGGATAGCGTATGAGAACGCCAGTCTTGATAAATGTCCTTCTGTATCTCCTCACTGTACTGTCTGCTTAAAGGGGTTTTCCCATAACCAACATTTATCACGTATTCACTGAAATGCTGCTACAATAAATTGTGCTGTACTCCATAATGTCCAGGTAGACTCAGCTTAGGTTGTCTACATACAAACACCATAATCAGTGCCTACATATTAGACCTTAGTTTGAAGGAATGCCTAGATATTGGGCACGGCACATTGGTAATATCATGCATTCCTAGGGGAGTCACAGCACTGGCACAATTAGATAGGACTGTCTGGCTCTGTCAATCAAATCGGTGGGGGAAGTGTATTCAGCACCGAGGGATGTAGCAGTAATGGTGCTCCTAGAGCTACACCTGCCCATTGGTGCTCCAACTGCCTAATTTGCATAAAGATAACAGTAATGACATATTCTCGACACTGCAAGCTACAGAGAAAAGAGAGATATTCTTTTGCCTGGCTTAATAGGGTTGATCATGCTGACAGAGGCTCCAGACCCAGAAATGGGCCAGATTGCTGCAATGTGCTAATACATTGCTGGAGGGCTGTCACTTCTACATACAGTGTGATTTCAGTATGAGAACAGGATGTTTCATCTACCACTGATCAACTGTCCATGTCATAGTGAACGTGTGTTCTGGTTTCTGCTGACACTGTCTTCAGATCCTTGCTCTGATTTCCTCCCACACTGAACTTCAAGGTGTCACAGGCTAATAATAGTAGACGAATATTGCACGTCAGCCCAGGCAATTCACACGATGGGTTAAATCCTCTTTTTTTGTTAGAGATGAAAATGCATTTTGAAGTAAACCTGATGAGGGGTAATGAGGTATCATATGCCATA
Source organism: Rhinella marina (assembly GCA_900303285.1). Taxonomy (NCBI): domain Eukaryota; kingdom Metazoa; phylum Chordata; class Amphibia; order Anura; family Bufonidae; genus Rhinella; species Rhinella marina. Next base: position 577,269 of record ONZH01002022.1, read on the forward strand.
CTGGGTGCCAGAATAATCACACACTAGAGCAATTTACTTTTACCAAACAATTGGCGAGTAAATTATATTTGATCATCCATGTCTTTTTAACCTGGGAAAATATTTATGTTACATGTCACATCAAACATCTGTCTGATCTTGAGGCATGTTGTAGAGCAGACGGTGCATAGTTGCCAACTGTCCAACAATTTGGCAGGACTGTCTCTCATTTTCATAGACAGTTGAGGCTGTCCCGGTCTGAAAATGAGTGGGGCTATGCTGACCAAACATTTTGTTTGAAAGCAGACATTCCAAGCTTTCAGACAATACCAAATGACAGCAATATGTTCCAGACAGAGAAAGATATCACTGCTAGAATTTGAGATGCTGTTAATGCAGCTGAAAGTGAAAGTATAAACAGGTTTTACTTTGCGATTATTCCCGACTTGATTTCTTGCAGTGATTTCTCCTCTGTTGCTTGGACTTTAGCTGTCCAGTTGCATGTTTCTACCTGCTACCATTGAGGAGATATCACCATCTAAAGTAGCCCTCTTCCCTCCAGTTAGCTACTTTTCACAGTGCCCAAGTTGGACTCGGGCAAAACTGTTAGGTTGTTAAGGGGTTTATGTTGTTTGAGATTCATTGCTTTTCTTCACTGGTGTCTACCTGTCACCTCTGGATGGGACTTCATAGCTCACCATCTTATGATTATTTTGGTTGATTTGGCCATGCAGCTCAGACATTTATGATGTGGTCAAGAAAGTCACATTGCCAGGGTCACTCAACTTTTCATGCTGGGGGATTCCTATTTGCAAGGATTTTTTTCCAGGAGACTGGAATGGAGTATGGTGGAGATGAGGAAGGAGAATTATTAGATAAGGATAAAGAAGGAGGACTTGATAATATTAGCTTGTGATGGAATTTAAAGGAGTATTCCCATCTTTGCTTTTGAAACTTAGGAGTCCAGTTGGCGGTTCGACTTGTCAGGGGGCGCATCATATCATTCTTGTTCTGACATTTCCAGATGTTGGCCTCAGAAATAAGTAAAGCTGCTTGTAAAGCTAATACAGGGATAAAAGCCCGCAATGGGCCCATACTGTACCTCCATGTGCCTCTGAGCTTATGAAATACATGAGAAAAAAAGTGACTTGCTCCAGGACATGCTGTATTATGGAGAGGCACCGTATGGCAGAACATGGTGTGCCTAAGGCTCCATAATGTGGACTTGTGGACACTCCATGTACCAACATACAGGCTTCATGGTTTATGAATCGAGGAATCAATTGTTGAACCACTAGGGTTAACATTTTTAAACAGCATTATGTATGGATGAAAAATTGTATATCGTTCTTGGGGAAAATGTTTTCTTTACTCTAATATTCCTAAACCAGTGAGCAGTGAAATCCTATATATATATAAATCATCCAGGAGACCCTAGTGTCTCTAAATAAATGTACAATTTGTGAAGATAAGATCTGGAATCTCTCTGCCTGAAAACCTCATGACGAATATTATCTAAACTGGAATAAAAGGACTCATTGTTTGGAAAAAACAGCTATTCTATCCACATAATCTATCTGTCTATCCATATAATCCGTCTGTTTGTTTGTCTGTCCGTCTGTCTATTTATCATACATGTTAATCTGCAATGTGACTTAGGCTACTTTCACACTAGCGTTTTTAAATTCCGGTATTGAGTTCCGTCATAGGGGCTCAATACCGGAAAAAAAACGCTTCAGTTTTGTCCCCATTCATTGTCAATGGGGACAAAACTGAACTGAAGACAACGGAATGCTCCTGAAAGCATGCTGCGGTTTGCTCTCCGGTCCAGGCATCCGCACCAAGACGGATCCGGAATGACCCCCAATGCAAGTCAATGGGGACGGATCCATTTGGTGTGGACACACCAGTAATCCGGATCTGTCCTCCATTGATTTCCAATGGGGGGTCATTCCGGATCCGGCTACATACACACAGACATACATACAAACAAACATACAGACATACATACAAACATACAGACGTACATACAAACAAACATACAGACATGCATACAAACATACAGACATACATACAAACAAACATACAGACATGCATACAAACATACAGACATACATACATACTCACATACTCCCGGGACGCCGGCAGCAGGTCTTCACGCGCCTCCTGCGCGCAGCGATGGCGTTTCCCCACTGCGCCCTGCAGAGGGCGCTGTGGGGAATCGTCATCACTGCGCGCAGGAGGCGCGTGAAGACGTTCTGCGGGCGTCCCGGGAGTATGTGAGTATGTATGTATGTCTGTATGTTTGTATGTATGTCTGTATGTTTGTTTGTATGTATGTCTGTGTCTTGTTTTAATGTGTGTCATGTGTGGGGCCGGAGCGCTGCTCCGGCTCCACACATGTATAGCGTTAGCACGGATCCGTTGGCACCCTTTAGGTGCCGGATCCGTGCTAACGCTAGTGTGAAAGTAGCCTTAGGCTACTTTCACACTAGCGGCAGGTGAAGGGTGCTGCCGGATCAGGACTGCCGCAGCGACATGTGTGGAGCCGGAACAGTGCTCCGGCCCCACACATGTCACACAGTACATACACAGACACACACACATATAGACAAACAAATACACATACATACTTACATGCTCCCGGCAGGTCTTCGGAGCGCCGGAGTAGCAGGGCGGCTCGCACAGGTGACGATTCCCCACAGCGCCCTCTGCTGGGCGCCTGGTGGAATCGTCATCTGTGCGCGCCGACCTGTCCCTCCGGCGCTCAGAAGACCTGCCAGGGAGCATGTAAGTATGTATGTGTATTTGTATGTCTATATGTCTGTGCATGTTTATGTTTATGTCTATGTCTGTATGTGTGTATTGTGTGTATGTGTAGCCGGATCCGTCATGAACTCCATTGAAAGTCAATGGAGGGCGGATCCGGTTACCATTGTGGTCACACCAGACGGATCCGCCCCCATTGACTTGCATTGGGGGTCATTCCGGATCCGTCTTGGTGCGGATGCCTGGACCGGAGAGCAAACCGCAGCATGCTGCGGTTTGTTCTCCGGTCTGAAGACGGAACGGAATACTTTCAGGAGCATTCCGTTGTCTTCAGTTCAGTTTTGTCCCCATTGACAATGAATGGGGACAAAACTGAAGCGTTTTATTCCGGTATTGAGCCCCTATGACGGAACTCAATACCGGAATTTTAAAACGCTAGTGTGAAAGTAGCCTTAATGCAATTTTACATAATGGAAAATAAATCACTATTTTTCCCAGATGCACAATACAACTTTTTGGCCATATTTCTTGATTGATCACTAGTGATGAGCGAATTTCTTGAAATTTGATTAAGATTCGATTCAGCCATATCAGTCGAGCGATTAGATTCTGGTCCAAATAAATTAGACGACCCAAATCAAAAGTGCTCCAATTGCCCTGAAAATTTGTAGATGATATTCTGGGACTTTATCCAACCCCTTTAACACCAAGCCAGCATTAGTATTTATAAAGTGGCAGCGACATATATGGTTGTGGATAAAGGTACAACTACTGGTGGTAACAAATAGTCTCTTTAAAGTGTAGCTGTCAGTCTTTTTTTTTATTTTTGTAATGTATAGGGGTAGTCATACTGACCATTTTTGTAATATGCTTTAATTACTGAAATCGAACATTTCTATTAGAAAAATAGCTGTAAAGTGACCCATTTTGAGCCTTAGCAACGCTCCTCTGTCTTCTGTTTACATAACACAGTCAGTGTTGAGCAAGTCTCCACAGTTATGTAAACAGAAGACAGAGGAGCGTTGCTAAGGCTCAAAATGGGCCACTTTACAGCTGTACGATTTCAGTAGTTAAAGTATATTACAAAAATGGTCAATATCACTGCCCCTATACATTACACAAATTAAAAAAAAAAGAATGACAGTTACACTTTAAATAAAAACTGTACTGTATGATTTTTTTTTTTTTTTTAAATTGTCAGAAAAAATGTTGCTTTTTGACAGTAAATGGCTTGTGCATACAAACACCACCTCCTTCTCTTCCTTTCCTGTCTTCTTACTGTAAAAACTGCTGATGCTATTTTGAGAAATTTATTCAAATCGGATCGCCAAAAATTCAGATTCAGATTTGACCCGAATTTTTGGAAAATTCAGGTGGAATTTTGATTGGTTTAGAAATGATTTGCTCATCTCCATTGACTACATACTATATGCAGTAGATTCTGCAAATGGAAAGTTTTAGTTTTTAGTTTTAGTTCCACACTTAAAAAAAAAAAATTATAAAATCTGTATCACAAAAAAAAACTGAAAAAAAACCCTATGATACCCCGATAACTATGGGGGACATTTATCATTTGAGATAGTTTCTGTGTCACTTTTAAGTCTGCTTTTGCATGGTGTGGTTGCACCAAATTTATGAAAAGGTGCACAGATTTGGCGCATGTATTTGGTGTAACTGCATTGTGTTGTACGACTTCAACGGTCTTAAAAAATACACCAGGGGGCTGCCTGGCTTAGGTCGCAACTTTTTTGCAACATTTGAGAAGTTCTCCAGATCCAGCATTGCCTGGTACTGTCCATCAGGCCCCATTGACTATAATGGGCTCCAGCAGAGATCCGACCTCTACTCGGCCAATATGTCGAGATTCAGCCGCTTCCCCACATTCACTGCCAGAAAAGCCTACCGCAGATTTGAAAGTCGCCTTACAGCAAACAAAAAAGTCATAAACCTTATAGTAATTGTCTCCCTATGTATTTTCCTAGTAGTTTGTGAAAATGCCACCCAGCGCTTTGCACTTTTATGCAATTCTTGCATGAAATCATAATATTTTGTAAGAAAGAAAATTCCCTTTTGTGCTAAACACCCAAGCAAAGCCTTACATGCACAAAACCTCCTAAAAATAAAAGTAAAGATGGGTAAAGTTCACACATGCCATATATGTCTATAAGCACATACAATGATTTATTCTCCAGAACTAAATATCTCAGCGATGCTGACACTGTACCAGTAAACATATGAGTCACGAATTTGACAAGTGGTCTGACTATGAGTCACGGAGTTGATAAGTGGTCTTATTACGGGCACAGGGTGATTAGATGTGCAGCTATTTATCTTACACCTTTATTAGAAATGTGACAATCAGTGCTATCCTTTCTCATTAGTGAGGGTGGGTGATAACATGAAGAAAAGTTCCAGTGTTGAACCTAGGAAGGCACTGGAGGCTGTTCAGGGGGAGAGATGACAGTAATAGCTTGTGATCTTTCTTCCTTGCAGCTTCACCTCCCTAAGGCTCTGTTCACATCTTATTTGAACTCCGCGTGCACCAGGAAAGCTCCCAGCACATACGTCCCCCATGGACCTACCATATGCCAAAACACTGTCATTTTGACATATGCTGGACCAATGTTCCTCAGCATACCTTTTGTGTTTTTTTACTGTATAGTTAAGGGAGAAAGTTAAAAATGTTCATACTGCGCAGTGGGCCAATGGTTAGTGTATGACATTGTATTCTATACACAGAGGCTTCTGACAGAGGTTTATATAAGGGAATATTTCTGATGTATTGCTCTGATGGAAGCAAAAATATGAGATGTGAACAGAGCCTTACACACACAAACAGAACCAGAAAGTGAAGCTTTTTATGCTGTCTTTTGACTTCAAACAAGTTCGGCGACCCAAATATTTCACCTAGTGTAGTGACCCTGGTATTATCTGAAAGCTCATATTCTGGTCTGTGATATAATACCAAGCTCTAGCCCTCATGTTCTGGATGCAGCAGGTGTTTAAAACAGCAGTGAATTATAATATGAGCAGCCTGAAATGTCTTCCTACAATTGGTCAGTTTAAAAAAATAAATAAATAAAAAAATCTCAGTTATTGATTGAATTAAACCAGTAAAGAACAACCGATAATACCCTCCTTGTCTGAATTAATTTAAGGGTTTAGCATGGAGGTTAAAATAATTTAGGGGTCTAGTCTGGAGTTTTAATTTATTTAGTCTTTATTTACTTAATGGGGCTGCATTAAAGAGGACCTTTCATGGTTTTTATTTAGTTTAGGCCCCTTTCACACCTGCGGCATCGGACTCCGGCAGGATGTTCCGGCAGGATCCGTGCTGCCGCAGGTGCACTGTATTCACTGTATTGGGGGCGGGCCACGGATCCGGCCGCAGCACGGCAGACCCTGCCGAGAGGCAGCCGGAACAAAAGTACAGTATGTCCGCCGGAGTCCGATGCTGCAGGTGTGAAAGTACCCTTAGATAAAAACCGTTCATTCCCGGGTACCCCCTGCTGATGCTGCAAACCCTGCCTGTTTTTTTAAAATATCGATCCTACGCCCTGCTGTACCCCCCTGCCGTTTTCCCGCTCCCCCCACCCGGTTTCTCAATGGGTGTCTGCTTCTCTCTGGCTGTTCCGCGATCCAATTAAAGAGGAGAGCGTCACATCCAGGGAGAAGGAGACGCCCACTGAGAAACCCTGGCGTCTCCTCCTCCCTGTTCTGATGCTCAGGATTTACATACCGAGCGGGAAAACGGCAGGGGGCACAGCGGGGCGTAAGAGATATATCTTAAAAAAACAGGCAGGGTGGTAGTATCAGTAGCGGGTACCCATGAATGAAAGGTATTTATCTAAACTAAATAAAAACCATGAAAGGTCCTCTTTAACACAGGGCTCTGGTCTGGAGTCTGCAATAATGTAGCTGTATGATGGCTTGTTTTTTGCAAGGCAAAATGTAGTTTTTAATGGTACCATTTTGGGGTACATATGACTTTTTGATCACGTTTTATTTATTTTTGGGGAGTCACCAAAACAATGGTGCATTTTTCCCATGCAGGAAGAAAACTTTCTTTATATTTTAATAGGTCAGGCATTTTCAGATGCACCTTTATGTTTATTTTTCATTCCTTATTTATTTTTACAGTATGTATAAAATTGGGAAAGGGGGTGATTTGAAGTTTTATTATTTTTGTGTTTTTTTTTTTTAATTTCTTAATTTCTGAACACATGTCCCATACACCACAATAGAGTACTTTTGCAGTCTATGGGATTTGTACTGCTTGCTTGAGAAGCTGAGCCTTGTGCGCGTCTTTTAAGACAGTTAGCCATGACAGGCCTAGGAACTTTTTCAAGACCCCAGGCTGCTGCAATTTCCCCACAGGAGCTCCAATCCGAAGGCAGTGGGAGCCCGGTTCCTCTGCCTAACCTCACATACCACAATTGACTGTGGCATCTGGGATCAGCATCATCGTCGATGCGAGTTATTGCTCCCTACTCCTTGCACTGCACCAAGATGCAATTTTACACTGTGGTGTGCATAAGGGTTAATTTAGGGGTCTGGTCTTAGGTCTGAAGTTATTTGTGTTGTGGTAAAGAGCGGGGATTACTCTATAGGTGACGAGCAAAAGATGTCTCAGCAGCAGTCATCATAGAAGTCATCGTAGCGTTCCAGGCTGGATGAAGAAGAGACATAATGAGAACATCTACAATCAGACGTCACCCGTGAGTCAGTGGATTTGTAGAGTAGCTGTCATCTTTCGGGACACGTCTTTAACATCTTTTCTTAGAAGTCAGTGCTGTATTGTTCCTCTGTTATTTATCCTGGAAATGTATGAAGAAGGCTTTGCTTACATGATTTTAGCTATTGAGCTACAGCTGAAGTACTAAGCAATATGGCCGGATGTAGTCTTGTGGACTGCCCACCTCAATCAAGGGAATGGTAGCACACAGTTGTCAATTTAGCCATACCAGCAGAACAAGGGCATACTGTTTAAAGGGATTCTCTGACAATCCCTACTTGTTAGAAGTATCCATTGACAATAGAACGATACAAAGTGCTCCCCTGCTGTCACGAGGGGAAGACAAGGGTGGTGAGCCCTGCACTGAACCCCTCCTTCTTTCCCTGCCTACTTGCCTCAGTCGGCCCTAGGCAGCCGCGGACAACCACGAAGGCGGTCCCTACACTGGATAAGTGCGCAGGAGGGAAAGGGAACACAGGGACGGACACAACACAGACAGGACAAACACAATGGAAGAGTAGTCAGCAAGCCGGGTCAAACACAGGAGGTCACGTAAATACCAGGGGTGAAGCAAAAGAGAGGTCAAAGTCCAGAATCCAAAGTCCAAATCCAAGTAACTATCCAAGCACAAAGGTCGCACGAGCACTGATCAAAGGGGTAACTAATCACAGGCGATTTGAGAGGGCAACTGGACTGCTTTAAATAGCCCTCCAATGGGTCATGTGACGGGGCCAGCGTCACATGACCTCATTTGCATAATGAGCGCTGGCCAAACGTGACCAGCGCTCAAATATGCTACAAATTTGGCCATGTGGCGTGGCCAGCGCCACATGACCCAATATATAAGGGCAACCTATATAATATATACTCTGAGCGCTGGCTTGCCGGGCCAGCGCTCAGTACCGCCCACTGCTCGTGTCTAGGGGGGCGGGGACGCCGGGCACGCAGCATCCGGAAGCTGGCCCAACGCTCCCCGCCGCTCGTCACTATGGAGACGAGGACGCATATCGCGTCCTCGCTCCGTGGTAGCGGAAGTCCGGCGGCGCTGCAAGCGGGGAGCGCGCCGCCGGCTTCCCGAGACACCTGCTATAACAACCAATGATCAGCTGTAATCTTCAGTGAAACCTGGAAATAAGTGTTCAATTTCCCTGCTGAGCAGACACTAACCATTACATTGTGCCATTCACATCACTGGTTTTCTGTGTAATGCAGCACAAAACAGGTCCTTCAGAGAAAGTGATACTCTTAATAACAACTTTTTACTGTGGCCAAGAGAAGAGGATCCTGAACAGTGGACCACCTTCTATTAACTCAGAATTCCATAAAAAGTGTATATGAAAATGGGTTTATTAAACTGGACTTCCCAGAAAAGTGGTCTTCACTATAGTCTCAACATGGCATAGTGGCGGCAGAGAAGGTAGGAGCTCAAGTTTGGTGAGCAGCCCAGGGTGTATGATCTACTTGGTCCACCACTAGTGTAAGGTCAAGGCACTTTGCATATGTCCTTGACAGTGAAAGGGTCAAGTTCAATGTTGATTTTCTGTACAACCCTCAAAGTGTTCGAGTATTCTTACCCTAGTCCTTAAAGGGGTATTCCCATCTCACAAATGTAGTTTGTATAGTTAGATATAGCCATATCAGTATTATTACTAATAGAAAGTATTTTTATAAAATATACCGTTTAGAAGATTTTTCTATTTGTATTTCCATTGTCCCACACACATCAGTCAGGCCGTTGCCCCTAGTTACGGCCACCGCGGCCATGTAGTAGTGGTGGCCGGCTTGCTCTTGTTCAAACCCGCTCTCAGGTAACTGCTGTATTGTGAACGCACATTGCATGAGCATGTGGAGACACATCTTAGGGCTGTACCATTTTTGTCTGCGCTTCCAAAACGCACAGAACGGATCCTGTTCCAAGATCAATTCATCTCTATGCAGCAGGATCCATTTATAAAGTCTGCGCTTTGGACAGATCCTGACCATTGTGTTTTAGACGGGTAGCATCCAAAACGCAGGTGTGAAAGTACCCTAAGATGTGTCTCCGCATGCTGATGCAATGTGCGTTCACAATACAGCGGTTACCTCAGAGCGGGTTCGAACAGGAGCAAGCCGGCCACCACTACTACATGGCCGCGGTGGTCGTAACCAGGGGCAACGGCCTGACTGATGTGTGTGGGACGATGCATATACAAATAGGCAAATCTTCTAAACAGTACATTTTATATAAATACATTCTATTAGTAATAATACTGGTATGGCTATATCTAACTATACAAACTACATTTGTGAGATGGGAATACCACTTTAAAGTTCCAGAAGACTCCATGAGCCTGAGACTGATCAAGACTTTGAAAGCTGCAATAGTGATGTCCCTCCTGTTTCATAAGTGACATAAGGAGTGTGGCCAGCAGCTGCCAATATAGTTCAGTCATGCTGCATTCTGCACATGGAAAGAGGTGTGGGAAGAAACTGAAGGGGGGAGGAAGTAAGTATAGTACATACAGGAGGCTGTGGCTTTCAATGTACATGGGGGCTTGTGGTTATCACTGTATATGGTGGGCTGATGCAAGCACTTTGTCTTTGGTGTATAAGGCTACTTTCACACTAGCGTTTTTAAATTCCGGTATTGAGTTCCGTCATAGGGGCTCAATACCGGAAAAAAACGCTACAGTTTTATCCCCATTCATTGTCAATGGGGACAAAACTGAACTGAAGACAACGGAATGCTCCTGAAAGCATTCCGTTCCGTCTTCAGACCGGAGAACAAACCGCAGCATGCTGCGGTTTGCTCTCCGGTCCAGGCATCCGCACCAAGACGGATCCGGAATGACCCCCAATGCAAGTCAATGGGGACGGATCCGTTTGGTGTGGACACACCAGTAATCCGGATCTGTCCTCCATTGATTTGCAATGGGGGGTCATTCCGGATCCAGCTACAGAGATAGATACATACAGACATACATACAGACAGACATACATACATACAGACATACTCACATACTCCAGGGACGCCGGCAGCATGTCTTCACTCGCCTCCTGCGCGCAGCTATGACGTTTCCCCACTGCGCCCAGCAGAGGGCGCTGTGGGGAATCGTCATCACTGCGCGCAGGAGGCGCGTGAAGACGTTCTGCCGGCGTCCCTGGAGTATGTGAGTATGTATGTGTGTATGTCTGTATGTGTGTATGTCTTGTTCCAATGTGTGTGGTAACGTGTGGGGCCGGAGCGCTGCTCCGGCTCCACACATGTATCAGCGGCAGTACGGATCCGTCTGCACCCTTTAGGTGCCGGATCCGTGCTGCCGCTAGTGTGGAAGTAGCCTAAGACAGACATGGTACTGTATATCAGGAAATGTAGATAACACAATGGATGGGGAGATGTAAAAACTCCCACAGTATGTTCCCATGTAGCTGGCACTTTATAGGGGAATGGGGATTTGGTCACATTGTATTTGGGAAGCCAGTAGCTAACACTTTTTCTTAGGTGCTGTGGCTGTCACCTTTTTCATACCTATTAGGCTAGTTTCACATCTTTGATAGGATTTCCAGCAGGCTGTTCCGACAGATGAACAGCCTGCTGAAGTTCACTGGATCTTGCCTAGCTGGATACTGCTGTTCACCGCCGGAGCCTATTGACTTATGTGGGATCCGCAAGGGGCAGTTTTCTGGCATGAGCGCCAGGTTTCGGCATAATCCCCACCGGATCCCATTATAGTCAATAGGCTCTATTGCAGAGCCTTATCCAGCTATGCCAGATACTGAGATACAGTGAACTCCAGCAGGCTGTTCATCTGCTAGCTTTATACCTTTATAAAAGGAGCCTTAGCTGGCACTATAAACAGGCATCCAAATACCCAGAAAAGCACAACGCAAACGTTTTCCATGGAGCACAGTGCACACAGCAGCATCCCCCTTTCCTCTGTGCGAAGATTGGAGAGTATAAAATAGACCTGTTAAATTTACCTTCCATAAAGGCTATTCTCAAACAGGATGCCTTGCAATGCGAAATGTGCCTTCAGAATAATATAGGGTCAAAGTTGTCTATCAGACATTGAAAATGCTCTTAGGATAACTATACACATTAGAAGGGGCAGAAATGTCCCTGGAAAAAACTAAAAATGGCCCCAATGTTGTAGGTGGAAGTTGGGGCAACACAAAAGGATGGGGCCAATATAAGTTGACAGGTTAAGTAATACCATAGTGTAGCACAGAATGCCATCCCACAGAACCAAATACCGTCCCAGAAACTGTCCCCCTGTGGTGGCCATCAATAGCTTCCACGTTCTGTCCTCCTCCTCCAACTCTCTCTAATATGAATAAGTAGCAGGGGGCTTAGGAGCTGACATGTGGGCTACAAAATGAAGCCAACCCTACCTTCAGCATGCTGCCTAGACTTCCTCTAATAATGACCTCTATAGTTCCCCAGTAGCATATACCTGGCCAGCGGCAGTGAGGAGTGCTCAGTTGATACTATTTGAAGATTCCCTGTAAAGTCTATGGCCAGTCCGCCCCTGCACATTAGGGTACATTCACACGGCCGTATTTATGGGCAAAATTGTGGATGTGGACGCACTGATTTCAATGGAGCAGCAAAAAATGCGGACAGCAAACCGTGTGCTGTCCGCATCCATACTTCCGTTCAGCTGCCCCAGAAAAAAGATAGAGTATGTCTCTTCACCGCAATTGTAGACAAGAATAGGCATTTCTATCATAAGGTTGGCCGTGTGCGTTCCACAAAATGTGTAACGCACATGGCCAGTATCTGTGTTTTGCCGATCCGCAATTTGCGGACAGCAAAACACATACGGTTGTGTGAATGTACACTTAGGCAGAAGTAGATTTATGAATTTTCAGCGATCATCTTGTGAACAATCATTTCGCAGACGCGACCATACACATTTTAGCCCATGTTGGTCATTACAGTCATTCAAACTGGTCAAACATGTTCAATGACACAGGGTAACAGACAAAAGATCCTTCTGGGAACACTCTTTTAAAGAAAGATCTTTCTGAAAGATCTTCTGCCCAATTAACGACTGAAAATTTCTAAAATGGGTGTCGTCAGTAGACTAAATCAATCGTTCCTTGTTAACTTTTACCCCGACGAGTAATCACTTGGATGAACCTTAGACTAATGTGTCTAGTTACCTAAAGATCTTCACAGATTACTGATTTAATCCCCATGCACAGCGCTCCTCCATGTTACATATTTGCTATAGTAACCCTCTCAGTGTTAGTGCTTTAAGAGACATCTGTTCCTCCTGCAGTAGGCCAGGAATCTTCACGCTGTACACAGGGATCGGAAAGTTAGGAAATAGTATAAATAGCATGTGACTGCTTCATCACTAAAAAGGGCCTTCATAGCATTCATCATGTCAGTTCATGGCAGGCGTGTAGTATTCAGACCAGTACTAAGGTTAACACCAAGGCAAAGGCATATCCCCAGTGGTCACCTATATGCATAGAGGTCTACTTAAGAAACAGACATTACATATTTGTTTATATGGTATATTTAAAGAAATAATCTATGTTCATACTGTATATTTCACATAGCACATTCCCCGTCCTTCATATCTCTCCCACTCTCAAAACTGTTCACAAATCCAACTGCTAAAAGTACACTGACATATGTAGTTCAAAGCACACAGAGGGGGAGATTTATCAAAACTGGTGTAAAGTAAAATTGGCCTAGTTCCCCATAGCAACCAATCAGATTACACCTTTCATTTTCCAAAGGAACTCTGAAAAATGAAAGGTGGAATCTAATTGGTTGCTATAGGCAACTAAGCCAGTTTTCCTGTACACCAGTTTCGATAAATCTCCCACATAGAGTTAAAAAAAACCTGTGCCTTAGTTCTAAAGAATAATTGTTATTGAATTAATAAATGGGAGAATACTTCCAAATTTAGTGTACTCAATGGGGGTCATTTATCAAAATGGTGTAAAGCAGAACTAGCTTAGCAACCAATCAGATTCCACCTTTTATTTTTGACAGCTCTTTTGAAAAATGAAAAGTGGAATCTGATTGGCTGCTATGGGCAACAAAGCCAGCCAGTTCTACTTTACAACAGTTTGATAAATCTCCCCCAATGTATGTGTACTGTCATCAGATATGATTCTAGTAATCAGTCATATGAAGCACCATGGTTGCCCCAGGCAGATGAGCAGACAGATTCCATCTCCCCTGCGAACTCCAGCTATGTACTGCATGTGTGCTGAACGCTCTGCCGCAAAACTTAAGGGTCAGGCATGAGTAGACTTTGCTGTCTGGCCCCGTCAGTCAGGTGTGGCCTGGAAAAAAAAGGATCAGAGCATCAAGTGTAAAGAGGTGCAACATCAACGCCCTCAATGCACCAAGGGGCTTAATTACTTAAAATTAAAACGCTTATGTCTCTGAACAAGATGGAAAAGGGGCATTAGAATCTGCTATCAAGCGCACATCTCCACAGCTTGATGGCTTCATTTAGAGGTATGTGGTGACCAGTTCTCTTAATGGAATGGAATATTGGACGCAAGATGAAAAATGAAAGAGACTGTGAGAAAGATAACCATGAGCTTAAAGACCACAGCAGACTTGTCTCTATGCTTTAACATTAATAGTTTACAGGAATGACCAGAACAGTGGCATCAGAACATCAACATGGCCCCCTATGATTCATTACTGAAGAGTTTACAATATTTCTAATAATAAAAATAATGCTATAGAAGAGAAACTGAAAATGTTAAAGGTTAAAGAGGGATACATTTGATCACAATTTGAATGTATACTTTACATCAATCAATAGGTAATAATAAAAACACTCTTTCAGTTTGTCTTTATTAAAAATTATTAGTGGGCATGGTTGCCGCCTCACTCACCGCGCTGACCTCTCTCCATCTGGACCCATTTCTCCTTCTCTGGCTGTTTACAGCTGGTCCAGCCGCCAGCATCCCACAGGCTCCCCTGCTGCAGGCCATGGCCTGCGCTCCTTCTCTAGGTCTTGTGGGTCTGTCCAGGGGCATAGCTATAGGGGGTGCAGAGGTAGCAGTCACTACCGGGCCCAGGAGCCTTAGGGGGCCTAAAGAACCTTGTGCCGCATAAGAAAAACACAAAGCGCTGAGGGAAGGTGGGCCCGAACTGAACTCTTGCACCAGGGACTGTTACGACAGTCGCACAAAAATCCAAATTGGATGGATTTTTTGTGACTGTCATGTTGCAGTCACAGTATGTCGCATGTTGCAGTATGACACCGTTATAAAAAATATTGCGTGACTCTACGACAAAAAGGTACGCAATACTTGTCCCCATGTAGCCCTAGACTTAGGGTAATTGCACAGGTTGCAGATTTGTATGCAAAAAATTCACACCAAAAAACACATAAATCCTCACTGTTTTATGAAATTTTTGGTGTGTTTTTGTGTGGGTTTTAAACTACCTGCACACATTGCAAAATATGTGTGTTTTTTTTCCACACAGATTATCATGCAGAAAAACCACAGCAGAATACAGTAACAGAAAAGTGTATGACATTTCACAAATCCCATATACACATTTTCTTTGCATGTGGAAATAGATCTGCCGTGCAGATTTTTAAATCCACAGCATGTCAATTCTTTGTGTAGTTCTTTTGTGTGGATTTCACCCTTTTCAAAGCAAGGGTGAGTTCTGCTGCAACAGGGTGAGTTCTGCTGCAATTAAATATTCAGTTTTAGTATTCAAGTTACACATGCAATTTTTGGTGCAGATTTTCTGTTAATGTTAACAATGCCAGTGAAGTCTATGGGGAAAGCCATTCTACAGATGGTGTGCATCAAAATCCGGCACAGAAGAAAAAAATCAAAATGTGCATGAGAATTGTCAGAAATCTCATTCACTTTCTGGTACTGTATCAGGGCTCATTCACACGGCCTTTGTTCAGCCGTGCCCGTATTGTGGCCCGCAAGCAATATGCGGGGACAGGCTATGTGCACTTGAATGGGTCTGAATTCCGGAAGGACGGTTTCTGTCCGTGCATCCGCACCGCAAAAAAATAGAACATGTTCAATTTTTTTGCGGTGTGGACTGATTACGGACACATTCAAGTTGAATGGGTCTGGATCCGTTGCGGCAGCGGCATTGGGGGCTGCAAATTGCACTGCCAGATCATTGCTAACCAGCGTTACTAGTAACGCTGGTTAGCAATGATCGGTTCAATTGTCGGCCCATGTAAAGGGCCCATAAGGTTCCGGTTTCAGGCTCTGCACTACAGATAAAAGCCGTTCTGATGATTCTCAGCCAGGAATATTGCCAATGTAAGAAAGAAGCAAGCTCCAAGCCGCAAAATGTACAATTTTCAACTGTGAAACCCTAACCCAATGTTAAAAAAAGCAGCAGGAAGAGAATCTTTTTATAATGGGCCTTGCTGGAAACTATGCAAGTTCTTGCCAAATTTTCTGCCTCTAAACAGCATTAGCAAACTTAGTCTTTAACTAGTTAGCTGCCGGAAACAGAAGAGAAGCTGAGTTATAGGGTGAGATCTTGAGGAAAACCTTGCACCACACAGAAGATCATTTCTAAAACACATAAGATGTTTTCCTAGCAGAATCCTAATAGCCTGGATATATGAAATATTTTGTGATATAAGCACTGATAAAAGGGAACTTACACGTCTGCAACAAGATATCTTTAAGAACGCAGAGACATTCCTTTCCTCCTACAATCCATCTTAGAAAACATTGGAATTTTTAGTTATAGGGAATGTTGACATAAAATGCTAATCATCCTGTAATCTCTTAAATTGCCAATGACCCTAAAATAGAAGATGATGCATTCTGATATCACAACATTCATAAATGTGTGTGAGAGTTCAGGCATAGGATGGCCTCCAAAAAACCCAGAGCCTTTCAAGGACAGCTGATTACTCATGGACACAGGAAAGAGGAGCCAATAATAGACAGCATGAGGACATTGTACTTGTAATGGCTATATAAGTGAAGCCATGATTCGGTATGATGATACGTTTTCATACCCTGTGCTTGCTCCATACATACACACATGCAGAGGTGTAATGTGAAGCTATTTATAATAATGTCATTTATAACACTGGAAGGGAAGCCCGGGTGTACTGCTGCTTCTGCACCCCCTATAGCTACACCACTGGATTTAAAGGGGTTGTCTCATCAAAAAAGAGAGGCAATTAGCTGGTTCTTATTCCTCGCATCTTGGCCTTCATTTTACATGTATTATATGGAGGCGTACAGAGCTACCCTTCACTTTGCCTCATAAAGGGGGACCCCCCCCCCACAATGTCCTTATATGGTAATGGGGTCATGAACAAAGAATATGCATATGTCTTCATGAGACACCCCTTTGCTCCAGGATTTCTATGTTTTTTAACTGATATGTTCATGTAGTTGCTTACCTCATGTACATCTTCCCCATGCTTTTTTTTTTCAGTTTAGACTCTCCTGACCCATTTTCACCATGTAAACCAATCCCTCTGGCCTGGTTTATTTACACCCTGTATGTAGCACTTCCTTTTCCTCTATCCAACCAAATCCACAATGCATTTCTCCTTTCTCTGCTCCAGCACTGTTCCTAACAACATAACAACACCCAGCTAGTTTATAGCTCCTCCCACACAGCTAGTTACATAGACAGCCCCCTATCACTGCCCCACCCATGGACATAACATCACAGGAAGTAAGAAAGAGCAGCCTGGACAAGGTCATGTGACCACAACCCAGAATGGAGGTGTCACAATTCAGGGATATGTGCAGCCCAGAGCTTAATCCCACCACTGACCCTGCCTACTTGCACGGCCCGTCCTAGACAACGACAATATAAGAATGTCACCAAGTTGAAGTCAAACCAGCAAGTCACGTCAAAAACCAGGGGAACAAACAGGAGCAAAGTCAAAAACACAAGCCAAGGTCAAAGCCGAGAGGTAACGAAGTACAATTGCAGGTACTGGTAATAAGACCAATCACAGGCAACGTGTGGCCAGCAGGCTACCTGTTAAATAGGCCCACAGGTGGGTCATGTGATATGGCCAGCGTCACATGATCCCAATACTGACTCTCCACAGGTGAGCACTGGCCTATCCACGGGCGTCCGCTGCCAGCGCCAGGAAGCGTACGCTGCCGAGTTTGCCCCGCCCTTTGTACGCCAGTAGGGAGTGAACGTACGCTGGAAAGCGTACGCTGTCGCATTCGCCTCGCTCCCTGTATGCAAGTAGGAAGCGGCCGTACGCCAGGAAGCATATGCTGTCGGGTAATTCATAATTAAAAAAAATAACAACTTCCTATTCTCAAAGTGACCAGACTAAGATGGCATTAGACTTAAATGGCCACTATCATTTTAACAAACTTTGCATAATTAATAGTACAGAATGAAAGTAAGAAAGTTTGTAATATATCATAGCGAAACATTCCTTTTTGTTTCTCTCCCCACGCCCTCCTCAACTAACATTCTCTGCCAAGTCCATGTTAAGAGTCAAGATGGTTGTCTCCTCACTGATTGATCAGATTACATTGTGCCCTTTGAAAACCATGGAGAGGTGTGGGCAGAGGAGAGAACTGCAGTGAAGACAGAGAGACAGAGACAAAAGAGAACTTATTTAAAGAGACAGAGATACACATGATGCCCATAGAAGTCACCCAACTAACTAATGTGTATGGAGGTATCTGGCAGCATCTTATTCCTTTCTTCCAACTAAAACAATGAATGGGGAAGTTGGGAGGATTGGCAATCATTCAGCAAAAGGTGTATAGGCACCCTTGGGGAGAAGAGGTCTGCAGCCCAAATGGCAGAGCTTGAAGTGAAATGTTCCGCTTGTACTGTAAATGATGATTTAAGAGCACTGTGAAGTTTTCATTATTCCCTGAAGATATGTTTTAATACTTTATTAACATTTTTGCCTTATAGGTCTGTGTGAGAGTAACATATATAGAACCAGAACTGGAAAAGGCTGCCATCTCAGCCATCTTACCCTTAACCTTTGAAGGCATCTTTATTGTAAGTAACAACGCAGCAGACAAATGCAAATGCAAGTCATGAATACGGAGGTCACATTTGCGAAAGTAGTAAATTGTATAATAGTCCGTTTACTAGCTCACTGCCTGAAATGTATTGAGGTTGCCTGGATCTCCATTTCTCCTCTTATCACATGCTGAGGACATGAGGTTCACGGACCTGTCAGGTCCTCCTTATTTCACAATCAGTACATATCTACTTTAACCTTAAATGATGGAACTTCTGCAGTTGAAGGTCTGAACATAAATGGAGCTATGTGAGAAGGATCAGAGGTAGTCTCCATGTCAGTTCACATTACATGTTATTAACATTACATGTCTCGCTTTGAAAATGTAAAAATAGTTGGGAATTTCTACACTCAAGCGTCTGTATGTGATCACATTTTTTCCTAAGCTGCTTTGCACACAAAGTTTTTGATATAGGAGGTAAAAGTATAAAGAAAGGACTTAAAGGGGCTTTCCAGGATTTTAAAAGTGATCTTCAGTCTAGGTCATCAATATCTGATCTGTGGGGTTCGATACCCCATACCCCTGTGATCAGCTGTTTCACAGTAGTGTCAGCACTGGAACTACACAGCTCTGTCCAGTGTGTAGTGGTTAGAGCTGGTTACTGCAGCACTGATCAGATATAGAGGACAGGACAACATTTGTAAAATCCTGGACAGCCCCCTTTAAACTCTTCCTCTTTTTTGTATACACTCCTGAAAAAAATGTACCAAAAACTGCATTAAAATCATGGGCACCTGTGAAGGCAGCAATGTGTATAGTCATTCTTGCCCAGGGACATAGCTACTATGGAAGAAGGGGAAGCAGCTGCTAAAGGGCACAAGCTTAGGAAGGGACCCAGGAGTAGGACAAATGGATTTATTTTCATCGCCCAAGGAGTGGTGAGTATGGTGCTCCTAGTCCTAGCACTGGTATTACTCACCACTCCCTGGTCTTCTACTCTGGGTGCCTGCACTGCATTGCACTATGTCCTAGTAGCGAACAGCTTCAGGACAGTATGTAGTGTCTGTAGGAGCGCACTATGACCTGACACTGTGCAATGTCAGGTCACAGTGTTGTGCGTGACTAGACGCAGTTCTGCAAGCAGTGCAGAGGAGAAGAGAGGTGAGCATTTTTTTTTGTTGGTCCAGTCTGAGATATGCAAGAGGACCAAGGAGGGCCCAGTTTAAAATTTTGCTGTGGGGCCCAGTCAGTTCTAGATCTAGCGACTGTTTCAGAAGAATTCTTTGTGTTACCCGTTTGTAGAAATAAATAACTTTATTGTTGATGCATCACAAAGTTTAGTGGCATATGGTTAGGATAGGGTCAATGGTCTTCAATGGGGCTGCCCAAAAAAGCCAAGCAGAGTCATCCGGAGACAAAGAGGCATGGAAGGCTCAGAGGATGCCTCTAGATTGAATTTTGATTTAGCCAACAGTGAAGTTGAATTGCTACTCTACTACATGTACTTTTCTCTTTCTTTTTGTACTGTATGTTCACACATGTACTGCGTATGCATAGAACTTTTCCAAAAACATGGAAGAACCGCATCAAAAATGTCATGTGTGAGCATATCCATAGTTCCATTAGCGGCATTATTGTTGTATGGTAAACTGGATGGGTGAAAGAACCTGAGGTCCCACATAAACCAAGAGCCATTCCTGGAATCCAGTTTTTTTTGTAGGGTGCTTTTCAGAATTACAAAATGTGTATATTTTAAAGCAAATGTTGTTTTTTTTATAATGGATGTCAATGGAGATTGAATGTATAAGAATGTATGTTTGCATATATTTCCACAAAAAAAAAAAAAGAAAAACCAACTCTGTCCTGTGACTGATATTCGACAGATGTGTAAAATAAACTATTCAGTTGGTATATACTGAATTCCCTTTATTCACAGTTCTCCTGAATATTTTCCTGAAGGTTCATACCTAACACATAAATCTCTGCATTTTTGTTCCTGGTGGAAACTAAAGATGATATCAGATCTTTCAAATTCCTTGAATTGAGAAGTGTGGGGACTTTCTTCTTACACCAGAGGCAAACTAAGTACAACAATGACATTAATATATATCCAGTTATATGCCAGCAGGACTTCAGCTTGGACTTTTCAACATAGGCTCTGTACATATTAGAGCAGTGTCAGCCAAATGTGCTGTTTTTGGTGGGAACTTCCAGCAATTTAATGTGTATGGGGCTCTCCCAAGTTGACCAAGACATAGGCTGTTGGGGGCCATTGAAAACATATATGTACTCAGTCATAAGCTATTGAAGGTATGGGCACCTTTGTGTTGCCACACACTGCTCTTTTGTTGCTCAGTTGAGTGTCTAAAGGCTAATGTACATTGCACAGCCCTTTGTAGGAGCCTGTACAGCAGTGCAAAAAGACTTAGGGATAATTTATTAATCTGAAATACGCCTAAATTAGGCGAATTTCAGTATTGGATAGCGTTGCAACAGTTTGTCGCGCTATCTGCGACTTTTCCCCGCTCACGACAGGTCTAAATAAGTGGGCAGGGAAGGGGACAGGCCCGTTCGCTTTATGATTTTCTATGCTTGTTTTAGGGTACAAAAAGGTCTAAATGTAAGACAGCTCGGAAGATGTCTTACATTTAGAACTAGCGCTGGGTGTGCCGAAGCTATGGAGAAGCCAGCGCCTCTTCATTACTTCAGCAATCCACCGCCAGCGCGGGGCCTTTAATAAATGTGCCCCTATATCCCTAGTACTATGGATGCTCTGTTGGACTCCATCCAGTGGAGCATTCTACAATTATTTTCTGATGGATTTGCACAGAATCTGACAGAAAAAACTCTTTATGATTCTGTATAAAATTGGAGGACTTAAGTTGGCTGTATGTATGAGATAATTAAATAGGTAGAAAGTGGCTAGCTTCCCAAGATCAGGCAGATGAAATCTGACATACCCAATCTTTATCTCTCCTGACATCAGCCATTGGTAAGAGTTGGAAGAACCCATACATATTAGATGTTCAGCTGAACCTGCTGAAATGTGTGGGTTTGGCCAAGACATATCCAATGTATATAGCCAGCCCTTCTAGATTTCCATTCAAAACAGAGTCGTGTGTGCCTAAGCTTGTGGTCTGAGTTCATCATGTGGGCTGAGGTGGATGTAATGTGCTCTGTGTAAGAAATCAGTGACTTGTGAGAGGGCTGGTGGCTTACCCACCTTTCAATTCCATTATCTACATGGTTTGCATGTTTTCTGTGTTCCATTTTTTAGGACGGACTGTCTAGGGGTGCAAAAGAGGTCACAAACTACATATTTAGTTATGTCTAGTTGATAACAGAATGGCGGTTTTTTGACAGGCACATATCATACAATGTAGGTGGAGCTGCCAGTACAGCCAATCAAAAGTGATGACTCCCACCAGATAGTGGTTATTGTTACTGAGTACTGTGATCCGAGTAGGTGGAACAGTACTACAGCTTCAACAGTGAGGTCCAGTTGATTGGAATTGACAAAGAGGTTGGCCAGCCATGCAGACCAGTTGTCCCTGTAGATCATTGCAAGGTGGAGTTCCCCTCTGGATCTCTTACTACAGATCAAGAGTACCTGATCCCAGGGGTGAACCTAGCCTTTCTGCTACCTGAGGTGAAAACTGAAACACCCGGCTTAGGCAGAGCGATAATGATGACACTGGCCTCGGATACTGGCTACAGGAACTAGGACTAAAGCCTAAAAGGTGGGCCAGGGAGACATTACACCTGTGCCCAGTCGCAGTCCTGAGTACAGCAATGCAGTTGAATATGTAGAGATGAGTGTTTCCACAATGAAATCGCTCATTGCCCATGGCCCTTCTGCTGTCCCCCTCTTGGTGCTGCCTGAGGCGATCGCCTCACCTGGCCTCATTGGTGGTGCACCCCTGCCTGATCCTTAGTAATGACATACGCTTCTTTACAGTGAAATAGCTGTCATCCCTCAGTTTTTTCTATAATCTTGTATTCAGTATGGGTGGGAGGAATAAAGAGACTTCTTACTGGTCGGAGTAGATGGCTGTGTACACCACTCTTGCAACAATTAGAAAGTCCCCCAATAGGCGCTACAATCACTGGGAACAAAAACGCAACCAATTTTTATTTTTGTTCTATAAAGCAGGAAAGGGGGATGAGGAACATTCAAGCCTCACACTCCAGAGTTTTCTTGTAAGGCTTGTATAAAAAATAGCTCAAGCAAAATGGGTTTCGTCAAGTTTTATGTTACTTTTCCACTTCCTAAACATCTGAGGAATCTACTTACGATTCATGTTGTACCTCTTTCTACTGTGAATAGCTTTCACTATAGTTATAAGAGCACTGCATTGACATAAATATATGTATTTACCTCTGTGAATATAACATTGCTAACTATAGTATCTCATCCTTCTACGAGTTGTGCATTAATACAGAGAAAAGTAAATCAAAGCTTTAGAAATGCTGTAGATACATTTACTCTATGTCTACCTCTACCCTACTCGGTTTCACAACAGCACAACTCCCAGACTTTCCAGTAATTAATTTTTATTGTTTTAGCATTACTTTCAAACAAATTCCAAAATTTTCTGCTAACAGAACAAGCCTTGTCCAGCTAAAACTGGTGGACATATTAGGCCCTGTATCAGCACCCTGACTAACTGTTTAATGTGTATTATATCTAAGGCCTAATCCACACAACTCTATTTCCCATCCATATAGTATCTGCATTTTTTTTGCGGATCGCAAACGGACCCATTCATTTCTATGGGTCCACAAAAAAAAAAAAGCACGGACGGCATACAGATTTCATTTCTGCACTGTCCGTATCTCCATCCCGCAAATTATAGAAAAAACCCCTGTGAAGTAGAAGCCAATTTTCCCCACTTTAGGGGAAAAAATTCCTTCCCGACTCCAATCAGGCAATCAGAATAACTCCCTGGATCAACAACCCATCTCTATTAACTATAACCTGTAATATTATTACACTCCAGAAATACATCCAGACCCCTCTTGAACTCTTTTAGTGAACTTACCATCATCACCTCCTCAGGCAGAGAGTTCCATAGTCTTACTATGTCCTATGTCCTATCTATTTTGTGTCTTGTGATGGGAGTGAGAAAAATGCTAATACGTTAGGTGTCCATATTTTGCAGATCCATGGTTTGCAGACCGCAGTACAGACATGGTGGTGTGCATGAGGCCTTAGGAAAAGGTTGGTTACAGGTTTTTTAATTATCTACATCTCTACCATACATGACTATGTTGAAGTACTTTAAATGTTGATTAGTAACCTTGAATTGGATATAAGTTCAACTTGAGGTAGGCTAAATACACCTTCCTGGAACATTATCTTTACATTATCTTTTTTTTTCAAATAGACTACAGTCAATATCTCAATTTCTCTCTGCAGGAGGGGTTTTAAATTAATGGGACTGATGGAGACAGCCAAAATGCTGTACTGAACAGTCCCAAAAATTATGAATGAAGCAGTGGTCATGCATTTGCACTACAGCTCTAATCCCACAGGCGAAGCGGTGACCACCATTCTCATGATTGGTGGGGTCCAGGTGGTCAGACACCCAGCAATCATACATTTTTCATTTATCCTGTGGATAGGTAAAAACTGTTGTTTGTGGACCAACCCCATTAAAGGAGTTCTCCAGGAATGATTTAAAATGTCTGCAAGCAACCTGTCCTAGAATATGAGCAGGACTGGTTGCATCCACTTGCAGAGCTTCCTAGGGGGGTGAGGGGATGGGGCCTTAGTACACGCTAGGCTCTAGCACTTGGATATGCTACATAATGGTCAGTGTTCCTGTCAGGCTGCTCATCCATCATGGCATATTGTAGGCAGGATAGCATAATTACCATCCATTGTACAGCAGTGTAGTGAAGCCCTGCCCTCTCATCCCCTAGGCAGCTCCTACCAGTCCTACTCACATTCTAGGACAGGTTGCTTTTGGTCATTTTAATTAATTATTGGAGAGCCCCTTTAAGTTTTAAGCTCCATTTGCAGGTAAAAAGAGATTGAATATAATTGGAGTCATTTGGGACTGTGCTTGATTTAGGACCATTTTCAGTAGTGCAGTGTAGAATATGCTGGTGTAGCGTATTTGGTACAAATACACAAACTTTAAAGGGTTTTTCCAGGATGACTATGGTATTCAACAGATATGCTCATGTAGTTGCTTACCTTCTTGTTGCTGTATCCAACCAAAACCATGCACTGCCCCTAACAACACCCAGCTAGTTTATAGTTTCTCCCACCCAGCTAATTACATAGACACTCCCCCATCACTGACCCACCCCTGGACATAACAGGAAATAAGGAAGGGCTGCATGGACATGGTCATTTGACCACAGCCCAGAAAGAAAGAAAAGAGCAATAAAGATGACAAAAATAAATTCCAAAATTACAGCTTCCCTCATAAATGATTATTTTAAAGGGTACTGATGCAGAAAACCCTTTTAATTTTATAGGGAGGCAGTTACTATACGTGTATGTCATTTCGAAATGGCACAAATATCAATAGGCGAACATAAACACTTGTAGGGTGCCGATGCAAACCAATGTACCCCCTATTGTGAATATTTACATGCTGTTTTCCTCAGACATTAATCACTTAGCAATAACTGTTCTGTGTTTCTGTAGAGCTGGTATTTTTTGGCCGGTTGTAATAACCACCTCCAAACAATGTGACATGCACAAGGGATGAGAGGTGGAGAACACTGAGCTCTAAAAATGCAAATGTCTCTGGGTATGTAAACAGTATGATCTGAAGAGGAAGCAGAAGGGTAAAGCACTCTCAGCAGCAGTATACAGCATTCGCCCGGATGGTCACTGACACTACGCGCTGCTCTCCTCTCTGTCATGTAGTGCCAACACTTTCCTGTTTTAACAGATTATTTCTATGTGGGAAAGTTGTGTTTGTTACAACATAGAATTATCCCAAGGGACAATTATTAGCGTATGTCAGTAAGAATACATTGGGATGGCCAGAGCCTTGGTGACATGGAGGACTGTTAGATCTAGATATCATTTACAAGCGTTACAAGTGTTAAGCGAATCGAAGTATCAGCAGTGGACTTCCTAATTTCAAGGAAAATTTGATTAATCTCAAAGCCAAATTTCCTTGCACTTCGTGGTAAAGAATCAATTTTTCCTAAAATGGTGGCTGGGAAAAAAAAACAGACCTCGGCCACTTGTTGGCGGAGAGGCCGTCCACTCCCATCTTGATCGAAGAAAACCCATCAAAGGACCTGCGGTGAGAGTGATGATGTCACCATATGATCATGCTGGGAATGCGTGGTGATGTCATCCTTTCTTCAATCACGATGGAAAAGGACAGCCTCTCTGTGAGCAAGTGGATGAGGTTTTTTTTTAACCTGATTAACCCTGAAAGGCTGAATGTGAGCCACAGATGCCGTGATCAGTATTGAATGCGGCATCTGCAGGGTTAAATGACAGGGGACAATGGAAAGTGATTGGTGACGAAACAATGACGAAGTTCAGCAATGCAGCCAAATCTAATTTTCAAAACTTTGCTCATCTCTAGACATTATCACAGGGGGCCATGATTTACAAGTACAGGGACCGACGATGGCCAGGAGCCGCAGCTGAAATCTGCAAGCAAATTTTCACCAAAATACAAACAATTTGGTATGGATTTGCCACAGCATATTTCCCTGTGGATTCTTGTGAAGGTGAGCAATTCTACTATGCTGGGACCCACTGTAATGCAGCCCAACAACTGGTGTGAACTGGAATGTTGATTGCAAACCAGACCTTCTCTTCCAACATGTGCCTGACCTCACAGATGCTTTTTTTGGCTAATTGACACAATGCCCATAAAACATACATCAAAATCTTGTGAAAAGCCTTCCCAGAAGAGCGGCGGCTGTTGTAACCGCAAAAAGGGTTCTCAGTCCTTACTTGATGCCCAAGGTTTTGGAACTGGATGTCCAAAAAGATGTGATGGTTAGTAGAGATGAGCGAATCATCCAAAATTCACTTCGCCGAATGAATCATTCATTATTCTGTCGTATCCTGCGAACATTCGCGCACTAATAACGAACATACAGTTGTTATGTGAACACGTACGCATGAACGTACAAATTGTGTACGAATCCTCAGCGTACTATTGTCTAGCGATTGTATAATAAATACGCAGGCAAGTACGACTCTAGGCCGCTGAGTGCACTCCTCAGAGGCAGAGCGAAGTTTTACAAATGGCATCTAGGCTTTCTTCAACATTTAGCTCTGGAGAGCCTAAATACATGATCCCGCTGATGGACCGGCAGGATTACGATGACACACACCGACACCCGAACCAGCAGAAGAAGGAGATAGTGCAGCAGGTGATCCGAGGCTTGCGGCCAACTATTACGAATTCTACCAGTAGAAGCTGTGACTACATGTCCTTTGGCACTGCTGGCCTGTGCCACCTTCTCCTTCTGTTTTTTTAGAGCTCGAGTTCTGGTTGGAAGTAGAACCCTTTTGCTTTTCTGTGCCAGACATTTTCACTTGACTGTGGCCCTGCAGGTCTTTGTCTCTCTCCCTGTCTCTCTCCCTGTCTGATTAATATTACTAGCCCTGCACTGGCCCTGATATGTGTATTATTATGGATGCCCAGAACAACACCACAATTTCCAGAAAACAGTTCGGTGTCTTTCACAAGTTCACAGACAGTGCTTCTGCTCGTCTCAGCAGTCGCAGCACAACTGATGTCGCTGGCTTACCGAGCCTATGGGCCAATCAGAGCAAGCCCTTCCCACTGGGTCAGTTGACCGCTTTCTTCCTGGGCTTTTTGCCGCCTATTTTCCACATGAATAACGAACTTACAGTAAAAGTTCACTAATTAACTGAATTTGTACGCAGCAGCGTATAAATTAACGTATATGTAGCATTAGCATACAATTCATCCGACAAGTACGTAGCATATGCGTACAAAGGTTTAAGAACATTTAAGATTTGAACGGAGCGAATCTGAAAAAATCCGGATTCGCTTTGGAGTAGAAAATTTTGAAGATTCGATACGAATCTATGAAGCGGCGAATAGATTCATTCATCTCTAATGGTCAGATATCCATATACTTTTTGACCATATGTTATATAGCTATAATACACTTTTTCTAGCTCATTAAAGGCATTGTCTCATCTGAGACAATGAGGGCATATGTCTAGGATATGCCCCCATTGCCGGATAGGTGCAGGTCCCGCACCTATCTCCTAAACGGTGCCCCAAAAGTGAAGGAGAGTGCACTGTGCATGTGCAGCTGACCTCCATTCATTTCTATGGGGCTGCCGAAAATAGCTGAGCGATGGCTTGGCTATTTCAGTCGGGCCAATAGAATTGAATGGGAGAGATGGCCGGTCATATGCGGTGCTCTCCCATTCACTTCTATGGGGAGCGCACTTGGTGGTGGCCGTACCGGAGTCCTCCAGCCAAGACTTTGTGGGACTCTGTGTAGGAGATAGGTGTGGGTCCCAGCAGTGGGACCTGCACCTATAAGACAATGGGGGCATATCCTGAGGCAAATTTACTATTAAAAATGCAGTTTTTGGCGCAGTGTGTACAAAAAAAAACTCCACTGACATACATGCTTTATACGCCATATCAAGAGGGACATTTATTAAGTAATATGGCGTATTAAAGTCTCTGATTTTATCGCATTCCATGTTTGCGCCAAGATCTGTGACTTTTCCCCTTTCAAGCCCCTTATCATTTAACACACTGTTTTTTGGCTTGGAACATGGCTTAAATCTACGCCAGCAAGAGATGTGGGAGACGGTGGTCTTAATAACTGTCCCTCCAAGTGTTTAGACATTTTTTTAAACTTTTAACATCTTGTCCAACAAGGAGGAGGGGGACAGTTCTATGGCTTCTTGGCAAAGGGTCGTGGCTTAAATGTGCCAAAAAAATGAACCACAATTTTGGTACATTTTTGGACAGTCTATAGGTGCACCAGATTTATCATCCAGCATCAGGCATTGTGATAAATCTAGGGCCATTTAAGGCTGTTTACACTGCCGTACTTTTAGACAGTATTAGCAAATCTACCCTTTATTTCAGACCAGAACCATAGGAACAGTGAATCATATGGAGAAGATCAATATTTGACAATGATATAGTTTCTGTATGCAGCATATGCAAAGTAAGCCAACACCGCTAGAGGCGACTTCCTGGTCCTGGGTGCACAGAGCTGCCTCCAGTTCTACCAGAGCGCGATAGATCTTAACACAGCTGTGAACATAAATCCCATACAAGTCAATGAGCATGACATCCGGAACAGCTTGTTATGAGCTATGAAACCTTTGTGCATTGCTCCCTGTGTTCTGTTTGTATTGCTCAGCCTGCAGAGACACCAAGGATGTGTGTCAATATACCGGAGAAAATGATGTTTGTCCTTCAACAGGTATTTCTTTCTGGAACAAAACAACATTTATCTGACAGTAATTTGCCAATTATTGAAATGAGTAATGTCGTATTACTGTCTTGAGAGGACTTAGGATATAGCACATGCCTATCAAGATGTCAACGACAGGCAATTTATCTTGGCAGACTAACTGCTGAGCTAATCATGATTCATAGCCATCTGAATATTACAGGAAAGACTCATATACCATAATTTGTAGCCTTTGTAAATTTAAATTTCACTATTAGAATTTGTAACCGAGAAGGCTTCTTAAAATCCAAGGAAAGAAGGTATTATGGGTGGATTTCTGCCTTGTTCATCTTGCAGTGCTAGATGGTCACAATGGAGAGTCCACAATGCTCAAAATCAGTGATTTAGTCAACATATACATAGCATGACATACTAAAGAAAGGCAACATAATCCACAATGTAAGGGAATATGCACCACAAAAGCAGTACCTACTTATACTATGGGACTCCCATAGGTTCTGCAATGAACTTTTCTTCTCCACAGGAACTGAAAGTTAATAAGGCTAGTTGCATACTAGTGCTAAACTAGTGCTAAACGCTGCCTGTGGTGGTATTTGTTCAGGCCAATCTCGGCACTAATGCCAGAAATAGGAAGGATCCCTGCTGGCTCCCATTATACACTGTGGCCTAGCGGAGCTTCGGCAGTATCCAGCTATGCCAGATGCAATGAACTCCAGTAGACTGCTCCTCTACCGGAACAGCCTGCCAGAACAGTTTAGCGCTAGAGTGAAACTAGCCTTACAAGAAAAGGGGGGAACTGGCCTGACTAACTAACCATCCTATATTTTTCAACATCTCCATGCAAATTAGCTTTTCTTCAGAAGGATAAAAACAGGCTCGTTAAAGGGGTTCTCCGAGTTATATATATTGATGATCCTCAGGATAGGTCATCAATATCAGATGGGCAGGGGTCCGATACCTGGCACCCCCGCCGATCAGCTGTTTGAAGAGGCAGCGCGAGCCGTGCCAGCGCTGCCTCCTCTTCATTGTTTATATGCTGGCCGACACGGTCACACAGGGGTAGTGGTGAGTAGGTGTAATTACACCTCACCGCCCCATTCATTTCTATGGGAAGAATCGATTTGATGGACTTGTATGGGAGCGATTCTTCCCATTGAAATGAATGGGGCAGTTAGGTGTAATTACACCTACTCACCACTACCCCCGTGTCGGCCAGCATGTAAACAGTGAAGAGGAGGCAGCGCTGATACAGCGTGCGCCTCCTCTTTAAACAGCTGATGGGCGGGGGTGCCAGGTGTCTGACCCCCTTCGATCTGATATTGATGACCTATCCTGAGGATAGGTCATCAATATATATAACTCGGAGAATCCCTTTAATGCCACATATAGCTAACTACCCTGGAAATCAAATTCCAAAATTGTCACCAATGCAAAAGTTTGAAGGGCAAATGCTATATCTGTAGGCATCTATACCAATTCATCCATATTGAGAAAACCAAGCATATTATGGTACGCAGAAAAATTCTTGGCTTAGGTGTCCAATGGGAGGTCCTATCAGCAGTGTTAGACTGGAGCTCCTTAGTCCCAACCTCTATATAATCAATATAGTCTAATAGGGTTTGACTCAAAGAAGTAGACCTTGGTGTCAAGAGATTAGCTCCAAAAAGATTTTTTTTTCTCCTTGATTTTTTGAGTCCCACTATGGCTTCAGAGAATGAGCCAACCGGAGGATTCTCTGGTACTCTGGTGGGTCAGTCCAACCACTGATGGTCAGCCTTCCTTGTATGAGTGTGCATAGAGAGATTAGCTGTCAATCAGGAACACGGTCAACCCCTTGGACTCCTAAGCCCAAAGTGATTGGGAATTTAACTGAATAAACTGAAGTTTTACTGAATCTTTTCCCACAATAATTGATATCTGCTCAGCTCCTCCTGCTCTATAACATGCTGTCTCCAGATCAGACTGCTTGTTCAATGTGACAGGTTCCCCACGATTTTCACTTATAATACGTAAGCCCTGGATGAATGAACTGTTCTTCATTTTGATGCAAAGATAATGCTGGTGTCCATCACACCCAGTTTCTATGCTCTACAGTAGATTACACTAATGAGATGGTTATTAAATATATTTCTGTTATATTCAACTACAATAGTGTTTGGTTTTTAGAACTAATAGTCTATATATCAGGCTCACACCACCATCATGGACTCTGTAATAGAACCACGACAGCTTTGCTGGATCTGTTTTTTTTCCCCAATGGGTTCTAGATTCCATTAACATGACGGTATTGCATCTCAGGCAAACAAAACCCATGGACAGGTACGGTACTGGTTTTCTAATCCTATAAATGAGGTCCCTCAATTCTCCAGTGGTGTTCTAGTATCTCTCACAGCAAGCATATTGCTACAGACTGTGTACTCCTTGCCATCAAAAATACCAGGAACCCCAAAAGAAAACAAACTAGGATGAACAGAGCCTTGAGTTATACAACTGTGGTCCAGCTTTACTAATCCTAAAGATGGCGTAAGCTAAAGGACCCTTTACACTGATAGATTCAGCAGACGATTGTCGGGAAGGAAGCCTGCTCGTCAGTGAAGGAGACAGCAGCATTTTACATACAGTGATCTCCTCCACAGTATGGAGAGAAGTGATCACTAATGCCATTGCTCGTCACCATACGGAATCTTTGTTTGTTTGGCAGCAGAGTATGTTTAGACGGCACAATCTGCTGCCGGAAATGGATGATTTTGGTAACTGCACAAACGATCATATTACCCGATGAACGAGCATTTAGCTTGTTCATTGGGTAGTCAGCGCCACTTTTACACCAGCAGATAGTCGCTAGCAAATGCTCGTACGAACGCTTGCTAGCACTTATCTGGCCAATGCTCGACCACTGTAAAAAGGCCTTTAGACAGGCTGTCTAGACCTCAGGCTGGATCATGATTCTTCTGCTGCAGACACTTTTGGCTAACTCAATACAAATTATTGGGTTGGCTTAATGCCAGAATTGTAGCCCATTTTTGGCACAAAATGGTGAATCTTAGACCATATCCAATTTCTGGGAAGGTCCCTTTTTCTATGAAGCCCCTTTTTGAGCAAGTTGGAAAAAAGTGTAGAAACCCTAGTTGCACTAAATTACACCAAAATATCACCAATTCGCACCACTTTTTAACTTTTTTTTTGACAGGCTCTAGGTGCAGACACATTAGTAACTCTAGGCCGCTGACTTTCTGTGAACATATATGTATAGGTATACATGAATACTAAAAATAATCAGCACATACTATACAAGCACACAGTTAATGCCGCTCTGACCTTTTACCACTCTGCCGGAAGCAAACTTGAACTCTGACTCTATGGTCATGAACATAAGCAGCAGGTTCACGGATTATGTTAGAGAAGATTCCCAGCACACAGGACAGAGACTGCCCTGTCAAATACACTGTGTAACATAACCTTCAGATACTAAAGAAAAAAAGCACATTTTCGCCACTAGGAGGCAGTCATGATCATAAAAATATAGCTAGAGAGCAAACAAACTAAATTCAGGAATATTCAGGAAAGGATTGCAAAACAAATGCTAGACCAAAGCAGTTATTACAAAACAAATAGTAATAACTCATGGATGATAATTATTGTTACCTGGCATTATGCAAGCATGTCTTCTAAAATAAGTAGGACCTAGTACTGTATTTCATGTAAAATACAAATATAAGCAAACGTACAGTGCACATAACTGCAAACATAAAGGCTATAGCTGTCTACATCTATTGGAAGACAAGAAATCAGTCTATAAAACGTATGCTGGTGAATGGACACAAATTACAGCTCAATTTTTTGTGCATTTTCTAGATGTTAATGATTAGACACAAATCACATAGAAGTATAGAAAGTTAAAGCATAAGTAGACATGACAGAAGCAAGGCTTCACTCGGCTCAATGTAAGGCTACTTTCACACTAGCGTTTTTGCTGGATCCATCATGGATCAGCAAAAACGCTTCCGTTACTGATAATACAACCATCTGCCTCCGTTATGAATGGATCCGGTTGTATTATCTTTAACATACCCAAGACAGATCCGTCATGAAATCCATTGAAAGTCAATGGGGGACGGATCTGTTTTCTATTGTGTCAGAGAAAACGGATCCAACCCCATTGACTTTCATTAAGGGTCATGACGGATACGTCTTGCTCCGCATCTCATGACAGAAAGAAAACCGCAGCATGCTGTGGTTTGCTCTCTGGTATGAGAACGGAATGGAATGTATTTTGGAACACTCCGTTCTGTTCAGTTACGTTTTGTCCCCATTGATAATGAATGGAGACAAAACAGAAGCGTTTTTTCCGGTAAATACCGGAAAATATTAACGCTAGTGTGAAAGTAACCTAACACTGGCCCCAGTGCAACCACGCCAAAAAATTACAATAATCACTTGGTTACGTTTGATTTGCCATAAATTATCATGGTAGAAACTTAGGGGGAGATTCATGAAAATTGGTGCAAAGGAAAACTGGCTTAGTTGCCCATAGCAGCCAATCAGATTTCACTGTTCATTTTCCAATGGAGCTCTGAACCTTTTGCACCAGGCTTGATAAATCTCTGTAGTTCACATGGTGCAGCTCATAAACACAACCGGCCTGTTCTGACACATGAACTGACCCCTAAACTAACAGCCCTGAGCTGTTTTGGGTGAATCACCTGCTAAGGATCAATTTTTAATCAAATAAACTAGACTTTAATTATGCATATATCTGGTGTGTGAAGAACAAACAAACAAGTTTTAAAGGTCCAAGTTAAATAAAAACTTGAACAGCCCCTGTGAAATAACTAAAGAATAGTTACTTACCCCTTCACTTGTCTGCTTATTCCAGTGCTAAGGTACTCTGTGCTGCTAACATCATCTTTCTGGCTGTAGCAGTGACATTCTGAGCACACATGTCACTATGCAGCAAATCACTGGCCTCAGTGGTACAAGGGATGTCACTGCTGCAGCCAGGAAAACAAACAGCAGCAGAGATGATCAGAGCACAGCACGGGAAGAAACATATAGGAACATTATAATTCATATACATACAGCTTACGCATTTCAGACTGTGTACTCAGTCATGCTATGATGCTGGATTTACTGAAAGAAGCATTATCTGGGACCTGTACTTTGAAGACGTCATCCTCATCTTCAGGATAGGTCATTAATATTTGATCAGTGGGGGTTTGATTCCTACCTGGTACAAAACTGAGTAGAGTTGAGTAAAGCCGGTGCCAAGTGGTGGAAAAGTGGCTTAGGTAAAGACACAGGTTCTTATAAGTGATGCGATAATGGAAACACATACATGCAGATATCAGTTCATTATTTATATAAACACACAAACAAAAGGTCTATAGTTCACATTATTTACCTTCTTCAGATTCTGAAAAATGACGAAAATTTTCAGTAAACCATGCACGGAAATCTGAAAGTCGTCGAGTCCTACCAATGCCAGGGCATGTGTTTTCAGGAGGTAATAGCTGACTGGTGGCGGACTCTGTTGACTCCACATTGTTTTGATCTTCTTCCGCATCTGTGGTTTCTTGCTCCTCCACATTTTCCTCATTACTGCTCTGTTCAGGTGCAGAAGAATCATCTGTGCAAGTGTCGGAAATCTATGTGCGAAAGGAACAAAAAGTGAAAATACAGAAGCCTGAAAGGCAGTAAATACCTTGCACTGTCTGTATGAAAAAAAAATAATATAATATATATATATATATATATATATATATATATATATATATATATATATAACTATTATTTATTATAATCACTTACATAGCGCTGATATATTCCACAGCACTTTACAGACATTGACATCACACTGTCCCCAATGGGGCTCACAATCTCAGGATTTGTTAAAGAGGACTTTCACTGGTCATGACATACCTGTTTTAATATATACATGCATTCCCCATGTAATAACAATTCTGGAACATCTATTCTTATGTCTCTATGTTGTACCATTCCTTTATTATTTCTACTAGAAGTCATGAATGAATTGCTAGCAGTCTGCAGTAAGGGTACGGAGGGGATGTAACCAGTTGGGGTGTGTGTCCCTGCACAGACTCACTCTATCCAATCAGTGCAGCCATTTTCAGACTGTGCAGGTACACCCCCAACTGGTTACCACCCCTCTGTACTCTTACTGCAGACTCATAACTTCTAGTAGAAATAATAAAGGAATGGCACAACATACATCCATAAGAATAGATGTTCCAGAATTGTTATTACATGGGGAATGCATGAAGCTATTAAAACAGGCATGTCAGGAGTGGTGAAAGGTCCTCTTTAAATTAACTGATGAACACAATTTTATATATAGGTCTGTTTTTTTTTCCAGATTCAGCACTAGTCATGTGATTGGGACTGAGTTACGATGTCAGGCAGAATCTCATCCATCTTCTTTAACACCGTAAAGACAAAGCCCATTTTCACTTTGCATTTTCATTTTTTCCTCCCCACATTCTGAGAGCCATAACCTTTCCATTCACATAGCCATATGAGGGTTTATTTTTTGCAGGACATGTATTTTTTAATAGGACTATAATTTACCATGTATTGCACTGGAAAACTGGAAATAAAATTCCTTGTGCGGTGAAAAACAACAACTATTCTGCCAAGGTTTTTTGGGGTTTTGATATTACGGCATTCATTGAGCACTAAAATTGACACGATGTCCTTATTCTGCAGATCAATGCGATTACGGTGATACCAAACTTGCATAATTATTTTGTTTTACTACTACGCCTTGCTGGCATAGATTTAAATAATTTTCTACGCCAAAAACTAGAGTAGAAAATGATAAATGAGACTGGCCTGCCGGCCCACCCTCTTCATCGCCCACACCACGCTCCCTTTTTAAGAGCGTGAAGTCGCAGACTTTGCCAAAAATCACTTTTGCAACAAAATGTGCGCCAAATATATGCCAAAAAGTGGTGTGTATTTGGTCACAAATGACTCCCTTTGTTCCCTCAGGCTCCAGAAACATAGCAGGCAGCAACGGGGACAAGCCTCCCTAGCATTGCAGGTGACGCTAGGGAGGCACATCCCCATGTTTTGATCTGTGTACCGGGAAAACGTAGTGGTGGCCATGCAGGGATCAGGAGCGACTCGGGTGCCAGGGAGCATGGTAAGTATAACCTATAGAAGGTGCCCGGGCATTGGGGGGGTCATTATAGAAGTTGGATAACCCTTTAAGGCTAGGGATACACGGCAACACTGGTCACACGACAGCTGTCCTGGCCAGGATCACTGAGTAGCGGGGATCCCATAGAAATGAATGGGATCACCACGACAGTCGCAAGAAATCCAGCCGTGTAGCCCTAGCCTAAGGGTACTGGGTGTTACCAGATGGGGAAGGGGGGGGGGGGTCTGTACACACTCTGAGGCTGGCAACACTGATTGGATAATGTCAGGCTGTGCACGGACACTCCCAGCTTCACCACTAGTAATACCCAGTTGGACCTTTATGCATAAACTTCAAGCAGGAATAATAGAGACACTGATGCTCCAGAATTGCTATTACATGGTGAATGAAAGTAATTACTAAACAGACATGTCCAGAGAGGTCACAGCTCACAGGTCAGCTTTAAGGCTATCTCCATAACAAGTGTGCATCTGGGACAGGTCATTACTAGAATCCCTCTTCAGGCTCTGGGTCTGGGTCAACTGATCATATCTCAGTCTAGAAATCAGATATCACAGAACTATTTTCACATATTTTGTCTACACTAAATGTACCTTCCAATTGTAAAAGTGTGCATGCAGTGAACTTACATGCCAAAAGTCCTGATTTTGCCAGTGCAAAAAAACAGACCACAAAAGATGCAGTGTTTGTGTCAACCTCTCCGGTGGGGTGGGCACTCCCGGGCACTCTTGGGACCAGGGTTAAATGTCCAGTTTTGTCTATGGAAATGTTGGTAAGTATCAGTGAACTGGAATGATCTAAAGTGCGGCTCAGACTGTCCCATTTTCTGAAGCTTGGTAAGTTAGGGACAGTCGGTATATTACAGTTCTAAATATTTTCCATTGAATTCACAGAAAAAAAATGGTCTTTTTTCATGCTAAACTGAAATAACCTTTTCCTGACATATCCTTCTGACATGAACATTACATAACAACGTTGGACTATATAATTTACTTTCATCTGCAACAGCAACAAATTTCACAAAAACTCATTATGGCTGTGATTTTGCACTGTAAGCAATGGCATCTTTCACACAGGATGACGTGCTGATGATTGCTTCATGGAGTACATTTGACAATCCTGGGACAAAGTGTACTGAAGAAAATCTATTAATAAATAGAGTCTGCATCATGCTGAAAGCTAGACCCAAATCAGGAATTCGACTAAGTTGCCCATAAGACTAGTTTTATACTAGTGTGCTGGAACAGCCTGCCAGAGTTCTCTGCGTCCTGCATTACTGGATGTTACCACAATGCCCACCGGCCCTATTGACTATAATGCAGTACGGTGGAGAGCCGGCTGTTACCCGGCAAACATGCTGGCATTCCACTGCACAAAGAAAACTCTTTTGACCAGCCGGATCCTGGCATATTTGCCAGGTAGCAGCTGGCTCCCTACCTGACCTCATTATAGTCAATGGGGGAGGCGGGCATTGCATTAACATCCAGCAATGCCAGATCCAGAGACTCAGCCTGCCAGAACTCATTACTAGAGATGAGAGACGTTTTCAAAAATTCGATTCGGACGTTTCGCCAATTTTTTTAAGAAACTCACTTTGTCATGAAGTGCGTTAAATCAGCTATATCCCAGCCTGCAGGGAGAGTGTATCTCAGTGTACATGATTGTGCATTGCAGCAACATGCATAGCTAGCCCTTTCTGGTAGTGAAACAGTTACTGTGCCAGGCAGGTGGACACCCCAATAACAGTAGAACTAGACAGCTTATTCACCCCAATTTGAGAATGAAAACCTAATAGATTTGCTTATCTATTAAACAAGGGAGACACTATTCAATTAGATAGCTCATTGCCCTACAGAGGGATTGATGCAAACTGCGCTGTCTCCTATGGATCCCTTCAGCTTCAGATTACAGTCCCTACAGTCTTCCTATGCTCTCCCTACAGTGTGTAAAAACTCTACCTACGATCTCTCTACACTATCCCTGCACTGTCCCTGTACTCTCCCTATCCAAATTCCACAATTAAAAGATTTTAGCAACCATGTCCCTAGCGCTTGTCACGTCTCTCCCTATGCTCAGCTGTGACATCACAGGGGCTTGCTAGCTGATGATTGGCTGTCTGCATGCCATTATAGGTGATCCCTCATTTAAGATATTGAAACTTTTCGGACACTAATAAGACTCCATAGTTTATGCAAATTACTTCACTAACTGTATCATGCTGAGTTTTTATGGAAAGGTGTACTATGACAAATGACATTTCTGGTGCTGAGACTTTGGGATACAATATTCTTGGCTGTTGCTACAAAAGAAACAGCAAAACCAAAATGCTCCAGAACTGTCTTGCAAACTGCAGCAAAAAATTTAATGCATGGCATATGGGCCTTTTTTTTTACTCGATAAAGAGGACTGATCACCTCTCCTGACATGTTTTAGTAACTACTTGCATTACCCATGTAATAACAATCCTCAGCATTACATTGGATGCTTTCATTTCTCCACACAGCTTAAAAGAGAATTAATACTAATAAATAGATGACTGCAATCACTTAAGTGTTCACTAACTTTTCACATACTTTGCATAAATGAAAAGTACAAGCGACCAAAAGAAACTTTGTAATATGTCTTATGAGTTATAAATGTCTAGTTCTCCTGTTATTAGCTGTTTACCAGCCTCCCCTCCTCAACTAATTGCCTTTCACTTTGAAAAATGTCTTTAAAAAAATATCTGGGAATAATCAGTTTTTAGCAAATGCCTGCAGCCTGTCTGTCTAAGCATATGATTCATACTTACTTTCTCCTCGTCGCTCCAATTCTCTGCTCTGCCTCTGCTGTGTCCATGTTCCAGTCCTCACACTGTTTATATCTGGCACAACATAGGTGTGACCACATCACTGCTGAAGCCAGTCATTGGCTGCAGTGGAGCATGTAATTATGGCCTACTGCTGGGACCAGAACACACCAGAGCCAGATCAAAGGGAGGGGAGCAGATAACTGTGAATTTTCTGCATAGAGAGGCAGGCTATAGGTACTTCCTAAAAAGAAATTATTCTCTGTGAACCCCTTTAAGCCTGTACAGGATGGATCAACCCCACAGGAGGATTATATCACAGATGTCAGGTAAAGTTTGTGGAAAAGTGTGGGGAATGTGAGGCAGGCACAGACAAACAGACTGTTGCAGCCACATGAGAAGTTTATAGCTAAGCACAAGAGCTTTATTCATAACCATACAGGTCAGTACTTCTGTGTAATGTCTATTATCCTGGGATTGTTTCTAAGTAAGTGTGAGACATTTAGAAAACAGATTCTCCACTACTTCCCACTACTTTCTGTTACAGACTTATGTACGGACAATGGTTATGGAACCACTGTGCCAAGTAACCAGTTTGACCATGGGCCAAACCCTAAGGGTGTTATTCTGGTGCCTTCCCAGTATTCAGGGATATTGACTTTGCTGCAGGTTAGTAACCAGATCACTACCTCACCACCAATGACCAATCCCATTGAAATTTCCTGGTTCAACTATGAATGCTGGGGGATTTCAGCTCTGAAACCTACAGTATTGTAAATACAGCTCTGGAATTGAATGCAGGCTGTAACTCAGGATCAGTAATGCAATGTATTTACAACATTACTAATTTATATGAAAATTGTAATACAGAGTTCAAAAGTGAATATCTATATAAATATATATATATATATATATATATATATATATATATATATATATATATACACAGTACAGACCAAAAGTTTGGACACACCTTTTCATTCAAAGAGTTTTCTGTATTTTCATGACTATGAAAATTGTAGATTCACACTGAAGGCATCGAAACTATGAATTAACACATGTGGAATTATATACTTAACAAAAAAGTGTCAAACAACTGAAAATATGTCTTATATTCTAGGTTCTTCAAAGGAGCCACCTTTTGCTTTGATTACTGCTTTGCACACTCTTGGCATTCTCTTGATGAGCTTCAAGAGGTAGTCACCTGAAATGGTATTCCAACAGTCTTGAAGGAGTTCCCAGAGATGCTTAGCACTTGTTAGCCCTTTTGCCTTCACTTTGCGGTCCAGCTCACCCCAAACCATCTCGATTGGGTTCAGTTCTGGTGACTGTGGAGACCAGGTCATCTGGCGTAGCACCCCATCACTCTCCTTCTTGGTCAAATAGCCCTTACACAGCCTGGAGGTGTGTTTGGGGTCATTGTCCTGTTGATAAATAAATGATGGTCCAACTAAACGCAAACCGGATGGAATAGCATGCCGCTGCAGGATGCTGTGGTAGCCATGCTGGTTCAGTATGCCTTTAATTTTGAATAAATCCCCAACAGTGTCACCAGCAAAGCACCCCCACACCATCACACCTCCTCCTCCATGCTTCACGGTGGGAACCAGGCATGTAGAGTCCATCCGTTCACCTTTTCTGCGTCGCACAAAGACACGGTGGTTGGAACCAAAGATCTCAAATTTGGACTCATCAGACCAAAGCACAGATTTTCACTGGTCTAATGTCCATTCCTTGTGTTCTTTAGCCCAAACAAGTCTCTTCTGCTTGTTGCCTGTCCTTAGCAGTGGTTTCCTAGCAGCTATTTTACAATAAAGGCCTGCTGCACACAGTCTCCTCTTAACAGTTGTTGTAGAGATGTGTCTGCTGCTAGAACTCTGTGTGGCATTGACCTGGTCTCTAATCTGAGCTGCTGTTAACCTGCGATTTCTGAGGCTGGTGACTCGGATGAACTTATCCTCCGCAGCAGAGGTGACTCTTGTTCTTCCTTTCCTGGGGCGGTCCTCATGTGAGCCAGTTTCTTTGTAGCGCTTGATGGTTTTTGCGACTGCACTTGGGAACACTTTCAAAGTTTTCCCAATTGTTCGGAGTGACTGACCTTCATTTCTTAAAGTAATGATGGCCACTCTTTTTTCTTTACTTAGCTGCTTTTTTCTTGCCATAATACAAATTCTAACAGTCTATTCAGTAGGACTATCAGCTGTGTATCCACCTGACTTCTGCCCAACACAACTCATGGTCCCAACCCCATTTATAAGGCAAGAAATCCCACTTATTAAACCTGACAGGGCACACCTGTGAAGTGAAAACCATTTCAGGCGACTACCTCTTGAAGCTCTACAATTTCCATAGTCATGAAAATACAGAAAACTCTTTGAATGAGAAGGTGTGTCCAAACTTTTGGTCTGTACTGTATATATATATAATTATTATTATTTTTTTTTTAACATGTTCTCATCTCCCAGTGATCTATTCTGTTCTAGTCTACTAGTATAACACCACTGGAAAAGTCTATTGAGACAAGCTGAAAAATTACCTTTTCAGGGGATTTATAGCATTTTGCGTGTGTGTTTTTTAATTTTTTTTTGTATGTGAATAGATATGAGCAACGAAGTTTCAGGATAAATTCGATTCACCGCAAAGCCAAATTTCCTAGCAAATCGATTTAACATGAAATAGTGTAAAAAAACAAACATACCTCCACCATTTGCTCGCGATGGGTCAGCCACCGCCATCTTGATTAAAGATCTCAGCTGAAATCCCATGCGTGATGATGTAGACGTGACCATGTCAGCTGGCGTGACAACTTTGTCTCAGGCCGCACAATATTTCACGCAAGATCTTCAAGCAAGATGGCGGCGGCTGGCAAATGGAGGTGGTAAGTGTGATTTAATTTTTTTTTTCTGTCAATTTTAAACTGTATTATTACTGTCAGATGCTGCAATCGTGTATGAATGCGGCAACTGAGGGTTACAATGATGGGGAGTGGGCTATTGCAGCTCCCTATCATTGCACCCGCTACTTACAAAAAATGTGCTTCATGGCAAAGCAGCTGAATCGAATTTTGCAAAGGTTTGGTCATCTCTATATGTGAACGTAGCCTAAAGGATTGTAAAGGGCATCTGTCAGCAGATTTGTACCTGCTGGCTGAACGCATTGCTGAGAAAAATGAAGTTTTAATATATGCAAATGAGCCTCTAGGAGCAACGGGGATGTTGCCGTTACCCCTAGAGGTTGCACTCTCTCTGCAACTGCCGCGTCCTCTGCACTTTGATTGACAGGACCAGGCTTGATGACATTTTGACTGCCTGGCCATGTCAATTGAAGTGGAGAGGGTGCAGCAGCGGCAGACAGAGGGGAGCCTCTAGGTGTAACGGCAACACCCCCGTTGCTCCTAGAGGCTCATTTTCACATATTAAAACTTCAATTTCTCAGCAATGCGGGCACATATGAACATGGGACCAACACAGATGCCTTCAGCTGCCAAGTGCACATGTAACAGATCAGCCAGTGTCATAGGTACAAATCTGCTGACAGATGTCCTTTATGTGGCACTGGGGCAGCTTAAATACTTTTATTAACACCTTCACTGTCTTCAGTATAAGGGCTTATTCACACTGTCGTTGTTCGGCCATTCTGTGCATTGGGGACCGACTTGAATGTGTCCGTGATACTTCCGCATCGCAAAAAAAATAGAACATGTTCCTTTATTTTGCGGTAGTGCGGTGGTGCGGTGGCACGGACAGAAACACCACGGAAGCACTTTGATCAAGTACTGTGTGGCCAATGAGGCTGCACCTGGTTCTTATGTAACTAATAAAGACCAGACTGTATAAGCGGTCTGTATTGTTAATGGCCATGCCACACTTTCAATACTGCAGCCACTAGTACAGGGATCTCTCCTTACCAGCACAATCAGGAGTTTGCATGCATGCTATTACTCCATGCAACTGTGGGAATTTTTCACTTTGTGATATTACTCATGGCATAACCCCTTCAAAGGGTTAAACTTCCGGCTAACTGCATCAAATATTGTTGAAATGAATGGACTCCTCCGGAAACACAACCATTCTTGTACATGCCCTGTGTGCGGTAATGAATGAAGTTAAGCTGCAATACCAAACACAGCCTGTGGACTAGGGTGGCGCTGCTTATGAAAATAAGTGCACCTGTTTTTCCAATTAAGATAATATCAATCAAGTTAATTAGTACATCATTTCAGCTTTACATTACGTGTATGAATTAGAATTTTCCTTTTATTCAAGTTATTGCTCTGTAATTAGATAAAGCGCATTTGGTCTAATTTACTATTAGGTAGAGAAAGCGCCAGATGTCTTCAATGAAAGATAAACTGCACATACAGAACAGAGAACAAGGAGGCAGAGGCATAAAAAAATAGCAATATGTAATTAGCCTTACATATGAGGGTTTGAAAATCAACCCAACATCTCATTTACATACACATACTGTATTTTATGTTTTATTCCCAGTTTCCTTTCACAGGAGGAAGAGGTGTGGGGGAATATAATCACATGTATGTTTAAGGTTGATCGGTATATAATCACATGTAT
Source organism: Rhinella marina (assembly GCA_900303285.1). Lineage (NCBI taxonomy): Eukaryota > Metazoa > Chordata > Amphibia > Anura > Bufonidae > Rhinella > Rhinella marina. The sequence continues at coordinate 620,645 of ONZH01002022.1, forward strand.
GTTTAAGGTGGAGGGGTATATAGTTACATGTATGTTTAAAGGGAACCTGTCATCTCTGAAACACCCCCTGAACTAGAGTAAGCGGTGTATAGTGTAAGTGATGCTGAATCCAAATATGTAATTTTTATCTTCATACTCACTTCCATTCTGACGCTGTGCTCCCACAAACCTGCAGTAAAATGCACTCAGTGGACTCCAGTGCTCACCCACATAATGGAGAGGACTCAAAGACGAGTCCTCTCAATGCATTTTACTGACGGTTTGTGGGAGCACAGCGTCTGAATGGAAGTGAGTATGAAGATAAAACTTACATATTCGGATTCAGCATCACTTACACTATACTCCGCTTACTCTAGTTCAGGGGGTGTTTCGAAGATGACAGGTTCCCTTTAAGGTGGAGGGGTATATAGTCACATGTATGTATAGTGGAGGGGTATATAGTCACGTGTATGTATAGTGGAGGGGTATATAGTCACGTGTATGTATAGTGGAGGGGTATATAGTCACGTGTATGTATAGTGGAGGGGTATATAGTCACGTGTATGTATAAGGTAGAAGGGTATATAGTCACATGTATGTTTAAGGTAGAAGGATATATAGTCACATGTATGTTTAAACAGGTAGTATGTAATGCAACTAGCAGTGTGCACACATGTAACATCCTGCCTGATAACTCAATGTTTTTGCCAACAAGCCTGTGTAGATTAATTTATACCAAAAGGGTGTCCATCGCCTGGATATCTTGGAATACCACAATGTCAACTGATGATTAAGGAATGTATCACGTATGTACAGTAAAACTGATACATGTTCTTTCTGTTTTTATTTTCTGATTGTAGAATGCATGCGGGGCATGACCCGCTTGGTTTCAGTAACCCGACGATGAAGCACTCAGCAGTTCAGTTGAGCGGCCCCGCAAACGAAAGTCATCCCCTGGGCAACAAGCAGAGAGAGCGAGAGTCATCCCCTGGGGTGAGCATTAACCCCTGGGGAATGAGCAATCCCCTGGGATAACGACCAACCCCCACACAACAAGCATTAAAGTGTAACTGCCATTTCACTACCAAAAATGAAATTCCTAGTGATGCTGAAGGGCATGTATTCATGAAGCTTTATTTTTCAGGTAATTTTACCTTTCTGATGTCTGTATTCTGATTAACCCTATTTCTCTGTGCCTCTATTTCAGCATCTTCCTAAAATGGCCTCTGCTGCACTTCCTGTGGTGATGTTTGCCCTGTCCTTGAGGCCATCCTGTATTTCCCTCACTTCCCATAAGCTCCTTGCTCTCCTCACATGAACTGGTGGGGGGGGGGCAATCAGAATGCAGATAACCTCCCCCACTACCCCAGATCAGTGTAAATCCTCTCACATACAGCTAACCAGAGACAAGCCCTGCAAGTACATGAAATCAGTAAGCATTTGTTTTAGCCTCTTAATAGTCACCTGTCAGCCCTGCAGCTGCTCCCCCATTCTCCTCCACACTGACAGGGGGAGGGGAGGGGGCTACCCATATCTCTGGTTTGGTACCAGCTAGAGATATGGGCTTTGTATTGGCTGAATACATGCTTGAAACATGCAACTGGTGTGAAGGCTGACATTCCAAGCTGTCAGGCAATACCATAATGACAGCAATACGATATCACTGATAGAAATCAGGATGCTGTGAATGAAGCTGAAAGTAAAAATAAAAGCAGATTTTGCTTGTGATTATTCCCGACTTGATTTCTAACAGTGTTTTCTCCTCTGTCATTCTCGTCTTGTATGACAGCCTGAAATGTCAGCTTTCAAACCAGTTGCTTGTTTCTAGCTGCTACCATTCAGGAGAAAGCAGCATCTAAAGCAGCCCCTTCCCCTCCACTATCTGCTCAGGGCTGTGCTCCTCCTCCCAGTGTTCTCCCTGTCTCTTGTTTATAATACAGAGGAGACAGCCTACACATGACAACGCTGTGAGAAGAGACTGCAGAATAGGAAAGTAACATGCATTTGTGAGAGTTATTATCAGGTAAAACTGAAAATGATTAAATTTTAAAGCTCAAAAGCTTTTATACAGCAGGGTGTACTATACCATTAGGGTATAAAAAATGAAACGACGGTTACACTTTGACCCCTGGAGTGGCTAAGTACTATTAACCCTTTTTCCTATACAACGAGCAACATTCCCTGACATTAACCCTTTCCCCTATACAATGAGCATCATTTCCCGCAACATAGACACCATAGACACTAACCCTTCCTTACCTAATTCATCATAGACCCTGCATTCAGCCCAGCATCAGGATTAACATTTTCCCTGCCTACGGTTAATATATTACAAGTTTTTCATTCTACTTTCCAGAACTAGCTGGTTAACCCTTTCCTACAAGAGCCAGCTGGTTAACACTTTTCTACAATAGGTACAGTTAGTGCTAGGTGGGGGAGGGACCTCTGCTGGTGTGTGTGTGTTAGGTAATTGGGAGAGATATTTAGAAGGTGTCAGTTTCATAGTGTGGTATTGTTAGATGTGGTGTTAATTGGATATACATATATTTATACGTTATACAAGATTTGTAACTGTACACTCTGTAGTGTCTAATAAATAGGGAGGAAGAGCCAAGCGCCCCAGTATCATTTTACATTAGTTTTTCTGGTTGAGTGAAAACTGCAAGATATTCACATTTTTTTTAAATGACATGAAAAATAAATAAATAAAATCACCAAAAATTCTTTAAAAATGTGGTTAACATTAAAGCTTCATTTTTGTTTTTCTGATGACACATTCCCTTTAATTGCAGTCATATGCAAGTATATATTATGGCTACTTATTAGAGGTTGTCAAATATGTTTTTATTTATAATTTTTTGATGTTTCATATACACTACTCAGAAAAAGTTAGAAATATTTGTCTTGTGCCTAAAATGCACTCTAATCTTTACAGGTGATTTTAATGTGACCTTCTCTAAACCTTATCTCTGACGGTTCTATGTTTCAGTACTTTTTACACAACTTGCTGTTCTCTAACAAGGAACTTAACAGCAAAATCCACAACATGTGTTTGATCCATGAATCGCCCAATAAGTGTCCTGGTTCAATTAGAATTGGTTTTTAAACAGTCCTCCTCATCATGCTGTTCACAATTGATCAACAGCACCTCGCCATTGCGAGGCTTTAAGCAGGATTTTTTAAGACAGAAGTCTCAAAGAGTGTCATCAGCAGGTTGCAACAGAGGTACAGAAAGATTGAAAGGGTCACAGAAAGGCATAGAAGTGGACGTGCTTTAGCCACATTCCACACTGATGTCTGATTCATTGTGAACATTGCCCTGCGAAACTGCATGATGAATGCCACACAACTCCAGGCACATTTAAGGGAGGTGAGAGGCACCCAAGTGTCCCATCAGGCCATTCAAAACCATTTACATCAGCGTGGTCCGCATGCTAGACAACGTGCAAGGGTATCTGACCACAGATGGGGTTGCCTGCACTTTCTCCAGACCTGAATCTCATTGAAAACCTATGGGATCAGCTGAGTCCGTGTAGAGGCTCATAACTCTGTACCCCAGAACCTCAATGACCTGAGGGCCGGACTTCAACAAGAGTGGTATGTCATGCCTCAGCAGACAATAAGACAACTTGTGAACAGCATGAGACGTCATTGTCAAGCGGTAATTGATGCACAAGGCCACATGACAAGTTTTTGAGACATTGACATATTTGTGGGGGTATACCCACCACTGGTGTTGTTTTTTGTTTTAATAAATAATTTGATAGGAGAATCACCATTGCATGCTTGTACTTAAATACCCTACTTTCATGAAATTTCACAATAGTGTGAACATTTTCCATAAATTACACCCGAAATCCAAATATCCCTAACTTTTTGTGAGTAGTGTATCTTTTTGTGTAGTAGTGTAGATTCATGGCATATTCTGTTATGATGAAATGGGTGGTCCACCCTCTTGAGGATAGGCCATCACTATCTGATTAGCTTTTCTGCAGTAGAGCCATCACTGGAAAATGGTGCAAAAACTAAACAGTTCTGTCCATTGTGCAGTGGATGGAGCTGGTTGGCCTATTAACTTCAAGGCAGTGCAATCGCCAGCTACATTTACTGCACAAAGGGCAGAGCTTTTTAGTTCCTGCCCTGGAGCTACTGCAGAACAGGTGATCGGTAGGGGTGTGTGATATCAGACCCTCGCTGATTACATACTGATGGCCTGTCTTGATAGCCCATCACTTGCAAAGGTTGTAGAACCCCTTTAAGGACACGGCTCGCATTTGAAACTCATAGTCGCTCACTTTTTGTGGTGTACAAGTGGATTTGTTAATCAACATGTTATAATAAAGTGGATATTTACCCAAGCTGGATCATTTTACTTTACTGAAATCTTTGCCAGTTACTAGAGACTCAGGGAACACATACAAAGGCAAGTTGATGGCCCTACTCAGGGGAGTGCACTCTGGCAACAATTGACATAGATGTCACACTACTCTTTTGGGGAGGTGTCACATATGACAATTTATGAAAAATATTTTTCCTGGCCTTTTTGCTGCATTTTCTAGGAAAAAAAATGCTCCTGCTAGATTTTAACTGTATGGTTACAGGAAAATATGAAACACGGTACAATCAGTATATTTTGTGGAATTTTTTCTCACTGTTTTGTTTCAGTCATTGACACACATTTTGTTTCAGTCATTGACATTTTAGGGTCCATACACAAAATGGAATTTGCCTTGGAATTTTGTCACGGACACCATCGCTAAATTCTGGATGTGGCCGCGTAGTGTCTGCTTCCCATTGTTTTCAATGTTAGTCAGTGCTGCAGTTAGTTTAAAGTCCCTTCTTGGTGCAGTGTGTGGACAGCTACCAACTGAGCTAAGCCCCGAGCCTGTCCGCAGCTTCTAAGGTGAACACACACCAGTGTTTAATAGTGTCAAAATTTACTGTGTAAAAGTACCCTATGTCAATAAAACAGCAGGTTCTAGGAATGGTTATTTTTATGTGTTTTCTTTTCTATATATGAAAAAAACTTGGAAAAAGTGCCTGACAAAAAGTCACCCATGGAAAACATTTTTTTACCAGCCCAAAAAAGCCACAAATAAATTGTGTGGAGGAGGCCTAAAAACTAATTCCATCCACTTTCCAGTTTAAATTTATTGGAACATTCAGAAAGGCTTTCAACCAAAGCGTGCAATTAAACACAGCATGCCTCATACTTCTGCTGTTTTGCAATAACTGGCGGCATCTCCGAAATGTGCTAGAATATACAACAGGCTCATACAATCACCCCATGTCATTTTAGTAATTAAGCTCCTGGTCTTAGTTCAGGCTGCGATGTAACCGAACCAATAGTACCTGAGGCTCCGCTACCAAGTAACTATCCACAAAGTGGCATGATACAATTGTAGGAACCCACCTCATGGCTTCATCTGAGCAGTCCTATAAATTGTTTTACGTGAGGATCTGATGATTGTGTAATGATGTACTGGCATAATTTCTAATTTCAATAACAGGAACCTGTTTCTGTTGACCCTTAAAGGGGTATTCCTGGATTACTATGTTTTTTTACAGATATGCTTACCCCATGTACATCTTCTGCATGCATCTGTTTCAATTTGGACTTTCCTGATCAGTTTCCACCATATAAAGTAATTCCTCTGGTTTATATGTATGTAGCACTTCCTGTTACTGTATCCAACCAAACCCATAATGCACTTCTCCTTTATCAGGTCCAGCACCCCTCACCCGGCAAGTTATACAAAGACTACCCTATCACTGCCCCTGTATGGGCATAACATCACAGGACATAAGAAAGAGCTGCATGGACATGGTCATGTGACCACAGCCAAGAACAGGACATAGGAGCAATAAAGATAAAGGAAATGCATTACAAGATTACCGGTACCGTAAAACCCCCTTAAAACTAACCATGTCCAGCACTAACTTAAAGGGGCTGTCCCAAGAAAAATATTCTATAGTTTTCCAGCACCTGGATCTGAATACTTTTGTAATTACATGTAATAAAAACTTTAGCATAGCCACGGAGTTATTCAATAAAATGTATTTGTATAGTGCCACCTGTTGTTTTATTCTTATTTCTTTGTCCTTCTCACTGAGATGGCTGCACATGCTCAGTTTCATCCTTCAACTGCCTCCTGAGCTGATAGGGAGAGCATGGACACGCCACCTTAGCTGCAGCAGAAAAGACACTCCCCTTGAGCTGTCAGCTTGATATAAATCTAGCAGAGCAATGAATGGAGAGATCTCTGGATCCATGTGAGGTACAGGGCTGGTTCTAGCTTTGTTAGAAAGAGAATTTCATGTACTATATGGTGTCTGATTGTCATTTTTTACATTAATCATGTGATAATCCCTTTAAATCATCATCATCATCAATGTAAACATGTCTGTGGAGCATTGTTAGTGTTCCACACTATGTGTATGCTTAATATACATACACCAGGTCATTGGGAACTTTAAGGCTGGGTTCACAAGTGACTAAAAATCCAACAGAAAGAAACGCACAAAAAAGGCAACAAAACCACATTTACTACATGCAGTTCTTGCTATGGAAAAGCCAGCAGATTTCACCCTCTCCATTTGAAAGGGTGAAATGTTCAAAAGAAATCCTCTGTATAAATTGACATGCTGCTTTCAAATCCGCTTAAATCTCAGCTTTTCTGCTGCGTTCTATTACGCAGTATGTGGATGAGAATTCTGAATTCTAGTACTATAGAATGCTGCAGGTTTGGCGCACAATATTCGGCTGTGGCAAATCTGCAGCTAATCAGTCATGTGTGACCCCGGCCTAAGGGTTCATCCAAATATAGTGGAATTGCTGCAAAAAAAAGTTCTTCAGCCATTCCACAAGAATCTGCAAGGAAATCTGCAGTGGCAAGTTGGCACCAAATTGTGAGGATTTAGGTGCAGATTACTTGGTGGATTTCATCTGTGGAAAACAACCAGCCATGAAAAAAAACACTATATTCCCCTCCCCTGGCACTTTCCTGGCTCCTCTGACTGGTCGTATGCCAGTATTTTTACAACCTGGCCTCCAGAGGTGATATCTTATCACATGTGGGTGCTGCAGCCTGTAACTGGTCACGTGCTGAGACGTCACTGCAGGAGGCCAGATTGTTAGAGGCCAGCATGGAAGCAGGTTAAAAGAGTCAATAAAGCGCCAGGGGAGGGGAGTATAGTGTGTTTTATCTTAAAAATGTGTTGTTGTTTTTTTTTTTTTCATTTAGATTATCCACAGCAAAATCACCAAAAGTTGGGGATTGTTGTAGATTTTGACTTCCTCACTAAAATCAATGGGGAAAATCACAAGAAACCCTTGAAAATTCAGAAATTGACATGCTGCAGATTTAAAAATCTGCACAGCCGATTTGCGTGTGGATGAGATTTGTGCAAATCTCATCCACTTTTCTGGTATAATACAGGGGCTCACTGGCCATAGTCCCCACAGGGAAATTTGCCGGTGGGCCAATGCCCAGGGGCCCACCCAAGCCCCCATCTCTGCCACTGGCCAGGTATATAATGATCTAATGATCTCTCTAATGCTAGGAGCATTAGGTACTTACTGTATGTACCTTGCCGACGGCTTCAGATGCCCTCCTGAATTCAACTGTATGGCTGACCTCAGGATGGTGATAGAGTTGAATCCTGTGGCGGAGGATGGTGGAGTGATAGAGTGCATGGCTCCCTGTCCTGCTGTGCACCCTTTTGAGTCAGTGTACAAATGGCGTAAGACCTGCAAAAGGTCCGTGGCCTGCACCCCAGAAGGTGGCTTGGAAAATGTATTTTTTTCTTTCCTTGGCCACTTGGGGAGCATACTACTGGCGGCACCATAGGGATCATTAGTATAGGAAGTCCAGGCAGCATGCTGAAGGTAGGGATGGTTTGGTCTCCTGCTCCAGACAATTGGAGGAGGAGGACAGAACATAGCAGCTATTGTTGACCACCAGAAATGGACAGCTTCTGGGGCAGTATATTGTGCTGCACTGTGGTATTTGGTACTGCTGGGACAGCATTTTGTGCTGAACTATGGTACTGATGACCCCGTCTACATGTGTTGGGCCACCTTTTGTCAATCTGGACCTGCTTATAACAAGGGGCCTCTTTTAGATTTTTTTCCCAGGCCACTTTCAGTTCCCAGTCCGCCCCTGCTGGTATTATACTCCAGTGTGGATTTTCTATTTTGTGTGAACAAGTCCTGATGTGCAGTTAAACAATAGTTTATTTCATAATTATCAACCCCCTCTTTTAATATCTAAACACCTCCAGGAACATCTAGTCTCCATATCAGGCAGGATGTTTCCTGGGTGGTGACCATTTTTGGAGCGTAGAGGAAAGTAACTTGAGGGTGTAGGCTCCTGAGAACTGAGCAAGGCATTGATGAATCACTGTGTGTAGGGAGCAGATAAGACGCAAAGCCTAATTTGTTTAGTTTAGAGTGATTATTTGGTCGCCCTGAGTGAAGTGTAGGCATAGGTTTCTTCTGATTTATGAGCCTATTTATTTCCCATTGTTTATACAGCATCAACTTACTTCACAGAGCTGTATACAGATTGTCCCTTGGGGGCACATTGTCATTTGCACAGATCCTTCAATAGTATACTAATTGTACAATTGTCAGGTTTTGCCATTTTAAACCAGCTTTATATATAGCTACAATATTGTATTAGCATCACGGTCCCTAAGTCAAGGGAGGACATGTTCTCCGGGCCACAATATAGTAAAGAAACACTTAAAGCTGGCCATACACATTAGGCATAAGTTGTCCTAAGTAACTCACCAATTTCAGCAGGATGAGTCAACAATATTAGGTATTGGGGCAGATTTTCGGAGAACGAAGGTTTGCTAAATTGTTGGCTTTCAACATTTGATCTGTTGGATTTTTTTGTTCCCACAGGAAGTGCGCTGCTGCCAGAATGTTCTGTCACTACCTAATTCCATTGTTTCCAGGTGGATAGCCAGCTAAAAGGGTTTTTTTCATCTGACAACTAAGGTGAGATGAGACTAAAGGCTGTATTACTCAGCCTGATGTGGCAGACGATTGTCCCGGCCAGGCATGGGATTCTACCAGTTCCCTCCAATTCTCCAGATCCGGTTGTTAAAATTACAACTAGATTGGAGAACCGTGTTAGGCTACTTTCACACTAGCGTTTTAAAATTCCGGTATTGAGTTCCGTCATAGGGGCTCAATACCGGAATAAAACGCTTCAGTTTTGTCCCCATTCATTGTCAATGGGGACAAAACTGAACTGAAGACAACGGAATGCTCCTGAAAGCATTCCGTTCCGTCTTCAGACCGGAGAACAAACCGCAGCATGCTGCGGTTTGCTCTCCGGTCCAGGCATCCGCACCAAGACGGATCCGGAATGACCCCCAATGCAAGTCAATGGGGGTGGATCCGTCTGGTGTGACCATAATGGTAACCGGATCCGCCCTCCATTGACTTTCAATGGAGTTCATTACGGATCCGGCTACACATAGACACATACAGACACAGACATACACATAAACATACACACACATATAGACATACAAATACACATACATACTTACATGCTCCCCGGCAGGTCTTCGGAGCGTCGGAGGGACAGGACGGCGCGCACAGGTGACAATTCCACCAGGCGCCCAGCAGAGGGCGCTGTGGGGAATCGTGACCTGTGTGAGCCGTCCTGTCCCTCTGACGCTCCGAAGACCTGTCGGGGAGCATGTAAGTATGTATGTGTGTTTGTTTGTCTATATGTGTGTGTATGTTTATGTTTATGTGTATGTATGTACTGTGTGACATGTGTGGGGCCAGAGCGCGGTTCCGGCTCCACACATGTCAATGCGGCAGGCCTGATCCGGCAGCACCCTTCACCTGCCAGATCAGGCCTGCCGCCAGTGTGAAAGTAGCCTTACCGGCTGAGTCCCGATTCGTTTATGTAGTGTATATATGATGTATTTATGTATTTGTACCATGCATATGGTATATTTATGTGTGTTGCATATATATGGTGCATGTATAAGTAAACATGATTTGTGACGCCGCATGTTGCCGCATGCTGTATCATGGTTTGCCGGTGGCAGATCATTATTAGACAACACGATCTGCCTCCTGCAAATGATCATTTTTTAACATGTCAAAAGATTTGGATTGCCCAATGATCTAGCATTTGCTCCTTCATTGGGCAATCGGCGGCAGTATTACACTGATCACCAATGAGTGTTCATGCAAATGCTTGTTAGCGATTATCTGCCAAAAAATTAGGTAATACAGGCTTATGCCCCAACTACCAGTGGCTGATTGCAGTGCATGAGAGCTACAAAAATTTTGGAGCTCAAGACCACTCCACTTTTTTCCTATAACCCGGTGGTCGAGACTTAGTCTCATCTCACCAATAACAATGAGATCAGACAAACCCTTTGAGTCTACATCATCTCGATTTAAAGGGGTTTTCTGGGAGTAGAATATTGATTACCTGTCCTCAGGATATCTTATATCAGGCTCAGAATAGGTCATCATTAACTGATCCGTGAGGATCTACTCCCGACACACCAGACGATCAGCATTTAAAGATGCTGTGGCACTCTGGTGAATGTTGTGGCTTTTTCCTAGGCCAGTGGAATCATGTTCATCAGTTACGTGGCCTATGTGCAGCTCAGTCCCATTCAGGTGGATGGACCTGGGCTGCAAAACCAAACACAGCTGCTATACAATGTACAGCGCTGGTGAGGAGGCCACAGTAGTCACTGGAACAAGGTGGCCTCATTAAACATGATCAGTGGGGGTGCTGGCAGTTAGACACCCGCTGATCAGATATTGATGAACTAGACGAGGATAGGCCTTCAAAACTCTACTCTGTGAAAACCTCTTTAATGTGCCGTAGAATGTGTTTTTGCTGAGAGATGCCATTTCAGGCTGACCATAGTGTTCCTCATCTGGTTTGGTGATTGGAAATCCAGAGAAATGTCTGCCCCTTGATAACATTTAATCTCCCATAACTCCAGTTCTATAAACATGCGGAAACATTTATATAAGCAGCGCTTTCAATAGAAGCTTCATTTTTATTACTTGCTGCTTTTAATTTAGTGTATTCTAATACCTCTCCTGAAATGGCTGTTTTTCAATACTTGCATTCCCTATAACAACAATTCTAGAGCAAATTAATTGACAACTGGCTGTTACCCTTCCCCCTTGTCGAAAGGATGTGTCCCTGCATAGTCTGACACTGTCAGTGTAGATTGGATATGTCAGTGTGCAGAGACAACCTCATTTTATTCATAAATTTGTAGGAGGAATAACAGAGGAACAACACAATGCAGAGTTCTAAGATTATGTCATGGGGAATCCAATTATTTACTAAAACAGACATGGTCAGGAAAGATGATAGATCCTCTTTAAAGCTAGAGGGAGCCTCTGTGGCATAACCAAACTGTTAGCTTCTTGTAAAAATTTCGGAACTGAAATATATCAGATCTAATCTGGGTATTTATGTGCAGACCAGTTCTTGAAACAAAGACTATGTTATCATTCCAGCAGAGTTTGAATTAATGGATTGATTGCATTATTAAAGAAGATGTCTCATGAAGATCACCATTGACCTTATATTCTTTTAGAGCCAATGCAGGAAAAATATATGGTCACATGAGGTTCCACAAGCCCCTAATTCTTACTAATTTGTCAAATGTATGCTAGTAGGAAGCAGAGGACATATGTAGTGCTTGTCATAGGCATGAAATATTTATTTGGAGATTATTATCAGATCCAGTTTACAGTATATTAGTAACATCTGAATATCTTATCTTATGGATATGATCCATGGAATTGTCAGCAGATTTCAGTACATTAGTACAATCATCACATTTTACTCCAACAGACTTTAGCTAAAGCCCACAATTCACATTACACTATTGTTGGCCACAGGGGTGCACCTAGCCTTTCTGCTGCCTGAGGCGAAAACCGAAACGGCGCAACCCCAATGCCAATTTCTTAACCTAACCCATTTACCACAATGCAGTGCTCATTGCCCATGGCCCTTCCACTGCCCCCCCCCCCTCTTGCCCCTACCTGGTGCTGCCTGAGGTGATCGCCTCACCTGCCCTCATTGGTGGTGCACCCCTGTGTCACGCGAGGTCGGCGTCGCGCTCCCTCTGCACGACGTCGCCGGACCTCTACGCCCCCCTAGAGATGAGCAATAGGGAATTGAAGTGCTGGTCTTGTCAGCCAGCACTTCATGAGTTAATTCTCTGTTTGGGTTTAGCCATGTGGTGCTGATCACACCACATGGCTACTTTACATATTGTTTGGACAGCTTGCTCCGCCTCAGGTCATGTGATGCTGGCCACATCACATGATCCTGGGCGGGCTATTTAAAGATGGCAACTGCCTCACTCAGATGCCTGTGATTAGTCTTCTGAGATCAGTGCTGTGTGTTGGACCTTGCTGTTGGATTATTGGTATATTGGATTTTGGCTTTGGACTTAGACTACGCTTTTGCGATTCCCCTCGGTATTTGACATGACCTCCTGTTCTTGACTTGGCTTGCTGACGATTCTGCTATTGTGTTTGTTCTGTCTGTGTTCGTCTTTCCCTGTGTTCCCTTCCCTACCCTGTGCACGTACTCAGCATAGGGACCGTCTCCAAGTTACGGTTTTGTCGCCTAGGGCATTTACTGTAAGTAGGCAGGGAAAGAGGTGGGGTTCAGACAGGGCACACTATCCCTTGTTTCCCTGTCGTGACACCCTGGTTGTCCAAACCTGCCATTTACGGGGGAACAGACATTCTGTCGTATATATGGGGAGCTTCTGACTCTCCCTTGTCAAAGGATGTTGAGGGAGAAAAGGATAGGGCACTGAATGTTTAACACCCAATTCTTTTGTTGTCTTGGGAGATAAGCCATCGCCCGAGGTATCTGGCAGCACCTTCTCTAAACTTTTGAATGCACATGTCCAACTGTTCAATGTTTCAGTACTTTTTTCACAATTTGCTGTTTTCTAACAAGGAGTTTAACGGCAAAATTCACAACAGGTGTTTGATCCATGAATCACCCAATAAATTTCCCGGTTCAATTGGAATCGGTATTTAAACAGTCCTCCTCATCATGCTGTTCACATTTTGACATCATGAGACCAAGACGACATCTAACAATTGATCAACAGTATCTCACCATTGCGAGGCTTCAAGCAGGATGTTCTCAAACGAAAGTGGCCACTGAGCTTAGAGTGTCACAGAGTGTCACCAGCAGGTTGCAACAGAGATACAGAGAGACAGGAAAAGTCACAGAAAGCCATAGAAGTGGACGTGCTTTGGCCACATCCCACACTGATGACCGATTCATTGTAAAGAATGCCCTCCAGAACTGCATGATGAATACCAAACAACTCCAGGCACATTTAAGGGAGGTGAGAAGCCCCCAAGTGTTACGTCAGACCATTTGAAACCATTTACATCAGCCTGGTCTGCGTGCTCGACTACCTGCAAGGGTACCTGACCACAGGCATCATCGTCTTGCATGGACCAGGGAGCATCTACTCTGGATAAGGGACCAGACTGTTGTCACCAGATGAGCCTTTGGTGGCAGTGGTGTTACAGTGTGCGCAGGTGTGTTTAGTCGATGGTACAGTGACAAGCCGTACTACTTGAGTAACATCAATAATCCAGTCATTGTGCCTCTGCATGATCCACATAGGTCTAATTTCATCTGCATGGATGATAATGTCCCAGCTCATCAAGGTCAGATCATTAGGGAACGGCTGCTGGAGACTGTGGTACCTCAAATTCTCCAGACCTGAATCCAATTGAAAACCTTAGGGGATCAGCTGAGTCGTTATGTAGAGGCTCTTAACTCTGTAACCCAGAACTTCAATGATCTGAAGACTGGCCGTCAAGAAGAGCAGGATGCCATGCCTCAGCAGATAAAAAGTCAACAAGTTATTAAGAAATTGACATTTTTTGTGGTGGTATACCCACCATTTTTGTTGGTTTGTGTTTCAATAAATTTTTTAGATGAGAAAATCACAATTGCATGCTTCTACTTAATTGCCCTACGTTTATGATATAATATCACTGTAGCATGAACTTTTTACGTTTTCCATAACTTCCACCTGAAAGCCAAATATCCCCAACTTTATGTGAGCACCATACATGCTCATCCATACATGCTTCCATCCAAAATGGGAAGTCAGGAGAGTCAGCCAAAAGTGCATTAGCTATTGAATGTGCATGACATATGAAATACCAGTCTTAATAATTCTGCCCTTAAGACTGTAGGATCAGACTACACAAAAGCTTTGTTTGTTGTCTGTTACCATAGAGACATATACGTCTGTACAGAATCTGAAAACACAAATGGTAGTATAATGTTTAATTAAAAATTTTTGTAAAATTGGTTCAGTTTTCATTCTAGGTGCAAAGAAGACATTTAAAATGTTTCTGGTGATGTGGTATATTTTACACTGTGTAAAAGATGCAGCCAGTACTGCAACTAAAAAAGGTGCATGATGTTGTTGTCGCAATTGTCAATGGTGTTTTATGTGGCCAGACCTGTTAAAAACTCTAAGTAATGCTTTCAGTTGCCCTTATGTTGCTCTATGCCTCTCTTTGAGAAATGTAGAACTGTGCCAAATCTCTGGAGTAGGTAATATATGAATGTGTCTGACTACTGGTGGAAAAATAAGCACATATTTTTCTATCTTAATCTACATAAACAGCTTTTTGGAAAATATTTCATAAATAGCATGCAGAGGGCTTATTAACCCTTTGGCGACATTGGACGTACCGGTACGTCCTGAGCACGAGGTAGTTCGTGCTACAGGGCGTACCGGTACGTCTTGCATTGAAACCCCCCCTGCTCAGTGCAGGGGGGGTTAAATGCTGTAATGGGTGCTGTTTAGGGCACCCAGCCACCCATAGCGAAGGCCTCGGGGGGTGCCGTGCACCCCCCATAAAGGCGATCGCTGTGAATGGCTGGTCTATTCAGACCAGCCATTCACAGCAGGCAAGGGGTACTCGGCGGGGATAGCGCTATTCTAGCGAATCCCCGCCGAGTGTCAGTAATTAGGGGGAGGTCAGGGTGTCCCCCCCGCCCCCCTGATTAGCTGTGGGCAGATGGGTGGGCAGATGGGCAGGCGGGGGGGAGACCTGCAACGTGCGGGCGGCTGCCGCGAGTGCCGCCCGCAACGATCTTTCAGGATGGCTGATCGTTATTCAAGCAGAGTATCAGCATACAGCTGATACTCTGCTTGAAACTGCTGACATCGGTGCTGGCACCGATGTCAGCAGTTTAACCCCTTCCATGCCGCGGTCCGTAGGGACCGCTGTATGGAAGGGGTTAACAGGGAGGGAGCGCTCCCTCCCTCTCCCATCGGCGCTGCGGTGCGCTGGCAGCGCCGATGGTGTGGGCAGATGAGAGGGAGGAAGCTCCCTCTCCCTTCCATCGGGACGCTGCTCTGCTGTGGCAGCGTCCCGATGGTTACCATGGCAACCAGACGCTTTCGTCTGGCTTGCCATGGAAGCCTGTTCAAGCTCCTGCTAAAGGCAGGAGCTTGAACAGGCTATAAGAAAATACACTGCAGTACACTATACAGTGTACTGCAGTGTATTGTAAAATACCAGACCCACTGGTTCTTGAAGAACCAAGTGGATCTGAGTCAAGAAAGTGGAAAAAAAAAAAAAAAGTTAAAAAAAAGTTAAAAAAACTGATTAAAAATAAAAAAATACACAATACATAAACATGTTAGGTATCGCCACATCCGTAACAATCTGCTCTATAAAAATATTACATGAGGTGGCCCCCCAGGCGAATGCTGTAAAAAAAAATTTAAAAAAACTATGGCAAAATAGCCATTTTTTTCCCTCTTCCCTCACAAAAACTGTAATAGCAGGCGATCAAAAAGGCGTATTTACCCCAAAATGGTATCAATTCAACCGTCATCTTGTCCCGCAAAAACTGTACCCTACCTGAGACAATCGCCTGAAAACTGAAAAAAATATGGCTCTCTGAAAATGGCAACACAAAAAAAATATTTTATTCTGTTCAAAAATGCATCTAATGTGTAAAACTTTCCAACAATAAAAAAGTTGGACATATTGGGTATCGCTGCGTCCGTAACAACCTGCTCTATAAAAATATTACATGAGATGGCCCCCCAGGCGAATGCTGTAAATTTTTTTTTTAAAAAACTATGCCAAAATAGCCATTTTTTTCCCTCTTCCCTCACAAAAAGTGTAATAGCAGGCGATCAAAAAGGCGTAATTACCCAAAAATGGTATCAATTCAACCGTCATCTTGTCCCGCAAAAACTGTACCCTACCTGAGACAATTGCCTGAAAACTGAAAAAAATATGGCTCTCTGAAAATGGCAACACAAAAAAAATATTGTATTCTGTTCAAAAATGCATCTAATGTGTAAAACTTTCCAACAATAAAAAAGTTGGACATATTGGGTATCGCTGCGTCCGTAGCAACCTGCTCTATAAAAATATTACATGAGATGGCCCCCCAGGCGAATGCTGTAAAAATTAAAAAAAAAAAACGATGCCAAAATAGCCATTTTTTTCCCTCTTCCCTCACAAAAAGTGTAATAGCAGGCGATCAAAAAGGCGTATTTACCCCAAAATGGTACCAATGAAAACCCCACCTCATCCTGCAAAAAATGAGCCCCCACATAAGACAATAGCTCAAAAAAATAAAAATCAATGGCTCCCGCAAACCACTCCATCAAAATCTGTGTTGTAAAATCCATATAGCGCTCCTTCTGTTTTGAGTCCTGCCATGTGCCCCCACAGCAGTTTACCACCACATATGGGGTGTTGCCGTATTCAGGAGAAAATGGGTAACAAATTATGGGGGGGGCTTTTCTCCTGTTACCCCTTATGCAAATAAAAAAAATTGGGGCTAAAGCAACATTTTATTGGAAGAAAAAAAATGTTCATTTTCACAGCCAAGTGTTTCCAAATTCCGTAAAATGCTTAGGGGGTCAAAGTGGTCAGTACCCCCTTAATATATTCTTTGAAGGGTGTAGTTTCAAAAATGGGGTCACTTTTTGAGGGTTTCCACTGTAGGGGTACGTCAGGGTCTCTCAATTACAAAATGGTGCCTAAAAACTATTCTAGCAAATTTTGCCTCCAAAATCCGTATGGCGCTCCTTTCCTTCTGACCACTGCCACAAACCCATAGAGACGTTTACCACCACATATGGGGTATTTCTGTAAACTGCAGAATCAGAGCAATGTAAATTGAGGTTTAGTTTGCTGTTAACCCTTGCTGTGTTGCAAGAAAAAAATATTAACATGAATAATCTACGAAAAAAGTGAAATTTTGAAATTTCACCTCCATTTTCCATTAATTCTTGTGGAACACCTCAAGGGTTAACAAAGTTTGTAACAGCAGTTTTTTATAATTTGAGGGGTGTAGTTTCTAAAATGGGGTCATTTATGGTGGGTTTCATTATGTAAGACCCTCAAAATCACTTTATATCTGCATTGGTGTTAAAAAAAAATGGTTTTGGAAAATTTGGTGAAAATTTAAAAAATGGCTTCTAAACTTCTAAGCCTCCTAACGTCCTAAAAAAGTAAAATGACGTTTACAAAATGATGCCAACATAAAGTAGACATATGGGGAATGTAAAATAATAACTATTTTTGGAGGTATTACGGTGTATTTTGAAAGTAGAGAAATTGAAATTTGGAAATTTGCTAATTTTTCAGAATTTTTGGTAAATTTGGGATTTTTTCATAAATAAGGGTGAAATATATTGACTCAAATTTATGACTGTCATGAAGTACAATGTGTCACGAGAAAACAATCTCAGAATGGCCTGGATAAGTAAAAGCGTTCCAAAGTTATAACCACATAAAGTGACACATGTCAGAATTCAAAAATTTGGCCCAGACATTAAGGCCAAAATGGGCTCTGTCCTCAAGGGGTTAAGCTGTGAAAATGTTATTGATTTTTATAGTGTGTTTATGTTTAGTTTAGAAAAGTACATGTTGTTGTATGCCTGTAGCAAGAAAGCGTATTCCTCTAAAATCTAAAAAAAAAATCCCCAGTCAATGAGTTACATTTGTGATTTAGACATTTGAGATGTATCTGTTTCAGAGAAAATCACATGAAATTGATTACACCAACCTTTTTAGTGCCATTTTTGTGGTGTTTTGCATGACAATTTTTTGTGTTCTTTGTATTGATGAGGGGACTAAATGCTGTGGCAAGATGTTATTTTGCTATAAACTCCCAACTATGAACATTTTTACATACACAGGCCCAGATTTATAATTATAGAGTTGGCAAAAGCTTAGACAGACTGCCTAGACCTCCTCCATATTTGTCATAGGGCCTCAGGCTGGATGATAAAAGTGGTGCAGGGATAGACCCCTTCATCTGACTCTATACCAACCCTTTGTTAGACTTAGGGCTCATTCACATGACCATGGTTAGGTTCGGCATCCGAGTCGCATTTTTCATAGCTCAGGTGCGGACCCATTCACTTCAACGGGGCCGCAAAAGATGCGGACAGCACTCTATGTGCTGTCCGCATCCATTGCTCAGTTCCGTGGCCCCGCAAAAATTATAGATCATGTCCTATTGTTGTCCGTTTTGCAGACAAGAATAGGCATTTCTTTTATGGGACTCCCATTCCATAAATTCCAGAAGGCACACAGGCGGGATCCATGTTTTAGGATCCGCAATTTGTGGACCGCAAAGCACGGCACATTCGTGTGAAAGAGCCCTTACTTTGAGACAGATTTTTATGCCAGAATTGTGGCGCAAGTGAGTATGTCAGGAATAAGTGTAGAAACCCTAGATGCACCATTTTGCACCACTTTTTTTTAGAGATATTTTCAGACACATTAGTAAATTTGGGCCACGGGATTCTGGTTTATGGCACTTTAGTGCCGTTTTTCAGGTCAGAGGCATTTTTTCAAATACAGCATGCTTAAGTCATACAACAGCATGCTTGTTGTCCATTAGAAACCTATGACTTATTTCTCAATTTCTCTTAAGTGTTTTTTCATAGGCTTCAGGATATAAGTTGAGGCAATGGGACTGATGGAGACAGCCAAGTACTCATCTATCTTTGCCAGTTTTAAATTTCTACCTTAAAGAGGACCTTTCATGGGTCCAGACTCTGTTTACTAAGTCACAGCCAGGGAGCGTCACAGCCAGGAAGAAACCCTTCTCCCTGGCTTTGACGCTCTCCGCTGCGATTGGACAGCGCTACAGCCAGGGAGAAGGAGACGCCCATTGAGAATCCTTGGCGTCTCCTCCTCCCTGTTCCGATGCTATGCATTGCATAGCGCGGACCCGAATTTTGGAGGTGCCGAGCGGGCGAACGGAGCGGCGCCCTAAAAAAGTAGTAAGTGATCTGGCCTCCACCCCACATGCCCTCCATAACCTGGTACTTAGTAAACAGAGTCTGGACCCATGAAAGGTTCTCTTTAACATAGTTTTGGTTTGGCTATTATATTGGTTGTCAGCCAGATGTTCTCTTTTCCTCAGACTTTTGACCTTGAACTAGGGTCACCTCCGTACACATAACATTGTCACCAGTACTGCTGAAGATTATGGTTTCACCTTAGAGGGTCACTGAGTTTTCAGCAAACCTTTGATATATCATACAGAAAGACATATCAAAAGTTTTGATCAGTGGGGGTCTGATTGCTGAGATCCCCACCGATCACTAGAATGAGAGAAGCTCTTGCATATTCTGTGCTCTCTCCTCGCTACAGGAGATGGTAGCGAGATGGGCCCATAGACTTTCTATTGAGTTTGTCTCATTTCCTTTCCTGCAGAGAGGAGAGAGCTGGATATGTGAGCCAGGGGTGCACCTAGCCTTTCAGCTGCCTGAGCCGAAAACTGAAAAGGCACCCCCCCTCCAATACCAATTTCTTAACTTAACCCCTTTGCCACAATGAAATCGCTCATTGCCCATGGCCCTTCTGCTGCCCCCTCTTGCCTCTACCTGGTGCTGCCTAAGGTGATTGCCTCACCTGGCCTCATTGGTGGTGCACCCCTGATGTGAGCGCTTCTCCCTCCTCGTTCTAGGGATTGGTGGATGTTCCAGCAGTCAGATCCCCACCGATCAAAACTTTTGCTATGTCTCTATGACATATCAAAAGTTTCATGAAAACTCAGTGACCCTTTAAAGGGGTTGTCCCATGTTGCAGTTTCCATGCTAGGTGGGATGAAGCCCTAGATCGACCTGCTTATGGATACAGCTGAGCAGGCTTGCGCTCCGCTGTTTCCGTAAATCCTATTGTAGTTGCTCTGCAATCACTACAACGGGAGTTGCAGAAGCAGCGGCGTGCTGGCCCACTTGGCTGTTTTTATAAACCTGGCCACCTAGGGCTGGAGCTTAGTCCCATCTCACCATGGAAATGGCAAAATGGGACAACTTCTTTAAGTCCCCCTTGACAAATAGTCTCAGTGTTGGTTTTAAGATTTAAAGGGCACCTGTCAGCAGATTTGTAACTATGAAACTGTCTGACCTCTTGCATATGTGCTTGGCAGCTGCCTGATCCTGTCATTCTGTTCACCTGTATTGCCATGGCAACCCCTAAACATCCCACAATTGTAATGGTGTGAGAGAGGGAGCTCCCTCAACTTAGATGCTGTAGTCAACATTGACTGAAGCATTTAAGATGGTAAACAAATGGAATTGGAGTTATCTCTAATCCCACACAGAGGCACAGCACATGAACTTGTACCATCAGTGCTCTGTAATAGTACAACACTGAGCATTAACTACCTTCCTGATGAAACGTACTATTATACTGCAGACTGTGAAGGGGTTAATAAAAGTCTTTTAGCTGCCCCATTGCCATGTACCTATGAAACTGGCTGACCTGTTACATGTGCGCTTGGCAGCTAGAGACATCTGTGTTGGTCCCATTTTCATATGTGCCCGCATTGCTTAGAAAAATTACATTTTAATATATGCAAACGAGCCTCTAGGAGCACCGGGGGGGTTGCCATTACACCTAGAGGCCCCCCTTGTCTGCCGCTGCTGTGCCCTCTCCACTTTGATTGATATGGCCAGGCAGTGAAAATGTCATCAAACCTGGCCCTGACATTCAAACTGCAGAGGGTGCAGCAGTTGCAGAGAGAGCCGAGCCTCTAGGTGTAACAGCAACACCCCCATCGCTTCTAGAAGCTCATTTGCATATATCAAAACTTTTTCTCAGCAATGAGGGCAGATATGAACATGGGACTAACACAGATGCCTTCAACTGCCAAGCGCACATGTAGCAGGTCAGCCTGTTTCATAGGTACAAATCTGCAGAAAAATGTCCTTTAAGTTGCTGGTTTTATGTCTAAAGCTCTCCCAAAGTTTCCTAAACCACAATTACAAAATAATTAAAGAAAAAGATTTAAAAATAAAATATACACATTATTATGACTAGTGTTGAGTGAAGTGAATCATTTGAAGCGGAATTCAGTCCGAAGTTTAGGAGAACTTCAATTCACAACAAATCAGAATTTCCTCGCTCTTTGTGGTAACGAATCAGTTTTTCCTAAAATGGCGGCTGTACTTGTAAGAAAGTAAGAAATTTCGGAATTTGAGATCACCCATAATGCCATGCAGCCAGCCAAACCACAGGTATCCACCCCTTTGATGTTACAGCCCTATAAAACCTTCATCCCGCGTGGTCTCTGCCACTGTCCTGTGGGCTGAGCATAGGGAGAGATGAGGCAAGCTCTCATGTGCTAGGGATAGTTGGGGTCATTTATCAAACTGGTTTAAAGTAGAACTGGATTAATTTCCCATAGCAACCAATCAGGTTCCTCCTTTCATTTTCCCAAGGAGCTCTGAAAAATGAAAGGTGGAATCTAATTGATGCTATTGGCAACTAGGCCAGTTCTACTTTACACCAGTTTGATAAATGATCCCAAGTGTTGCTGAAAATGATTAATAGAAGAATATTATTTTTCTGATACAGATGCCGCAATTAGTGTTGATTGCGGCATCTGAGGGGTTAAATGACTGGGTCCGGTGGGATCATCTCTCCCTCTCATTGCAGTCTAGTGTCTGCTGCATTGTACAGTCGGCACCCGCTGCGTATGGAGCGGGCTCACTGCAGCAGCCTGCTCCATACATTCCCTCAGCCACCATGATGTATGGGTATACGTGATTTATAGATTTACACCAGTCAATTAGTCTGTGAATAAAACGGATAACACATGGATGCCATCTATGTTCAGTCCATTTTTCACATATGGTTGCTATGATATAATAGATGGGCATTCTTCCTTTTTTTGATGGCCACTAAAGACAGATGATATTCTTAGACCATACAGACAAAAAAGGAGAAAGGAGCGCAGTCACAAATAATACTGATTCCACACATAAAATCATCGTTTTTCCTTCAAGGTGGAATTAGTGAGAACTTAGAGGTTGGGGATGGGGAAGCTGTATAAAAAAACATCTTTGTTGTCCATTAGCAACCAAATGAAACATCTCATAGGTTGTTATGGGCAACAAAAACATTTTTGTAGACAGTTCTCATAAATCTGCCTCACAACCCATCTACATATGCAGAGGACTTTGAGCAGTGACTGAGGAGCAGTCAGCCTGCCAAAATAACTCCTGCAGTGACAACTCATACAGGAAGTCAAGAAATATTCCTGGAGAACATTCAAAGAACTGTAGCCTTCCCTAGTCATGGCTGATGTTGGCGTTCTGAACTACACAATTAATAAAATACTGGGAAAAAAGGAAATTTATAGAAGATAAGTATTGCAGAAAGCATTGCAAATTCAAATACCATAAATAGGGGAAACTTATCAAAGATTGTACAACTCCAGTTTTCTGGGTTGAAAAGTTGCAAATGTTTGCACAATTGTAATTTTGTGCAAAAATATGCAATTTTTTCTCTAATTTGGTGCCAGTCTCGCCACTTTTTTAAAAACTGGGTGGGGCTTAGCAGGAGGGTCAATATTATTTGCTATAATTTGCTATTCTGGTGCACAGCACTGCAGCCCAATAGTTTTACATTTAGGCCACTTTCAGACTAGCGATTTGCACACTCCGGACTCACAGCGTGAGTGTGCAGCAGCTCCTGTCCTGACCTCTCAGCACTGACTGGGTTGCATAGCATTATATTCATTTATGATGTTATGTAACCCTTAGGCCTCTTTCACACGAGCGTCACGGATTCAGTCCGGATGCGTTCAGGGTTCGTTCCGGAAAATCGGCGTGCATCCGCACCAATCCGCACGCAATCGCAGTCAGTTTTGACTACGATTGCGTATGTTCGTTCAGTTTTTTCCGCGCGGGTGCGATGCGTTTTGATGCGTTTTTCACGCGCGTGATAAAAACAACATCTCTTAGCAACCATCAGTGCGGATGCAATGCGTTATTCACGTAGACCCATTCACTTCAATCGGGCCAGGGCTGCGTGAAAAACATAGAATATAGAACATTCTGCGATTTTCACGCAACGGCGAACTGATGCGTGAAAAACATCGCTCATGTGAAAAGACCCATTGAAATTAATGAGTCAGGATTCAGTGTGGGTGCAATGCGTTCGCTTCACGCATTGCACCCGCGCGGAAATCTCGCTCGTGTGAAAGGGGCCTTACAGTTCTGAAATATACTGGATAACACTGACAATACATTCCAGACCTCGAAGGGTTTACATACTATCATAAATCAATATAATGCTATGTGACCCCGTCAGTGCTGGGAGATTATGACGGGAGCTGCCACATACTCACACTGCAAGTCCAATGCGTGACACTCGCTCGTCTGAAAAGGGCCTTACACATGATACCTGAACATGTTTGAGCTAATGCTGTAGCAGTCGTTCCACCCCGATGCAGTTTGCATCGGGCGTGTAATCAGCGCCCAAGGATGTCTTATCATCTATCAGCACTGGCACTGTACGAACATTACAGAGTAATACAGCTCTAAAGAAATCCCCGCAGGAGAATACATACATGCCAAAAGGGCTTGTACTGATAAAAGAGATTATGATAAGGCTTTTGTGGAGATTGAGAATAGATTGGAAAAATGAGAAAGGATAACACATAACCAGGATATATAGCTTGAAGACACGATAAAAACAAAAATGTGGTATTCTCAACAGATTTCAATGAAATTACAAAAATCATGCTTAAATACATCAAGGTACTTTTTAAAAATGAATTACAATAAACAATTATAAAATATGTTTAATCATGTAGCAAAGGACTGAAAATTTTGGGGGGGGGACATCATCTTTTCTAGTGTATATAAAAGTTCAGTCACTACAAAAACACACCTCCCAACTTTTTGGACGGTCATAGACCGTACACTTTTGGTTCATTGTGTGAACGATCCATTTTCCCTGCATATTTTAACACTTTAATAGTTTTCTTAGCGCACAATAGCTCAAAACTAATCTGAATATAGAAATTTCTAAAACCTAAATTGTATCAAATAATAAAATGATATACAAGGTGCTATCTAATATACATCGAGGAAACAGACAAAAACTTCCTGGATCACTATTGTAAATGTAGCAATGTAAATCTCAGAGCAAAAAGAGGGATATTTAAGGTGCAAAGAGGGACAGAGTGACTTGGGTTAAAAATAGGGACAGTCCCTCCAAAAGAGGGCCACTTGGGAGGTCTGCAAAAACATGGTTATCTCAGCAAGACTCCTTCAAATGAGGGTCATGGAGTAATGCATGTAAATTTATTGGGAAAACATAGTCAAAAAGTAAATAGTAAAAAAAATACCCACCATGTTGTTTACGTAATTCAGTGTAGGCGAAAACTAGTAATCTGCCCTACTGGGTGGATTCCTGGTGGTCTGGTATGTCAGAGGGGCTCCTGACATGAATAAGCATGAACTGCACCATGTAGCATGAGTGTAGTTTTGAGTATATGACAGCTGAAGGACCTGTGATGACATCACAGATCCTTAACGTCTTGTTTAGTGTTGAGCGAATCGAGCTTCGGATAATAGATCAGAAGTCGATTTGTTCAAACACTTTGTAGTATTGCTTCCGTGGAGGCAAAATTAGTTTCAGCCAAAGTCACACAAGACTTCCTTGAATGAATTCGGTAATTACTTCTGTGTCTTTAAAAACATTTTAAAATCGCAATCTGAAGTCGGGTTTTATACCGAAGTACCAGCTGTTACAAAACCCGACTTCGGATTCTGAATTATAATGAAGGGAAGGTAATTGCAGGAGAAGCATCTCCCTACAGCCTCACTTCTCATATACTGTCACTCTGGAAGAGAGGTGAGAAATGTACATGTATGGCAGATGTTGGATCTCTCTGATCTCAGAAGTTGTGTGAATGCCATAGCCGCCAGTTTTACACAGCAGACACTTAGTGGCAGAATCTGAGATTGGCGATAATGCCAAACACAGACTTTTAACTTCTCAGATGGCATGGTCAATTGCAACCCAACCTGTTATTTTCCAGGAGAACTGCACTCCCGGTGACCGAATTACCTTCCCACTGAGATCACGGGAGGTGTTATGTTGCTATTGCAGCCTTGGGCCTTCTGAAGGCTCTAAAGGCATGTCAGAGCTAAGTTCCTATTAAGCCCTGCCTAAGGATAGGACATCAGTTTTGTAGTCCCTGAAACCCATGTTATATATTGTATTTCAAACAACTACTTTCTATATCTCTGCTTCTTGCAAAGAATTGTCTAGTTTTATTGAAATACGTGTTAACCTTGGCTTGCTTTGTCTTGTTTGATTGCTTTGTTATTTTATATTATTCCTCAATGAAAAGAACTCATAAAAGAAATTATGTAATGATAGAGGACTAGATACAGAGAGAGAAACTTTTCTCAGTGTTTGCACACTGGCGCACAGTGTGAGAGGTATTCTAATGAGTAATACAATTTTATTGTCCAAGTGCTTGATTAAAAATTAGGAACATCATCCATCACGTAAGGACATTGCAAAAATACATTTACAAGAAGTCATTTTGGTCCAAGGTGAGGTAACTCTTTAAATACAATTCTATAAACATCTCATTTTAAAACATTTTGTTCATGTCATGTATTATTCACCGGAAAACCTACATACAGCCTTCGAGACATCCATCAGCATTCCAGATGATAGAATTCACTCAGCGGCTGTGAGGACAATATGTATTTTCTGATCATGACTCACATATTGTTAGCTGTTCTCTTATGCAATGGTTATCTTTCATTTTGATTTTTTTTCTTTTGCCATGACTATATTATTTTGAATCTTTTTTTATAAAATTTCTACTAATTGGTTTCTGTGACAAAACAAAGGAACACATTTGGAGCATTTAGGAGCCCAGGCATCAAATAGGTTATGCCACAAAAAAAAAAAAAACTCACTAAAACTCATTTTTACTCACATATCTCGAAGATTTCCTTCCTTTTCTGTAGGTGGGCAGTAGCTCATCACATGAAATAAGCGCCTGCACCTTCCAGGATGCATTGCAATTAGTTCTTGTTAACCTCTTCCTCCCCTGCATAGAAAATAGTCCCTCACACTTAGCCCCAGAGGTATATATGGTGTGTTACCCCAAAAAATGTCCTCCTCCACTGTCTAGAGAGATTTTAAAATTAAGGATGAATGAAGAAAAGGTGTCTGGGGCACTACACCGGCCCTGATAGAAGGAAGAGATCAGAGAAGCTACTGAGCATGTTAGTCCACTACTGAATGTAGGAGAAGGTTGACCCAAAGTATAAACAGCTACCAGAGAGGAAAGTGTAATGTACATAAAAAACAAAAAAATATTATTATTTTATGTATTCTGCAATAATACTTCACTTACAATGCCCTTTTCAATGTATAGTAATACTTTTGGTGGGAGAGCCCCTTTAAGTTTAATCTATGTTCACTATGTTCACTATTAAACCCTTATGTATTTTTAATTCAAGTTTTAGAATACGCTACAGAAAAGCTGTGTAAACAATTTATCAGGACCCCAGTAGACCACACTTATTTCTAAACCTGGTGATAAACATGTCCAAACCTGCCATGGTAGCCTCCCAACTCTCCCCTAATGGAAGGTGCTAGAGGAGATGAGGATTTACGCTGCTAGAGAGCAGCAGTGGATCATGCATATATATGGGGAAGCTGGAGATGTAGATGTCAGTTGACAGCCATCTAATGTGTATGAAAAACTATAGGCTCACATAATACAAAAAAGTTAAATATATCCATAACTCATCACTAGCCGCATTATTGTGATCAATGACACGTTTTCCATCTTTATATACTGTAATTACACCATTCTAATTTGAAACCCAATAGCTTATTATTACCATTGTCCTCTAATCGACAAACCATAAAATGTAAGAATTCAACCGACGATTGACAAACATTAAAGGGGTTGTTCAGTGGCATAATACTGCTCATCTGTCATCATGATAGGTCATTAATATCTCAGGTTGGTGGGGGTCCGACTCTGGGCACCCCCACCGATCAGCTGTTTGAAGGGATTGCGACGCTCGTGAAAGCAATATTTTCAATATTTACATACCCGCCGCGGAACCCCTTTAATCTACATGTCATTCCCCCTATTCCCTTTTAAGTATTTTTATTGCTTAATTTCAATATGTATAATAAAGAGTTAATATAGTTTTTGGAGTATCTTCAAATATGGATTTGTTATAGAAATTTTTGCAACTGCCCCAGTGATCTGAAAAGGGTTTGTAGAAATGCAGAGGCATGGACTGAATTTTCAGTCACAGAAATCTTCTGCAGCAAATCTTCTGCATGTGATTGTGCAATTAGAGGCCAACTCTAGTTAAACATGGAGTTTCCAATTGTGAGTATTCACTGGGGAGTCAATTCTATTCCTACTGAATCATTTCTGAGCCATAGGCTAATTTCACACTCTGGATCTGGCATAGCTGGATATTACTTACCATATGTGCCGGGTAGTGGTTAGATCTCCACCGGATCCCATTATGTTCAAGAGGGCCAGAAGACATGTGGTAACATCTGGCTGTGCTGGATCCAGAGAGCTTCGGCAGGCATTTTTAGTGCCCTGATGCTGGGATACTTTGAAGTCCGGACATTTGTGGATATTTGCCCTTTATTATTACATTATTATTATTATTATTATTATTATATTTAACTTAGTTCACTTTTTGGGGATCAGAACACCCCTGCTGAGTGTAAGGAGGGTTTTCTGAAGGTTGTTAAGGAACATGAGGCTGCATTCAGTAAACACTCCACAGATTTTGGGAAAGTAGAGGTGATCCAACACAGTGAATGACAGTTATTGCCCTTTGGCCGCACCCTTAGTGCTTGTGCGTAAAAAGGACGGTACAATCTGTGTGGACTACGGCAAATTAAATAACATCACCCATAAAGACGCCTATCCTTTACCTAGAATAGAAGAATCCCTATCAGTCCTGGGCTCTACAGCATTCTTTTCTACTTTAGACTTAATTAGTTGGTACTTGCAGGTCCCCATGGCATCCAAGGACCAGGAAAAGACAGCTTTTACCACACCTATGGGGCTTTATGACTTCAACTCGACCTGTGTAATGCACCAGCCGCCTTCCAGCATCTCAGGGAGTATTGCTGAGGTGCCAAAACTTTGAGACTGTGCTATTGTATCTGGAGAATAGTATTGTATACTCTAAAACTTACGAAGACCATACCTCACCTGTCTGAGGTATTTGCTGCACTCATAAAACATACTCTCCAAGTAAAGCCAACCAAATGCTGCTGAAGTGCACTATCTAGGGCATGTGGTCATTGCTCAAGGAGTCCTCACTGACCCCAATAAAATCGCTGCAGTTAAAATTGGCCTGCACCTGCTTACATCTATGAGGTGAAGAAATCTCTAGGCTTTGCTGGATGTTACAGGCAATTTATTCAGGACTTTACTAAGATTGTGGCCCTTTTGCAGGACTTGTTAAAAGGCTAGCCTAATAAAAAAGGTTCAGATAAGATGGCTATTGTATGGAGTGATGCTCAGGAAAAAGCTTTTAATGATCTGAAATGTAAACTTACCAAATCCCCTATTCTTCTTACCCAGACTATACTAAACCTTTCAGACTGTATACAGATGCATGTAAGAAGGGTTTGGGTGCAGTGTTGGCTCAAGTGCAGGACCAACATGAACGAGTCATTGCATACGCCAGTCACTCACTTAGGCCTACTGAGAGGAATGACTAGAATTGCTTGCCTTGGTCTGGGCTGTTACAGAGAAATTTAGGGAATACTTGACCGCTACTGAATTTGTGGCCTATATAGACAACAACCCAGTGGCTCATCTTTCTGCTGCATGTACAGGTGCCATAGAACAGCGATGGGTCTCTAGATTAGCTAATTGCAAATTTACCATCAAATACTGTTCTGGCAAATGTAATATTAATTCAGATGCATTGGTGAGATTTCTTATAGGTAAACCAGCCAACCTGCCTGATGACTACTGAGAGGACGTTAAAATGCCAGCCTTTTTCTCCTTAGGGCTCAAGCAGGATACCATCACTGCCTGAGAGGCCAGTCAACAAAATACCGTCCATCCACAAGCAGCCAGAATGGATTGGACCCAATTACAATGTGAAAGCAGAGTGCTACAAAACTCAAGGAGTGTGCTATAAACTACTAAGATCCTTACACCATATTAGAGAGAAACAGCTGACCCTGAGGTACTCAAACTGTTGAGACAGAGGAAACACCTCTTTCAGGAGAAGGGTCAACTCAAACGTCTCAATATTGATCCTGTGACACATGACTGCATTAAAGGTAGTCTGTCACCTCTTAAGCATTCCCCAAACTAGAGTAAGTAGTAAATAGTGTGACACTGGGCCCGATTATGTAATTTTTATGTTCATGTTCTCATTCCGACAGTGCTCCAACAAACCAGCAGTAATATGCATTTAGAGGACTCCTCCTCGAGTCTTTTCCATTATGTGTATGAGCTCAGGAGTCCTCTCAATGCATTTTACTGATGGTTTGTGGGAGCACAGCGTCTGAATGCAAGTGAGAATGAAGAATAAAATTATATAACCAGACTCGGCATAACTTACACTATACACCACTTACTCTAGTTTAGCTGTTTTTTTGGAGCTGACAGACTGTAGTAAGTATGCCATGGTGTTACCAGTAAAAGACTTATCAGCAAAAAACACTGTTAATTTGTTTGAAAGGAGGTTTATTAAGGTCCACAGACCACCAGAAAGATTCTGACTGACCAAGGCTCAGCATTTGAGTCACAATTATTCCAAGAAATGTGCACATTGTACAATGTAAAAAAAAGTATGACTGACTATCATCCATAATGCAACAGTCTATGTGAAAAAATGAAACAAGACATAATAAATCTATTGCATAAATTGCCAGAGTGTGAGAAAGCAAAATGGCTGACGTGGGTATCTAAACTGACTTTGCCATATAACCATACAACACAGTTTTAAACCAAACAAGCATCCCATACACTACTGTCTGGACATAAAAGCTACACATGCTGCTTAATGTGCCAACTGTCAATGATAACAACCCGTTACCACAAACTAACTGGGGGAAAAAGCAACTATGGCTTGGTATTGCAGCTCAGGCCCACTCATCACAGAGCTTACTGCTAGGTGGAAACCTCCACGTATCTTTATCCTTGGAGAGCCTGGTACATCACAATTTCTCAAGAAAATTCCCATGAAATGCTCCGATTCTCATGTCAGAGGGGCTGAGTGGGGGAAGGAGGGGACAGAGCTGAATACGGACAACCCCTTTAACATCTAGAGCTGCCATTTTTACTGCAAAAAAACCCCCCAAAAACTCAGATGCAAAAAATTGTGTGAAAGCAGCCTCACTCTGTACAGTGCAAAAAAAAAATGGAATAGTGTAACAGAATTCTATTCCAAACAACAGTATCCAGCAAAAATACATAATACATATACATTAAACATTTACTTTTTTTGGGATGGGACCCTACAGAGATATAACAATTGGAAATGTTATATACTGCTTTGTCTGCATTGGAAAAGTAATTTCTTTGTGTTATGTGCAAAATCAATGTGATAATTATGTTCAGTTTTTATGAAAGTTTTCCTGCCACAGTTAAACAATAGAACCTTTTCAGCATTCAGCAAAGGGTTCATTATGAAGCGATCCCTATGCCTTGTGGGTCTTGTTGGCTTGTCCTTATAAGTTCACTATGTCACAAATCACAGGGCGCTCTTTGCAGCTTTCGACTCAGAGCATTTGTAACATTCTTGCCTTATGATACACGACATGCAAAATCACTTGTTTGAACAAAGAATTCTGCGAGTAATTGTGTGAAGCACAAAAGCCGTAAATTACTAAGACCTTGTCTAATCCCTTAATATCTGTACATTAAATCACGGATGTTCAGGATATTCTTGCTATTCTTGGATCATGGCTGTATTTTTCACTGGCTGGGTATGGCCAGAGTTTGCCTGGATATGGTGACTAATCACTGGCCTCTGGCGGTGCACTAAAGGAGCCAGTGATTGGCTGCAATAGTCACATGTTGCTAACATGACATTACCGCTACAGGTGGGTAAATAGAGCCCGACCAGGAGAATTCGAGCAGGAAAGCATGATCTGTCAGGTAAGTAACACTCATGTAATGTCTGGTTTCTTCCTGAAATGGGACAATCAATTTAAAAGTGCATTTCTATCATATAAAGTGATGGCATATCATTAGGATTATTGATTGGTGGGGGTCTAAGTGCTGGAATACACAACAATCCTGAGGATGAAAAGGCTGCAGTGCTTATTTAGTGCCATGACCCCATCAAAGTGTTTCCCTCTGAGGCAGCTCTCATGTGATATACAATTCTTCCATTCCTTTTATTCTGGATCGAGCACTGTTACAGTCCACGCTGAGAGCTCCTACTCCTCCATCTTACATCTCCGCAGATTTCTTAATGCCCAGCAGTGCCATCTGATGGTATTCTATTATTTGTTATACAATTCTTTAACCCCCACCGATCAGAAGGCAATGGCAGTATGCCATCACTTTATAGGATGTAAACCCCCTTAAATAGGTTGTCCCACCTGGACATTTACGGCATATTGTTAGGATATGTCATAAATGTCTGCTAGATACGGTCCCACCTCTGTGAACCTCTCCTATATCAAGAACAGGAACCCGCCTTGAATGGAGAGCAAGCTGCACAAGCACACTTAGCTATTTTCAGAAGTTTCATGGCAGCGAATGGAGAAAGCTGTGCGTGTGTGGCTTGCTCTCCATTCACGGCAAGACATTGGGTTTTTAGATAGGAGCAGGTCCTAGTGGTGGGGCTGGTACCCATCGAACATTTATGGCATATTCTATTGCCATGTCATAAATGTCTAGGTAGGACAACCCCTTTAGAGGGGTATTCTAGTTGTAGCAAGTTATCCGCCATCCTCAAGACAGGGAATAACTATAAGATCTCGGGGTCCCACTACTGGGATCACCACCAAACACAAGAAAAGGGACCAGGGGCGTAACTAAAGACTCATGGGCCTGGTGCAAGAGTTCAGCTTGGACTCCCTTCCCTCAGTGCTTTGTGGCCAGGGAAGCCTATTACCTTTGTGCTGCCTGAGACAAAAATGTAAACAGCCCCCCCACCATGCCAAATTGTTGACCTAACCCCTTCCCTCCAGCCAGAGGGGTAACTTGACCATCATGCACTTTCTATAATACCATTGTCTTATGCGGCACAAGGGTCTTTTGGCCTCCTCAGGCTCCTGGACGCGGTAGCGACTGCTACCTCTGCACTCTCTATAGCTACACCCCTGACAGGGACCCAGTTCCCATGAGGCCACTCAAAATGAACAGAGCAGCAGGTTCAGCATTCATATTGCCACTTCGTTCATCTCTATGGGCATTCCGGAGATAGCCGAGTACAGCCCTCAGTTATTTCCCTATAAAGATGAATGGAGCAGCAGTGCACATGCTTGATCTGCCACTCTGCCCATTTCATAGGGCCATGAGGTTTACGATGGGACCTCCTTTCTCCTGATCAGTGAGTGTGCCAGTGGTAGCACCCCAACCAATCTAATAGTTATCCCCTATTTCAATGGACAATGTTCAGTATAAAGAGGTGACTGCAGCCAGTTTTATTGTTTCAAGAGAAGCAGAGTGTTTAGAGCTCTATAAGGGCGATTAAGATACATATGATCAGAATGAGTTCCACATCTATGAAGCACTTGTTCCACTTTTTCCAACACAGAAGTTAGATAAAGTAAGCAAAAGAATGGCTTTTTTATTAAAAGATTCTTCCAAAAATAAAAAAAAAGCTTGTAAATTCATTGGAAATATCACTATATTAAGATTTACTATGGAGCCCTATGATATCTGTGCTATGATGTATTTGTAGATTCTCAGAACGGAAAAAAGATAGTGATCAAGGGGGCAAATATTTTCTAGGATGTCAGTCATACTACTGACGGTAAGTCTCTTCCCTTTTCCCTTAAATGGATGACAACAAGGAAAAATAGATTGCATTAATTGCACTGGCTGCAAATGTGAACTTTCCTTTTACACTTAGATTCAATTTCTAAACACCATGAAGGCGATTTATTAAAACTAGTGATTCATACACCAGTCTTAACCTATATACCCTGTGGGGGTAAAATGTGGCAAATTTGCTGCATCTTTAGCTGTCCATACGGCATAAATTTAAAGCTACACCTGCAGTGGCTTTCATAGAGAAGTAAGGGCCCCATAGCAAGAATCAAACCAGCCCCCCCCCCCCCCCCCCCCCCACAGGACAGAAGGGTTTCTGCCTTAACCCTTTTCAATGACCCTTGGGCCATTTTTCCACTGCCTCATTTGCTAAACGTTGTTCCTTTAGAGGGTAGAGTCCAGACCAAGTTTTCACCCCAGTAGAAGAGGAGATGATCCCAACTAAGACTGGACCCCTTCTTGCCCTGTGCCCCATAGCAGTCCCATGGTCTGCCGCTGTGGTAGTTACGCCCCTGTATGCCTGCTATAAGTAGGCATAGATTTGTGCTATAATTTGCACCAGTTTTACAAGGTGGTTTTCAAGACTTTTACACTGAAAACCTATCCGTATCTGATTAGTGGGGAGTTCCACACCCGAGACCCCTGCAAAATCAGCGATTTGGGAAGGCCTTAGCACTTGCGGTAGCACAGCAGCCTCATCACAACTTAGGATAGTCCATGTGATGTCACGTTCATCAATCACATGGCCAAGGCACAGCTCTGCCCCATCTGCTTTAATACCAAGTTACCAAGAACAGCCATAATACAGTGTATAGCACTGTGCTTGGGGAGCAGAGAGAAGGTCTCTGCGCTAGTGCGAGCACCAGTGTCTTCTGAAACAGCTGATCAGCGGGGGTCCCGATTGTCAGACCCCACCGATCAGATACTGATGACCTATCCAGAGCATAGGTCATCAGTATAAAAGTCTTGGAAAATTCCTTTAACATAAACTATAATAAGTCTGTCAGTTCACCTGAGTCCCAGTCTCCTACCGCTAAAGTCACCCTCTTTTTCATCACTTTTGAAAAGTGTTGAGCCATGAAATGTTGCAAATATGATGTGCTTCAATATGCAACTTTTCTATGGCATAAAAGTGGTGCACAATTCCCCACCCACGTCACTCTCACTATTTTAGACCTGGCGTGAGTGGGGTGAAGTTGCAGATAGCGGCACAACTAACCATTGTGCTACCATCTGCACCTGAAATACACCTAATTAAGGCATATTTAAGAATTGTAAATGACCCCCATAGTTTTGTTGGAAAAGATTCAGTGTAACTTGTATTTCATTCATTTCCCTACTCTATCTGTACTTAAAGGGTTTGTGTCAATTTTCCATCACATTATATACTTCTCATTTCCATGGTTACGACCACCCTGAAGTCCAACCGCAATGGCCGTGCTTGTAGAATATAGGAAAAAGCACCAGCCTATGTGAGCTCCCACTGTTCCGGCCACCATAGAGGCTAGCAATTTTCCTTATAGTGTGCAAGCATGGCCATCGCTGATGGATTGCAGGATGGTCATAACCATGAAAACAAGAAGTGTATAATGTGATGGAAAAATGAATCCAGCCATCAAAGGAAGCAATATGGATAATAACAATACAGTAGTAAGTGTCTTGTATTAACTTTCTCTACATAATAAATGTCTCTTCCTGAAGTGAGACAGTGTGCACCTCGACATACTGTTATGTCTCTGACTGCAATATACAGCTGGGCTCCCTCTGCAAAGCCTGAGATCAATCCTGGCAGTTTAACCCGTTAGATACTGGAGATCAATAGCACCCCTGTATCTAATTAGTTGGATACAGGGAGGGGGGCTCACTCTGTTACTCCACCGCACCCCATTCCCCCTCCCCCCATCCTCGGGACTTGATCATGGTGTGTCACTAGTTGCTATGATAGCCAAGGGATCTAACAATATCAGCCATCTACTTATGCCCATTGTACCATGTCAGAAATAGAGTGTAATAGGCTGCTTGTGAGTAATATACTTACAGGTTGACAAAATGCACCGTAGTACGTAAGCAGTACAGGGTATTATGCATTCACTCAAAGGATTGCTTGTTCAAGGCCCCCTCGTTGAACTAATAAGTATAGAAAAAAACAATACTGGTTTTAAGTTTAAAAAAGAGAGTAACTCCACTAAGAATTTGGAATTGCTACATACATAGTGACTTATAATATAAAGTTGTTATGTCATTTAAGCCACGTTGTGAATTGAGTAAAAAGAAAAAACTAAAAGACAATGTCAAAAAGTATGAAGTATGAAGAACCTATGTATGTCAAAAAGCCACCAGTGGCTGCGCAAAATCTGCCTCCCATTGTTTTCATCTGGAGGCTGCATGACGTTTGTGTGGGTGGCGGTTTACAGTCATTACAACGCCAAGAAAGGACACCACTGGAAGCTGCATTGGGTATTTGCTAGCAGTTTAGCTCAATTCATTGGGGCTATACCACGAGCAATTCCGCAGTGTTCAAACCGCAGGGTTTTCTGCCACTGAATACACGGCAAATTTTAGCCTTTACAAAATCTGCCGTGTAAACTATCCCCAAAAGTAAAAACACATAAAAGCTATATCAAGTTGTTATCACCATAATCATAATGATGCACAGAATAAAGATAACATCCGGTGAACACCACAAAGTTTGTAAAGCCAAAAAAAAAATAATTGCATTTTTTTTATTCCCCCACAAAGAGTTAATAATGGTTAATCAGTAAGTTATATGTGCTCCATACTGCTATTGAGAAACAAAACTCATTCCAAAAGAATAAAAATGCGCCCTATAGTGTGTAGGAGAGCGATGGCTAGAATACAGAAAGATATGAGACATTGCATCACCATTGTGATCTCTAGATTTATAACGAAGGTTGCATAATTGTACTTCTGAATCATCCTGACACTGAATCAAGGTCAAGTTAAACCGTTCTGGAATTCTCTAATATTCCATTCCATGCTCCATAAAAATCAACATCCCACCCAGCCTGAGCTCTGTGTAATACCGGGGCACTCCCTTGTGCAGCCAGGCAAGAAGGAGCATGGGACTCTGCTTATATTTTCAGTGCATAACCAAGCCTCTGATACACCCATTCCACCAGCCTTACCAACGCCCAGACAGCATTGCCCTCAGGCACCAGCCTGCTGCCTGTGTTTTTATTTTCACTGCAAAAAGTCTTATCCATATCAAAGAAGCTCGCGCCTGAGAATAATCCCAATGCTCCTAAACAGTACCACATGAAAGAACAGCACTGCTGTCCTGAGAAAGGTTTTATTTCAGTAATAAGTATCTCACACATTAGAAGAAACATCTCACACATGGAAGAAAAAGTATATATATATCTACAGTGGTCCCTCAAGTTACAATATTAATTGGTTCCAGGACGACCACTGTAAAGTTATAAACATTGTAACTTGAGTCCATAACTCTTTGGAAAACTAATAATTGGTTCCACAGCTTCAAAGTATCATTCCAAAGTAAGAGAAAATTAAGATTTAAAGGGGTATCCCCATCACAGACAATGGGGGCATATAGCTAGGATATGCCCCCATTGTCTGATAGGTCCAGGTCCCACCTCAGGGACCCACACCTGAGCTGAGAATGGAGTGGGGAGAGTGGTGGCGGGAGGACCGTACTTACGCAGCCACTGCTTCCATTCATTTCTATGGGGCCAACAGAAATAGCCCAGCAAGTGCTTGGCTAATTTCAGTGGCCTGATAGAAATGAATGGAGGATGGTTGAGCATGCGCAATGCACCCTCCACCACCTTCCCCGCTCAGTTCTCGGTGTAGGTGTGGATCCCTGAGGTGGGACTCACACCTATCAGACAATAGGGGCATATGGCCTTATTGTCTGTGATGGGAATAACCCTTTAACAAAAATAAGTAGTCAACTAAGATATATAATGCAAGTCCTTACATTAGGCCACATTCAGACGACCGTGTTTCACTGTACGGCGGCAGCCTCAGGAAGCGCACGGCGTCATAGCAACCAATGACGCCGTGCGCTCCCGTCCTCCGGGGCAGCACAGGCCGGGCTTTCACGGCCCGTATATGGCCGTGAAACACAGTCGTCTAAATGGGGCCTAACAGTCAGGAATAGATGCTTGAATCTGTAAGTCACTTTCTATTATGACGGCAGGAGCTTCTTCAGGGTCCTGTACAGTATACTATGTACCAAAAAAATTAAAAAGGAATCGGCCTCACTTGATGTCCAAGTGTATATATTAATGCACTCCTCAATATTGAAATTGTGACACCAAGAAGGACAAGCTGTAAGGTTCTGGATGTAGCAGGTATCACATTTTCAAGCACCTAGCTCCAATTTGTGGCATGTGGGAGGGGCAGGAAAGCCAAATCGAATTTTTTTTGCCATATGAAACTGTTTATCGATGTACCAGTTATCACCTTATTGTAGACTTAGAGGGACCTGACAGACCTCTGCTGACACCCCATGAGCTTCACTGGTCTTATCCTTGTACCACTGTCAGACAATTTACTGTACACATGACTAGCATTTTGTGTGTTCTCAGTGGGTAAATTCATTAGTCAACATGTAGTAACTAATTTCAGTTACTAAGCATGGCATAAAAATATGTAGTTTCGCTGGATAAAACTTTTTAGAAACTTTTTAGAAAAGTGTCAGAGAGGATTAAAATAAAAAGAGCATTACACAGAAAATACTTACTCAGCCAATCACTGTCCGCAGGAGTGACTTGTCTCAGCCAGTGATCGGCTGAGCAGGAATTTCCTGCCATTTCCTGTGTGACAAGACAGGACCTGGAAACAGAAACCACCAGGGGTTGGTAAGCATCAGAATGTCAGAGGTGGGGGATCATTAAGATAAGTAAATAATTCTTTTAATTTTTTTAACCCCTTCCTCCTCTATACTAAAATTATCCTGTTTGACAACCCCTTTAAGGGAATTATTTAACAGTACAGAACTGTTTTATAACTTTCCAAGTTGGCACATAAATAAATGTAAAAGAGAGGTCTAATGTAAAATGCTAGTTAAAATGTGGACTGGCACAAAGGGGTACAGGCGAATCTCCCGGTGGGCCCCTGAGCAAGGTGGCCCCCTAGTCTCCCACTCCCTGCACAAATGGCACATAACTCAATAGACTTACTGCACTACATACATATATTCAATATACAGCACCTCAACCAGCCTATGTTCCCCAGTTTAATTTTATAGACACGATCAGAGCTAAGATGTCTTCTAGGTATAGAGGAAAGCTACCAGTGTCCTCTTCTCACCAGGACCTACCTTCTGCTGCAGGGACCCCCATATTCAGTCATCTGGTAGCATCTTGCTGCTGTGTGAGCTGGTAATATTTGAATGTATCCGTACGGTGGGCCCCCAAAATAAATTTTACTTGTGGGCCCTAGGCAGACCAGTCCGATACTGGATGCAAATACAATATAACCCAAATCGGCACATCTTTAGACACTTGTGTCTAGCTTTAAACCACCTTTTACACCATCCTCCCATATATCCTTTTCGGGAGTTAATAAATGTGTCTAAAAACATTCGCACCAAAAATCTTTTGCACATTATTCCACAAAAGTGGTACAATTCCATTAGTAAATGGATACCAGTGTCTTGAAAAAGGTGTGTTAAGAAGTACTACGGGGGAAAATACTAAAGTTGTACACCAGACGTTCTGCCACACTTGCCACTCTGAAAAGTGGGCGGGCGGGGAATTAAGGGCAGGCATTAACCAACACCTGCACACATTACACCAGAAATCTAAACCGGCTACTTGATGGCTTAAATTTCATTTTCTTAGGCGTGGACCTCCTGAAAATGCACTTGTAAAAAATGTTATGAAAAACACTTGAAATCCATGACATTTTTTACTAGCAAAAATTAATTAATTGATGCAGTTTGTTTTAGGCAAATCCAGGCGTGAATCCAAAAAGAAGGAATGTGTAAAAGAAAGACTGACTCTTTTATATTCACTCCTATGTTTGATAGAAAAAAACTACACCAAAAAATCCAAATGTGATTCCAGCCGTAGACCCTGTTCACATGGTGTCTTTTGTTTTCAGAATTTTGGCACAGATTACGCACCTAAAGATGGTGGCTGCATAGAATCCACCTCCCATTGTAGTGAAAGACCGCACTGCCATTCATGTGGACATGCGCTTCCTTGGTGCAGTGTCCAGATGGTTCCTGTTGGAAGTCGAAATGGGTGCACACTTGCGGTTTAGCTCCAGTGGGGCTAAACTACGAGCAGGTCTGTGGCATTCAAACTGAAAAAACGTGGCTTATGATCCATCATTGCCTGTCTGTTTTGTCCCATAGACCTCCATTACTATTTTTTTGCAGCTTCAAAAAGATGCGTGTGCAATGACGTTTTTGCCTGATGTTTTTTTTAGCAATACTGTTTTCCCCATACAGCTATACAGAGGAAGTGATATGACAGGGGGGCGCATACTTTCCTTTAAAAAAATAAAAAAATAAATCACACTATATTACATTACAAGGACAAAAACATCTCAAAAACACTGATCAAGTCAGATGTTTTTGAAGCATTTTTTTCTGGCCCCCAAAAAAATGCCAGGACAAAAACTGTTGTGTGAAGTAACCCTAAAACTGTTCCAAGACAATGGTCCGTATTTACTGCTGTGCGCACTCCTGAATTCTGGCATAAATTGCTCCAAAATTGATGAATTATTGGCACAATTTGGCACGTCTGATTTTTGTCATAATAATCTGGTGGGAGAGGGCCATGGCTTAAGACAAAACTTTAAAATTGATCAAAATGTAGCATCCAGCGTGAACCACTGTGATAAATCTGGCTTTTTGAGCAGTTTCTTTGAGTGTTTGCGTCTTTTAAAGGACATCTGTCAGCAGATTTGTACCTATGAAACTGGCTGACCTGTTACATGTGTGCTTGGCAGCTGAAGGCATCTGTGTTGGTCCCATGTTCATATGTGCCCGCATTGCTAAGAAAAATGATGTTTTAATATATGCAAATCAGCCTCTAAGAGCAAAGGGGGTGGGGCCATTACACCTAGAGGCTCTGCTCTTTCTGTAACTGCTGCACTTTGGTTGACAGGGCCAAGCAGGTGTGATCACATTTAAACTGCCTGGCCCTGTCAATCAAAGCGCAGAAGGTGCGGCAATTGCAGAGAGAGCTGAGCCTCTAGGTGTAATGGCAACACCCCCGTTGCTCCTAAAGGCTCATTTGCATAGAATAAAACATATTTTTTTCTCAGCAATGTGGGCACATATGAACATGGAACCAACACAGATGCCTTTGTAATACCCCAGAGTGGTGTTACCACTCCTACGCCCTGCTTCTATCTGTGTCTGCTAAAATAATGTCATTCTATGCATTTTATTCCAGGACCTGCAAAAATGTGTATATCAATGTAATGTTATGCTACTGTTTTTCTATGCAACGTGCCTGGTGTACCAGCAGGTAGCAGCAAACAAAGGCAGAGCTACTGTATAGTTACTCAGAATGGACCTTTCCATGCAATTCTGACCCCCTCTGGAGAGAAGCGGACTGTTTCCACTTCCTGCAGGAAGAGTGGAGATCCAGTTAGATCTGGTTAGGACCAGTTAGTTGGGAGTGCCCCCTGTTAGGGGAAGCGTGTGCAGGGCACGTCTCTGCTGGACATGCCCCTGCCAGCCAGAGCACCTTCAGCTCTGGTGGCCAGCGAGGCAGGATTATGGAGTCTCAGCAGCCAGGAGGTGTTTTCCTGGTCCAAGATAAGTCTGACCATGGAGAAAAGTGCAGCCTTTTCAGCCATTGAAAGAAATCCAAGTTTACAGAAAATCTGTCAGTACAGCAGTGAGCTACAGAGAATTAGAGCAGAGGATTTTGCCTGCCAATTTATATGCTAAAACCTGCTGGAAGCCAAGACAAAGCCAGAAATTTGTTATTTGGATGCAAGACTACCTAAGTAAAGCTGTGTTGGATTCCATCACAAGGTCTGGACTCATTTATTACTACCTCCCTCAATTATTCCCCCTATTTATTGCAACCGGAGCCAAAGCCTGGGGTTCAGCCGTTTCCAGGTAGGAGACACACCAGAGACATTTTAGGCCACACAATATACCATCAACAAAGCAGGCAAAATCACTGCATTTTTTGTTACATTACCCCCTTTAAACTTTCTAATTTTTAAACAGGTAAATCTGCCCCAGAGGGTATCGAGCAGTCCGGTTATATTGAGTGCACCAGTTATACAGTATATTGCCAGGAAAGATGTGCCTATATGATAAACTCTATGAAAATGTTATTGTGTAACAATCAGAACCAATAAACACACATTCACTAAAATAGCTGATTGCACAATAGCACATTTCCAGAGGAGTCATTTTAAATGGAATTTTCTGTGTATCCATCAAAATTAAAGGGGTTATTCATCTCGGAACATTCCTCTCCTCCTCTTTTGAAAACTAACCCTCGAACAATGGGAGCTAAAATCTGGTTTTCATCAAACGCCGCATCTTACTATTTTTCTTCTGGAAGCCGGAGGTATAGCGTGGTACACAAACAGAAAGTTTATTCAATGAAAGACAACAAATACGAAATTTCTTCGGCTTGATGTGCGGTTTCTGGTGTAGAAGATTACTGATAATTAATAGTAAAATGTCTGCAAAACCCCTGAAATGGAGAGACAGGGTAAACAGGGAGAGGAGTGATGAAATGCCGGCCTTTTGTAACAGCCCCACCGGCAATGTATTCCTAAATTATATACACAACAGATGAAACCGTACATGTAATTAAGTTCTTTGCCTCATATGGGTCACATGGGAAAGTCAGTGATTTGCAGGCTAATTCCATAGAATCTAATGACTAATTTCGGTAATGATGTCCCTGACTATAGGTTCTCCTCCACATTTCAGTATTTCCTTCATTACTGCTTCTATTCCCACTTAACTGTCTACAGATGCTTGATCGCAGCGGAGTTCAAAGCTTGCTTCATTCTGTAAAGCCGACTTTTCAGAAAATAACAAATCCTTTAAAAGGCAATAGAAATCCACCAATAACCTAATCGAAATAAATGTAAAAGATTGCCTAATTTCTGGGACCGCACCTTCCTCTGCAGTGTTACTCTCCTCTGTTCTTTTTTTAAAGTGACCATATGCAGGCCCAATTTAAAGGGAATGTGTCATTAGTAAATGGCCTATTGTTTAAATCACGTTTTTATGTTTAACAAAATTTTTAAAGAATTTTTGACAATGTTATTTTTCATTTTTAATGTCAATATCTACATTGAAACAAAAATGATAAAATCCTGCAGTTTTTACACTGGCCACTAAGCATAATAATACGCGCCACTTCTTTGGTCTGTACAGATCACTTTACTACAGTTACATTATTATCTGGTATTCTAATCCTGCCTGTAATGATATCACCTCTGTGTATAGATAAGACCAGATCCTCCATTCCCAGTAGGTGATTGTCAGAGCTTATCTATTCTTTCCTTGTACAATGACCTCTGCACAGATCACAGATCATGCCTAGAAAACTCTCCCATAGAAGTCAATAAGGTCCCCTCCTGACCACTGCGTCTATGACCCATGGGGCAGCTGTAAAGCAATTTTTTTAATGCTTTCTAAATGCAGATCAGGCAAGATGGTCGCCCCCATAATCATGTTCAGGAAATAGAATAAAAAAATCTGCAATCAAAAAATAAAAACAGATTAGAAAAAGAGTTTATGTGCCGCTATCTGGTTTTAACTGGCAGATAACATTTTTGGTAACACATTTCTTTTAAGGCTAGCGTTAGCGTTTTCTTTTTCCGGTATTGAGTTCCGTCATAGGGGCTCAATACCGGAAAAAACGTTTCCGTTTTGTCCTCATTCATTGTCAATGGGGACAAAACTGAATTGAAGACAACGGAATGCTCCTAAAAGCATTCCGTTCCGTCTCCAGAATGGAGAGCAAACCGCAACATGCTGCGGTTTTCTCTCCGGTCCAGGCATCCGCACCAAGACGGATCCGTCATGACCCCCAATGCAAGTCAATGGGGATGGATCCGTTCAGTGTGACACACTCAGTAAACGGATCCGTCCTCCATTGACTTTCAATAGAGATCATGACGGATCCATCCACAGTACACCACACATGACAGACACATACACACAGACATACACATAAACATACACACAGACATACACATAAACATACACACAGACATACACATACACAGACAAACTTACATGCTCTCAGCAGCTCCGCACATCGCAGGAGGAGGAGGACAGCGTGCACATAGGAAGATTCTCCCTCCAGCAGAGGGCACTGTGGGGAATCTTCCTATGTGTGCGCAGTCCTCCTGTGCTGTGCGAAGCATGCTGGGAGCATGTAAGTATGTCTGTGTGTGTGTATGTCTGTGTGTATGTCTATGTGTGTGTGTATGTGTATGTGATACGTGTGGGGCCGGAGCGTTGCTCCGGCTCCTCACGTGTACTTGCGGCAGCACGGATCCGGCGGCACCCTTCACCCGCCGGATCTGTGCTGCCGATAATGTGAAAGAGGCATAAGGTCAAAATGCATCCTTAACCCATAAAGATGCCCACATATGTACAGCCACATAAATAAAACGGGAGCACAATATCAGTCCCAAATGGAAAAATCCTATTATCTAAATGTTCCTCCAGGGCGCTTACAGTGTCCGGCTTCAGCCCTAATATACACCTATAGAAGAAAACCGCATCACACCTTCTTACATTAGAAACAACATGCCCTTTATTCACTCAGATATGCGACTTTTCCCATCCACTATGATTCTCTTTCAGTACATGCAGCCGCAGCACCATTATTGCTGTCAAAGCTGCGGCTGTCACTGTTATTGGGCTAATATGGCTGGCACTTTCATGAGGGTGCTGTGGCTATTCTCATGACACTATCGTAGTCACTATGGAGAAACTGTATCTGTTACTGTTATGCATGTGGTGTAGTTGTCCCTCTTTTGGGGGGTTGACTGTGTATAATGTCATTAAAAATAAATTTGCATTTGAATGACAATAAAAACAATGAAAAAGTGGTCACTTCGAGGGAGGGGTAGAGAGGACTGTGCAACTGTAACTATGTCTGCACATTTCTCTCTATGATTGGAAAGAGTGATTCAGGAGAGTGTCAGCATATATGGATGACGGCCCCTGGGTCTCAAGGCTTAGAGGCCTAGTCACCACTGCAACTGGTGAAACCCCTATCGCTCTATTGCTGGAATGCCGACTGCTTCAAAGAAGCTTGGAGTAGGGGCGAGTGAAGCATTCTGTGATTCTTGTCCAGTGTATATATTGTCTCAGATATATTACCGCTCTATGCAGGCCTGCAGGCTGAAATCAGTTTGTCTTTCCTTTTGTAAATGTGTCCTGGGTAACCCCTGGGTTCCCGAGAACCCTGCTCGGTAAACACTGCGCTACACTTACCACATGCAG
This sequence comes from Rhinella marina, assembly GCA_900303285.1. Classification (NCBI taxonomy): domain Eukaryota; kingdom Metazoa; phylum Chordata; class Amphibia; order Anura; family Bufonidae; genus Rhinella; species Rhinella marina. The sequence continues at coordinate 665,432 of ONZH01002022.1, forward strand.
ACATGCGGATATAATACGTGTATATCAGTCACCTCACCAGCAGCAAACTGGGAACTTAAAGTGGCCCTGGCTCCGTTTTGTCCCAAATTGATGGAAGGCAGGGCCAGCAATACCAATTTTTACTACCCCAACACAGCCAAATACCACAGTGCATCACAAAATACTGCAAGCAGCACAAAATACATCCCCAAAAACTTCCACTGGCCGACTGGGAGAAGGACTCTGGTGGCCCCCTGGGCATCGGCCCACCGGGAAATTTCCCAGTAAGGTCTATGGCAAACCCACCCCTGTACCTCACAAACTAACATGGATTTCACCTGATGCTGCCAATGGGATTCTGATCATTTGAAGCACAGGACGTGGGACCTCATATTGTTTAGTAACTGATTGGAGTAGTATTACTGACTTTCTGGGCTTTAGTTTTTGACTTATTTAATACCACTCCAGTTGATAGGTGGTTCCTTAGAGTATGGCCATACTGCCAAGACACATCCTCTGACAGGAGCACACTATTTTACAGTAAAATCATGCCCCCCTGTGAGTGGTCATGTGCTGACCGCATGTGGCCAGCAACACCATAGGATCTAACCCTTATAGGTAAGGTGGCACTAGGCAGAACACTAGGGTGAGATAAGTTTGTGGAAGTAGTTTTTTTAATCATGTACAAAAAGTTATGTTTTTGTTTGACCAGGGGCTTTTTTGGTTGTTTGTTACTTAGGATGACCATACACATGAGATATCTGCTGGCGAATGGTTATTTGGCCGACAGATATCTCCTCCATACACGTCCTCATGGCTTGGGTTGCAGCCAGGGGTGTAGCTAAAGGGCTCATGGGCCTTTTGCAAGAGTTCGGCTTGGGCCCCCCTTCCCTCAGTACTTTGTGGCAAAGGGCAGGGGAGCACCTAGCCTTCATGTTGCATAAGGCAAAAATTGAAATGGCACCCCCCCAACCATGAAAAATTCTTGACCTAACCCCTTCCCTCCAGCCAGAGGTGTAACTTGACCAGCATGCCCTTTGTATAATACCAGTGTCTTATGTGGCACAAGGATCTTTGGGCCCCCTCAGTCTCTTGGGCCCGGTAGGGGCTTCTACCTCTTTACCCCTTATAGCTACGCCCCTGGCTGCAGCATTACGTTCAAGTAGAGGTGGGCACCAAAATGGATTGCTATGTTCCCACATTGTGTCGTTATGTGCAGCACAAGAAGCCTTTAGGCACAGATCTCACATTTGATCTAATTGTTTGTTGCCTTTATGTCCATTGTACTTTTACTGTTTGTGTTTTTTGTGTTGCTGCAGGATGGGTGAGAGCATGTATCTCAAAAGACTGATAGTAACATTTATCACCATCCTGCTCTTGTGTGACAATCTCATGCTCTTATTTACAGAGGAAATAGACTGTCACAATTCTTTGGCTTGTAGAGATCTTTCTACCTGTGAACGAGTAACACAGCCCTTAAGTAAGTTACGGCCTATCTTTCATGTCATTTCCAGTCATGATCACTTGTTATGACAGCTGTGACAGCCATCAGCCTCGTGTTTATCCTGAACCAAATATATCCATGTCAGGCCGGCATGGGAAAACCTCCACCATGTGAAGGAGTGAGGTCTCTATCCGAATGATAGCCCAGCAACCCAAGCATTAAAAAAAAAAAGAAATTTTGCAAAGTCAACATGTTTATACAGTATATTGTAAATGTGAACATGCACCATATTTACATGTTGCTGTCATTTTTCCCTCATTCAGATTTGGTTCACAGTTTATCCCCTTGGTCATAGCTCAGAACTGTGTAGACTTGTATCCTAGTCATAATATCCTAGTCATGATTTTTGGCCAGCTTAGGACATTATACTGGGTGTGTAGAAGGTTAGAGCTATAAGATGCAGCAGCACTTTATCAAACTGAGTTGTCTAGACCAGGAGCCTACCAACCTAATCCTCAAAACCTTTGTCCATTTAGAAGAAACACTCACCTGTGCACAGTCCCACCGTTCCCGTGCTGTGGCCCCCATTCCCAACCACTTAGAGTTCCCACCAGACCAGAAGTGGCTTGGTCACAAGTCCTAGAACGGCATGTCACTGCTTGTACGTGTGACTGCTCAGACTGCTTCAAGTCCGGTGGGACTGTGAACAGGTGAGTGTTTTGTTTCATTGGGCACAAGGTTCCAAGGATTGTATTGGTTGGCTCCTAGGCTGGACAATGCCTTAAACCTGCAAAATTTCAGTTATTATGCACTAAATAAATAAATTAGGAACATTTTTCTGTGAGTGTGGCTTCTGAAGGAAAAGTTCAGTCATGCTTGCCATGCTTACTGGAGTATTTTTGGTTCTTAGCTGTGTCTCTATTTTCTATGTCCCTTAACTCAATATATGATCCTTTGTAGATAAACGCAACAAAATTACATTTCCTTTTTCAGCAACAGCATACATAAAAAAACTATTAAGATGACTTGTTGGAAAGCATTGAAAACAAGTTGAATTACAACTGGAATGACAAGTCGCAATTCGCTTTTCACACATTTAAGGAGAGCTCCGAATCCTGCTCTCCTCATAATCCTAGACTGCAATACTAAGCTCTTACAGTGTCAGTGTCTTGATTTCACAGAGGTCAGCATATCAATTTTAACAAAATTATTCATGCAGAATAATATTTAAAAAACTTCATAAAACCATCAATGTGTTTCAGATGTTCCACCTTCGTCAGGACCTGATCCATAAATTTGTATACCTCAAAGGAATAGACCCTAGTGGTAAGTGATTAGCTATAAAGGTAACTCGAAATGTTTTTTTTTCTTCTGGAGCTTTGCACACACTATGGTATCCTGGACCTACCAGAGGATCCTGTGGTACTCTGGTGGACCAGTGTGACGCTGAATGTCATCTTTAAACAGCTAATCAGTGAGGGCGCTGGGAGTTGGACCCCCTCCGATCAGATACTGATGACTTATCCTGAGGATAGGTCATCAGTATAAAACACTCGGACAACCCAGTTAAGCTATGCAAACAAAACAATAAAATCCAGACAAACATGAGATGATCTTTCATATACTAATTATATGAGAGCAGCTTGAGCACCTTCCTCTACATAGATGGAGTCACTCTTATGATGATATTTTTCCTTAAAAGAACATTTTGTAAGAATTCCTCCTGGATGCTGTCCATAAACTGACTTCTTTTTCACCACCATGTCTTTGCATGCATATCTCATTACAGAAATTTAGCAGGGCTTGTTATTCCCAAAGAGAACATTTTGCCCCTAGGTCCTGGCTGTGAAAGTTCATGAGAAGAACACACCTTGGTAAAGATTCCTATGGGAATGAGTGCTTGAACATGTCTCCTGGAAAAATGTCTTTCTTGAAGCCTAGTGATCTACACCCTAGGGCCACATATAACCTCATTGGTCCAACCATGGGAATGTAAACACATTAAAGTGTTGGATTTTTATCTCAGAAGCCACAAAAAGCTGCCCACCCCCACCTCTTCCCGAAGACCCTCTCATCCCATTAAGCTGTCGATGTATCTGCCATTACTTACAGGCATGTACACACATCACCCATCATGTTCTTCTCTCGCTTGAGATGTATTTGTGTTGGGCCTCTTTGGTGTCCTTCATTAATAGTACTTTTTAGTATGTTTTTATTCAGTCATTATACCCATGTGAAAACAAGAAAGGAACTTTCAGACAGCAGCCAAGAAGTTAATTTCAAGTGCACCAATCCCTTATCTGGATCTCTGTTTCCCCTCCCTCTGATCTAATTCTCTGCTTTGTCTCAGTGTCTCAGCTTTGAAGACAGCCAACTACTTAGTTAAAAAATAAATAAACTTTTGGGTGATGCAACGGCCTTCACGATGTCTCCTTTTGACTCTTTCAGTACAGTGAATGAGCAGAAGTAATGCATATTACCATTCCCCATATTTTCTACATTAAAAACCATAGAAAACAAAATGAAAATTCTATCTGATCTGACAGCATGAAGCACAAATGTGAAAGAAGACTCTGTTTTACCCAAGTGTTTCTGATTTGCAAAGCGCCCCCGAATCCCCCTCCCATACATGTTATAGAGAATGTTTTTGAGATTTAAAGATAGAGGACCGACAATGAAGAACAAGAACTGTGTTGTATAACAGTATCTAGAGCATATATACTCCATAGTGTGCACATTATATATGTCTTCTTACTACACGTTGCCGACATTTTGGTACATACTGTATTTGACCAAGTTAACTAATTGCTTCCTTCCTCCATATTAATTATGCGACGGGACTGCTAGATGACACTTATATAAAATCAGGTCTCACAATCATCAAGTAAGCAGATGTTAAATTTAGCTCTAGCTTTTAAGTAGCATTTTTTTTTTTACATTTTTATTGTACCCTTGTACATTTTTGGAATATTTCCTACTCTTCTTGCATGCAGTATTTCATAGTCACTGCCTGGTATTCTCACTGCTTTTATTGGCAATATCATAATAATTTATACAATAAAACCTCTACAAAAGTCCACCTCTTTGAGAAAACCATCCCCTTATCCAGACCAGATTTCCAGTGACAGTTTTTCAGTTCCACCCTGTATTATGCATAGTGGTCATCTTCTTTTAGAAGACCAACTCCTAGAATGCCACTCTCCAATTTGATCTTTCTGTATGACTGTATATTATTATTAGTAGTAGTATATTGTGTACGCCGTTCTTTGTATATTCCCAAAAACATTGACTGTGCAAACATGAAATGATAATTTGCTACTATAGTGGTACTTTAATTTGACTAGACAAGACAAGAACTTAGAAAATTTCAACACTTTAAGACATTTTACATCAACGTACTTACAGTCACAACTGAAGAACACTAGAGCTGACAATCTAATACCTTGACATAAAGTTTAAGGCAAAAGGTAACATAACAAATACATGTAGTATATTTTTATGTTATGTTTAGCTGTTAATATTGCATCAGGTTGATCTGAACTGAATATAACATGGAACGCACAAGAGAAAAGACCCCTGTAACACATACCCATTGATGACTTGGAAGTACAAGAGATCCTAGGATATCAGCCATAGCACCCAGCATCTGATCTGTTCGCCCCACATGTCTCTGAGGATTCTTCATGTTATACATCCAACTCTTTGAGGAATCCTGCTGTTGATCTGTAGCCCAGTCTCCACTTCTCAGCCACAGCTGAGGGCTGCGCCCATTTAAGTTGGGTAGGCAGCAGCTCTGGATTTAGGAAAGTGTTGGGACTGAAAAGAGTCAGGGAGGAAAGTGCCTGTGAGAGTGTATGTGCTGGAGCAGAGCAGATTGCTGAGAGGCAGGGAGAGGCAGGGAGCACAGCGAGCTAAACAGTGATAAATCCTTGCAACAAGTAGAGAGCCAGTCCCTTTCACCAACTCCCCTCCACAAGCCTCACTGGCCTCCTTGCTGTGTTGTGGAAGGCGGCCATATGTTTGGTGTAAGTTACCGTAACATCCCATGCAACAGCTGGGCTTGGAAGAAGATGCTTAACACTTTCACTGCCGGAAATGTCTTAGTTCCAGGATTTGCATTTGAAAGGCGTAATAGATCTTATATTCTTAGCTCCTGTCATCCATATCAGATCCCTGTATTAATAAATCATTTTTTTAATTAGTATCATTATTATAAAAAATAAAATACCTCACTGGTGAGAATGGGGTCAGTATGGTCCTCTTGGAGCCCCTTCTTTCAATAAAATTAGATTTAGAGTAACATTTTTTAATTTAGTGTTCCACAGACAGCACGAGTCCCCATTCATTTTAATGTGTGTATTCACACATCAGTTTTGTTTACCACGGTCTGTGTTTTTAGCACGGAAGCATGCTCTATTTTGTCCGTCTTCACAGATCCATCTCGTCCATTATAGTCTATGGGTCTGTGAAAACCACGGATGCCATCCGTGTTTCACGGATCATTAGGAAGAGATGCATTGAAAATTATTTTTCAGCTGCACAGTGTCCGTGAAACACAGATGACACACAGAGAGCAAAAAACAGACACACGAACCACACACGGATCCTTCGCGGGCAGCTTCACGGATGCATCACTGAGCACCATTTCACAGATTTAGGCACAGACATGCGAATGAGGCTTTATCATTACAGCCATACATTAAAAAAATGATATACACCTCTTATGCTATATACAGGGAAGTCAAAACAAAGGAAAGTGCATTTTCGATTAGTTTTTTTTTCTTTTTCTTGAATTCCCTTTATCTCTTCTCTTAATATTACAAAAATGAATTTCTGTCTGTCTGTCTGTTCTCTATGCGCGACCAAACTACTGGACCGATTTTCACCAAATTCGACACACATGTACATCAGGTGTCCGGGAAGGTTTTAGACCAGGTCTCAGTTCTCTAGGACATACCGTTCCCGAGATATTCCCAAAATATGACCTGAATTAGCCAATATTAGCCTGGGAGCTTTGGTTTCAAACCTCAACTGCCATTCTCTGCACAGACACACACAGGGAGGGCAGGTTTCCATAACAACACACCCAGGTAATTAGCAGCCAGCTGAGGACCTCAGTTAACTAACAACCCAGCCATTTCTCTTCACTGCTTTAAAGGGGCAGAGCACTGTGGATGACACTGTTAAAGGGGTATTCCGGTTACCAGAAATATAACTTATGTTTTAGACTAATTTTAGACTTGAAAAGATGTTTTCTTCCACTGCTACCCATTGCGTGTCCTCATAAATTACCATGGCATCGACCTGTAATTGAGGCCACCCTCAAAAGAAGTACTTAAAACCCCCGCCCCAGGTCTCGCTTAGCCATGCCCCCGACTCAGTCCCTCCCACTCCGCAGCCAACAGGGATTGAAAAAATAAAGGTAAAAATCAACTTCTGTCAGCTGCAGGGATGGGAGGGAGGGTGACTTTCTCTCTGCAACGACACACAGAAACATTAAATGAAATAGACTCATTTTAGACTACGACCGTTCAGTAGTAATAAAAGATGTTTTCTTCCACTGCTACCCATTGCGTGTATATAGAGTATCAATAAAACAATATCTAAATTGGGTGAAGCGGGCATAATCGTATACACTAATGAGAAAGCTAAACCCCATAAAACGTAACTTTTATTCTAGAAAGATAATAAGTTCACAACCATGGATTAGATAATCATAAATACACAGTGCTGACAAGAAACAGGAGTGAGGAAGGACAGTAAATAACTGCTCCTAAAGAGAATCTCACATAGGCTAGGCCCAGGGGAACACCCTGATGGTGGGTGGCCCCTGTCCTCGTACCTACACCTCACTGTCCCTGGATGTCCCTCACAAAGAAGACAAACACCCATTGCGTGTCCTCATAAATTACCATGGTATCGACCTTTAATTCAGACCACCCTCAAAAGAAGGACATAAAAGCAACCCCACAAGTTCCGCTAAACCACGCCCACGACCGGTCAGGTCATGCCCCCTTCCACTCCGCAGCCAATTGCGTGTCCTCATAAATTACCATGGCATCGACCTGTAATTCAGGCCACTCTCAAAAGGAGGACTTAAAAGCAATCCCCCCCCCCAATGTCCCGCCAAACCACGCCCCTGACCCGGTCAGGTCACACCCCCTCCCCAGCCAATGGGGATTGAAAAAATGAAGGTAAAAATCAACTTCTGTCAGCTGCATTGGCGTTCTCTCTGCAATGACACACAGAAACATTACATAAAATAAATGAAATAGACTAATTTTAGACTACAACCGTAGTAATAAAAGATGTTTTCTTCCACTGCTACCCATTGCATGTCATCATAAATTACCATGGCATCGACCTGTAATTCAGGCTACCCTCAAAAGAAGGACTTAAAACCCCCGTCCTAGGTCTCGCTAAGTCACGCCCCCGACTCGGTCAGGCCACGCCCCCTCCCACTCCGCAGCCAACGGGGATTGAAAAATTGAAGGTAAAAATCAATTTCTAAGAATAAAACTGTGAGGTTGGCTACACTAGGAAGCACAGAGCAGATGCCGACGTAGACCGTGAGGGAAAAGAAAGCCACTGAGGAAGAGGTTGTGATAACCTCGAAACGCGTCTGGCGTCCATAATCAATACCTAACAGGTATCTCAGCCGAGAAAAGATAAAGATAAAGAGGATCGCGATCCCAAGTTTTCGCGTTTGAAGTTGCCGCGGCTTTCAGCCGCAATCTCGAGAGAACCTACGGGAACACAAGGAAGCACAGAGCAGATGCCGACGTAGACCGTGAGGGAATACATCAAAGCCACACAGGTGGAAAGTCAATTACAGTGCAACTTTACGATCGGGAATCCCTCACTGCAAGTGCCGCAGGACAAGCGGAAACACCGTTCAGGTACCCCCTAAACAGTAGCGCTACGAGGGGTAAGTCAGGCTTAATTAATTATACTTAGTGGGACGCCACCAATGTATCTGCATTAACAGAACTTTATGCCATAAAACGGGACTTATTTCGAAAGGTGAAATGTCTACTAAATAGAAGATAATATCCTATACGGCACTTTGTAAGGAGAGACAGAGCCTCTCCGCAACGATACGGCTGAATTGTTTTTTGTCATAAAATAGCTGCACTAAACTGGTTAACCCTATACCAGTAACTTGTTACAAAATAGCTATACGTACCTGTTTATACCAGCAACAATTAACATCTATCATCTTTTGGACATTTTATTATTGTGTTATACGTATTGGACGAAATAACATCGCGTCCACACCAGTAGGCCTATGTGATTAATGTGATTTTAAACGTCTTATGTTATTTTATTCTGTTTTATTTGTTTATATTAAAATCAAACTAATACTTCAGATTAGAGTGCCCGACTGATTTAATATTCAAAAAATCAATTTCTGTCAGCTTTAATGAAATAGAATAAATATACCCATGCGAAGTGATTCTTTCTTCCACTGCTACCCACTGTTTCCTCATAAATTACCATGGCATTTACCTGTAATTCAGGCCACCCTCAAAAGAAGGACTTAACCCCCCTAAAACCCCGCTAAACCACGCCCCTAACCCGGTCAGGTCACGTCCCCTCCCACTCCGCAGCCCCCTTCCACTCCGCAGCCAATAGGGATTGAAAAAATGAAGGTAAAAATCAACTTCTGTCAGCTGCACTGACTTTCTCTCTGCAATGACACACAGAAACTTTAAATGAAATAGATGAAATATACCCAGGCGAAGCCGGGTCCTTCTGCTAGTATCAGATATAAACTTCACTGCCTTACTGGACCTCCATTATCAATTCATATAATCCTTAGTATAATACTTCCAATCGCTTAAAGGGGTTATCCCATGATTAATTTAAAAAAAAATCAGACACCATATAGTACATGACAAACTTTTTCTAACAAACCTAGAACCAGCCTTGTACCTCACATAGATCCAGAGATCTCCCCATTCATTGCTATGCTAGATTTATATCAAGCTGGCAGCTCAAGGGGCATGTCCTTTCTGCTGCAGCTCCAGGGAAGTGTCCTTTCTGCTGCTGCTCTCTCCCTATTACAGCTCAGGACACAGTTGAATGATAAACTGAGCATGTGTGTCCAATTCAGCAAGGTGGACAGAGAAATAAGAAAGAGAACAAACAGCAGGTGGCGCTATACAGATACATTTTATTGAATAACTCAGTGGCTATACTAAGTTACATGCAATTACAAAAGTATTCAGATCCTGGTAAACACTGCAGAATATTTATCGTGGGACAACCCCTTTATATATCTGGGGCTACTGACTCAAATATCTTATTAATTAAAAGGGTTATCTCACTTCAGTAAGTGGCATTTATCATATAGAGAAAGTTAATACAAGACCCTTACTAATGTATTGTGATTGTCCTCTATTGGCCTCCTTTGCTGTCTGGATTTATTTTTCTATCACATTAAACACTGCCAACATTCATATAGAAATGTATTTACTATCTTTTGTGTCATCCCCATTTCCTCATAGATTGTAAGCTCTTGTGAGCAGGGCCCTCACTCCTAGTGTTTTAGTTGTATATTAGCCAGTTACATTGTGATGTCTATTGTTTTGTACATGAACCCTCTGAATTGTAAAGCCCCACGGAATATGGTAGTGCTATATAAATAAATATTATTATTATTTACCAGATTTTCCCCAGCCTTGATTCCAATTTTTTACTCTTTTTCCTTTTCTTGAAGATTAATAGTCTGGCCACTGTCAGAGTTCACACATTTTTCCTCTGGAAATATTTGAGAAAGTCCCATCTCTAGTTAGTCTAGTTCTGGTATTAATAGGACTTGTTTGGCTACAATTTTTGAGGTTAGCTAAGCAACCTCCTTCCACAGGTATTTAACCTTTTCACATTCCCACCATATATGTAGTAGCATTCCCTCTTGGGTACCTTCCTGCCAATATTGATTTGATAACATATGGGAATGTGATGTGGATCTTGCTGAAAAAAAATTATTCAAATGCCCAATGAGGAAACCAAACCTCTTGCCAACATGTGTGAAGGGTTCAAGGCTCAGTCTACAGTTTAGTTTTTGTGTAACTAAGCAAGGGGATTTTTCAGACTTTCTTGAAATGAAAGCCTTTTGATTTGTCAAGGTAATAATATGCTGTATATAGAGGGACATCCTGAGGATAGGTCATAAATACCTGACCGTTCACGGTCCAACAATAGGCACCCCAACCGATCAGCTGTTTGAAGAGTCCATTAATCATTGCAGTCTCCTCCTAGGCCAATGATGTCACATTCATCATATGACCTGTGCGCAGCTCATTCCCATTCAAGTGAATAGGTCGGGCTGCAATACCAAGTACAGCCTCTGTATGGCACTGTGCTGGGTATGCGCTGAGGGCAGGTGTTGCAGGCCTTTAATACAGCTGATCGGCGGAGGCAGGGCTGGACTCGGACTTAAAAGCAGCCCTGACACTCAATCTACACCAACCCACATACAATATCACACAAATATACCAGAGCACATTAAAGCAAATCTCATTTTTCTTGTTTACACTCTTCAGAGGTCCCTTACATATGTAAACAGCATCATCAATGCAAAAGGAAAAATAAAAGTGTAAAATAGAAACGTTTAATCAACTGGTCAGGAGCAGGCAAACCCTCATTTTTTCAACATGAGAGAAGGCTATGCTACAACTATACAATCACTAACACAGTAATACTACCGACCCTACAGAGTGCTTATGGGATGCATGCAACAAGCTATATCTCAAATAAAAAATTTGCCACTAGGCAGCGAAATCCCCTTATTCCACTCTATTATCACTGTAAAATACTTAAAGGGTTTCTGCAGTTGTTTAAAACTGATGATCTATCCTCTGGATAGATCATCAGCATCTGATCGGCATCTGATCCGACACCCGGGACCCCTGGCGATCAGCTGTTTGAGAAGGCAGCGGCGCTCCAGGAGCGCCGCGGCCTTCTCTGTGTTTTCCTCAGGCCCAGTGACGTCATGACTAGTATCACTGGCCTGGGCGGGGCTAAGCTCTGTTCACATGAATGGAGCTTAGCCCCTCCCAGGCCAGTGATACTAGTTGTGACGTCATTGGGCCTGAGGAAAACAGCTTAGCCCCGCCCAGGCCAGTGATACTAGTCGTGACGTCACTGGGCCTGAGAAAAACACAGAGAAGGCCTCAGCACTCCTGCAGCGCCGCTGCCTTCTCAAACAGCTGATCGCCAGGGGTCCCAACCAGAGGATAGATCATCAGTTTTAAACAACTGCAGAACCCCTTTAAGTTTTATTCAAAAGAATTTTCCAATATACGTTTAAAGGAAACCTGTCACTTCAAAAACACATATAAAACCACCTGCATTACCTCATAGTAGTCCCCAGTCTGTTAATAATCATAGGTTTGATCCTGTAGTCTGATGCTCCAAGGGTTAAAAAAAACTATGTTGTAAGCGCCATCAGCGCTATCTTGCTGGTCAGCCTGAAGTCAAGGGGGCATAGGCCTCCTTGCTTCAAGTCAAAGTAGGCATGCCCCCTAACCGTCCCCTCTTTTGTGAGATTGACAGCCTGCAGTGTGGCCGGGATCGCCTAAGTCTCACGCATGCACAGTGCGCTGCTGAAACCTAACTAACAGCAGCAGCAGCAGGAGATGGGATTGCGCATTACCAAAGAGCGCACTGCGCATGCGCGAGACCTAGGCGATCCACACTGCAGGCTGTCAATCTCACAAAAGATGGGACGGTTAGGGGGCATACCTACCTTGACTTGAAGCAAGGAGGCCGCTGCCCCCTTGACTTCAGGCTGACCAGCAAGATAGCGCTGATGGCGCTTACAACATCGTTTTTTGAATCTATGGAGCATCAGACTACAGGATCAAACCTATGATTATTTTTAACAGACTGGGGACCGCTATGAGGTAATGCAGGTGGTTTTATATGCGTTTTTGAGGTGACAGGTTCCCTTTAAAAACACTAACCGCCAAACTGGGTTTACAGAGTTAGGCTACATTCACATGAACGTTGTGTTTTGCGGATACCGGTCCATGTGTGTTCCGCAATTTGTGAACCGCACATGCAGCAGCTATCATAGAAATGCCTATTCTTCTCCGCAATTGCGGACAAGAATAGGACATGTTCTATTTTTTTGCGGAGCTGCGGTATGGAGCAGCGGATGCGGACAGCACAACGTGTGCTGTCTGCATCTTTTGCGGACCCACAGAAATAAATGGGTCCTGATCTGAGCCGCAAAATATGCGGATCGGAGGCAGCAAAAACAACGGTCGTGTGAATGTAGCCTAATGTTAATACTATGGGGGAGATTTATCAAACAGGTGTAAAATATTACTGGTTTAGTTGCCCATAGCAACCAATCAGATTACACCTTTGATTTTCCAATATGAGCTGTGAAAGGTGGAATCTGATTGGTTGCTATGGGCAACTAAGCCAGTTCTACTTTACACCTGTTTGATAAATCTCCCCCAGTATCTTTTTGTGTATATATCCTAGCGATATGCCCCCTAAGATGACACAACCCCTTTAATATAGCTTAGAAAATCACTGGCCATATTTTCATATTGATATAACATATGCCTTAGTGCAGTGGCCAGCTGCAGTCCGATGCTGCCACTAATACAGAGGCTGCCGAGAAACTTGATGGTTAACGCATTAAGTAAAGAATGGCAAGAAAATGTTAACTGGCTTTTCAATGGCTTTTGTCATGAGATAACAAGATAACACTGTCATGTGTTATCAGAGTCAATTTTAGCTCAGCTAGATCTGTATATCAGTATGACAAACACAGGATGGAAGCTAGCACTCAAAAATATGCCTAATTAGTAGAGATGAGCGAATCATTCAAAATTTTATTCGCCGAACATTCGTCGAATTTTTCATAAGATTCGTATATTCAACGAATATATTAGTTGAATCTGCGTACAAAATATATGTTATTATGTGGCGTTTAGCAAACATTCACGCACTAATAACGAACGTTCAGTTTTAAAAGGTACGCAACTTCTTTGAACACGTACGCATGATCGTACAAATTGCGTACGAAAATGACGGGCTTTGCTGGAGAGGAATGGTGGAGCAGGAGGAACGCTCTGAGTCTGACCCCTGGCTACATATGGATACTTTATCAGCAGATGACAGCAGATCATCCGGCTGAGACTGAGATGAGCGTGCCATCCACTCCACTACCTCATCCACTTTCTCCTCCACTACAATTTTGCGCCTTGGTGGGTTAGCCCGGTGGAACACCGGCCAAGTATTGCGAATACTACAAGTAGAAGCTCCGGCTAACAGGTCCTTTTGCACTTCTGCCCTGTGCCACCTTCTCCTTTTTTTTTAGAGCTCGAGGTCTGGCTGGAGGGTTCCGCCTCTTGGCTGCATCTCTGATCAGTCTTCTCCTTGTTTGAGATGAAAGTTTAGAGGGATGGCCGGGTCTTGGTAGATTTGCAGTGGTCTGATACTCCTTCCATTTCAATATGATCGCTTGCACAGTGCTCCTTGGGATGTTTAAAGCTTGGGAAATCTTTTGGTATCCAAATTTGGCTTTAAACTTCTCCACAACAGTATCACGGACCTGCCTGGTGTGTTCCTTGGTCTTCATGATGCAGAACCCTGAGACTATCACAGAGCAGGTGCATTTATACGGAGACTTGATTACACACAGGTGGATTCTATTTCTCTTCATCAGTCATTTAGGACAACATTGGATCATTCAGAGATCCTCAATGAACTTCTGGAGTCAGTTTTCTGAACTGAAAGTAAATGGGCCGAATAATTTTGCACGCCCAACTTTTCAGTTTTATTATTACAAAAAAGTTTAAATGATCCAATAAATTTCGTTCCACTTCACAATTGTGACCCACTTGTTGTTGATTCTTCACCAAAAATGTAAAATGTTATATCTTTTTGTTTAAAGCTTGAAATGTGGCAAAAGGTTGAAAAGTTCCAGGGGGCCGAATACTTTCGCAAGGCACTGTATAAAAAAAAATTCTTGAAATCTGGTTTATAAGACTCTAGGAAAACTGGGTGACCACCACCGCAGGAGCCATATTGATTGCCACACAACTTTTCTAGAGTCAGGAATACCAAACTGGTATGTTCCAGTTGTGAATGAGAGACAGCATCTATCCACAACTATCCAGCTCTGGCATTTAGGGCCCTAGAGAAGCTTGGTGATGGCCACCATGGTAACCATTCTGGACTTCACCCAACTTTTCCAGTGTAATCAGATAATATTGCGTCATTCTTTTTAGGACTCATGCAAACAAAAACATTTTCTTTCCGTGTCCATTCTGTTTTTTTTCAATGGGTCTACAAAAAACGGAAGTTCCTCCGTGTGCATTCCGTTTCCATATTTCCATTCCACAAAAAATAGAACATGTCCTTTTTTTTGTCTGCATTATGGACAAGGATAGGACTGTTCTATTAGGGGCCAGCTGTTCTGTTCCGCAAAATATGGAATGCACATGGACGTCATCCGTATTGATCTGTTTTTGCGGACCGCAAAATACATACGGTCGTGTGCATAAGCCCTTACTCAAATGCTGATGATCATTGAGGACTTGTGTTCAGAGCAGGGGTAGTGTGAGATGGTTATCTGAAGCTACCTTCTTTGACCTCCTCTGACCTTCCAGTTCTCTATCCTATCACTGCTGCCATCAGTGCACTTTATTCTTAAGGCTGTATTACACAGGTCGATTGAGCAAGCGATTGTCAGGGAGGGAATGCTTCCCCTCCCAGCAATCCCTTGCTAGCTAGCAAAGGAGACTGCGTGGGGAGGAGCGATCACTATGGGATCATTCGTCCCTATAATGTCTAATGGTTTGCCGGTGGCAGATAGCTATTAGACAGCATGATCTGCTGCCGGTGAGTGCTGATTTTTAAGCATGCTTAAAAATCTGAATTGCCCGATGAACGAGCGGCAATATTAAGCCCCATTCACATATCAGTGTTTTGGTCAGTGATTTCCATCAGTGATTTTGAGCCAAAACACAGACCAGGTCCAGATCTTTCCCTTAGACCTTATCTCTGTGGAGCCTCCAATCCTAGCTTTGGCTCACAAACACTGATGGAAATCACTGAGCAAACACTGACATGTGAATGAAGCATTACACTGCAAGGGGATCGTGTTCATGCCTACTTTATACCTGAGTAGGCTTTACTACGGGTTTTGGCTCACAATAAGGCTTCTTTCACACGAACGTTGTGTTTTGCGGTCCGCAAATTGCGGATCCGTAAAAAAAACGGATGACGTCCGTATGGCATCTGTTTTTTTGCGGATCCACTGTAACAATGCCTATCCTTGTCTGCAAAACAGACAAGAATAGGACATGTTCTATTTTTTTGCGGGGCTACGGAACGGACATATGGATGTGGATAGCACACAGTGTACTGTCAGCATTTTTTGCAGCCCCATAGAAATGAATGGGTCCGCATGGAGCCCACAAAATATACTGTCGTGTGAAAGAAGCCTAACTGATGGAAATAACTGATCAACTAACTGAAGTGTGATCTCCGCCTAAGGCTAAGTGCACACGAATGAATTTTGTTTCTGTGTCCGTTCCGTTTTTGTTTTTTTTTGCAGTTGGGTGACGGCCGTGTACTGTCCGCATCAATATGTCCGTTCCGTAGCTCCGCAAAAAATATAAAGCATGTCCTATTCTTATCCGTTTTGCAGACAAGCATAGGCATTGTTACAATGGATCCACAAAAAAACGGATGCAATACAGATGCCAAAAGGACGTCATCCATATTTTTTGCGGATCAGTGTTTTGTGGACCGCAAAACGCATCCGGTTGTGTGAATGTAGCTTATTAAGAAATGGAAAAGTGTTGTAGCTGTGACTGCCCCGTACACAGGATCCACCAATATGAATCTAATGTGTATGGGCGTCTCAGACTTTAGGATTCCCTTAGAGGGGGATGGGGAACTCCAGCTGAGATATGGACCTTTTGTCTGTCAGGAGTCAGTTTTTGAGGTTAACGTAAACTGGAGGCAATCCTGGAGTATGGTGACCTCTGCTGTCCTGTTTATTTGTATTATAGATGTCTACGTCTTTGCAGTGTTTATTCGCCTCGGAATACTATGTACACACTTTCGCTGAGATGTGTCACGTGCCTAGTCTGGCAATAATCTTATATTTTAAACAGACATTACATTACAATGACAATACAATATTCAGAGGAGAAAAAGAATCAAAGCACAGCTTGTAGTATTTAAAGTAAAAACAGCCACTTACTGACAAAATGTCTTTTATGAAGTGAAGAATTACACGTCAGAGTCGTAAATGCTGCTCTGGGAAGTCATATGGCTTTGCTTGGTTGTATTTCTTCATATGGGAAATTCAAAGATTGTATTAAGGTACACAGCAGAGGGACGAGAAGGTCAGGACTTCATTCTGTATGATAAAGTGGACCTGTCACCGACAATGACTGATGTCTCAGTAATCACTTGAATTCCCTGTGTAATAACAAATGTGGATCATTATTTCTTGTATCTCTATGTTGGGCCATTTGTCTGTTATTCCTACTAGAAGTTTCGGTATTAGTTGCCAAAAGTCTGCAAAAGTTGCAACTGGGTGTTATTTGGGAGCAGAGGTTACACTTTATTTTATGGCAGAGTAAAAATACTCCTCTTAGCATTTTAAGGAGTATTTTTAGCCAAAGGAGGGGTATGATGGTACAGCAGGGGGTGTGGACCCACTGTGTCAACTAACAGATTTGACCAAGGCCTCATGCACACGAACGTATTTTCTTTCCGTGTCCGTTCCGTTATTTTTGCGGACCGTATGCGGAACCATTCACTTCAATGGGTCCGCAAAAAAAACGGAAGGTACTCCGTGTGCATTCCGTTTCCGTATGTCCGTATTTCCGTTCCGCAAAAAAATAGAACATGTCCTATTATTGTCCGCATCACGGACAAGGATAATACTGTTCTATTAGGGGCCAGCTGTTCCGTTCCGCAAAATACGGAATGCACACGGATGTCATCCGCATTTTTTGCAGATCCGTTTTTTGCGGACCACAAAATACATACGGTCGTGTGCATGAGCCCCAACAGTGACATCACCCGTGATGATAGGGGAGTAAGTCACCTTCACGGCCTGCTATTGGCTGCACTGTCACTGGATGTTGTGATCTGCATTCTGGAGAGATGCAGCAGTGGCCGTGCAGGTATCCGGAGGGACACAGGCGTTGGGGACCAGATAAATATATTCTGAATGAGGGACCAAGGCATTTTGGGGGATGTTTACAGGATCGGATAAGCCCCTTTAACCCCTTAGTGACCACCCATATGCCTTTTTACGGTGGTCACTAAGGGGCCTTAGGCTGGGCCGCACTCCTGCTCTAACTGCCCGGACCAGCAGGAGTGCTGATCTGGGCTATTTAACGCTTTACATGCCATGGGCAATGGCATCCACAGCATGTAAACTGCTGACAGAGGGAGCGGACTCTCTCTTTCTCCAGCTGGCACTCTGCAAATGCAATTGCAGGGTGCCGATGTTGGCTGGGATCTGATATAGGCCCCAAACCTTGAGTATTTTCCAGCAGGCTGTGCCATTCTGGCACAGCCTGCTGGTCAATGTCAGTAGGGCACTGACATTCAAATGCAATGCACTATGGGGATAGTACATTGTATTTTAAAATCAATCAAAATATTGTCTGTTATAGTCCCCTTGTGGGACTATTAAGTGGTGAAAAAAGTAAAAAAACAAAACAAAATACACATTTATTAAATTAAAAAAAGTTGCTGTAAATAAAAAATATGCCTTTTTCCATTGATATTGATAATATGCTTTTCAATGAAAAAATTGGACAAAAAAACAACTCCACCATATGTTTGTATTCCCCGAAAAAATTGAGTATTAATAGTTCATTTAAATAATCCACAAAGTTTATTGAAAATTAATTAAAATCATGATCACATAATAAATCCTAATATTAGAGACCCAGTAAATTACCAGCTACCACCCTAACCGGTATGTCTATCTATAAAATTCACCACAAAATTACATCAACATATTGCACAATGCCCTAAGAGTAATCTACATCAGATATATCAAATACATATAAAAGGACCAATCATATAATCACCGGCTTCACTCTATCATAATAAATATGTGACAGTGAATGCTTGGACCACATTATCAACAGGGCAAGGAATCGCCAATCACATAAACTCAGTATAACATACCAGGGGATGGAGGCGGCTTGCCTCCTCGACGCGTGTTTCGCGTACTCGCTTCCTCAGGAGAAGATCCACCATATGTTTGGTATTGCCGCATCTGTAACAACCCAACTTATTAATAACCGATCAAAAAGCTTAATTCACTCCAGTATAATACCAATGAAAACTACAAGCTCTCACACAAAAATCAAGCCCTCACACAACTCCATAGAAAGAAAAAAAAGTTATGGGTCTTGGGAAGCGGCGATGCAAAAATAATGTCTTCCTAAAAAAAAGGGGCTTTTATTGAACAAAAGTAGTAAACTAGAAAAACAGCATATGTGTTTGATATCGCTGTAATCGTACTGACCCAAAGAATAAAGATATTATGTTAAAAAAATGAATGCCATAAAATTTATAACGTAAAAAACTTAGTGGCAGTATTGCTGTTTTTCCCATCTCCTTCCCAGAAAGAGTTAATAAAAATTAATTAGAAACTTATGTCTACCCCAAAATGGCGCCATTAAAAACGACAACTTGTCCCGCAAAAAACAAGCCCTCATACAGGTATATAAACGGAAAAATAAAAAAGTTATAGATCTTGGAACTGGACGATGAAAAAAGGAAGAAAAACGCTTGGTCAGTAAGGCCTAAAACAGGCTGGTCACTAAGGGGTTAATAAAGATTATGTCAGCCTGTAGTGTATAATGAATCCTTCACATTAAATGCCATTTAAATGAATATTGTATCACTTACTATTTCACTCCATGCTACTACTGCTTCTCAGGGTGTCCCACAGAGAAATAGGGGAGCAGGATCTCCTGTGTGGGAAACATCATAGCACCTAGGCTTTGCCCACTGTAGAGCTGAGGTCAGGGACAATTAGAGATGGAGCTTGCACAGATCAAAATGCCAAAAATGCAGAATATGTCATATAATGCCAGATTTAGGGTTATTCCTCATGTACATATACAGCTGCTGAAATCACAATTAAATTCATTTCATTTGTAATTTTCATTCTGTACATTGCTGTCCTTGTAGGACGCGCCAGTAGAGTGCTGTCCACTACCAGGAATGACTGTGGTTTTACAATGCAGTCTTTGGCTGAACATTTTGTACAGGTGAAACAAGTGTATTTAACATATTTCATCTGTGAAATGAAAACCACATCTACTGTAGGAAGAAATGGTAAATTTAAGGTAATGTTTGAAGACACCCTTGAGACATTAGACATTCAGCTGAGCAGGGAGATTTCATTCTAACTAACTCTGCTGGATCCTCCTGTAAACTAACAGATGTATTTCCGGTGGCATTAAAGCAACGTTCAATGTGATCATATGGCAGAAAAGAAAACAAGGATATGCTAATCATACATTATTATAATAGTAAAACGTTACAGGATAATTGTGTTCAAAGGGAGAATTCTACTGACAAATCACTGAAGAAATATTCTCTTTCTGAAACATAACTTGTAATATAATAGTAAAATCATCTATGCCATATAACAATCAAGTAGGAACCATTTGCAGTATGTCACACCAAAAGGAGTAAAAAATCCAAAAAAACACAGGGTGTAGAGGATTCCCCCACCCCATCAGTATGGAGAATAATTGATGCATATGGTCATTGGCGGTGGGCTGGCCATAGACCCTACAGGGAATTTTCCCGGTGGACAGACATTCGCCTGACACTCCTTATAGCCACAAGCTAGGTGCATAACTATCTGAGCATCGGGCACTTATGCACCTGGCCAGCGGCCACGGTGCTCCTCCTGATTTCAACTGTATGGCCATCCTTAAGACAGTGACACAGTTGAATGCTGCAGTGGGAGTGGCAGTATTTTGTGCTGTACTGTGGAATTTATTTCTCCTTGGGCAGTATTTTGTGCTGCACTGTTGTATTGGGTTCTGCTGTGGCAGTTTATGGTGATGCACTATGGTATTTGGTTCTGCTGGGAAGGTATTTTGTGCTGCACTAAGGCATTGCTGGCCCTGCTTACTTCTGTTGTCCCTGCCTACTTGTGTTGCTCAACCTTCTGGCAGTTTGGACCTGCCTACAACATGGGGCAGTTTTAGTTTTTTTTTCCAGGGCCACTTTAAGTTCCCAGTCTATCCCACATGATCACGGCTGTCATCAGTGTAGGAGGTAGGGTGGTACTGTCCAGGATGGTCATAAATGGTTTTTGACTCTACCACCTTCCTGAATTCTCCCTAGTACAGTAACCACCTCATGAAGGCCAAACCTATTGTTTGCTCATAGTGCAAAAGTTCTTGACATTTTTCACCAAGCAGTCTCACCCAGGTCATCAGTGGGGGATCAAGAATCAGATGAAAGATGGAGATGGCCCAACTTTACATATGATGCAGATTTGCCCATGATATCACACTTGAAATCTGCAATGAAAATCTGCACACAGAATTAACCTGCTGTGGATTTAAAAATCTTCACTGCAGGTCAATTTACACCAGAAAAATGTCCTCACTGTGTGCACGAGATTTTTTAAATTTCATCTACTTAGTTAGTACTGCACTGAAGAACTGTAGCAAAAAAACTACACATAGTAAATCAGCATGAAAAATGCGCAGATTGAAGGTACGTTTTAGCCACGCAGGGAGACTGTCTCTATCCTGACATGATGAGGCATGGTGGCAAGCAAGATGGCAGACAATAGCACTCTAGAATAGTCCTTCTCTCTCTCTTGATTTCCTTACGCTAACAGCAATAAGCTGGTAATTGTGGCTGTTTCACTTGTGAAATACAGACTCTTGAGTGTGCCTCTCCTGAACTGTGATGGTGGGTGTCTTAACTTGTTATCCCTTCACCTGCAGTGGAGTCTATATAGCTGTAGTGCTGATTACTTTGCTGATTTGGCAAGCTGTAGCTTGCAGAACTTCTGTGGCCCAGGACCCTGGAGTAGTGGTCCTCACAGACATGCTGTATCTCTAGCCCCAAAGACCCTTGAATCAGGAACACTCCAGGCTTGCCAAGCTAATTCTCCCTAGAACTCTCTAGAGCTCCCCCTCCTGACAGGAAGCAGGAGCAGCCAGCACCCACCAAGAGAAGAATAATTGATTGGTATGTTCCATTGCTAATTCCAACCATACCTTATCATTCTGAAACATACTGCAGATACAATAAACATAATATGACATTATAATATATAATAATTGCAGATACTCTATCTGGGGTATTGCAGAACATTCTCTCTCCTTGTTGCAGGATATGGGCTCAATAGAAAATGTATAAGCTGTCTCGATTCCATCTCCTGCAGTGAAGATGGGGCGTGATATGAGAGCTCTTCTCTCTCCTCGTTCTAGCGATTAGTGGGGGTTTCACCACTCAGACCCCCACCTATCAAAACTGCTTGATATGTTGCTATGATATATCAAAAGTTTTGTGAAAGCTTAATAAAACTTTAATGGATGCATGGTAACCTGCAAAACTGCATATCAATAAGCAGCATAGTAACATAGTTTATAAGGCTGAAAAAATACATCTGTCCATCCAGTTCAGCCTGTTATCCTACAAGTTGATCCGGAGGAAGGAAAAAAAAAAACCTGTGAGGTAGAAGCCAATTTTCCTCACTTTAGGAGAAAAGATTTTCTTACCGACTCCAATCAGAATAACTCCCTGGATCAACAACCCATCTTTAGTAGCTATAACCTGTAATATTATAACATTCCAAAGATACATCCAGGCCTCTCTTGAACTCCTTTAGTGAATTCGCCATCAACACCTCATCAGGCAGAGAGTTCCATAATCTCACTGCTCTTACCATAAAGAATCCTCTTCTATATTTGTGTACAAACCTTCTTTCCTCCAGACGCAAAGGATGTCCCCTCGTCACAGTCACAGTCCTGGGATAAATAGATCATGGGAGAGATCTCTGTACTGACCTCTGATATATTTATACATAGTTATTAGATCTCCCCTCAGTCGTCTTTTTTCTAAAGTGAATAAGCCTAATTTTGATAATCTTTCTGGGTACTGTAGTCCACCCATTCCAGTTATTACTTTAGTTGCCCTCCTCTGAACCCTCTCCAGCTCTGCTATGTCTGCCTTGTTCACAGGAGCCCAGAACTGTACACAGAACTCCATGTGTGGTCTGACTCATGATTTGTAAAGTGTCAGGACTATGTTCTCATCAAGGGCATCTATGCCTCTTTTGATGCAACCCATTATCATATTGATTAACCTATAATTACCAACCTATAAGGTACATACATATACTGCCAAACCAAATCCTACAACCACAAGGTATGCACCCAAATTATTCAAGAATCCAAATGATCATATTGTAACAAATTCCTTTATTTAATCCATGGATTACCAAGATAAAATTAACCTTTAAAAAATTCCACATAATACTCAGTGAACAGATACAAGTGAGGGACAACTGGTTAAAAAAAGGGCTAGCACAGACATAATCCTTGTAAAATGTCCATCAAATAAGACCAGAGCAATTCACAATAACAAGATCCACATACTTGTTATAGTATAATAAATGTGGCTACCAGAGCCATATCCCTTCTATGCAGAACTATACAATTGTCCAGTAAGTATACAACCGCTGCCCAACCAGTGTCCCTCACTTAACCAACGCGTTTCGCCAAAGGCTTCGTCAGTTAGTTTGCTGTTCACTAAAATTCCTAGGTCCTTTTCTATGTTAGTGTTACCCAGTGTGAAGACGGAATAAACAATACAGCTCTAATCACTACGGTGGCTTGTATGGCCACGAGGTACTTTGTCTCAAAGCAGCTTCATTCTAACCACAGCACGGCTGCTCCGTGTAGCTGTACCCTTATAGTATGTAGGCATCAACAATCAATTTTCTGTGTTCCCATAGGTTTGATAGAGACAAGTCTATTTTTTTCTCCCGTGTCTTGTTTTCCTTAGTCTCATTTTTTCTATCTGCAAAACTGAAATCTATTTCTATGCAGTGGATGTACCTGGATCGGCACTTCCATTATTCGCCCTATGATAAAATGTGCAGATTTCCCAGCTGTCGTTTTATGTGCAGCTACAGAAAATCCATTACTCAGCAGCAGTTTTAAGACGAAAAAACAACAGTAAAAAAATTTAATGGAGACAAAGTTCAAATAAGCTTCCCAGTTATAAAGAGGTGACATTTTGCAGACTCTTTTTTTTCTCGTAACTTTGTAGCGCAGACATTACTGTAATTTAATGGGAAGGATACATTATTCACCATCCACCCTACTTTGTGAAGTGTAGATGTGTTTCCTGTCTCTTATTTTCCCCTTTTCCTGAAAGCTAAAAACATTCCAGTCCAATCAGCCAAGAGAATATCCATCCTCCCCCAGTGCACGGCCAACATCCCCCACCGCACTGATCCTCAGCATCCCCTTCCAGTGCTGCCGGGTGTGTGTACATAGGCAGTCCACATTCAGGCTCTGCCACTCTGTGCCCTGGCTGTACTGATATAAGAAGCTTGCAGACTCGCATACCATTTACTAAGGGATTCCCCAGTGCATTATTTTCAGCTTCTTGTGGCAAAACACATCTCTTTATATGGTCAAAGAGAGACAGATCATGTAGCTCCGGCTAACCACATAGTTAGCAAGTGCTGCACAAACTACCAGTTATTAAAAGGAAAGGGTGCTATAATGTGACGAAAGAAAAGGATTTTAGAGAAAAAGTAGTTGTGAGTAGTTGTGAACTTTTAAGGAAGCATGTTCTGGAAATGCAAAAGCTTTCTTCACATAAGCCCCTCCTCAACTACGGACCTGACTGTTCATACAAGTAGTGTCAGAGTGCCCCCAAAAGCATTACCTAAATATTGACCGGCCCTCTAAGCTGTTTGAGCCAGAGCATAACCATAATCCGTGCCAGTCAGAGCCCCATAAAGAGTTTTCTTTCAAATTGGACAGAGAGTGCCCACCTAGTTTTGCATAAACCGAGCCAGAAGGAGAACATCCCTACACAATGCTCCCACAGACTGTACCAGGCAGAGTTCCCTCCAAAATAGTGTTTAGTAAACCATACAGCAGCTTAGGAGTGCCTACAGGTCTGTAATATAGACCCATAGGGACTCTGTGTGCCAGCACACAATGTAAATGCATGTGGCTTTACCATGTGCATAAACCCTTCATAGGAGTCTGTCATACTAAACTACTAGAAGCACTATGCAGGCAGGTGCTATTATCAGGAGTAGTGTGATTATCAACTTTTATTCTGCCAGGTTTTGCTCCTGCAAGTACCAAGGAAGCAGAGCATCAATGTGAAGCAGCTTCATTGCTCTTTGCAGTAAGCTGCTTCACAGTACCTCCTCTCTGCTTCACAATACCTCCCCTCTGCTTCACAGTACCTCCCCTCTGCTTCACATATCTCCCAACTTTTGAAAAGAAGGAAGAGGGACACCATGTGGCAAATTTTTTCCACCCTAGCCCACGCCTCTAACTCCACTCAAAACATAACTATACACCTAATCCTACCCAGTCTCCTAAATGCCCCTACATAGTAATTATTCTACCTTTATGCCACTGCACAGTATTTGAGCCCACATTGTTCCCCCTTCCCAGATTATGTCCAGATATGTGTCCCCTCACAATAATATGCCCAGTTGTGCCTCCTTACAATGATATGCCCAGCTATGCCCCCTTCACATACAGTGAAAATAAACTCCACATACTTACCTTGTTCCCTAACAAAAACACCAACACCAGTCCACACAAGGAGCTCCCAGCTGGCCCCAGGAAGAGGGCAGGAGTGATGAAGCAGGAAGCTGACAGGCGGCTCTGCTTCATCATTACAGGCAGAGACAGCCGACAGAGAGCGGGACATATATCCCCCGTACCAGGACAGTGGAACAGCCACTGAAATCCGGGACGGTTGGGAGATATGCAGTACCTCCCCTCTGCTTCTAAGTACCTCCCCTCAGTACCTTGAGTGATAGTTATAATATCCACCCAGGAGTCCACTACAGCTGTTACTTATAGTAGAGGGGAGGGATTGTGAAGCAGCTCAATGCAGAGAGCAGTGACTAGCAGAATAAAAGGCCATATTCATGCTACTCCTGAAAGTTGGGTGGCACTTCAGGAGCACTCTTGGTGATAGAGCTTGGTGGGCAGATGCAGACACACAAGTCTCTTCTCCTGCTATGTTCAGCAATCCAATTCAGCAGAACAGCCAGTAACATAGCTATAAGTGGTGCAGAGGTACAGAATGCACCTGTCCCTAGTGCCTGAGGAGCTTAAAGTCTCAGTTGTCCTGTAAGTGGTCAAGAAGACTATAAATGGAATAAAATAGTTTGGGGGGCTCATTTTCACATTGAGTGTCAGGGAACCCAGCATTCCAGCAATGGTTATAATCTCTGTATATAACTGCAAAAGGGAATGTAATAGGTAAATAAACTTTTCAGAAAATTACTGAACTTTCCATACATTTTGGGGGTTATTTACTATCTGATATACGCCATTTTTCAGGCGTATGTCTGTCACAGATTGCGGTCCTAGATTATTTGTACTGAAATCTGCTACTTTTCCTCGCTCATGCCAGGTCTAAAAAAGAGGACGTGGTGTGGGCAGGGAAGCGGACGGGACGGCAGGCCCATCTTATTTATCATTTTCTACGCAATTTTATGGGTAGAAAATGGTCTAAATTTAAGCCAGTTAGGAAGCTGTCTTACATTTAGGATGGCGGTGGATGCACCGAAGTTATGTAGAGGCTGGCTCCTCTGCATAACTTCAGCGGATCCACCGCAAGCACACGTGGTTATTAAGATCAACATCTAAAATGTCAGTCTTAAAAATGACCCCTTATATGTTTTATCAGTGGAAAATGTATAGTTTATTTATTTATTTTACGGACTTATATATAGTGCTGCTATATTCCGCAGCGCTTTTACAGACATTAGCATTAATATTCTCATGTTATCAGCTGTTTACCGTCCCTCCCCCATTCCTAATTGCTTTTCACTTTGCAAAATGCTTTGAATTCTGTTTCAAGATGGATCAGCTCCACAGGATGATCATATTACACATGCCAATACAATTCTATGGAGAGGTGAAGAGGGAGGAGTTAGCAGCATCATGAGTGAGCCAGGGCTCAAAGAGAGACACTAAAGAGACTGCATAGCAACATTGGAGATTTATATACAACCAATAACAGTCAGTACCTCTCTGTAATATTATTCATGATCAGGGGTGCACCTAGCCTTTCTTCTGCCTGAGGTAAAAACTGAAACGGCGCCCCCCCCATGCCAATTTCTTAATCTTACCCGTTCGCCACAATGAAAGCGCTCATTGCCCATGGCCCTTCTGCTGCCTCCTTCTTGCCCCTACCTAGTGCTGCCCTGCCTGAGGCGATCGCCTCACCTGGTGTCATTGGTGGTGCACCCCTGCTCATGATCCTGGGGCATACTTCTGAGTGAGTAAGAGAAGCTTAGGAAGCCGCTTCTACTCTACTTTCTGTGTGAACCAGTGGATGGCAGCTAGTCTACAACCATGATGTCTGAGAGATCTGCAAACTAGACATTCAGCATGCACAGAGGAAAACTGATAAAACGGGAACCTATGCCAGATACCAGTGATATAATGGCCAGAAATAGTGTTATGCCTGATGTACACACATTGTACTACTGATTAATGCAGAGGTTGTGGAAAGGTTAGGTACACTTTAAACTCTAGAATTCTGGAAAATATTGTTCAGATGTTGAAGTCTGTAAATTTAGAAGGTGCATAAAATCTTTTAGGATTCAAGGACAGCCCTTTGTGCATGGTCAGGAAGCCCAATTGCCTCTATAGTTATCCATAGCATAAAATGTGTACTTACCTTGAATATTATCTGCCTACACCTCTGACCCTCTGCCAGTTGAAAATGTACAGACAGACTTCCTTTTAGCAGCTAGTGTATATGTATCCTGCATAACTAACCTGAAAAACTGCTGGGATTCTTCCAGTCTGACCACAGGAATGGCGATGCTATTAGAGCAGGGAGCACAGAAAAGCAGATGAACACTGTGGTTGCATTTCAGATGGAGAACCATTAACCTTGGCACAGAAGCCTCCTCTAGGAAAAAAGCTCTTACAAATATATTGTCAGTACTGTTCGGCTGCTATTTGTTACCTGTGATCCAGAAGTGGAAACAGGACTTGATTTATCAATAACTCCATTGAATACACTTGAACCAAACACTAGTTCTTTACAGCTGCTTTGTCACCTTGACCAATCCTATAAGGATGTATGGACATAACCAGTGCTGTGGAGTCGGTAAGCCAAAGCCCCGACTCCAACTCCGACTCCTCAATTTCCCCTGACTCCGACTCCCAATCTGACTCCGACTCCCACATACATGGTGCATGTTTAAGTGATAACTTTAAACAAACTTTGCATAAATCAATAGTACAGGTAATTCATGACAAAAAAAGTTTGTAATCTATGTTTTACTAGATATCTTTACTCTGAACTTCCAGGATCAGGCTTTTCTCTGGGCACAGCTCACTAAGGGCCTGATGTATGAAAACTGTCTAGGTCTAAGACTTTCTTTGTTGCCCATAGCAACCAATCAGAGCTCCCCTTTCATTTCTCCAGTATATGAAATGTAATGAGAGCTCTGATTGGTTTCTATGAGCAACAAAGAAACTTCAACACCTAGACAGTTTTCATACATAACGCCGTATGTATTTTATATCAGAGGGAAAGCAAACTAAAACATAAAGCATACAGAGAGGACATGCACTGGACAATGGATTTATGCACAGTTTGTTGAAAGTTTAGATATACTAAGAAGCAGGAGCGTAGCTAAAGGCTCATGGGCCCTGGTGCAAGAGTTCAGCTTGGGCCCCCTTCCATCAGTAATTTGTGTGTCTTCTTATGCGGCACAAGGGTCTTTGGGCCCCCTTAGGCTACTTTCACACTAGCGTTTTAAAATTCCGGTATTGAGTTCCGTCATAGGGGCTCAATACCGGAATAAAACGCTTCAGTTTTGTCCCCATTCATTGTCAATGGGGACAAAACTGAACTGAAGACAACGGAATGCTCCTGAAAGCATTCCGTTCCGTCTTCAGACCGGAGAACGAACCGCAGCATGCTGCGGTTTTCTCTCCGGTCCAGGCATCCGCACCAAGACGGATCCGGAATGACCCCCAATGCAAGTCAATGGGGACGGATCCGTCTGGTGTGACCACAATGGTAACCGGATCCGCCCTCCATTGACTTTCAATGGAGTTCATGACGGATCCGTCACCACATACACACAATACACACATACAGACAGACATAGACATAAACATAAACATAAACATACACAGACATATATACATACAAATACACATACATACTTACATGCTCCCCGGCAGGTCTTCAGAGCGCGGAGGGACAGGTCGGCGCGCACAGATGACGATTCCACCAGGCGCCCAGCAGAGGGCGCTGTGGGGAATCGTCATCTGTGCGAGCCGTCCTGCTACTCTGGCGCTCCGAAGACCTGCCGGGAGCATGTATGTATGTATGTGTATTTGTTTGTCTATATGTGTGTGTGTCTGTGTGTATGTATGTACTGTGTGACATGTGTGGGGCCGGAGCGCGGTTCCGGCTCCACACATGTCACTGCGGCAGTCCTGATCCGGCAGCACCCTTCACCTGCCGGATCAGGCCTGCCGCTAGTGTGAAAGTAGCCTTAGACTCTTGGGCCCGGTAGCGACTGCTACCTCTGCACCCCCTATAGCTACGCCCCTGCTAAGAAGTACTTGCCTTAAAGGGGTTTTCTCAGCAGTTTGATTAACTGGCTGACAGGCAGTTTACACTCATTCTGTCTCCTCATGCTGTGGTTGTGTCTCCAGCACTTATTAGCATATATTAACTTACTCTGACAGAGCAGGAGATTGTGATCTCTATCACAATTACAGGTAAAGCCATGCTTCTCAGTCCTCACAACACTTGTACCTTTTGCTTACTGCAGGTGATCACTCAGAGCTCAGTCCGATCATTCTTCACTGCTCTCAGCCAGTCAGATAACAGTCTTTCTGGTCTGCAGGTTACCATAGAAATCTGTGTACAGTGAGAGACCTGATGAACTGTCTATAGTTCATGACTAAAGTAAAATCTACTGACCACTTTATTTAGAAAATGTCTTCTTTTAACTGTCCCTTTATGTTGAAAGTTAATCTTTGTAACTAGTGAGAAAACCCCTTTAGTCCTGTTTTCTCTAGTAGATCTGAAATGAGTGCAGCCATTCCTTCCCAGTGCCTTTTCCTCTGATCTGTAGCAGAGGAGCTTCACTACTGAGCATCTACATAAAGGGCAGCACACATTCATCTCAACTAAAAGCCTAGATCCTTACATCAGGAATAGAACAGACATTTATAGAAAATTTCATCATTTACCCAAATTCTTATGAAAATATATTCAGCACATACTGCATTGAACTAACTGGACCAATTTATTATATATTGTTGGAGTCGGTCCATTTTATACCGACTCCAACTCTGACTCCGACTCCACCAAAATGGACACCAACACCGACTCCACAGCCCTGGACATAACTGAGGCTGGTCCCTGCTTGGGAACAGAGAGGCAGCCGATCTGGTGGACCAGGCCTGACCATGTATTACTTTATCAGACTAAGTGACTGGTATGTATAGCCAGCTTCCCTGAGCAATAACAACTGATTGCAGGGCTCCTGAAGCTGGACAACTGATTGAGGGGTTGACTTTAATTTCAAAAGGGGTTGTCTTATCTAAGGGAGACTTATCTTCATCCCATCTCTGGCCTCTGTGCAGTAATCACAAATTGGAATTCTACCAATGGCAACCTTGCATAATGACTTATCGTCACAAATTGGTTACCATTATGTTATTAGGCAGTCCACCAGAGTGCTTTTCTTTATGTATGGTAGACCTCTCCTTCTACATCTCTCCTGTGACACTCCTTCTACCCCTTATTGAGACAAAGTAACCCTTAGCAAAGAGGCAATATTGGATTCAGTGACAGGTGAGGCCAACAATAGTTACAACAGAAGTTAAAAAAAAAAAAAAACTTGACTGGGACAAAGATATTTATGACCAATTCCTAGGATAGGTCATCAATATTAGATCAGTGAGGGTTCTGACACCCAGCAGTGCCATAAGCAACACAGTGGACGGAGCCAGAAGCAGAAAACTCCATACACTATGCTTAGTGCCTATGGTGGTTTACTGCAACTCAGCTTTCATGGGAGCTAAGCTTCAGTACCCGAGACCGGCCACTACACAGTATATGGCGCTGTGGTGTTCCAACTCCATACAGTGTTTACTTTTTACCCTGGCAGCGAGGAAGAGCTGATTGGTAGGGTACTCAGACCCCTGAAATCTGATAGTTCATCAATATCTTAAGGCCCCTTTACAGCAGGCAATTATTATGAATGAACATTAGTTCAAAGTTCATTTACATGCACCAATCATCTTTTTTGTATAATTGCTCGTCCCCATACACATTCATTGTTTCTGAGCAGCAGATCGCTGTTCACACAGCACAATCTGCTGGCCACAAATAATGGTCTAGGTGACCACATCTGCTATGTTTTCACCTGATGAACAAGTGATCGGCGGCACTTTTACTCAAGGCAATTATTGCGAAGAAGAGCGCCTAGTAACCAGGCGAGTACATAAAAATCATTGCACCCCATAGCAAGAATATGAATTGGGCCCCCATGCCCTCCCCTGGCCCCTCCCAGTACCCACCCTAGCCCCTCGCACCACCTGCCTGACTCCTCCCCTTTTCACCAAAAAGGAAAGAAATGTATCATTCAATCTTATCAACCACCACTCAGACATTCATACACTGCCAGTCCGAATTCTTATCGGCAGACTTCATGGACTGATACATGGTGTCATATAACAATATTTATTTTATAATATACCTATAAACCACAAGACAGTTTATTAATTTCCAGTATTTTCTATTTTATTAATTTATGGTAGATTAGGCCGCGATGCTATTTTGTTATCTTTAAACTTACTAATCTTATTAACAACTTAAATATAACAAGTAATGAACATTATACCAATAGTCCACTCGATTAGAGTGACTTAACTCCCCAAACATAGCATCCCAACATTTTTTATAGGGAGGGAGGGAGGGTGTTCTTGATCCTGCTGCTCACTGAATGTGACACTAACGGTTTTTCCTTTCTTTTATAGGTGGCGTCTGCTGAAGCTGTTGACCTTTTCTCCAATCAAGATCTTCATGTGCCTGGTCTCCTGCCTGTTCCAGAAACTTCTTGGGAGATACCATTCATCTGATCAGGTAAGTTTAATTTAACACATACACTATTCTAATTGTAATGACACCATGGCTCCCCAATTCTATTCAGAATTGGTTCGCCCCAAACTACTGCAGTCTTATCATATTCCCCATGAACTGTGTCTGCAATCTTATCAGCCCCACATGAACTGTGCTGCCGCTGCAGTCTTATGAGCCACACATAGAACCCCCTATACCACATGAACATCCACTGTAGAGGTTACGGCAAAAATAAAGGGCGAAAAATGCTGCATGCAAGGGTACTTCATCCTGCAAACTAACTGTTCTCCTGCCGGATCCCAACAGACCCCATTATTGTGAATGGGATTCGGCAGGTGATCAGCATATGCCAGATCCGTCGATTATGGTAATCTGCTACTGTGCTGGAACAGAATACCGAAATCTGATTACAAGTGTGCACCTAACCTTACCTGATGAACTGTGCCCACTGCTGCCGCCTTTTATATAATGTGCCATCCTTCCCCATAGACTGTGCATGCTACTTATCATATAATGTGTCATACCCACCCCCTTTCCCATCACCTGCTGCCTGCTTCTATTTCACCCCCCTCCCCCATTGCTGACCTACTGTGTTTGCCTCTGTATTCGGGTGTCACTGTGGCAGAGCGCACTCAGGGCCTTGGACAGATCTTCATAGCGCTAGGCTGGACTGGTGACACTGCTGGATCAGGTCAGGCAGTGGCGTTGCTAGGGTCTCAAACGATCCGGGCCCAAGCTCCAATGCATATTGCCCAATTCTCTAGTGGACCTCAGCCCCTTCTCCATACAGTCCCATGTAAATAACATTATTTCCCTCCGCCATAGAGTCCCATGTAAATACCATCACAACATCTCTCCAGCTACCTCCAATATACAGTCCCATGTAAATAACATCTCTCTCTATCTACAGACCCTTCCAAAATACAGTCCCATGTAAATAACATCACACCATCTCTCCTGCCCCCTCCAACATCACCCCCTCCCCAGTCGCCTTCAACATACAGTCCCATGCTAATAACATTACTCCTGAACATTCAGTACCATGTAAATAATATCACTCCCTCCCACAGTTGCCTTCAACATGCAGTCCCATGTAAATAACATCACCCCCTCAACTTTCAGTCCCATGTAAATAACATCACTCCACCCCACTGTCCCATGTAAATAACTTCCCTCCCTTCAGCCCTAACATACAGCCTCAGTTAAATAACTACAACTCCCAACATTGCTCTGCCCCTCACTTCACTTACCTCTCCTCTCCTCATGTAGCAGACCTCACCACAGCCTCTTCTCAGGAATTCTGTTCACTGTTGAGCCATCCTCTCCTGCACTGGTCACATGATGGTGACATCATCGCAGGTCCTTTTCAGCTACTGCATTTAGAACTGATCACATGGACTGTGATGTCATCACAGGTCCTTCAGCTCTTGCAGAGCATTAGATTCAATTGTATTGCTGTCCTGAGGAGAGCAATACAGTTGTATCTAGCTGGCAGGCATTACATTCGGGGTCTGGGACAAAACATCAGGGGCCCAGGCACCGAATGTTTGAGGTCAGGTCTGGACCGGTCAGTCAGGTCACAGTGTTACACATGCTGGCAGAGGAATAAGGTAGTTTGGTGCCACAGGGAGATTAAGCAAATGGTGCCCCCTTTGTAGTATCAATTACAAATCTACCTTGCTAATAAAAAAAATGTAAACATTTTACAAAGTGCAGACTAAAAATAATAAAGGATTTAATCCGGTCACAACTGATGTTTCTCTTCTGGAGTAGATCACTTTTTTTTCCTTCTCTGTTTGCCCAAGAACGCCAAAGTTCTCAAAAAGACTACACAGTCTCTATGGCCAGTGGCAGAACTATAGGTGATTATGTGGCAGTAGTTGTATCTAGGCCTGTGGTCCCAAAGACCACACTGCCATATAACAAGACACCAGTATGATAATAGTACCTTGAGGGTACTATAATACTCACATCAGCTGCTGCAGAACCTCAAAATACACACCTCAGCTGCTGCAGAACCTCATAATACACACCTCTGCTGCTGCAGAACCTCATAGTACACGCCTCAGCTGCTGCAGAACCCCAAAATACACACCTCGGCTGCTGCAGAACCTCAGAACATGCACCCCAGCTGCTGTAGATCCTCCTAATACACACCTCATCTGCTGCAGAACCTCATAATACACACCTCAGCTGCTGCAGAACCTCATAATACACACCTCAGCTCAGGGGCGTAGCTAACGGCTCATGGGCCCTGGTGCAAGAGTTAAGCTTGGGCCCCCCTTCCCTCAGTACTTTGTGGTCAGGGGCAGGGAAGCACATAGCCTTCATGCTGCCTGAGGCAAAAATTGAACTGGCAAAGCCCCCATGCCAAATTCTTGACCTAACCCCTTCCCTCCAGCCATAGATGACTTGATCAGCTTGCACTTTCTATAATACTGGTGTCTTTTTATGCAGCACAAGGGTCATTGGGGCCCCCTCAGGCTCCTGGGCCCAGTAGCGACTGCTACCTCTGCACCCCCATAGCTATGCCCCTGCCTCAGCTGCTGTGGAACCTCACAATACACACCTCAGCTGCTGCATAACCACATAATAGACACCTCTGCTGCTGCAGAACCTCATAATACATACCTCATCTGCTGCAGAACCTAATAATAGACACCTCACCTGCTGCAGAACATGATAATCTGATACTACAGAACATCTGAGTTAGGGGCATCAGTTGCAGATCAGGTCATAAATGCTGGACAATATTTTGCAGCCTGCCAGTGTCCATGATGGAAACCCATCAGATCTTGGCATAGTCAGGAGAATTCATCAGGTGTTTTCCCTATGGATAAGCCAGATCTGTGCCATAATTTTTGTTGTTGTGTTCCTATGACAGAGCAGAATGGTGAAAGTCAATAGCGCAGATGTGAACAAAGCCTAATACACACCTCAGATACTGCAGAATATCATTATAGTGACAAGTCTCATCCTGACCAGGTTGTTATTGTAATTTACAGGGCAATACATGGAGGGGTAAAAGAGAAGAGAACTACAAAACCCAGCATTACCAGACTGTTATTGTAGGGCAACCAAACACTTTATTTTGTATTCATCATTTGCTTATATATTTGTGCATTTGATAAGCAGTGTGCTGTTACTTGTAGTTCTATATCGTATTCTGTTTCAGCCAAGGAAGCATGCACCTGCGTTTTCGTTTTTATACATTGTGGAGGTGCTGGTTTGTTTAATTTTTCCCTTCCTTTGATAATACCGCTGGGGGGTGGCATACCCTGTCGGTGATTTTGAACCGTGCACCACAACCCATTTACCGGGTGCTTTTAATCAGCAGGATTACATAGCTATATTCTACTTTGCCCATATTGTAGGCTGAAATCCCAGGAGAGGCATATATCTTATAGCTGGGTCCTACTTTGCCCAGATCCTTCTCCATATAGTTCTTCTTGTTTTCACAGCTAGCTATGCAAGTGTAATTAGTGGGTGGGCCTTTCCTGCACGGCTGGGCACCCTTCCACCAAGGTCCCCATAGCAGCTGCATAATCTTCCTCCATTGGAGGTATGCCACTGCTAGTAACACTTCTTCCTAATAATTTCCCCTATCATTGGCTCATATAAAGAATTCTTTAGTCCTGGAAAAGGATGGAAGTGAGGGATAGAGCAAGGAGAGAAGATGCAGGCGCAGCAAACTCCTATTATAGCCAATTAATAAGGTGGCCATCCGGCCCTGCGTTGAGGACTGTTCATGTAGAGTGGATGAGGTTGAGGGAAATGGAGAGTATTGTTAATTATGAATACTAGGGACTGGTATGGAAGCAGTGGCGTAGCTATAGGGGTCGCAGCAGTCGCAGTTGCGACTGGGCCCCTAAGCCAGGGGGGCCCAGAGGGGGTGCAGGGCCACACCGCCAATTAGGCGAGGTGCGGTGCTGCCCTGGTCACAGGAGACAACGGCGGCGGTGGGGCAGAGGGAGGTGAGCGCTTCCATTGTGGAAGCGCTCATCTCCATATTCATCTGTATCACTGTCCTCATGACAGCGATACAGATTCCTGTGCTTCGGGGCAGGGGAGAGGCGTCTCCTTTCCCCATTCATCTGATAGGCTGCAGGCCTAGTGCACGATGACGTCATTGCGCCACCTGAGCCGTACAGCGCGGGACACAGGCCGGAAGAGGCCTGCATCGCATCGCTAATGGAGGTAAGTATAAGTGTTTATTTTTTTGGTATGATGCAAAAGGACCGGAGCTCTTTTTAATGGGGGCACTGAGGGCATTTCTTATGGCACTGGAGGCATTTTTTTTTTACTGGCACATGGGGGCACTGGGGGACACTGGGGGCCTTTCTTATTGGCAATGGGGGCCTTTCTTATTGGCACATGGGGGCACTGGGGGCCTTTCTTATTGGCACATGGGGGCACTGGGGGCATTTTTTTACTGGCACTGGGGGCATTTTTTTACTGGCACATGGGGGCACTGGGGGCAATTTTTTACTGGCACATGGGGGCACTGGGGGCATTTTTTTTTACTGGCACATGGGGGCATTTTTTTACTGGCACATGGGGGCACTGGGGGCATTTTTTTTCTGGCACACGGGAGCACTGGGGGCATTTCTCTTACTGGCACATGGGGCACTGGAGGCATTTTTTTTACTGGCACATGGGGGAACTGGGGCATTTCTTGGCACATGGGGCACTGGGGGCATTTCTTGGCACATGGGGGCATTTCTTGGCTCATGGGGGCACTGGGGGCATTTCTTACTGGCACATGGGGGCACTTCTTACTGGCACATGGGGGCACTTGGGGCATTTCTTATTGGCACATGATTTGGGGGGCATCTATGGAAGTGGGACACTTTTTACTGGCACATTATTGGGGGGAAATTTGGGGGGCACTTCTGGCACATTATTGGGGGCACTTCTTACTGACACATTATTGGGGGCATCTACTGAGGCCCACAAAGAAGGGGCATTTTATACTGGGACACATTATGGTGGGTACTATGGGTGCATCTACGGGGGGGCACTATTTAGGGGTATTTTTACTGGCACATTATGGGGGCACATTAGCTCAACTGGGGGCATTAAAAGTTTTTTTTTGCACTGGCACACATGAAGGGGCATTTTTGTACTGTCACATTATAAGGAGAATTATTACTTCTGGGGTTCTTTGGGGAACATGATTACTAGTATGGGCACTATGGAAGCATTATTACTTCTGGAGCACAGTAGGGACATTAGTACTGTTGGGGTCACTATTACTAACAAGTGCACTCTGGCAGAGAATTATTAGTTGGGACTTTGGGGGGCACTATTACTGTGGGGGGCACCCTGGCACAGTATCAGCGCAGTTATTTCTGGGGGCGTTATGGTTACACTATTACTGTCAGGGATACTATTTGCTGGGCGCTGTTATTTTAGGACACTGTGTGCCAATAATTATTGAAGGGCACTATCTGTGTGGTACTAGTGGCACAGTACTGGGGGTGGTAGAATGATTTGTCCAGAAGACGGGAGGATGATGGAAAACTAGCAAACTAAGATTTTTTCCTGTCAAACTGCACAGATGAGAAATGGCTGAGAAAATGGCATCTGGTCTGAAAGGAGAAGATGAGGAAAGAGAAGATCTACATCAGAGGAGATGTCACTGGATGTAAGAGGTATGGGGCGCTGTATTATACTGGATGTACGAGGTATGGGGCGCTGTATTAGGCTACATTCACACGAATGTTGTGTTTTGCGGATCCGCTGTAACAATGCCTATCATTGTCCCCAAAACGGACAAAAATAGGACATGTTCTATTTTTTTTGAGGGGCTACGGAACGGACATACGGATGTGGATAACACACGGTGTGCTGTCCACATTTTTTGCTGACCCATTGAAGTGAATGGGTCTGCATCTGAGCCGGAAAATATGCGGATCGGAGGCCGCACAAACAACTGTCGTGTGAATGTAGCCTTACCATGTATGTTCTGTAGTGATATACGTAATGTTAGGAGGGAAAAGGTTAGGGTGAGAATTTGGCATGGGGGGGGGTTCAATTTTTGACTTGGCCGGCAAAAAAGCTAGGTGCTCCAGCGCTGAGGGAAGGGGGGGCCCAAGCTGAACTCTTGCACCAGGGCCCATGAGCCTTTAGCTACGCCCCTGTATGGAAGGTGGCGCTGAAGGGAAATTGTCCACTAATTAGCTGTTGGCTGATAGCTATCTCTCCCTACTCCATCATGCACATACACCCAGGATTTGGCCAAGCTTCTTTATGTTTTGAATTGAAAAGAGGATAGGCGGTTGGCAGACACCTCTGGTGGTTTATCTCCCGGGAGAACAAAAGCATTGGGCAGCCAACAATATAGTAATGTCTATGGGGGGGGGGGGCTTAAGATTTTCACAGTTGTAGACTGTAACCATAAAAAAACAGACTGTGAACAGTATAGCTGAGGTAGTAGATATAATGAGTTTCACTATGTACATTGCTCAGAGTACATGCCTTTCCAAAATCGTGCTTGAGTAGGCAAATCATTAATATCGGTCCTATATTGAGAGCAAAAAGAGAACTGTGAGCCTCACCGACCCCACGTGGTAGAGACAACCCTGAGAATTTGGTTATTTGAGCATCACATACATGAATGTCTACCTGTGTTCCACCCTCACATGGATAAAGTAGGATAAAGTAGGATTTTTACAATTATGGGATGAAGTTTCAACCCTCTCCACCCTTCTTCCTTATTCCACAAGCTCGTCTTCTGAAGTGCAGCTTCTAACATAAACAGTACCAGTGTTCAATAGGTAATGTGAGTCACTTCTGCCTGGCAGACGGATGATGATAACAACATGGCATACAACCCACACTCCTGAGAAGTGCTTCTAAGCACTGATAATTAGGATATATAATTACTTACTTCGAACACTTTGGCAGTGATTTCACTATCAAGTCATTCAGATATCTCATACATCTTACAACATAAGCTCTATGTGGTGATGAATCTTAGGCCTCAAGTTTGTCCAGGATTTCTCAAAAATATTTTCTTCTTCTTAAACTATTTCACACAAAGTAGCATGGGGTGCCCACAGACGCTTTTGTCATTTTACATTAAGGGGATAAAATCCATGATCCATAAAATAACTGGCAGATCTGAAAAACCTCAATATGCTGTTTCCCCATCCACATGTAGCATTAGTTAGACTCCACATGGAGTATTATGTATGATTTTGGGCACCTATGCACAATAAGAACATAACTCCATCAAAGGAGGGCAACTAAAGTAATAAAGGGAATTGAGGACTCAGATATATTAGGGTTATTCAGTTTAGAGAAAAGATAATTGAGGAAAGATCTAATAACTATGTATAAATATATGAGGGGTCAGTACAGAGATTTCTCCCATCATTTATTTATCCCCAGGACTGTGAGTGTGACGAGGGGACATCCTCTGCATCTGAAGGGAAAGAAGGTTTGTACACAAACATAGAAGAGGATTCTTTACGGTAAGAGCAGTAAGACTATGAAACTCTCTGCCGGAGGAGGTGGTGATAGTGAATTCACTAAAAGAGTTCAAGAGGGGCCTGGTTGTATTTCTGGAGTGTAATAATATTACAGGTTATAGTTACTAGAGATGGGTTGTTGATCCAGGGAGTTATACTGATTGCCTGATTGGAGTCGGGAAGGTTTTTTCCCCTAACATGAGGTAAATTGACTTCTACCTCATGGAGGTTTTTTGCCTTCCTCTAGACGTTGCAGGATAACAGGCTGAACTGTATGGACAGATGCCTTTTTCAGCCTTACAAACTATGTTACTATGTATCATACTGTAACTTGCTGTGGATTTGTGATGTGGAACCACATTGTTCCACATGAAGTTTCAACATCTTGTGCATTCAGGGCAACATGTAAGAGTGCACCCCACAGAAGCTGACCCACACCCCATACACAATGGTGTATTTGAAGTGATGCTTTGTTTCTATGCATTTGAACTTCTGATGCACCAGTGAAGTTAAAGGGGTTCTCCAGGAATTAAGAAAATAAAAATACTTAAATATTACTTTATTATAAATACATTCCCAAATACCTTTCATTAGTTATAATGACTCGTTTTGTCTGGGGAGCAATCATCAGGAGAAACAAAATGGCCGCCATCCTGTTAGTACACACAAAACCTGTCTTAATTACACAGGAGGACAAGTTACTTCACAACACTGAGGTAAAGAGCTGCCTCATCCTCCTCTCTGCTCTGCTTGTCAGGGATTATGATCCTGAATACATCTGATAAGATCTTCAGCTGAATCTCTGTAGGAGTAGAGTCCATGAGGAGACATGAAGTACAGAGAAGACGGACAGGACAAACAGTGATAATGGAGACAAGTGCTGCTGCTCATTATCCACATCCCCACCTCCTCTCTGTATTTCATGTCTTCGCTTATCATCTGTATTCAGGATCATAATCCCTGACAAGCAGAGCAGAGAGGAGGATGAGGCAGCTCTTTACCTCAGTGTTGTGAAGTAACTTGTCCTCCTGTGTGATTAGGACAGGTTCTGTGTGTACTAACAGGACGACGGCCATTTTATTTCTCCTGATGATTGCTCCTCAGACAAAATGAGCCATTATAAATAATGAAAGGTATTTGGGAATATATTTATAATGAAGTAATATTTAAGTATTTTCATTTTCTTAATTCCCGGAGAACCCCTTTAACGGAACATTCTTAGCATTTACACTTTGCAGGTACGGTAATTGTGATTTGACATAAGTGATCCAGCTCTACAAATAGATAAAACTTGACATATTACAAACAGCAATCGTAGTATCCAACGTACGGGAACATGCTGTTACACTTTTCTGACACATTTCTGTCCCATACTGGTTCTTAATCATAGATGATGCTAATTGTGATGTTTTGAGCTGTATACTAGCGGGTACAGTGGGCTACTGAGGATTCTGGTCATGAGTGTGAACGTAGTAGCATGGCAATACATGGACTGAGATGTGAAGCACTTGTGGTCTAGACTCTTAAGATGGTATGTGTATAGAGAACGTACAGAGAACCTACCATGGACAAAACAAGTAGCGTTAGGGACTGACACAACTGTGATTCTGACGAGGTCTACAGAGAAGAGCTGGGTCCCGACAACATTCAGCATTAAAAAGGCAGAAACCATGGGAATCCTGCTAAGTAGTTGCAGACCGCTTCCACTGCCTTAATTCTCAACCTACTTGATTCTCGAACTACTGCTAAACCAGAGTGCTCCATGACCGGAAAAGGACCTGTGTACCCCTGCAAGATGTTTTGGACCACCTCCAGCATATTTCTGTACTGCAGCTCAGTAAAGGCACTGGCCTGTAACTATCAGAGACCAAGAGAGAGTGCCAAGCTCATAGTGGCACTGTATTCACTAAATGCTATAAGATGATCGCACTAAATGCTATAAGATGATAACAAGTAAGTTGCGTGCTCTACATAGACTGTAACCTCCAAGCTGTATACCCCTCTGAGACAATAACTGCCAAGCTGTGTACACAGGACTGTAATCACTGAGCCAGGGGCCACTGTTTGTAACCATTTGTGTCCTACCCTGCATAAAGTTCTGCTTCTTTGAACTGTGCCGTGTCTCCATTACTGCGTCATTCTTGTGTGGGGTACCATGTCAGGGTCAAGGGCCATACTAAAAACTGTTCCTCTACAAACAGTGTATGTTAGAACAAGCCTTTTTATGTTTTCTTATTTAAAAGCTGAGAAAAGTGGATTACATGATATTTCTGATTTCAATCCTTTGTTATATTTTATTCAGTAAGCTTATAACAAGAATCAGATACACAGAACATCTGCTGGAAATCCTCCCTATTAAATCCCTTTTCTGTGTGTATTTTTTATTCCTAGAATCTACAGACTCCCCTACAATAAGAATATTTTTACATTTATTACCTAGAATTTAACATAAAACAACAACATAAAATGCTAAAGTGACAATACTGAAAAAAAGAAGAGAGGCCAAATAGATTTCAGACACCCATGAACTAATCCCCTTATAATATATTGACCACCCTATGAGTCCACCCTATTTTCTTTAAAATTTAACAAAAGTATTCAAAAGCATGGTTTCACACATACGGTAATTTTATTTTGTCCAAAAACGTGGTGCCCAGATGTTACATGCTGGACAAATTTATAAAAAATTATAAAATACCCTGCAAACATGTTTTTGTAGTGGCATTTTCCTGGCATTTTTGCCCCTTGGCATTTTTTTTAAATTGCAGCAAGATCTGAGAGTACAGTTTCTTCAGGCATTTTCCAATGGACTTCTCTACAAGAAAAAAAGCCTAATAAAATGTAAGTAAAATGTGATTAAAAAGTCGTCCCAAAAATACTTGTAAAAAAGCGCATCAATTTCATGCTAAAAAAGCAAAGTGTGGCAACACTCTAAGGTCTGTGCATGTTTTGCGGATGCAGATACTCAGAACATATTGCATTCCAGTTTTACATCTGCAAAAGTCCAAGCTCAAGATGTGTCTCCAGATTTTTTCTGCATGGTTGATCCATTTTATTGCATTCGAAAACCAGCAACCTTTTTTATCTTATAAGATTTTAAATATTTTTCTATGCAATAGACCAGTGAAAATGGATAGAACACCAATGGCATCCATCTTCTGTTCTTGGTTTTCAGACACGTAGGCTTCTATGAGCATGTTTGGTCTGCAAAATGGACCAAAGTAGCGCATGTTTCAATTGTTTTTTTAGGGTGGCATTAAGCTGCATACTCATGTTTTTGTAGTGGCATTGTAAGACCATTTTGTGGACTTTTTTGTCCCTTGGATTTTTTTCAATTTTTTCTGGGGAGGAGGCATTTTACCATAGACTTCTCTATATGAAAAGAAATCAGAAAAAAAACAAACAAATATGAATGTGAGAATAAGCACACTAAAATCAATGGATCCACGTGCTGTCTATGAAGAATACACATCCATAAATTCACTGACCTGTGAACAAGTCCTTAGGCTGGAATTACACTTCTCCTACATGCTGGATATACTGTACTTCTGGCTTTGGCACAAAAAATGTAACAAAAACTACCACAAACTGCAGCAAAAATTAATTCTATCCTAAAATGTTTTGACAAGTATGGGATACGTTTTAATGCATTCACAGAAGGGGGTGTGCTATACCCATCTTAAATAGGCTTTGTCAGCATGACCAACCCTATTAAACCAGGATATTTAGAAAGCTAATATATATTACTGGTTTCTGTGTACTGATATAATGTGCTTGTGAATAAAACAGTAATATGTATATTAGCTTTCTAAACATAGAAAGCCACTATTCTCATTATGGTATTATTATTATTTATTATTATTATTATTATTATTAAAGCGCCATTCATTCCATAGCACTGTACATATTAAAAGGGGTTTACATACATAATACAGACAATTGCACTAAGCATGAAACAAGACGAAGTACAAACTGGTACACAAGGAGAGAGGGCCCTGCCCGCGAGGGCTTACAATTTATGCGGTATGGGAGAAGGACACAGTAGGCGAGGGTAGAGCTGGTAATGGCAGTATAGAGGCTGCAGGGTCACTGGTTGTAGGCTTGTCTGAAGAGGTGGGTTTTCAGGTTTCTTTTGAAGGATTCCACTGTAGGTGAGAGCCTGATATATTGGGGTAGAGAGTTCCAGAATATGGGGGCTGCACGGGAGAAATCCTGGAGGCGGTTGTGGGAAGAGGTAATAAGAGGGGAGGAGAGAAGGAGGTCTTACGAGGATCGGAGATTACGTGTGGGGATGTATCGGGAAAGTAGCTCTGAGATGTAGGGAGGGGACAGGTCGTGGACGGCCTTGTATATATTTATTAGTATTTTGAACTGAATTCTCTGCGCAATGGGGAGCCAATGAAGGGACTGGCAAAGGGGAGAAGCAGAGGAGTAACAGGGTGAGAGGTGGATTAGTCGGGCAGCAGAGTTGAGGATAGATTGGAGGAGGGCAAGCGTGCTAGATGGAAGGCCACAGAGGAGAATGTTGCAGTAGTCTAGGCGGGAGATGATAAGGGCATGTACCAGCACTTTCGCAGACTCATAGTTGAGGAATGCACGTATCCGGGAGATATTTTTGAGTTGGAGGCGGCAGGTGGTGGAAAGGGCTTGGATGTGTGGTCTGAAGGAGAGGGCAGAATCCAAGGTCACTCCAAGGCAGCAGACTTGTTTGACTGGGGAGAGTGTGCAGCCGCTGATTG
Organism: Rhinella marina; assembly: GCA_900303285.1. NCBI lineage: Eukaryota > Metazoa > Chordata > Amphibia > Anura > Bufonidae > Rhinella > Rhinella marina. The sequence continues at coordinate 709,474 of ONZH01002022.1, forward strand.
TGATAAATAGGTCTGTGGAAGGATTGTGCAAGATGGGGGAAAGATGATAAATTCTGTTTTGTCCATGTTAAGTTTTAGAAAGCGGGAGGAGAAGAAAGAGGATATGGAAGATAGGCATTGTGGGATTCTGGATAGTAAAGTGGTGATGTCTGGACCAGAGAGGTAGATTTGTGTGTTGTCAGCATAAAAGTGATACTGAAAGCCATGGGACTCTATGAGCTGTCCCAGGCCGAAGGTGTAGATAGAGAAGAGCAGGGGTCCTAGACAGAGCCTTGTAGGACACCAACATGGAGGGGATGAGATGAGGAGGTGGTGTGAGAGTGGGAGACTAAATGTCCGGTCTGTGAGGTATGATGTGATCCAGGAGAGGGCCAGGTCCGTGATGCCAAGAGATGAGAGAGTTTGTAACAGAAGGGAGTGGTCGACGGTGTCAAAGGCAGAGGACAGGTGAAGGAGGAGGACAGAGTAATGTTTTTTGGTTTTGGCTGCTAGCAGGTCGTTGGTGACTTTGGTAAGGGCAGTTTCAGTCGAGTGGTGGGGTCGGAAGCCAGATTGTAGTCGGTCAAAGAGTGAACAGGAGGAGAGGTGAGAGGACAGTTCAGAATGCACATGTTGCTCAAGTAGGTTTGAGGCATATGGAAGAAGTGATATTGGGCGATAGCTGGACAACGAAGATGGGTCAAGTGAAGGCTTTTTAAAGAGGCTCTGTCACTAGGTTGTAACCTATGTATTTAAATACATAGGTTACAAGGCCTAGTGACAACTTTTAAAATCATACCTTTCATGCAGAGTTCTGCGCAGCGGTCGCGTAGAAATTTAAACTTTAAAAAGTATGCAAATGAGCCATCGGAGCACCGGGGGGCGGCCTCTTTCCTCTGGAGCACCGCTCCTTCACCGCCCCCCGGGCCCGAGGCACGTCCCCTGTCTCTAATCACGCCCCTTTCTGTATTTGATAGACAGCGCTAGACTGGCAAGTCTAGCGCTGAACTCTCGCGCATGCGCCCTAAAATTTTTTCCGGCGCATGCGCAGTAGCGCTTGCAGTGTCTACACTGCAAGCGCTGTCTTCTCTTCTGCGCACGCGCCGTCACTTCGCTAGTCCCGGGAGTGACGGCGCGTGCGCAGAAGAGAAGACAGCGCTTGCAGTGTAGACACTGCAAGCGCTACTGCGCATGCGCCGGGAAAATTTTTAGGGCACATGCGCGAGAGTTAAGCGCTAGACTTACCAGTCTAGCGCTGTCTATCAAATACAGAAAGGGGCGTGATTAGAGACAGGGGACGTGCCTCGGGCCCGGGGGGGCGGTGAAGGAGCGGTGCTCCAGAGGAAAGATGATTGCAGGGCAGGGGAGAGGCGTTTCCCTTACCTGCTCCTCTGATAGGCTGCAGGGTCAGTCGGCGTGATGACGTCGCGCCTCCTGAGCCAAACAGTGCGGGACACAGGCCGGAAGAGGCCTGCATCGCATCGCTGACTGACTCATGGAGGTAAGTATAACTGTTTTGTTTTTTTTTTATTAATGTTACGCTTTTGCCCAGTATGGAGGGAGCATTTTTATCTATTAGGGGGCATTTACTGGCACACATGGGGGAAAGGAGCACTATGGGGACATTATACTGGCACACATGGGGGGGAAAGGAGTACTATGGGGGCATCTACTAGCGGGCATTATACTGGCACACATGGGGGAGAGGAGCACTATGGGGGCATCTACAAGGGGGCATTATATACTGGCACAGATGGAGGGAGCACTATGGGGGCATCTACAAGGGGGCATTATATACTGGCACTATGGGGGCATCTACAAGGGGCATTATATACTGGCACAGATTGAGGGAGCACTATGGGGACATCTACAAGGGGGCATTATATACTGGCACTATGGGGGCATCTACAAGGGGGTATTATATACTGGCACACATGGAGGGAAAGGAGCACTAGAGGGCATCTACTGGAGGGCATTATATAGGGGCATTTTATACTGGCACATTATGTCAGGCATCATGGGACGGGGAGGAGCACTATGGGGCACTTTATAAAGAGTATTCTTTACTGGTGCAAATTATGGGGCTCTATGGGGACCTTAACTTAATTGGGGGCACTAAGAGGATTTTTTGGGCACACAATAGGGGCATTGGCATACATTATGAGGGCACTATAGGGACATTGGCTCCACTGGGGGCACTAAGAGGAGGTATTTTTTACTGCCACACAACATCATTATTTTTGGGGGACATTATGTTTACACTATTAGTGTCAGGTACACTGTTTCCTGGGTGCAGTTATTTTTTAGGGCACTCTGTGCCAGTAATTATTGAAGGGGGCGCTATCTATGTGGTACTAGTATTTGCAGGGGGACTGTTTCTGCAGTATAGTATTGGGGAGCACAGCATCTCGGTATTAGAGGTGGCAGGATGGGGCGTTCAGAAGGTGAGAGGATGATGGAAAAGTAGGAAACTAAGATGTCTGTCTGTGAAACTCCGCAGAGAGAAGAGATGGTTTAAAGAAATCATCATGGCGGTCGGTCTGAAAGGAGAAGATGAGGACAGAGAACGTCTACATCTAAGAAGACAACATCACTGGATGTAAGAGGTATGTGGACCTGTATTAGGCTACCTTCACATCTGCGTTAGTGATTCTGGCAGGCTGTTCTAGCAGAGAACAGCCTGCTGGAATTCACCGGCTCCAGCACTGCTGGATGCAGAATGCCTGCTGGTCCCATTAACTATAATGGGGTCCAGCAGAGATCCGGCCACAATCTGACAAAAATGCTGAGAATCAGCAGGACACAAACCTCTGCATGCTGTGGTTTGTGTCCAGCCGGATCGTAGTGCTTCAGGTGTGAAAGTAGCCTCACCCTATTTTTGTATTGCTGTATGTAATGTTAGGAGGAAATAGGTTAAGTTGAAAATTTGGCGTGGGGGGGCCCCAGGCACAATCTTTGCACAGGGGCCCTCTGCTGTCTGTGTCCGCCCCTGAAGTAACCAACCCAGTCCATCACCCTGATAATCTAGACAGTCTGCCAATTTGTTTACCATTTGATTGTCTATATATTGGTGTTAAGTACATAAGGCACAACAAATCACACCATTTACCTCAATAAGGCCGCTTTCACACTAGCGGCAGTCCGGATCCGGCAGGTGAAGGGTGCCCTTGGATCCGGACTGCCGCAGGGACATGTGTGGGGCCGGAAACGTGTTCCGGCCCCACACATGTCACACAGTACCATATATAGACATACACACACATACACATACACACAAACACATACATACTTACATACTCCAGGCAGGCAGGCCGCACGTCTTCACGCCCAGGAGGCGCGCAGCTATGACGATTCCCCACAGTGCCCTCTTCTGGGCGCTGTAGGGAATCGTCATACCAGCGCGCCTCCTGGGCATAAAGACGTGCGGCCTGCCTGCCTGGAGTATGTAAGTATGTATGTGTTTGTGTGTATGTGTGTGTATGTCTGTTTGTCTGTCTGTCTGTGGTGACAGATCCATCCTGAACTCCATTGAAAGTCAATGGAGGACGGATCCATTTACTATTGTGTCACACCAAACGGATCCGTCCTCATTGACTTGCATTGGGGGTCATTCCGGATCCGTCTTGGTGCGGATGCCTGGACCGGAGTCATTCTGTTCCGGTCTGAAGACGGAACAGAATGCTTTCAGGAGCATTCCATTGTCTTCAGTTCAGTTTTGTCCCCATTGACAATAAATGGGGACAAAACTGAAGCGTTTTTTTCTGGTATTGAGCCCCTATGATGGAACTCAATACCGGAATTTAAAAACGCTAGTGTGAAAGTAGCCTAGCATTGTATTAGCTCTGTTGGCAGTAATTAACCCTTTACAGTAGTCTATCCAGGGTACTGCAATAGCAAAGCTGGCAATACATACGCTGGAAACATATTTTAGGCCATTGCTTGTGCTATTAGTAATGCATCTTCCATCATATATGGAGACAGTACTGGCCTTTGGGAAGTGCAACTTCTGCAGATTCACTGCCCTATGCTGAGCAGGCACACACATCTTTTCACCTGAGGACTGAGGATCTTAGCATTAATTATATAGTACTACCATTTAACAAGCTTTTATTTGTTCACTTTATGTTGGTATTTCTTGTGCACTATATGTTAGCATGGTGTGTCACTACTACTTAGGGGGCAACAACAGAAGGTACCGCATGGGGCACCATCCAGTGTAAGACTGCCCTGGCTGGAGAAGATACTGATGAATTGAGGGATTGTGCAAGTGCAGATGCTCCTGTTGATGCTGATCTTCAAAATTTGCGTAGAATTGGAACATGCATATAATTTGTCAATTGCATTACTTTTCTTTGTTGTTCTAGGTAATGGTACATGGCATGAAAAGTGACCACTGCTCTGGACTTCATTATTACTTTCTTCTTCTTTAACTACTTTTAATTAAGAGCTTAGTGAAATGAAATCCAAAACCAGTAACGCTTGCTGACGCGGTTCATAGATGATGCCAGCAACGGGAGAACTGCAGTCTCTCTACACGCAGTTATATACACTGTGCTCATTTATAGCTACATAATTAGTATGATGAAAAAAAAGACAGCTGTTCAGCTAGAGAAACGGAGGGGGGAGGAGAAAAACAAATGCCCATTTGTACTTACAATAATATACATATGCACACAGACAGCGCATTCAGATCTGCAGTATACTGCTGACTAAGTGGTATACGTTCCCTACATGGCTGCAGCATATATAGAAATAACTAACAGATACCCACCTAAGTAGACGTGAGCTTTATGATCTAAACACAGAACCTGATAAACTCCCCCTGTAATGTATGCAAAAGACATACTTTGTGGGGAAAGTATTATGTGTAATATTTTTGAACTAATTTTCACTGGAGGCATTTTCCTGAAGAAGATACTCACTTTTCACTCCACTTTTACAAGCTGGTTAATAAACATGTCCGGAGGCACAATTTTAGCAGCACAAAAGACATGAAACATTGATAAATGTGGGCTTTGTCTTTAAAGGTAAGAGCAGTGAGACTATGGAACTCTCTGCCTGAGGAGGTGGTGACGGTAAGTTCACTTAAAGAGTTCAAGAGGGGCCTGGATGTATTTCTGGAGGATAATAATATTACAGGTTATAGTTGCTAGAGATGGGTCGTTGATCCAGGGAGTAATTGATTGCCTGATTGGAGTCGGGAAGGAATTTTTTCCCCTAAAGTGGGGAAAATTGGCTTCTACCTCACAGGGTTTTTTTTGCCTTCCTCTGGATCAACTTGTAGGAAAACAGGCCGAACTGGATGGACAGATGTCTTTTTTTCGGCCTTATAAACTATGTTACTATGTTACTATGTATGTTAAAGATTCAGTATAACATGTATATCATTCAATAAATCTTTGTCGCACACTATGTTCAAGCTGCAGGTAGGGTTTCCAACCCCATCTTTAGTAGTGAATATAACCACAGCTTGTAACATCAGGTTTTCACAAGAGATTTTTTTATTTCGACACACGGCTTAGCTTCTAGTGACGTTTCAGCACGCAGGCTTTTGCAAACACTGTCCATATAGAAAAAGATACCAAAGAAAAAAATAAGAACACATAACAATGACCACATTGTACTCACAGGTACATCAAAAGGTAAATCATCATCAAAATTATACAACAGAAATATATCAAGGATCAAAAAGTGATACAATTGGTGGAGTATATAGATCCAAAAACAGAATAGGAATAGTTTGGCAACTCCCCTCCATGTAAACTAAATACGTCGGGGGAGACGTCTCGGACATCATTAGTTTATACGTAGTTTATGGTCTATACGCAATTGCATTCCATACGCTCTACACTTTCGGGGGCGTGGAACGCATACGCATGTGCAATTACAACTCACACCCCTATATCAAACCGGAAGCTTGCCTTCCTCCTCAGTCACCATTCCTAGAAACATGTGATTCCACATTCATCTCAGATAACGTCTGCCATTCCTACTATTCCTGTTTTTCTTCTCCATACCTGCGGCATAGGTAAGTAGTATGGTTACAGTCTCATGGCATTTATTGTCCTTCCTCTCTTTATCAGTTCTTTGTCCGGTGAACATTTTCAGTTTTATTCCTTAATATACTCAAACATATTAGAACAATTCCTGGGTACTTCACCAAAACGATCTGTAGCAGTTCGTTATGATATTTAGTTTACGTGGAGGGGAGTTGCCAAACTATTCCTAATCTGTTTTTTGATCTATATACTCCACCAATTGTATCACTTTTTGATCCTTGATTGTTATATATTTCTGTTGTATAATTTTTTTATGAGTTTATCTGATATTATGATTGATGTACCTGTGAGTACAATATGGTCATTGTTATGTTTTCTTATTTTTTCTTTGGTATCTTTTTCCATACGGACAGTGTTTGAAAAAGGCCTGCGTGCCGAAACGTCACTAGAAGCTTAGCCGTGTGTGTTGAAATAAAAAAATCTCTTGTGAAAATCTCAAGATACAAGCTGTGGTTATATTCACTACTATGTATTTCATTCATTTATATCTCTGCTCATTCTGGGCCTTGAAGTCCAGGAGGCGGTCCTATCAGTGATGACAGCCTTCACTCTATGACTGTGTATACAGAGATAGCTGTCAATCACTGATAAGACCGTCTCTTGGATTTCAAAGCCCAGAATGAACAGAAATATAAATGTATAAATTTATTAAAGTTTTACTGAATCTTTTTCCATAACATTATATATAAATGTGCTCAATCTTGGTGCTCACAGGAAAACATTGTTTTAGCAACACATTTTATTTGGGTCTGTGCTATAAAAAAAATTGGTGAAGAGAAGTTTTTACACAGTATGCACATATATTTGACTGAAATAAATTCATTTTTAACCCCTTCCTTCCCCTTAAATCACAGCAGCCCATTTTAAATCACTTCTACTACCAGTGCGAGTGATTCTGTTACTATCACTATATTAGGAAGTAGTTGTACATGCAGTTTCAAATTTTTTTAGGAAGAGTACCAAGAAATCAGAAGTGCACTGTAACACGACACATCAGAGAGATACAGGAAATTATATTTATGGTCTAATAAAGAATAACATGTATTACTCACTGCATACAAATACATTATAAGTCACAGCCTCACAAAAATGTTCAATATGCGCCTACTTTCTAATTTTGGGAGCTTCAAATATTTGAATCTGTTGAAGGCCCCTTTTTTGAGATGTTGGACCAAGATATGAATAATTACATGATAAATTGCAATATCAGTAACAACAGAGATAAGAAGTAACTTTAACTGAGGGCTACAGTATTCCAGCTTCTTGCATTGCCCCATGTGTGAAGACAAGATCCAGTTACTCTCCCAATCCATCAACAGATCTGGACACAGAAGCTTAATCAATATGATAAGCAAGTTTCTGCCTGACAAAGCAGGATGATATAAACTGATAGCTTGAAATGAAAATGTGACTGTGAAGGCCGGCTCACGTGTAATAACTATCATTATGATTGTAATGTTTGCAATTGATTGTAATGTAAAAGTGCAAATGCAAAAAGCAGTTCAAGAAGAATATAATTATCCTTGAGAAAATCGGTCACTCATACTTAGGAATTATTGCTTTCTAATTGCTACTTTCATATAGACATCCCTTAACCACTTCATTGACATCCCTTAACCACTTCATTGTAATGATTTCAGATCAGAAGTCGTTGGTTAATAAATATTTACATGTAATAGGGCCTAGATGTTATTCAGAGATGCAACTTAAAGCTCCTTGATCCCAATCTAAAATCTATAACAGGACCATAACCTACACTTGATACTTACAAGATGTTAAATACACAAATAGCAGCAAATTTTTAACTTACAGTGTATTTAATGTGTCAAGGCTGCTACACCCCTACCATGTGTCATTTATAAATGGTAGAGGAGCCTTTGGAATTTCAAACCCCAAGGACCTACTGCTAACTACTGTACCTCTGACCTCTAACAGCTATGTTCGTGACTTAGCATACTTACCATGGGAGCGTAGTACACCACTGCTATGGGGCCATTGTAAAAGGGGGCTGAAGCTACATTCCATTTGCTTCCCCACACAAATCCTTGGTAATTATCTGCAGTCACCACTAGAGGGAGCTCGGCGCAAAGAGATTTTTCCAACTTCCAACAGTTCAATGGTAAATGTATAAATTGGGTGAGGAGCTCACCCAAGTGGTGGCTGCAGGAAGCCAGCTTTGTCACATACTGTATGAAGGGAGGCAGAGGCTTTATATCTGTATGGAGATTTAGCGGTGTATTTGTGACAGTTGTCTGGTGTAAGTGGACTGAGAAATATGGCACAATATTTATAAACCACCCGTTTCACTTTTCCCTATACAGACGTTGGGTAAAATTGGTGATAGCATTAGCATTTTATTAAGAGATTCCTCCACCTATAACAAAAATGTAAATTTGTCAGAAATATCACTGGGGCCCATATTAAGTTTTGTTATCTACACTCCTGCTGGATACATTGGATATTTGTGTGCCAAAACAAAAAAAAAACTATATAAAGTAACAATCCTACAGGTTTAATTGGCATCAACACACCATAAGAAAGCCCTTGTGGCATATATTTAATAGGTGTAAGTCTAGATATACCATTATTTGAAGGTACTTCTAGATGGGCGTGAAATTGAATACAGTATATAGCCATGTTACATCTTTGTACAAGTCAGAACTTGGGGCTCTAATGTACCTTCATATAGAGAGGCATACCCCTTTTTTTCTGAGAACAGTCCTTCTGCAAACAGAATGAGAGTCCCTGTTCACTTGCAACAAATACAACAGATCTGTGACCATGGGTAAATATTTGTCAATTTGTATTGTTCAATATATCTTGTTTAATATATCTTTATTCAAAACTTAATAATTCATTATAACAAGATATCATTTCAAATCATGATTTTTTTAGCATTTAAAAATAAAAAAGAGAAGAAAGAAGAAAAAAAAATCACACTAAGATGATAATTACCTAATGCAATACCATACCCTAACTTAAAGGGTTCTGTCATCAGATTTTAGCATTGCAAACCGAGTGTCATTTGCAATGCGCAAATGACACCTGATGAACAGATCTGTTAATGTTATATGTTTTTCTGTAGCGTAGTTTTTGAGAAAATAGCGTTTTTAAAATATGTAAAATGAGCTTCCCTAGGTGCAGGGGGCGTTAACCCTGCACCTAGTAGAAGCGTAATTCCTCCTCTTACCCCTCCTCCGTTGCGGTGATTGACAGGGTCAGGCAGCCAGCTCTTTCGGTGCCCTGTCCGAGTCCGAAATGCGATCACCAATGCGGGCGCATTGAGGAAGCCGGGAATCCGGGTGGCTGGCGGCTCTCAACGCGCATGCGCGGATTGTTGATGCAATGCGCAGGCGTGGGATTTCGCACTCGGACAAAAGGACCGGGAGCCGAAAGATGAGCTGGCTGTCTGGCCCTGTATTTATGTGTTAAATTGAATCTGATACATATGGGGGGAAATTTATCAAACTGGTGTAAATAGACAAACCACGATTGCCTCACGATAGTAACCTAGAGCAAATACTGCATAAATCACATACCACAAATGCCACTTCGTACTAGAAGTCAGCAAAAAATGCTCAACAAAAGAGAATATAAAAATATACCACTTTTATTACCACAAAATAATTCATACAAAAATGTCAAATAATAAAGTCAAAACCATATAGTACAAAAAATGGAGAGTCATACAGTGTAAATGGGAGGCATGGGTGGTGGTGGTAATCCTGCCAAACTAGATGTAAAACATATCAGTGGGTACTATTAGTCTCCAAATCTGGAGCTCAAAGGCATTGGACTTATTGTCCTACATATATTATTGGTAATCTATACACCAAGACAAAATGCCACCTGTCACTACATCAAGCACAGGTCAGCTAGGAAAAATTACCTAGAATGTCCTATATAAGCCGTAAGCTATCTAAAATGCCTGGTCAGACAGGAAAAATATCACTTACCCAATGACGTGATGAGGCAGGAGAACCACCACGCAACCCACAAGGCAAATCCTCAACGCGCGTTTCGCACTGGAAAGGCTTCGTCAGGAGTCCAATGCCTTTGAGCTCCAGATTTGGAGACTAATAGTACCCACTGATATGTTTTACATCTAGTTTGGCAGGATTACCACCACCACCCATGCCTCCCATTTACACTGTATGACTCTCCATTTTTTGTACTATATGGTTTTGACTTTATTATTTGACATTTTTGTATGAATTATTTTGTGGTAATAAAAGTGGTATATTTTTATATTCTCTTTTGTTGAGCATTTTTTGCTGACTTCTAGTACGAAGTGGCATTTGTGGTATGTGGTGTGTAAAATAGAAACTGGCTTAGTTGCCCATAAAAAACACTCTCAGATTTCATTTTTTCACAGCTTCTTTGGAAAATGAAAGGTGGAATCTGATTGGTTGCTATGGTTCTACAGCAGAGATTGATAAATCTCCCACTATATCTTTATGCTTATGCTTAACAGTAAACCTGCATATAATGTTGTTAAAAATGCATGTCATATATGTCCTCCCCCACCTTCTATCAGTGCATATGCCAAGTGAATGAGCTGTCCACACCTATGGTTATGCACATATACAGTACAGACCAAAAGTTTGGACACACATTCTCATTTCAACTGGAACGCAGAGTGAAGGCAAAAGGGCCAACAAGTGCTAAGCATCTCTGGGAACTCCTTCAAGACTGTTGGAATACCATTTCAGGTGACTACCTCTTGAAGCTCATCAAGAGAATGCCAAGAGTGTGCAAAGCAGTAATCAAAGCAAAAGGTGGCTACTTTGAAGAACCTAGAATATAAGATATATTTTCAGTTGTTTCACACTTTTTTGTTAAGTATATAATTCCACATGTGTTAATTCATAGTTTTGATGCCTTCAGTGTGAATCTACAATTTTCATAGTCATGAAAATACAGAAAACTCTTTGAATGAGAAGGTGTGTCCAAACTTTTGGTCTGTACTGTAGGGTCTATATAGTATATTACAAAAACAAATTATAGAGAGGAGGGCCTCATGGTAGGAATCCCATTAAATGGACTGCTCCATAATCTTGGAACCTGTCCCTGATCTGTGATGAAAAGTCAATTCCTATGGTTAATTATTGAAGAATGCCTTCTGCCATCTAGTGGTCATTCTCACATACTACAGGTCATGGTCATAATCTTTATGGTCCATTAAGGTTTTCCAATGTATCCATAAAAAATCTAAAAACAGACGTAGAGCTGAATGCAGTATTCTGAATTGCGCACAAACTATACAAATTTTATTCATATTAATTTCACCACTTTGTGAGACACGCTGCCCTCCTACATGTCCTCTTCTGCGTGTTCTTGTTTGGAGCGCTCGCCTACCCCACTACTGGCTCTGTGGTTGCCTGTGAGGTTTGTAGCTCCTAATATAGGCCTATTTGTGTTTAGTAAATGACCACTTTTGTTTTTATATTTTTGGTTATGACATCAGTACCTGAGTGGCATAGACAGGAGCTCTGCATAGCACATCATTGCTCCTGCCCGTGCCATGCTTTAGCAGAGCTATGTGTGCCCAAGCAGGGACAACAATGTGTTCTCCTGCCTGCACAGTGATCACTGCGACCCCTCCATAGAATCTGTATACTCGTACATGGCAAAGCACTATGGACACCCAAACTTCGGGAAGAAAAATAAAGTATATTACAAAAACTAATGATATATCAAACATTTGTAATGCGTTTTTCTCTCACAGGGTCTCAAAGCACAGGGATAGTTGTGTGGCTGGGGCAACTCCCCGGCAGCCTTATAGCCACTCAACCCCAACACACCCTAGGGCTAATTTCGCAGGAAGCCAATTTACCTATTATTGGAGTGTGGGAGGAAACTGGAGTACCCAGAAGAAACCCACACCAACACGGAGAGAACATACTAACTCCATGGAGATGTTGTCCCTTAGGTTTGAACTTAGGATCCCAGCGCTACAAGCCCCCAGTGGCCACCATGCCGCCATTTAGAGTAGTTTTTAACAAAATTGTTCAAAAGGTGAGGTGCACTTTAAGTAAGGACACCTAACACCCTTAAAACATTGTGTGTAGATAAGTACTATGCTACTAATAAGCAGAGATACCCTTTGGTCCCTGTAGGTATCTGAGTCATGTTTGAAAACCCTAGGTTGGTACCATAGCAGAGTTCTCTCAATTGTGTGAGCAACCGATTATACATCAGTGTAACAGTCAACATCAGCTCCAGATGTAGGTCTATAGGAAACAGCAGGACACAAGTGTTTTTTTGGCTCTTAGAGGGTTTTTTTTCATTGGGTGGAGTTTTTTGTCTTTTTGTCTTCTTTTCAAAAATGGAAAATGCTGGAGCTCTTGACGTTTTTTTCAGGCATTTTGACATCAGGAAGAAAAAAACTAGCGGCCTAACACACCGGTTGCTGACTTTTTACATGTGCACTTGGCAGCTGGAGGCATCTGCGTTGGTCCCATGTTCATATGTGCCCGCATTGCTGAGAAAAATTAAGTTTTAATGTTTTAAAATGAGAACATTATATGCC